>CM074726.1:150829227-151429227 GCA_037306005.1 Rhinophrynus dorsalis
GACTGTAGACTTTAACCCTTTTTGTGGCAGACAGCTATTCCACTCGATGTATGGCGTACCCCTCTGGCACACAATGGATTAAAATGCATATTTATGGAAATTGATATGCACAATATGTTTTTATAATTCTGATAGTGAGAGCTTATAAAAACATTTATATACTTGTATCCTACATTATACCCTTGACAAATGATATATAATATTTTCGGGAAGCCTAGAAAATACCAGATTATTTGTTAGGGTTGCCTTGAGCAAAAAAAAGATGGCGAACCACTAATTTAGTCACATGTGCAGAAGCGGCATCGATATGAACAATAATACACCCCTGGTAAAGGTGTCAGACTTGATAATTAAGTTGCAATAGTTTGAAACTAAAGAGGTGCAATTTTGGAGCAAACGAGCTTCACCAAAGGCAACCAATAGACATTCTAAAATTTCCACAGATTTAAATGGGGTGTTTAACCCCCTGAATGCTAGAGAGGTCTCTAACGCATAGTAAAGCAGTGCTTCGGAAACCTGTCTTGCATTCAAGTGTCAAAAGACCCATTTCATGTAATGGAATTATACATTTGACCTCTGTGATGTGGGGTTTTTGCTCTACAACTGCACCCGTTTAGTTTCCAGAATTGCAATGTCAAAGAAAAAATATTTTGCGTTGTGTAGAGCTTAAAAAGTTGAAATAGATGCAAAAAAATGTATCTCTCAAACCGCTATGGTTTGAGAGATACAAGCATTCAAAGTTTGATGCTATCCAGCTGTCAGCTGTTGGCCGACACGGAGGCTCTGCAGCAGAGCCGCAATTGTGTTATTTACAATGAATTACTTCATTGGAATGGTCTAAAAAGTGTGCTTGCAAACCAGGCACACTTTTTAGATCATTCCAATGAAGTAATTCCTTTTAAATATCGCTATTGCGGCTCTGCTGCAGAGCCTCCTCTGTCAGCCAACACGGATCTCCTGCTGTCAAACTCTGAATGCACGTATGTCTCAAACCATAGCGGTTTGAAAGATACGTTTTTTTGCATTCATTTCAACTTTTTAAGCTCTACACAATGCAAAATATTTTTTTTCTTCGACATTACTAACACTTTAAGTTTGCACAAGATCTGAGGGACATACAAGTTTCCTCTCAAAGGACTACTCAACCTTAATTAAAGGGATAGTAATGTTTCATAATAAAAGCAGCTCTAATTTCAGTGATGTTTCATATGCTAATTAAGCATTTTTCAGTCATGTGACGTATGCTAATGAAGGCTTTCTGTGACTTTCCATATGCTAATGAAGTTGTATCAGTTATGTGTTATATGCTAATAAAGGTTTTCAGTGATGTCATATGTTAATGACAATGTCGGTGATGTTTCATATGGTAATTAAGTATTTTTGGTCACTAGTCATATGCTAATGAAAGTTTTCAGTGACATGTCAGATGCTAATGAAGCACTGTGCAGCACCAGGAAGTTTTCTCTTCACTTTTCTCAGAAATAAAATTGTGAATATCTCCTAAACTACACATCTGCTTGATTTTTTATTAACTTGACACATAGGCAGTTTTGAATGCAGTTTTCAGATATGGAAAGAAATTTCAAGGTGATAGGTCCACTTTAAGAGAAATGGGATACACTGGGGGTCTTTTTCTGCCGTACAAAAAAAAGGGAAATGCTTCTTGCCAAAGTTATTACCATGAATTTATATTAAACAAATGATACCTATTATACTTATATATTAATATTTATTATTATTTTAGGAGATGCATCACCAAGAATAGTTTTTTCCTTCTGGAGCTCTGCTGGCCTATCAGATTACACAATGAAAGCAAAATGGTCCCTTAGACATCCTGGAGCATTTAAAAGGGCTGGAGAAAGGAGGAAAAATACCCACCGAGTGACTTGCACAAGAACATTTACCTTCATTTTTGTGTTCAGATTGGACTACAGAATTCCGAATGGGAAAAAAAATATTCTTGGGAATGAGTCTCACTCACCCCTCTGCACTCTGTCCTGACAACCTTATCCACACCCTGCCCACATTCTGACTGTCCTGCGCTTGTTCCTGCAGAGAGAGAAAAAATATTTCCACTCATCCTTTCAGAACCTCTGAGTACCTGCTGTGGTATGAGCAGTGTAAAGGCCAGCAAAATGGGGATGGACCCTATGATCCCTCTACTCAAGAGCCACTCCTGCCTGTGTACTTCCTGAGAAGAGGGCAGTATAACCCAGGAATGCTCTGAAATAAAGGCTTTATTCTGTTATTTAGCCCTTTGAGTCCCAGAGAGGTATCCAGAGAGTGCAATGCAATGCGTTAGATACCTCTCTTTCACGCAAAGGGTTAAAGTGTTTTACATTACATTTTAATTCCAGAATGGGACCATTTTCAGGTTTCTTTTATACAGTTATCGTTTGGATGAGAGATTCTAGACAGAGTTAATTACCCTGTGTCGTATTATCGGTCAGTGCGTATCTGTAGTGTAACAGAGTGTGAATGAGATTTATGTTTCAGTGCACAGATAACATGGGAGCGTGTTCATCAAGCTGAAAAGGTGCAATTCTGCAGCAAAACAACAGCACCATAGGGTTGAAATGTTAATTCTGCCAAATTATTGTTATATAAACATGGTTTTTAAACCTTTGATTGCTTGATAGGTCTCCAGTGTATTCAAGGGGTTGAAAGCCCTGTTTTAAATGAATATGAATTCTTATTTCTCCCCTACCGTGTAGTTGGTTTGCTCCAGAACTGAACCTCGTTTGTGTGATGAATAAGGCACATGTAGTGTATAGGTATAAAATGTTCCTATTTTACATATATGTTATTCTATAGAGCCAGTGCACTCCAAAGTTGGAGAAATCTTAGTGCATAGGCACCATAGAACAACATAGGACTTGGAGAAGTGATATCACTGGAGAAGTAATTTCATCTTTATCACACATTAGTGCATCTCCCCTGTGAAATTTGTCCTAGATTCTCGGGTTATGAGATAGCATCTTCAATCATTCCTTGTTGTCATGTCCATGGAGGTGAATGTGATAGTTGACAACAGGACTACTGGACATCAACCTCTGCCCAGTGGAACTTCTGGGTTTTTTTGTTTTGTTTTGTTTATTTCAGTTTCTTTCCTTTTCAAACTAAAGGTGGCAAAATGCATGAATCACAGAAGATTAACACATGCATCGGGTGGATTATGAGGTCCTGCTGGTATCTGAAATGTCTATCTCCATGGTCATGCAGAATTGAATATGTTGAGGGAGATGCACTAAGGGGTGGTAAATAAGTGACAAAGTGGAGATAACTTCCCAAGTGATATCACTTCTCCAGTTCCTATGTTATCCTATAGAGCCTATGCACTAAGATCTCCAAAACTGGAGAAATGTTAGTGCATAGGCGCCATAGAATAACATAGGAACTGGAGAAGTGATATCACTGAAGACGTTATCTCCACTTTATCACCTCTTTATCACTCCTTAGTGTAACCCCCAGTTATCTATTGAACGAAGGAGGAAGGGAACAATCCATTGCAATAGTATAGCGCAGGTGGCGCAGTTATGGTGCAAGGAGAAAAGGATACTCACCGTGCAGACTGACAAATTCTACAGAAAATACACAGTCTGGTGCTTCAATGGTTCTCTCAGATGACCATATTGAGGAACTTCTTTGTGACTTGCCACATTTGTATGAACAGTTTATACACACAAGCGGGACATACACTAAGTAACATCTTGTGAGATTATTGGAATTTGGTGGACTGTTGAGTAGATGTTAATATACTTACCAAAATGTTTTGGATGTGATTGATCGCTTCATTTTGTATAATGGAGTTGGTTTCCATATATTTATACTGGTACTTTAGATAGGGATAGATGGTGTGTGGGTAGAGTAGAATTATTTTAGGATTGATATATTGTTATGGTTCTGTTGTTCTTTCTGGGAGTGTGATATTTATCATTTTTTGCACATTATTTGTGAGAACAAGGAACTCTGTATATGTGTTTTATGTGACTTTTTTGCAACCAACACAGACTGATTCTGTGTATTGGAACCCTTAAGGAGAGTATTATCAGGGCTCAAAATTTCCACTCGCCACTAGCCAATGGCGAGTGAAAATTTAGCCCTGGTGAGTAGAAATTAAGCCCCGGTGGGTATGTTTTGGCTTGCAGTGGCGAGTAACTTTTCAGGTCTGGCTAGTAGCAAAAGACTTCACATTTTAAGCCCTGGTACCATCCTATATAACAATTCTCTAAATGTATGTTTGTCAGAAGCTGTCATGCACAGTACAATCGGCTGCGTGCGCTGCGGTCATGCGCAGTACAGACTGCCTGCACCACGATTTATAATGGAGTGGGGTGCTCAGAATTCAGACTGTAGTCCTTTCTGCACACCAACTACGGTAATTCGGAGCACCCAGCTCCATATCAGCCGTGGTGCGGGCAGTCTGTACTGTGCATTACTGCACCGCGGCCGTTGCTGAGTGGCACTGTGGCCTTTGTACACAGGCTCTTCAACTAATTTGGGATATAATTGGGGTACCTTTTCCTAGTTTATGGATTTAGTGCAACTAAATAGAATCCCAGCATTTTATTCTACACCATCACATGTTGGATTGGATGATTAGAATATTTACATATTCCTTGTATAAATTTTACATTACATTCACTGTGTACATGGAAACATAATATATGATATTTATTAACTCTTTGAGTGCTGTGTTGTGTACCCCTCTGGCACTCAAAGGGTTAAAATTTCTTATTTATTTATTTTTTTATACATTGTGTAGTCAGAATTCATTTTACCACTTGAATGTGTATATAAGGTCTAGATTTACCATTGAAGTTCCAGACTAAGAATCCATTGCATCCAATAGGATTTTCTGGTCATAGTAATGTAAGTGAGAGATCATTATTACAAGGAGTTGCATATCTAACCTTTATGCTGCTGCCTTGTACAATAAGACATGGGTCGTGGCATCTGGTATTTGCTGAAGATTACAGCAAGTTGTAGATTCAGTCCATAATCTTAATTATTGCTATCTGCTGTTAATATCTTTTCAGTAAATGATACTTAGGTTGGGCACACTGAGGACTTAGGGAAGGCTCTACGCATACCCAGCTTGCATTTATATTCAGCATTAACCTCTAATTATCATAAAGGTTGATGCTAATTGCTAATTATAAATGCAAGCTGGGGGTTCTTAAAGGAAAATTATCATCTTGCGACAAGTGATAAACATCTCTGTCCCAAGGTGCCCTAAAACAACAGTACAGCATTCTCCTTCCCCATCAGTGCTTCTCCTTCCCCATCAGAACAATAAAACATCAGTGTGGCATAGCCTGTCTCCTCCCCTTGCATCACTGATGCAGTGTGATTGTGCACTGAACATGTTCATGGAGGGCACGACTCGTGAGAAAGGTCAATAGTACAGGAAATGGAAGGTCATTTACATAAAATAGACGCCCAGCAGGGGAGGCCTGGCAACTTGTGGCCTAGGGGCAAATACAATGAATGCCCCATTTCTACTGTCATTCCATCCCACTATCCCACTGCACTTCCTTTTGTTAATTTTAAATTTGCACTAACCCTTTGAGTGCCAGAGGGATATGCAAAGCAATGTGTTGCTTACCCCTGTGGCACTCAGAGGGTTAACCCTTTGAGTGCCAGAGGGGTATGCAAAGCAATGTGTTGCTTACCCCTCTGGCACTCAGAGGGTTAGTGTTGTGAAGTAAGGCAACTGATACCATATAGCTTACAAGAAATTAGTGTACACTTAGAGCATACATGGGAAATTGGTTATACTAGTAGTGTCGCCCCATATGGATTGCGTCTCTGTGGCTTCACTAGCGTAGCTCCATTACAATGGTAAGATCTGTGGTGTCACTAGTGTAGCTCCATTACAATGGTAAGATCTGTGGTGTCACTAGTGTAGCTCCATTACAATGGTAAGATCTGTGGTGTCACTAGCGTAGCTCCATTACAATGGTAAGATCTGTGGTTTCACTAACGTAGCTCCATTACAATGGTAAGATCTGTGGTGTCACTAGTGTAGCTCCATTACAATGGTAAGATCTGTGGTGTCACTAGCGTAGCTCCATCACAATGGTAAGATCTGTGGTGTCACTAGTGTAGCTCCATTACAATGGTAAGATCTGTGGTTTCTCTAGCGTAGCTCCATTACAATGGTAAGATCTGTGGTATCACTAGCGTAGCTCTATTACAATGGTAAGATCTGTGGTATCACTAGTGTAGCTCCATTACAATTATGACTTGTGGTATCACTAGCGTAGCTCCATTACAATGGTAAGATCTGTGGTATCACTAGTGTAGCTCCATTACAATGGTAAGATATGGTGTTTCACTAGTGTAGCTCCATTACAATGGTAAGATCTGTGGTATCACTAGCGTAGCTCTATTACAATGGTAAGATCTGTGGTATCACTAGCGTAGCTCCATTACAGTGGTAAGATCTGTGGTATCACTAGTGTAGCTCCATTACAATGGTAAGATCTGTGGTGTCACTAGTGTAGCTCCATTACAATGGTGAGATCTGTGGTATCATTAGCGTAGCTCCATTACAATGGTGAGATCTGTGGTATCACTAGCGTAGCTCCATCACAATGGTAAGATCTGTGGTATCACTAGAGTAGCTCCATTACAATGGTGAGATCTGTGGTATCACTAGCGTAGCTCCATCACAATGGTAAGATCTGTGGTATCACTAGCGTAGCTCCATTACAATGGTGAGATCTGTGGTATCACTAGCGTAGCTCCATCACAATGGTAAGATCTGTGGTATCACTAGCGTAGCTCCATTACAATGATAAGATCTGTGGTATCACTAGCGTAGCGCCACTACAATGGTGAGATCTGTGGTATCACTAGTGTAGCTCCATTACAATGGTGAAATCTGTGGTATCACTAGTGTAGCTCCATATACAACATCAAGGGGAAGATTAAGTGAGGCAATGGCACACTGGCCCAGACATATGACCAGCCAAGGGGGCAAATGCCCCCTTGACCCCCAGGCCAGTCCTCCCCTGAGGCACAGGGTCAATGCTCACTCACACTGTATTGGGGATGCAAGTGAAGAAGAAACACAAGGGGATTATGTACTAAGGCATGATAAAGAGGTGATAAAGCAGAGATAACTTCTCCAGTGATATCACTTCTCCAGTTCCTATGTTATTCTATGGAGCCTATGCACTAAGATCTCAAAAGTTGCATAGGATCCATAGAATATCATAGGAACTGGAGAAGTGATGTCAGTGGAGAACTTATCTTCGCTTTATCACCTCTTAGCGCTTAACCGCCAAGGCCTTATTCATCAAGGTAAAGTGGTGCGGTTCTGGAGTAAACCAACTGCACCATAGGAAGAACTGAATATCCACATTGTTTTAACCTTTTGAGTTGCAGAAGGGTATCCAATGCTTTGCGATAGCCTTCTGGCACTCAAGAGTTAAACAGGGCTTTTAACCTCTTGAATGCTAGAGAGGGCTGTACGGCATTTTGAAGCAATGCCATGGAGACATCTCTAACTATAAAAGCCCAAGTTAAATAAACTGATCTTTTAAATCTTTTAGTTTATTCCCAATGGTACACTTAGTTTGCAGTAAAATTGCATCCCCTTTTTTAATACATATGGCTGTTATACATTAGGTTCTGGTAGTGCAATGGTCATTCTGGATTTTGATCTCTTCACCACTGTCTCCCCTATAATACCTGTACTTCTATACATACCTGGGAACTCTTCTCATCAGCCCTGGAGACCCTGGTTTGTAGAGTTAATTACAAGGTCTCCAGAGACAGAAGCTGATTCTCCAGCCTTGGTGACATTCCGGTGAAACTCTGCCCATTTCCTATCTGTTCCACCCACTTCCCTACCCTGTTCCACTGGTTTACTTTTGAATGATCGCACACAGAACAGCGTGCGGCCATTCAACTCTTTCAACAGGTCGCCAGGCTAAAAAGCACAACGTGACAATCTTGCAGTGCATGACAGTGCGAGATTGTCATGTCGCCTAGTCAATGGGCACGTTAAGCACACAGAGGCAGCTGGAGCACCACCGTGTGTGTTGCAAATATACGCAAACTGCCAACATATGTGTGGACCACGAACGCATGTAACTGGCCAACACTTATGCTATAAGGAACATCCTCCAGCGATCCTCCAGTTGCCCTAGTAACTCTTGGAGTGCCAGATGAGGCGTGCAATGCATTGCATAGTCTTCACGCACTTAAAGGTTCAGCGTTAGTTTCCCTTTACACTGCTCGCAAATGTTGTATTAAATGTGCTATTAAATGTTCACTAGCAGCCCCTGAGATGCATCCTTGGTTTGGTGAACGTTTAATAGCACATTAAATAGAACGTTTGCGAGTAGCTTAAAGGGAAACTAACTTTGAACCTTTAAGTGTGTGGCACTCCAAACGTTACTAGGGCAACTGGAGGATCGCTGGAGGGCGTTCCTTATAGCATAAGTGTTGGCCAGGTACATGTGTGCATGCTGTACACATATGTTGTAAGTTTTCATATATTTGCAGCACACGGAGGCGCTTCAGCTGCCTCCATGTGCTTAACGCGCCCATTGACTAGGCGACGTGACAATCTTGCACTGTCATGCACTGTGGGATTGTCACGTTGCTCTTTTTAGCCTGGTGACCTGTTGAAAGAGTTGAATGGTCGCACTCTCTTCTGCGTGCGACCATTCCAAAGGATACCGTTCCACCTACTTTCACACCCAATTTAAAGTAAAACTCCACCTTTCCTCCTCTTAGCCCTACCCACCCAATTAAGCCACACCCACTTTAAGACATTATTTGCATCATTCAGACCTGCCCATTCCCAGCCCATGAGCCCTCACCGGGGTCTCCAAAGTAGAAGTTCCCAGGTATGTCACTATGATAAGTTGACCAGGCAGCACCTTTAACTGGAGGTGCATTGGAAATACCCATATAGGGCTGAATTGAATTCAAATCAGCCCTGTACTATGTATGTTTCATGTATGCTCCTGCTTAAAGGGGTGGACTGGTCAGCCTCTCGGACTGATCGGCATGAGCTGCTGGGTCTCTATTCAGGAAGTTAACGTGGCACAGTCCTAGAGCAAACCAAGTGCATCTGCACCGTAGGGGACAAATGGAAATCTGCAGTGATTTAAATGAGGCTTTTTAACCCCATGTGCTACAGTTTTGTCCTTTTTAATCCCCGTGAAAGCATTGAAGACCTCTCTAGCAGTCAAAGGTTTATAAGTACCATTAAAATTAATGGGACATTTGAGATTTTTTTTATTTGTCCCCTATGGGGTAGCTGGTTTATCCTAAAATTCAATCTTTTTAGCTTCCTGCATACGACCTTTACTCAGTGTTCCTTCTAAGGTGAGCAAGCGTGAGGGACCCAGCAATGTCTTCTATTCATTCCCTGAAGAAGTGTCGCTTCTACTGACATGAAACACTTTGGAATATTTCATTTTTAAGCTCATGGTCCCTACTAGATGTGATATCATATTTCCAAGGTGAATGGCTAGTGATCGATAGTCCTCCAATGCTTCCAGTTATTTATACATCGTATTGTCACCTTTCTCTGTCCGCTACCTACAGGACTTCCATCCACCATCTAAAGCAGAAGATACTTGTTTCTCTGAGTCAGGAGAGGTAGTCATACTTTACTCTGCCCACTATATTTCATCAGAGTTCTATAATGTTTTGAGACTTGGGGTTTCTATCTACAGCTGGGAGAGGACCAAGAATTTCTGCCTACTGTCCATCTGCCCGCAATACCCCAATACCCCCACAGGATAAAGAGGAGCACTCAAGAGTCAGGAGAGGAAGGTATACACTGACTCAACAGTAAGGCCGTATTGGACCGGCTTTTAAACATTTTATATATATATTGGAGAGACTTTCATCAGATACAGTATATTCACGTGCCGAGGTTCATATTATTATTATTATTCATATAGCGCCAACTAATTTCGCAGCGCTGTACAATTGGGAATAGACATACAGAGGTATTAAACAGAACAATCAAATGTGGAGAACAGGAGGATCGGAGGGCCCTGCTCGTGAGAACTTCATACCTTTATATGTTTTGCCATGTTTTGCCCACATACCTCCCAAGCAGGGCCGGATTTCCCAATAGGCAGACTAGGCACCTGCCTAGAGCTCCAAATTTTGAGGGGCGCCTCAGCTATACTGGCCGCACCCACATTCTGAAATGTGGATGGGGCCAGAGCAACCTCTGTATCCATGCAGTAGCTTATACACCGCTTTATAGGCTATTATTTAACCCCACTGGATGCTAGTGAGATCTCCAACACATTGCTGAGTAATGCATTGGAGATCTCTCTAGCAACCATGGGGTTAAAGCTTTTATGTCCTTTCTTGTTGTAGGCCAAAGGTATTATTTGTGCCAGGAACCAGTGGAGGAGACTGGTGGTGTGGTCATGTGAGGAGTGGGGTGTGGCCATAGGCGGAGCTAAGGGTGCCCAGAGTGCCTTGCCTAGGGGAGCCTGGAATGTAAATCCGGCCCTGCTCCCAAGTGTTCCTCTTTAGGAGGGACAGTCCCTCTTTTACACCCAAATCCCTCTGTCCCTCTTTCCCACCCTGATGTCCCTCTTTTTAGGAGATCAGTTTGTGTGGTGTGTACATAAGTGTATTATATTGCTCTACATCAATAAAACTCACATTAATGTTTCTTTAAAGGGATAGTAATACTTCGTTTTAACTTTATTTTATTTTGTAGGCATTAAAAAAACATGAAGAATTATATAAGTCTTATCTCTCAAACCTTTATGGTTTATGAGATATTCACAAGCAAAGTTTCCCCTCCCGTCCCTTTTACCTAGTGTAAGCCATCTCTTCTCAGATGTGGAATCCAGTCCACAGACCAGACAGATAACAGAAAGGGACACTCTTATTCCTATAAAAACAATGAAATCTCTGCCCCCCTTGACAAGCTTTTCAGGTTTTTCCCTTATCTTAATTGAAGATTGTCCCTCTCTGCAGTCTACCTGGGCACCTCCCTTCTGATCTGGCTGAACAGTGTTACATCAGTAAAAGGGGCAGGAGGAGGATACTTTGTCATTGAATTACACTTGAACTACAACTCTGACAGTATTGAAATAACACTCTCCAAAGTCCAAATACTATGATGATTAATTAGAGCTGCTTTTATTATGAAGCATTACTACCCCTTTAAACATCAGTATATATGTTTATAAATTAGTATGTGTACATAAAATACTTTGGTCTTGTTATAAGTCATTTATTAGGTAACACAAGGAGGTGTCAATAGGTCATGAAACAGCCTAAAAATTATTGTTAATGACCCGCCCACCAGCCACACCCCCTAAAACACAATTGTCCCTCTTTGGCAATTTGAAATGTTGGGAGGTATGCGCCCATCATATTGGACTTTTACATTATCAGCTTTCCCAGTTTTTTTTTAGATTACAGTTGTTATTATATTGTATTAAATCCACATATGTTATTTATAGAGGCATTCTCCTACTGTATGTATTTTTAGTATACCATACCTCCCAACATGTCAAATTCCCTGAGAGGGACACTTGTGTTTTAGGGGGTGTATCTGGGGGCATGTCTGGTGGGCGGGGCATTACCAGGAACTTTTAAGCTATTTCATGACCTGTTGACACCTCCTTGTATAACTGAATAAATGATTTAGAACAAGACCAAAGTATTTTATTTATACAGACTAATTTATAATCACATATACTGACGTTTAAACAAACAGTAATGTGAGTTTTATTGCTGTAGAACAATGTGATACATGTATATATACACCACACAGTCTGATCTACTAAAAAGAGGGACATCAGGGTGGGAAAGAGGGACATCAGGGTGGGAAAGAGGGACAGAGGGATTAGGTCTAAAAGAGGGACTGTCCCTCCTAAAGAGGGACACTTGGGAGGTATGGTATACATATTTTTAGTTTTGCTATAGTTTTATGGTACACACTCCAATTCAATTAGGATCGTAGCTTACCTTCTATATCCATTATGTTATCTCTGGATATTATATATATTTGTCATATACATTTAGGACAGGAAGTTCTTTCAGCGCTTCTTTTATTTGTGTGGGATTTTTTTTTGTTAAAAAGTTATTAACTCATTGCGTGACAGATGAGTGTGAAATGTGTTGCCTCTCAATGCATTGTATACCCCTATGGACAGGATGGGATTTACATCCCAGGCACTCCGGGGGGGTTATTCACTAAGGCTTGATAAAGAGATGACAAAGTGGAGATGACTTCTCACTTCTCCAAGTCCTATGCAATTCTATGGAGAATATGCACTAAGCTCTCCAAAACCTAAGAAATGTTAATGAATTGGTTCCATAGAATAACATGAGAATTGAAGAAGTGATATCACTGGAGAAGTCATCTTCACTTAATTCCCTCTTTATCACAACTTAGTGAATAACCCCAAAGTATTGCACACTAGATGGGAGATTCTCTAAGCAGTGATAAAGAGGTGATAAAGTGGAGATGTCTTCTCTAGTTTATCACTTCTCTAGTTCCTATGTTATTCTATTGAGCCTATTCACTAAGATCTCCAAAGTCGAAGAAATCACTGCTTAGTGAATCTCCCCCCAGTGCTTTTAGCTTCATCATTGGCCACACCTCCATTCCTCACATGGCCCCACCCACAGTATCATCTACTATTTCCTGGCACAGAAAATACCCTTGGACTATAACAAGTAATAACACAAAAAAAAGGCTTTAACCCTTGGTTGCTAGAGAGATCTCCAACGCATTTTGACGCAATGCATTGGAGATCTCTCTAGCTTGTCTGGGGGCTAAATAATAGCCTGTAAAATGGTATACAAAGTGGAGCAGGAACATTAAAGGGTTAGTAATGTGTTTTTTCAATAAAAAGTAATATTGTAGATATTCAAAAAATAAATTAACTCATGCACGTCCCGTCTCTCAGACCTTTATAGTTTAAAAGATATATACGATGATAAAGTTCCCCCTCCCTCCTTCCGCTTTCACAGGCGTCAGATGTCTAGCTGACAGAAGGAGATTCGAGTAGTGCAACTTGATGGTGGCTCTTCAGCTAGGGTGACCACGTGTCCCTGATCACCCAGGACAGTCCCGGATTTTCAATGTGTGTCCCATGTCTCAGGCAGCTACCTTCTGGGACAATACAAAGTCTCGGAATGAAGACTCCAGAGCACAGAGGTCTAAACACTATAACGAGAACTGCCCATTGTCTACTGTGACTGGACTACAAGAAAATGGCTTCCAGACAGAGCTGTAAACACCAGAGAGAGAATTGAGCCTTGATCCTGACATGTTTAGAACTCTATGGTGCACTGGAGAAAGAGAGAGTTGCTCACTGACGTCCAGTGATGTATAGTGACCCCTCCCATATAGCTGCACTAGAGTCATAGACACATACTCTACTGCTTCGTCTCTGCAGTGTCCCTGAAAGGCAGAATGGAAATATGGTCACCCTATCTTCAGCAGAGCCGAAATACCACAATCTAAAAAGAAATACTTCATTGGAACGATCTACAAAGTGTGCTTTCAAACCAGGCAAACTTTGTAGACCATTCCAAAGAAGTATTTATTTTTACATAGAGCTATTTCTGCTCGGCTGACAAGCTGTCGGACTGTCCCGGGACCAGGATCTCATTCCGTCAGCTAGAGGCTGACGTCATTGTATATCTCTCAAACCATAAAGGTCTGAGAGACGGGACGTGCATGAGTTAATTTATTTTTTGAATATACACAATATTACTTTTTATTGAAAAAACACATTATTAACCCTTTAAGGTTGCTTTGGCCACACCCACAACTCAGAATGTGGATGTGGTCAGCAAAGTAGGAACTCCTCACTTCGAAATTTTGGAGCTCTGGACAGGAGCCTTCTCTGTCTATTGGGAAATCAGGCCCTGCTTCTGATATTCAAAAGTTTAACAGGGCAGGGCTGCTTGGTATATCCATTATTCCTATGCAGCCCTGCATAAACAGTCCTCTTTGAAGGGATACTAATGTTTCACAATAAACATCAGCTCCAATTAATCTTCATAGTATTTGGGCCATGGAGAGTGTTATTTCAATACTGTCAGGGTTGTAGTTCAAGAGTAATTGAATGATAAAGTATCTTCCTCCCACCCCTTTTACTGATGTAACACTGCTCAGCTCAGAGCAGCAAGGTTGTCCAGATGGATCACAGAGAGGGACAATCTTCAGTGAGCATAAGGAAAAACCTGAAAAACCTGTCAAGGGAGCAGGTCTTTCCTTATGGTCACAGTAAGAAGATTGTCACTTGCTGTGATCTGTCCGGTCAAGTGACCAGATTTTACATCCGAGGAGAGGTGGCTTGCACTAGGTAAAAGGGGCAGGAAGGGGATACTTTATCATTCAATTACTATTGAACTACTAAGCAAAAAAGTATTAAAAGACAGAGTTACATGGTCCGCATTATTGGAAGATCAATTGGGGCTCATTATTACTATCCTTTTAACTCTCTCAATGCCGGGTTGTTTGCCTGAGTACAGCTTAGTGGGAACAGTGCTCTGCGTGTCCATCAGCCCTCTATGGTTGTGCTACGTGCAGAGGGTAAATAAACGACATCCCCGCATCCTGCACTTCTCCTGAAATATATCTATTACCTGGCTAACTAACAATTGGCACTTGCACACAAACTAATTACACATATTAACACACGGGAGAATATGCAAAGATATAGATAGTCAATGGAACAAGCAGGAACGAAACCCGCATACAAATGACATGATACAAAACACAGGAATGCAGCCAGCATGGGAACACTGAGTCCAGCTGCATAACATTAACCCTTTAAAGGGACTATAACACCTAAAAATTAACTTGGACTCTATCATTTTAAAAATTGTGTACTTTTAGCTAGCATCTGTAAAATGTAGTTATTTTATTAGAAACCCTAAAATGTATTCCTAAACTTGCATTTTCAATACGTGTCAACTATCCTATGAAGACTCACTTTGTTAATTGTTTGTGCAGAGATAATACTATAATGTATAAAGATTAGTACCCACTGATCTTCTATTCAGAAAGGATGTAATCTTATTTCAGTCCATTTAAGAACAATGCAGAACAATCACTGCTTAGAAACCGTATTAAGATGCCTATGATAATGGAAGCCCTGGAAAAAGCAGAAATGGACGCCCCCACAGAGCACATAGGAGTAGATTTTAGGCTTCAGAAAACATAAATCATTATGCCATTTTGTTCGTCAGTGTAATTACACTACCCATCATTGTGATACGTTACAGAACAAAACTGGCTAACACTCAAATCCAAAAGTACCTTCCACCTTTCTTGCCTAGTTTACAACCCATTCTCTAGAAAGCCACCAGGCAACCTGAGCAGTGTGGTCCCCCCACCTCTACATACTTCCTATGACCTCCACTCCACTGCCAACAACTCATTGACTATTCCAAAGTACAAGAAAGAAGCTGGTCGATCTGCCTTCTCCTAAAGAGATCCGAACGTATGGAATAACCTGCCCGAAAAAAATCACATCTTCTCTAAGTTTAAAATCGCTAAAGAAAATGCATTTGTATTTAAAAACATCATGTAACTGTGTACAAGTTAATTTATGTATTATTTTTTTATTTCTGTTTCTATTTGTGTAGCTTTGAAATGTAAATGATCTCAAAAGAAATCTGAATATTTTATTTCTGATAAAACACTTTCTTAATTAAATAAATAAAAATCCCAGTCCCTGGAGGTCTTACATGTCTACCTGCCTGTAGTCCCCTCACTTGGCCCTTTAAGGCCAGGGTGACCAAATGGAGACCATGCCACACTCCAGGAATTCCAGACCAGCCAATCCACATGCTGCCAGCAGGACACTGGGTTTGAAACTACTTACTGGGTGCCCAATTGACAGTCCTATGTTTCACAGTGTGCTGACTATCTTGATTCCCCTCCTCCATGTTCTGTCTGCCAATATCATTAGACTAATGGCTTCCTGGGAGGGGAGTCTATGCTTTCATGGGTTCTGCATATACCAAAGTAACTGCATTTCCCTTTAAATCATGGACATTTAAAAAGCACACACATTGCAAGGTTGCACTGATTGTTGTGCAGTCATGTAGAATAAATGTTTTATAAGCATCCCCAACTTAAAGTGACATGTGCTCACCTTAGTATAAAATCATTGATCATGAGATTTCTGTGTATGTGCAAACTCACCAGCACATCAGAGTGCACCAGGCACTGTCCTAGGTACTGAACCACAAGTCCCAGAGCCTACCTACCTGGAATATACAGACTGGACCCCAGGATAAGCTTACCAGGGCAGGGTGTACAGGCGGGCAGGGGTGATGATAGTAACATAGCAACATAGTAATTTAGGTTGAAAAAAGACTTGCGTCCATCTAGTTCAACCCATTTCCTATTCCTCTTTACCATCGTTGATCCAAAAGAAGGCATGAGTGTGGGCACGGGCGGTTGCAGTAGAGAGCAGGGCACCACACTTAACCTAAATAATAGTTGGCAGTGGCACCCTGGTTCTCTACCAAACAGATACAATACAGTGGGCAAAATGAGCCCCTCCAGCTGCTGCCAGACTACAGGAGTTGAGGAATGATGGGAATTGTAGTCTGGCAGCAGCTGAAGGGCCTTACATTGCCCATTTCTGGTTGTGAGACATTCACACTTTTATTCCTGGGAAAAGTGTCCCAGTACAGTGAACCACTATCAACCCTCACTGAAACGCTTCATGAGCAAGTGAAATCCAACGGAAAAGCTTCATTAGCACTCAGATAGATCACCATGCAGAAATGAAAGTATTAATGTCTCTGAAGCCTTTGTTTCTCAACCTGTGGTACAAGTACCCCAGGGGTATGTAGAACACAGGCAGGGGATACATGAAGGACCTGTTCACAATATAGACGTTCTGGTCTGTTCAGCCCATACTACTATATGACAGGAAGGTCCACCTAATCAGGCCTGGTGTGGTGAAGCTTCCTAGTTTATTAATGTTGAACACGGAAACAATTACCATTGCCTCCTGAGCATTTGGGCATCTGCATATGACTGGAGGCTCCTGTTCAATGTGAAGGCACAGACCCACACATACACTGCCTGACACCCCAGCCTTGTTCCACTAGTAGTCACAGACCCACACATACACTGCTTGACAGCCTAACCTTCTTCCACTTGCACACACAAGTTCCACTGGTAGTCACAGACCCACACATACACTGTCTGACACTCCAGCCATGTTTCGCTTGTAGTCACAGACCCACATATACACTGTCTGACACTCCAGCCTTGTTCCACTGGTAGTCACAGACCCACACATACATAGGCAGACCATATTTCCTTGAGTCAAAAATGGGACGTGGTGTGGGACAGACGGTCAATGGGACTCTGTCACTCCGAGTCCGATCATAGTAAGTTGCAAGCAGTGAGAACGCATTTGCTTCATCTCTTACTAGTGGTGTTCTCTCTCTCTGGCCAAAAAGCCTGCCACTGAAGTAAATCGCCACTTCCTCTCTTTGTCACTCACACTAGTGGTTTTACTGTGTTTACTGCACGTATTGATTACCACAGAGTCTTATGACTCGTCATCATATCACTGTCTAAGAGAATGTATGGTAATTTACCATAGACTCAAGAGTCTTAGAGAGTTATGAGTCACTCGATCATAAGACTCTATGGTAATCAATGTGTACAGTAAAACCACTAGTGTGACGAAAGGAAGTTCCAATTTACTTTATCTTATGAGAAATAAACAAGCCACGTTCAGTTTTTTACAAAAAAGTTAAAAACTATATATGTTATATTAAAAATGGGACAAAATTTGGCATTGATATTAAAAAGACGGGACGGTCTGGAAATATGAAAAAATGGTACTATCCCGTTCAAAACGGTACGTATGGTCAGCCTATGCATACATACCTCCCAACATTTCAAATTGCCAAAGAGGGACACTTGTGTTTTAGGGGGTGTTGCTCTGGGGTGTGGCTGGTGGGCAGTGCATTAAGGAGAATTTTTAAGCTATTTCATGACCTATTGATACCTCCTTGTGTAACCTAATAAATGAATTATAATAAGACCATTTTATTTACACAGACTGGTTTATAAACACATATAATGATGTTTAAAAAACAATAATGTGAGTTTTATTGCTGTAGAGCAATATGATACACATATATACTCACCATGCAATCTTATCTCCTAAAAAGAGGGACATCAGGGTGGGAAAGAGGGACAGGGGGATTTGGGTCTCAAAGAGGAACTGTCCCTCCTAAAGACTGACACTTGGGAGGCATGATGCATACACTGACACTCCAGCTTTGTTCCACTGGTAGTCACAGACCTAAACATACACTGTCTGACACTCCAGCCACGTTCCACTGGTAGTCACAGACCCAAACATACACTGTCTGACACTCCAGCCACGTTCCACTGGTAGTCACAGACCCACACATATACTGTCTGACACTGCAGTCTTGTTCCACTGGTAGTCACAGACCCACACATATACTGTCTGACACTGCAGTCTTGTTCCACTGGTAGTCACAGACCCAAACATACACTGTCTGACACTCCAGCCACGTTCCACTGGTAGTCACAGACCCACACATACACTGCCTGACACTGCAGTCTTGTCCCACTGGTAGTCACAGAACCACACATACACTGTCTCACACTCCAGCCTTGTTCCACTTGTAGTCACAGAACCACACATACACTGTCTGACACTGCAGTCTTGTTCCACTGGTAGTCACAGAACCACACATACACTGTATGATATTAACTTACTATCAAAAAGTTGCCTGTGCAAGACTGAACATCAAAATAGCAAGTTTACAATATTGCGGATGTAAAAAGCAGCGCACAAAAAATGTTGGCTGTGAAAATGTCATCCTACCACAACCTTAAGTAGCCTAACCTAATCCATGCTCTAAAACTAACAGATACTGAACCTAAGCTAACAGTTACTAACCTAACAGATCCTGGACCTAAGCTAATAGATATTAACCTAACAGATCCTGGACCTAAGCTAACAGATATTAACCTAAGAGATCCTGGATCTAAGCTATGCTAACAGGTAGTAACCTAAAAAATACTGACCTGTGGATGACAGGGGTGAATGTCGACATATTGCAGGTGCCATTTCAACGCCCACAACTTTGTGAACAGACTGTATTGACACTCTCCATTAAGGCTGCAATTTCAAAAGATACCTATGTCTTGTTACATTGTAGCCACTGATACACTGAGGCTGGTGTACTAAAGAATCCTGATGCAATTCTGGAGCAAACCAAATTCCCATTATACAAATGGAGGTTTTGTTAGAAAAGCAGAAACACATTGCTTCGCTGCAAGTGCACTGTACTACTTCTGTTATATTTTGTGATCCCCACTATGTCTCTGTGTCTTCTCTTCTAAAGGAAAGTTATCTGCAGTCTTACTAGATCACAGTAATGTGATGTGTCTGAATCTGAGGAAAAAGTGTGTGAGTGGCCAACTGGCTTTATGGTAGGGGAGTGACAAGGGGACAGTGTACACTGACCGGAATTACTACAGGACTCAATGGCTGGTGGGGAATGATAAGAGTTGTAATCTGGCAGCAGCTGGAGGGCTTCATATTGCCCACTAATGACACACACACACACACACACACACACACACACATACATACACATGCTGATATACATACAGTACACACACACATACACATGCTGATATACACACAATGCATGCACGCACACACAAACATACACACCACACATACAGCACACACACATACTGATATACACACACAGCACACGCACATACACACACTGATATACACACACTGCACACACATACACAATGATATACACACACTGCACGCACACAAGCATACATACACACGCATACATACACACACACACAAACACGCATACACACACTGCACACACACACACATACACACCACACAATCACACACATAGTGCACACACACACACACACACATAGACACCACACAAACACACACATAGCATGCACACACAAACATACACACACACACAGCACACACACACACACACATACACAAGCATACATACACGCATGCAAGCACACATACACACACATACACTCATACTTACACAAACACACACATACACACACACATATACACACATACATAAATATACACACACACCATTGCACACTGCAACAGTTAAGACATTAATGTGGGCAGGTCTCAAACTCCTCCCTCCCGTACCATGCCCATAAACTATACCTTGTTTATTGCATGATGTTATACATTAAGCAGAGGAACAGAAGGTGACAAATCTCCCATAGACACCCACACTGCCCTAACAGATGTCACGAGAGGTGTATGGGGAGAATTTTAATTGCAAATACATTAGTACATAACTGATAGGAAGAAGCAGCACATCAAAATTGATTCCAGTTCCTCTTTTAGGCCTAGAGTCAATCGAGGTGAATGCCAAAAAAAAACACCCATTGGCATTTTTTCAAGCACGGTAAGTAATTCAATTACCTGTGTTATGAAGGAATACCACAGGAAAAAGAGCATCTTGGGCTCTAATTTGGGCCTGTTTGCGCCCATTAAAACACATTACAAAATGTTGAAATTTGCCAATCATTTCCATGCGTTAGCATTAAGATACTTTAAGGGACCCACTCTATTGGGTGAAAATTTGCACCTTAGTGTGGAGACTCTTTAGTACACCCCTCATGTTAGCTTAAAGGGATAGTAATACTAAAAATATTAAAAAAATATGTTGTTGCAGTTCAAAGTTGAATTTTTTAGGTGCAATATCACAGTGGCCTGAAATTGTACAGTGGCGCTGTTGCTACACCATCCTATGGAGATTTATGGTCCTGGGACCAGAGCTGTCCATAGGATGGTGTAGAAACAGCACCACTGTACAATTTCAGGCCACTGTGATATTGCACCTAAAAAATTCAGCTTTGAGTTGTAATAACTTTGAATAAAATACCTTTCAGCATTGAGAGTACCCTTTTTTACTCAGGGGGATAAACACTACAATATATAAATATATTTTACATATTAAGTATTACTATCCCTTTAATGTATAAGACTCTGTGTAGCTCAGTGTACTGTGTAGCTCAATGGCACCATTACTAGTAGGGAGATTAGCACCATTACATGCCCCAAGCTGGAAACAAGACCCAGGGCTTTACACCTGAGATGCAGGGCTTTGGCCTCCTTACCCAGTACCTAGGAACACCCTTGCCTTTAATCCTTTAAATGCCAGAGAGTTGAGCAATGCATTGCTCACCCCTTTGGCACTCAAAGGGTTAACACCTATGATGCTAGAAAGGCTTTCAGGGCATGGGGGCTTGGAATATGCATGATAGCACAGTGTATGCACCTGTATGCACTGTAGAGATCAAAGGGGGAGATGTATACAAGTGGAGGTAAGCATTAAAATGGCTGTAACAGTGTCTGCTATAGTTGTAAAATGAAAAACGCCAGTTTAGGAGGGCTGTACACCATGTCATAATTATTTTTTTTAAATGGAGTAACGACGTTTGTAAAAAGTGGGGCAGCAAATTTATAAAGAAATTTCACTATTTGTGACAATTCTGTGACAGAATTTTTGTCAGAATCTTAATGTCATGTCAGGTATATACTGTCCTTAAGCAATCCAGGCATTAAAGGGATAGTAATGTCCCTGAACATGTTTTTCTGATTTTGTAGTGCTTAAAAAGTGGAGTTTAACACAAAAAAGTATCTCTCAAACTGGAATGGTTTGAGAAATATCTTCATTCAAAGTCTGATATCTCTTGCTGTCAGCTGTAAATCTGTCAGCAGGAGATCCGTGTCGGCTGACACGGAGGCTCTGCAGCAGAGCCGGAATCGTGTTTTTTAAACAGAATGACTGTATTGCAATCAGTGACGTAACTATAGGGGTCACACCTGGGACCGGGCCTGTGCACTCCAGTGGTCTGGCCTCCCCCTGCGACCCCTCCACCTGGTGCCCGCAATCTCCCTCCGGCGCTCTAGTAATGCAGAGCACTGGGAGATGACATCATCTCCCAGCACATTGCATTGCTAAGAGGACCGCACAGGAGCTCCAGGTAGGAGATGGGGGCATTGTGGAGGGGGTCAATGTGGTCAGAGGTGCCAATGTAGTGGTGGTGAGGGCCCGTGGCACTTCTTGTACCAGGGCCCGGAGGCTTCTAGTTACGCCTCTGATTGCAATGATCTACTGAGTGTGCTTGCAAACCATGCACACTTGGTAGATCATTGCAATGCAGTCATTCTGTTTAAAAAAACTCGATTCCGGCTCTGCTGCAGAGTCTCCATGTCGGCCGACACAGATCTCCTGCTGACAGCTTTACAGCTGAGAGCAGGAGTCATCAAACTTTGAATGAAGATATCTCTCAAACCATTGCAGTTTGAGAGATACTGTTGTTTGCATTAAACTCCACTTTTTAAGCACTACAAAATTAGAAAAACATGTTCAGGGACATTACTATCCCTTTAACATCAGAGTAATAACGCCTATTTATAAAGATGCTTTAAAGGGATAGTAATACTTTGATTAAAGTTTAGCTCTGAGTCTTCTTTATAAGTTGTTTTTAACATGTAGCTCTCTATTTAATTACTTATAGTGTTGCATTTCAAACGCTGTTCAAGCTGAAAGGATCCCCTTCCCACCCCTTTCCCTGCATCACGCTGCCTCTCAGGCTGGTCCAGATGAAGTGTGGCAAGGGACAATCTTCAGTAAGCAAAAGGAAAATCCTGATTTCCTACGTCAAGGGGGGCAGGGTTTTCCTTATAGATACTGAATGAAGATTGTCCCTCGCAGAATCCGTCCAGTCCCACGACCAGTTTTCAGATCTAAGGGGAGGTGGCCAGAAGCGGCAAGAGGGGGATCCAATTGGCTTCAATAGCATTTAATTACAACACTGTAAGTAATTACATATAGTGTTACATGTTTAAAAAATTATAAAGAAGTCTCGGAGCTAAACTTTAAACTAAGTATTACTATCCCTTTAAATAATTTATAAATCAGCCCTGATGTTATCTGTAGTTGCCATGACTTAAAAAAAACATTAATAGTACTTTTTAAGGAACCGTCCTTAAAGGGTTAGTAATGCCCAAAATAAAGTTTATTTTATATGGTAGATTTTACAGAAATAAAGTATTTGGAGAAAGTCATATCTCTCAAACCTTTATGGTTTGAGAGATTTCCTCCGCTAAAGTTCCCCCTCTCCTCATGTCAGCTGTAAAGCTGACAGAAGGACATCTGTGTCGGCCAACACGAGGAGGCTCTTCAGCAGAGACGCAATAGCGATACTGGAAAATAATTACTTAATTGGAACGGTCTACAAAGTGTGCTTGCAAACCAGGCACACTTCGTAGACCTTTCCAATGAAGTAATTATTTTGCAATAATGCAATTTTGGCTCTGCTGCAGAGCTGCTGGCTGGTCCCCAGACCGGGATCTCCTGCTGTCAGCAGAGCACTGACATCAGGAGAAGGGGAGGGAGGGAAAACTTTAGCAGAGGATTGAGATAGGACTTTCTCCAAACACTATATTATTGTAAAATCTACCATATAGAATAAACTTTATTTTGGGCATTACTAACCCTTTAAGGACGGTTCCTTAAAAAGTACTATTAATGTTTTTTATAAATCTCCCTCATATTGTCTAATACAAACCCCTGCATACAGCCACTGGCATGAGATGCTAACACCAGCAACCAGACCTGGGATCTGTGAATTCCCCCATTGAGACATAATGCTTTGTAGACCTTTCTAGGATCCAAAAAGTTAATAATGGCACAGGGGTCTCATAGCATCTCTCTTTCTCTCTCTTTCTCTGGTGAAAGTACAGTCATCTCACCTCCTCTCTCCTACTTACCATATAATAGGATTGTTTACAAAAGTTCTCACTATATTTGGTGCCTTCCCACGCTGCACTTTATACAAATTATCCACTTATGGAAATCAGGCCCCCTCTGTCTGTGTCACTGTCTCACCTGCAAGGGGGAGAGACAGGTTCACTGGTCCCCTCTGTCTGTGTCACTTCTAGGGGATAGAGACAGGTTCACTGGTCCCCTCTGCCTGTGTCACTTCTAGGGGATAGAGACAGGTTTACTGGTCCCCTCTGTCTGTGTCACCTGTAGGGGGTAGAGACAGGTTCAATGGCCCCCTCTGTCTGTGTCACCGGTAGGGGGTAGATATAAGTTCACTGGTCCCCTCTCTCTGTGTCACCTGTAGGGGGCAGAGACAGGTTCAATGGCCCCCTCTGTCTGTGTCACTGGTAGGGGGTAGATATAAGTTCACTGGTCCCCTCTCTCTGTGTCACCTGTAGGGGGCAGAGACAGGTTCAATGGCCCCCTCTGTCTGTGTCACTGGTAGGGGGTAGATATAAGTTCACTGGTCCCCTCTCTCTGTGTCACCTGTAGGGGGTAGAGACAGGGTTACTGGTCCCCTCTGTCTGTGTCACCTGTAGGGGGTAAAGACAGGTTCACTGGTCCCCTCTGTCTGTGTCACCTGCAGGGCAGACACAGGTTCATTGGCCATCTCTATCTGTGTCAGTGTCACTATGAGAGGTGAGGACAGACTCCCAGATCTCCTCTGTCTGTGTCACTATGAGAGGTAGGGTCAGACTTCCAGGTCCCCTCTATCTGTGTCACTATGAGAGGTAGGGTCAGACTTCCAGGTCCCGTCTATCTGTGTCACTATGAGAGGTAGGGACAGACTTCCAGGTCCCGTCTATCTGTGTCACTATGAGAGGTGAGGACAGACTCCCAGATCTCCTCTGTCTGTGTCACTATGAGAGGTAGGGTCAGACTTCCAGGTCCCGTCTATCTGTGTCACTATGAGAGGTGAGGACAGATTTCCAGGTCCACTCTGTCTGTATCACTATGAGAGGTGAGGACAGACTTCCAGGTCCCCTCTATCTGTGTCACTATGAGAGGTAAGGACAGACTTCCATGTCCCCTCTATCTGAGTCACTATGAGAGGTAGGGACAGACTTCCATGTCCCCTCTATCTATGTCACTATGAGAGATAGTCACAGACTTCCAGGTCCCCTCTATCTATGTCACTATGAGAGGTAAGGACAGACTTCCAGGTCCCCTCTATCTGTGTCACTATGAGAGGTAGGGACAGAGTTCCAGGTCCCCTCTATCTGTGTCACTATGAGAGATAGTCACAGACTTCCAGGTCCCCTCTATCTATGTCACTATGAGAGGTAAGGACAGACTTCCAGGTCCCCTCTATCTGTGTCACTATGAGAGGTAGGGACAGACTTCCAGGTCCCCTCTATCTGTGTCACTATGAGAGATAGTCACAGACTTCCAGGTCCCCTCTATCTGTGTCACTATGAGAGGTAAGGACAGACTTCCAGGTCCCCTCTATCTGTGTCACTATGAGAGGTAGGGACAGACTTCCAGGTCCCCTCTATCTGTGTCACTATGAGAGGTAGGGACAGACCTCCAGGTCCCCTCTATCTGTGTCACTATGAGAGGTAAGGACAGACTTCCAGGTCCCCTCTATCTGTGTCACTATTAGAGGTAGGGACAGACTTCCAGGTCCCCTCTATCTGTGTCACTATGAGAGGTAAGGACAGACCTCCAGGTCCCGTCTATCTGTGTCACTATGAGGGGTAGGGACAGACTCCCAGGTCCCCTTTGTCTGTGTCAGTGTCACTGAGAGAGACAAAGACAGACTCCCGCTAGGTGCCCTCTATCTGTGTCAGTGTGTCCCAGTGTAGGGGGGGGGGAGGGAAGACTGTAAATCTTGTGGGTTAAACAGGACAGTTATAGATAATACCCTCAGAATTTCCTCTCTGTAATCAGATTTACATTCCCACATCCTTCAGGTAAAGAGAATTCCATATCTTTATGGGAACATTAAGCAGGGAGTCTGAAGAAAAAGGACAGAGATAGAGGGAAGGGTGAAAAAGGTACTTTGACAGAGAGAAGGGGGAGAGGGGACATAATAGAGAGAAGGAGGAGAGGGGGCAGTAATAGAGAGAAGGAGGACAGGGGACAATGATAGAGAGAAGAAGGAGAGGGGACATTGATAGAGAAAGAAGGAGAGGGGACAGTGATAGAGAGAAGGAGGAGAGGGGACAATGATAGAGAGAAGGAGGAGAGGGGACAGTGACAGAGAAAGAAGGAGGAGAGGGGACAGTGATAGAGAGAAGTAGTAGAGGGGACAGTGATAGAGAGAAGAAGGAGAGGGGACAGTGATAGAGAGAGAAGGAGGAGAGGGGACAGTGATAGAGAGAATGAGGAGAGGGGACAGTGATAGAGAGAGAAGGAGGAGAGGGGACAGTGGTAGAGAGAAGGAGGAGAGGGAGCAGTGATAGAGAGAAGGAGGAGAGGGGACAGTGGTAGAGAGAAGGAGGAGAGGGAGCAGTGATAGAGAGAAGGAGGAGAGGGGACAGTGATAGAGAGAAGGAGGAGAGGGAGCAGTGATAGAGAGAGAAGGAGGAGAGGGGACAGTGATAGAGAGAAGGAGAGGAGGGGACAGTGATAGAGAGAGAAGGAGAAGAGGGGACAGTGATAGAGAGAAGGAGGAGAGGGGATAGTGATAGAGAGAATGTAGAGAGGGGACAGTGATAGAGAGAATGAGGAGAGGGAACAGTGATAGAGAGAGAAGGAGAAGAGGGGACAGTGATAGAGAGAGAAGGAGGAGAGGGGACAGAGAAGTAGTAGAGGGGACATTGATAGAGAGAGAAGGCGGAGAGGGGACAGTGATATAGAGAAGGAGGAGAGGGGACAGAGAAGTAGTCGAGGGGACAGTCATAGAGAGAGAAGGAGGAGAGGGGACAGTGATAGAGGGAGAATAAGGAGAGGGGACAGTGATAGAGAGAATGAGGAGAGGGGACATTGATAGAGAGAAGAAGGAGAGGGGACAGTGATAGAGAGAGAAGGAGGAGAGTGGACAGTGATAGAGAGAGAAAGAGGAGAGGGAGCAGTGATAGAGAGAAGGGGAGAGAGAGCAGTGATAGAGAGAGAAGGAGGAGAGGGGACAGTGATAGAGAAGAAGGAGAGGGAGCAGTGATAGAGAGAGAAGGAGGAGAGGGGACAGTGATAGAGAGGAGCAGAGGGGACAGTGATAGAGAGAAGGAGGAGAGGGGACAGTGATAGAGAGAAGGAGGAGAGGGGACAGTGATAGAGAGAAGGAGGAGAGGGGACAGTGATAGAGAGAAGGGGGAGAGGGAGCAGTGATAGAGAGGAGCAGAGGGAGCAGTGATAGAGAGAAGGGGGAGAGGGAGCAGTGATAGAGAAAGAAGGAGGAGAGGGGATAGTGAAGGAGGAGAGGGAGCAGTGATAGAGTGAAGGAAGAGAGGGAGCAGTGATAGAGAGAAGGAGTCAGAGAAAAAGAGGAGAGAGCCTTGCATCACCGCCACCGCGTACACATACATCTGGCGTGCAATGTCACACTACGGCTGGTGTGACCAGTGACAGTGTGTTGCTGTCTCACTCGGACCAGCTTCCCTATGCCATCTACACCACATCTCCTTTCCCACTGCCACTAGAAAAAACTACACACACAACATAAAAGAGAAAAAGGGGGTGGGGGGGTTAAAGAGAGATGACTACACCAGGGGCCATCAATGCTTCCTCCAGATTCCGAAACTCTCCTGACATTGCCAGCTGACGGGTGGTCGGGTTGTTCTCACAAGTAGAGCTGTGGGTGTTTTGGGCGTGTCAGTCCCTGTTTAAATTTGTTCCCACAATCCCATTAGATGTGGGCTTACCCAGGGTAAGGAACATGCCCTGCAGTAACCACACCTTCTGAAGGGTTGATGTTACCTTTAGGGGGGATTAACCCTCTGAATGCCAGTGGTGCATATAACACTGTGTAATGCATTGTATAACCCATCGGCACTCAAATTGTTCTTTTTTTTTTTTTTTTTTTACTGTTCACTCATGTTTTTGGATTCTTGGATGTAATGATATGGGGCTTAGGGCCCAATATGAATACATTCACGGGTCACTTAGCATTTTTCCATAGTTTTTTTTTTTACACTGCACTTACATGTCAGTGGTTAAGCACACACGCGCCGCCAGGGGACTCAGCACCAATTCTTTTCAGCAGAGATTTTTGGAGATAAAAGTGAGTCCCTTAATACACGTTACTAGCCACCACAAGCAATTGAACTGCAAATTCAGAAACATTCTAATTGCTTCCTGTGGGTGCAAATTTAGCGCCCGTAGTGCATATTTCTGCTCGGTAGTGTGTCACAGTGCAGGTAATGGCATAGCTGACTGGGACGTAAAACTACTGATGGTACTTTTTTTACCGATCGAGTCCTAGGGGTGCTGTTGAAAGGCTGGTTGTGGTGTGAGGTGTGGAGCAATTAGCAGAAAGAAATCGTATCAGGAGGGCACGGAAGATTCTTCTATATCCGCCATGGCCACTAGAAATGCCTTTAAAGGGGATCTATCACCCCTATACAAGTGTGTGTTAAATGCTAGGTTATATAGCGACTAGGTGGATTTCTTTATTAATTTATTTTTTTTTAACCTATTCGGCTGAAAATAAATGTTTAAACAGTGCACTTCCAGATATACTGAGGTTACCTGCTCTGTACCGCAGTCCGTCACTCTGCCCCTGCTCTCCTCCCTCTATGCAGACTCCTCCGATGATGGAGGCTTTCTGTCTGTAAGTAGGAATGGTCTCATTGGCAGAAATTAATATCTAGCCAGGTTACAGACAGCAAGCCTCCATCATCGGAGGCCAAATAGGGTTAAAAAAAATAAATTAATAAAGAAATCCACCCATTCGCTATATAACCTAATATTTAACGCACACTTGTATAGGGGGGATAGATCCCCTTTAATGTTTGGACAAATCGCTGCGCTTGACTGTTTGCTTCTGGATGGTATACAGCTGTGCAGGTATGTCGTATATTTCGGTCCGTGAGGAATGCTTTGAAGAGTTGGGAGGTGAATTGTGGGCCGTTGTCAATTACCACATGCTTGGGAAGTACAAACATGGCAAATAGAAGATTGAGGACTCGGATTGTGTCTTCAGATGTCGGCAAGGCCATAGGCCAAACTTTTGGCCATTTAGAGTGAGCATCAATGACGATTAAGTATGTCGTGCCTTGAATGGGACCGGCAAAATCTAAATGGTAGCAGTGGCCGGTCCCTTGGTTGCATCGTTGATTGTTGGTGGGGGCCTGTGTGTTTGCAAACAGCCAGGACATGCGACAATATCGTCATCTATGGAGGGCCACCAGACTGCGGTTCAGGAACGCTACTTCATTCTGAGGATGCCAGGGTGCCCTTCATGAAGGAGGGCTAGGATGGCTCTTTGCTTTGGTGGTGGAACTGAACACATAAGAGTAAATACGGCGTGCAACATTACATAGATAAAGAGGTGAGGGGGCAGTGATTAGAGAGAAGGAGAAGAGGGGACAGTGATAGAGAGAAGGAGGGGGTCAGTGATAGAAAGAAGGAGGAGGAGGGCAGTGATAGAGAGAAGGAGGAGAGGGGAAAATGATAGAGAGGAGGAGGAAGGCAGTGGTAGAGAGAAGGAGGAGAGGGGACAGTGATAGAGAGAAGGAGGAGAGGGGAAAATGATAGAGAGGAGGAGGAAGGCAGTGATAGAGAGAAGGAGGAGAGGGGACAGTGATAGAGAGAAGGAGGGGGGCAGTGATAGAGAGAAGGAGGAGGAGGAGGGAGCAGTGATAGAGAGAAGAAGGAGGAGGGTAGTGAGAGAGAGAAGGAGGAGAGGGGACAGTGATAGAGAGAATGAGGAGGAGGGCAGTGATAGAGAGAAGGAAGAGGAAGGAGCAGTGATAGAGAGAAGGAGGAGAGGGGACAGTGATAGAGAGAAGGGGGAGAGGGGACAGAGATAGAGAAAGAAGGAGAGAGGGGACAGTGACAGAGAGAAGGAGGAGAGGGGACAGTGATAGAGAGAAGAGGGAGAGGGGTCAGTGATAGAGAGTAGGGGGAGAGGGGACAGTGACAGAGAGAATGGGGAGAGGGGTCAGTGACAGAGAGAAGGGGGAGAGGGGACAGTGATAGAGAGAGAAAAGGGGAAGAGGGGACAGTGACAGAGAAAAGGAGAAGGGGACAGTGATAAAGAGAAGGAGGAGAGGGGACAGTGACAAAGAGATGGGGGGAGAGGATGGTAAGATAGTAATATAGTAACATAGCTGATGATGCTGAAAAAAAGACATGCGGCCATCAAATCCAGCCCGTGCCAAAACACCCTTGTTGATTCAGAGGAAGGTAAAGAAAAACCATTGAAGCCTTTTCAAATTTAGCCCCATGTGGGTAAAAAAATTCCTCCCTGACTCCAAATACCAGACAGATAGTTCCTTGGATCAACAACCTATCTGCATTGAAACCATCAGTCATAATTCTCAATATTGTCCTGTGCTAGATAGATATCCATTCCTTTTTTGAAAGCAGTTACAGTATCTGCAAGCCCAACATCCCGAGGCAAAGAATTCCATAGCTTTATCACCCTTACTGTAAAAAATCCCTGTCTTTGTTTTATTTGAAAGCACCTTAATTTGTTTATTAATGATCTAGAAGTGGGAATTGAAAGTAGCATCTCAATCTTTGCTGATGACACTAAGCTATGTAAGGAAATACATACAGAGCTCAATGTTTTTTCCCTACAGAAGGATTTAGATAAACTAAGTGAATGGGCAGAAAAGTGGCAGATGTCATTTAATGTAGATAAATGTAAGGTTATGCATTTGGGTTGTAGAAACAAACTTGCTACATATACTCTAAATGGGAAACAACTTGGGAAATCCTCATTAGAGAAAGATTTAGGTGTACTGATAGACAATAGTCTTCACAGCAGTGTGCAGAGTCACTCAGCTGCTGCAAGAGCAAATAGAGTACTAGCCTGCATAAAAAGAGGTGTAGAAGCAAGGGATGCTAATATTATCCTACCTCTGTATAAATCCTTGGTTAGGCCTCATCTAGAATATGGAGTACAATTTTGGGCACCTGTTCTAAAAAAAGACATTACTGAACTGAAAAAGGTGCAGAGACGTGCAACAAAACTGATAAAGGGATTGGAGGATCTGAGTTAGAAAGAGAGACTAGCCAAACTGGGTTTGTTTACATTAGAAAAGAGACGTCTAAGGGGTGATATGATTACCATTTACAAATACATTCAAGGTCAATACAAAGAACTATCCAATGAATTATTTATGCAAAGAGCTGAGCTAAGAACAAGAGGTCATCCATTAAGACTTGAGGAAAGGCGCTTCGACTAAAACACAGGCAGGGATTCTTTACAGTAAGGGCGGTAAGGCTATGGAATTCTTTGCCTCGGGATGTTGTGCTTGCAGATAATGTAACTGCATTCAAAAAAGCAATGGATGCCTATCTAGCACAGAACAATATTGACAGTTATGACAGATGGCTTCAAAGCAAATAGGATATTGAGCGGGGGAACTATTTGACACACACACACACACACACACACACACACACACCTACACTGGAAATTGCTCCAGAGGGCTTTTTTGTTGCCTTCCTCTGGATCAACAGGGGTGTTATTGGCATGGGCTGGACTTGATGGACGCATGTCTTTTTTCAGCCTTATCTACTATGTTACTATGTTACCTTTCCTATAGTTGTAATGGATAACCTCTCATTCTTAGCTCAGCTCTTTGTGTAAATACTTTGAATATACTTGTAAATGGTAATCATATCACCCCTTAGACGTCTCTTCTCTAATTTATACAAACGCAGTTTGGCTAGTCTCTCTTTATAACTCAGATCCTCCAATCCTCTTATCAGTTTTGTTGCACGTATCTGCAATTATTCCATTTCAGTAATATATTTTTAAGAACTGGTACCCAAAACTGTACATATTCTAGATGAGGCCCTACCAAAGTACAATTATATTAGCATCCCGTGCATGTACACCTCTTTTTATGCAGGCTAGTACCCTATTTGCTCTTGCAGCAGCTGAGTGACTCTGCACACTGCTGTAAAGTCTATCGTCTGTCAGTGCTCCTAAAACTTTCTCTAATGTAGCATGTTTGTTTTTACAGCCCAAATGCATAACTTTACATTTAACTACATTAAATGTCATCTGCCACTTTTCTGCCCATTCACCCAGTTTATCTAGCTCCTTCTGAACAGAAAAAAACATCCAGCCCTGTATGTATTTCCTTACACAGCTTAGTGTCACCAGCAAAGATTGAGAAGCTACTTTCAACTCCCACTTCTAGATCATTAATAAACAAATAAAAAAGCATTGGGCCCAGGACTAAACTCTGCGGAATCCCACTTACAATTTTAGACCAACTATAAAAAGGTTTTATTTACAACAACTCTCTGCCATATATCATTTAACCTAGTTCTCAATCCATGTGCCGATATCACTTCCCAAACTGAAGCCTTTTAATGTATGCAGTAACCTGTTGTAAGGCATTAAATCAAAGGATTTTGCCAAACCATGCTGACTCCTATGAATTATATTGTTTGTCTTTATATTGTTCTGAATACTGTCAGTTAGAAACCCTTCTATTATCTTGTCAACTATGGAAGTCAAGCTCACAGGTCTATAATTTCCTGGTTTGGATCTTGCCCCTTTTTGAACAATGGAACTACATCAGCTTTCCTACAATCACAGGGCACTGAGTAAAATGAGCCCAGCGGCATCTCTCAAACCTTTATGGTTTGAGAGATATCCTCTTTCAAAGTTCCCTCTCCCCTGACATCAGCATTCTAGCTGACAGCAGGGTAATCTGGTCCCGGGACTGGCGGAGGCTCTGCAGCAGAGCTGAGATCGTGGTAATAAAAAAGAAACCCTTACCTTAAAAGGTCTTCTATGTGTGCTTGCAAACCAAGCACACGTAGTAGACCTTTGTAGTGAAGGATTTCTTTTTTATTACCGCGATCTCGGCACTGCTGCAAAGCCGCTGGCTGATCCCAGAGACAGAGAAAAGGAGGAGAGGGGACAGTGATAGAGAAAGAGGAGAGGGGCAGTGATAGAAAGAATGAGGAGAGGGGTCGTGATAGGAGAGGAGACAGTGATAGAGAAAAGTAGGAGGAGGCAGTGATAGGGGAGGAGCTTAAGCTTTGCTGGTCACTCCAACAATCTGAATTGTGTATGTGTCCAGAGCAATCTGAAGTTTTATACCAATTTACAGGATATTATTTAACCCCTTGGACGCCTGGGAGATCTCTAACACATTGCAGAGCAATTCATGCTACCATGGGGTTAAAGCTTTTTTCATTCTTAGTTGTAAATAGGCCAAGAGTATTTTCTGTGACAGGAAGTGGTGAGTGGTACTGAGGAGCGCACAGTGTGACAAATGGAGGTGTGTCTATAGGTGAAGCTAAGGGCACCTACAGTGCTTTGCCTAGAAGCGTCTGGGTAGAGAAAACAGCCCTACTTATCCCCACAATCCACTTAACAAATTTCAAAGGTCGGACATTTTCCCTCTTCATTTTTTTTTGTCATTTGTGTATTTGAAGATTCTTGTTCACTTTCACAATTTGTTTTTCATTTCCTGTTTTAGCTAACCCGGGGCCGTAATCAGAAAGAAGAGAGAAATTCTGAAGCATACCAACGGCATCATGAGGGACATATATAAAATTCCCATTGATTTAAATGCAACTTTTAACCCTTTGAGTGCCAGAGGGGTATGCAACGCATTGCAAAGCAATCAAACGGTTAACCTGTTGACTGCTAGGGAGGTCTCCATTGCACTGTCCCTTCAGATATAAGCTTGGTGGCAACATGGTGATTTGAATCCCTTGTGGATAAGAAGGGTGTGATGCACTACAAAGCATCCATCACATGTCCTGAAGGGGTTTATTGGTGTGGGGGTGGGACAGTAACAACAGTAAGAATTCATTGGAGGCGGCGCTGGACGAAGGGGACACATCTGAGTATAGAAGCTAGTAAATTATGATTGGTTATTAGGGGTGGAATGGAGTGGTAGTGGGATGAGAGCTGTGGGTGTCTGGGGGAGCACACCAGCTTCCTTTTGGAGCTGTAGGACACCTAACACCATCTCCCCCAGGGTCATATTTACATCCCAGGCACCCCAAAGCAAGGCACTCTAGGCACCCTTAGCTACACTTATGACCACACCCCCACTCCTCATATGACCCCACCCCCAGACCCATCCACTGTTTCCTGGCACAGAAAATACCCTTGACCTATAACAAGTAAAACAAAAATAAAATGCTTTAACCCTTTCGTTGCTAGAGAGAGCTCTCTGTAGCATCCAAGGGGTTAAAGGAGCAGTAAACGTTTTTAAAGAAAAAATATATATTGGAGGGCATTTCCTGTTGAGTAAAATAAGGGTACTACCACTGCTGAGAGATGCATATTTCCAGAGTTAGCACAGTTTAAAGGGATAGTAATACTTTAGTATTACTAATCCCTATAGTAAAGCCCTAGTAAAAAAAAAAAACATATTGCCCCCAGTGTCATCTCTCAAACATTTATGCTTCTAAAGTTGCCCTCCCCCTTCCCCGTAGTCAGCATTCTAGCTGACTGCAGGGAACAGAGTCGTACAACTTTCAGGCGGCTCTACAGCACAGCCGCGATTGAGTTAACTAAAAAAAAAACCTTTCACTGAAATGGTCTTCTACATGTGCTTTATTTGCAAGCAAGCGTAGAAGACCATTTTAGTGAAAGATTTTTTTTAATTAACGCGATCGCAGCTCTGCTGCAGAGTCGCCTGATGATCTATGACCGGATTTCCCTTCAGTCAGCTACAACGCTGACTTCAGGGAAGGGGGAGGGATAGGGAAAATTTAGGAGCGATCATCTCTCAAATCATTAATGTTTGAGAGATGACACTGGGGGCAATATGTTTTTTGTTACTAGGGCTTTACTATAAGGATTAGTAATACTTAAAGGGATAGTAATACTTCATTTTAACTTTATTTTATTTTGTAGGCGTTAAAAAAACACGAAGAACGATATAAGTCTTATCTCTCAAGCCTTTATGGTTTAAGAGATATTCACAAGCAAAGTTTCCCCTCACGCCCCTTTTACCTAGTGTAAGCCATCTCTTCTCAGATGTGACTCTGGTTGTAAGACCAGACAGATAACAGCAGGGGACAATCTTCTTTATATGAAAACAATGAAAGCCCTGCCCCCCTTGACAAGCTTTTCAGGTTTTTCCCTTATCTTAATTTAAGATTGTCCCTGTGAGCAAACTACCTGGACACTCCCTTCTGCTTTGGCTGAGCAGTGTTACATAAGTAAAAGGGGCGGGAGGGGATACTTTGTCATTGAATTACTCCTGAACTACAACTCTGTCAGAACTGAAATAACACTCTCCAAAGCCCAAATACTATGATGATTAATTAGAGCTGTTTTTATTATGAAACATTACTATCCCTTTAAGTATTACTATCCCTTTAACCATGTGTTTTTTTACATTTGCAGTGCCCTCTAGAGGTCAGACTCCAATTAGTTATTCTGTTACATTGTAATGGAGAGGCGTGACATAAAGTTCTAGAATGTGATACAAAACTGCCTGTCATTTCCTGTCAGAACTATCAGGAAGTAAACACACAATAATTTCACTTCCTGATTATTTGAACTGTTATATCATTTGAATAAAACATCTTACAGCAGTGGGGGTGATTTTGTTTTACTCACCAGGAAAAGCTCTATAAAATATAGGTTTTCTTTAAAAAAAAAGTTTACTACGCCTTTAAATAATAGCTTATAATGGGGTATGAAACTGGTGCAGGGACACTGAGGTTATTCTGACCACAACCACAATCCAAAATGTGAGTGTGGCCAGCAAAGCTGAGGCTCCTCCCCTCAAAATTTGTAGCTCTAGGCAGTTACCTACTCTGCCTATTGGGAAATCCAGCCCTCAGATTCCCTCCCTTACATTGTCTCTATATGACAGGATTGGTTGTTGTGTCAGGTCGTAACATTTTCTGTGTGCATGATTTGTTTCTTATTACAGCTTGTGGGCACTTTTAGTCCTTGCCAATATTTTCAATTATTACAATCTAATTGTTATAATTGTTAAGATAAAGGGGTTTAGGCCAGTGGCCTATGAAAAGGGGGCCCCTGGACTACGGTTTCAGGTTTATTCATTGTACCAGTTGAGTTGCATGGGCCAGCTAATAGGTACAGGGTGTTATATTTTAATTAATTCATTAGTCTGTGCTTAGGCTCTAGGGTTGGTAGGGCACGCTTAGGCCTACCTAGGCTTTAGGTTTTACCAAGACCTAAAAGCACACCTCCCAACATTTCAAATGGCCAAAGAGGGACACTTTTGTTTTAGGTGGTATGTGTGGGGGCGTGGCTGGTGGGCGGTACATTACCGATAATTTTAAGGCTATTTCATGACCTATTGACACCTCTTTGTGTACTTTAATAAATGACTTATAACAAGACCAAAGTATTTTATTTACACAGACTATTGTTTAAACACATATACTGAAGTTAACACAAACATTAATGTGAATTTTATTGCTGTAGTACAACATTATACACACCACAAAGTATGATCTCTTAAAAAGAGGGACATGAGGGTGGGAAAGAGGGACAGATGGATTTTGGTCTCAAAGAGGGACTATCCCTCCTAAAGAGGGACACTTGGGAGGTATGTAAAAGCAGGGCTGGATTTACATTCTAGGCTCCCCTAGACAAGGCACTCTGTGTCCTTAGCGCCACCCATGGCCACCCCCCAAATCCTCATATGACCCCACCCCCTTCTCATCCACTATTTCCTGGCACAGAAAATATCCTTGGCCTATAACAAGCAAAGACAAAAAAAAAAGCTTTAACCCCTTGGTTGCTACAGAGATCTCCAACGCATTGCAGAGTTCTCTACTACACCCAAGGGTTTAAATAAATGCCAGTAAAACTGTATAAAACTAGCGCAAGGACATTCAGATTGCTGTGGTCACACCCACAATTCAGAATATGGGTGTGGCCGGCACAGCTGCGGTGCTGCTCAAAATTTGGCACTCTAGGCATTTGCCTAGTCTGACTAATAGGAAATCTGGCCCTGGCTAAAAGTGAGGGAGCTTGTAATGGTGTCAGGGGGACTGTGGCGATGAGAGTACTTCTCTCCAGCTCTAGGGCAGCTATTCAGGAGGGGTCAGTATACATCACTGGACATCAGTGAGCAAATGGCTCTTTAACTGGAACACCACAGAGTTCTAAACACTAGAGGGAACTGTCCATTGACTGCTGTGACAGAAAGTGATGTCTGTGGTGGGCTACAAGATAGTATACATTACTCCCGAAGCCTTAGACTAGTATTGCACTACAATAAAATTGCACTACAGCTCCTGTTTGATGTCAGAATCAATGTTCAGTTCTGTCTCTAATGCATAGAACTCTGCCTAGAAGCCATTTTCTTGTAGACAATGGGCAGTTCTATTTCTAGTGTTGAGATTCTTTATTCAGGCACGTTGCATTGTTCCTGAAGGGGGCTGCCAGGGACATGGGACATACATATAAATTCCAGGACTGTCCCTGGCAATCCGGGATATGTGGTCACCCTAGTAACCAAGCCTGGTGCTCAGGAGCTACCAATAGTGCATATTTTCAGGATTTCCCTCTTTAATCAGGGGCTCGATCCCTGTAACAGATCCACCTGTTGCTGTAGCTGGGATATGCTGAACGCATGCAGTGCTGGTAGCTCTTGAGGATCAGGCTTGGCTAACCCTGGTGTAGAGGAACAGCGACAATTTGTTGTGAGTGTGGAATTGGAGAGTGTAATGGAGGGATGAGAGGTAACATTAGGATTGAGTGCTTGGGACAACACATGATAAGAGACACTTAATGATAATTCATCATGTGAGTCCCACACAGTGGAGTTATACATATAGAGTAGATTAGGCTGGGGAGAGGCAGAGAGGAGATGGAGGGGTGAAGACGGAATGATGGGGGGGGGGAGGTGTAGGAAGAGGTTTGCAGGGTGGAGTAAACAGAGACACTCTGTACTTGGTGTGAAAGTGTTCAGCTATTGTCTGCTGGAGACTTATTGATTAAAATGGCTCTACTGTGATATCACACCATACCCCACTGAGCGGCAGGTGTACAGTGCAGGACTAGATTAAGTCTGGGGCAAACCAACTGCACCGCTGGGAAGATATCAAACCAAATCGTTGGTACATTTCAAAGTAATGCAATTGAGTCCTCACTAGCATTGAAGGGGTTAAAAGCCCCACTGTAATTAATGGGAATTTTGGTATTTTTCTGTTCAAGTTCTTCTTAGTATATAAGTCTCAGACTGAAAAGTACCATATGATCTCTGTACCTCTGTCTCCTTCGCCACCTCTTGCACTCTCATTCTCTCTCTCTCATTCTCTGTTCCTCCATTTCTCTCTGTCTCTCTCCCTCTACTCTCTCTTTCTCAGTCTCTCTTTACCCCATCCCTCTCTCTCTCCTTCTTGACCTCTCTGTCTCCCTCTTTTTCTCTCTGTCTCCCACTCCCTCCCTTTCTCAACTCTCTCAGGGGTTGCAATACAAACATTTCCCTGACACTCATCGAGTTAAGGAGATCTTTCTTGAAGCATACCTCCCAAGTGTCCCTCTTTGAGACCCAAATCCCCCCGTCCCTCTTTTCTACCCTGGTGTCCCTCTTTTTAGGACATCAGAGTGAGTGTTGTGTATATCAGTCTATCACATTGCTACACAGCAATGAAAATCACATAAATGTTTAGTTAATCTTCATTTCAGTATATGTGTTTGTAAATGAATCTGTGTAAATAAAATACTTTGGTCTTGCTCTAAATCCTTTATTCAGTTACAAAAAGAGGTGTCAATAGGTCACACAGTAACCTAATAATTCTCAGTAATGCCCTGTGTGCAAGCCATGCCCCCAGAAACACCACCTAAAACACAAGTGTCCCTCTCTGGCCAGTTGAAATCTTGCAAAGTATGATAAAGGGACAATAAAGAGTTACAAAAAGTATGAGTTGATATGTTGCTTTATAGCCTATTAGGAAACTTCAACTCAAAACTTGATTTAACCCTTAGATACACAAACATTCAAGGGGATAAAAAGGAAAGAAAGAAACTGAGCAGCCAGTCGTTCTACTGCAATATGTGGCAACACTATGCCACCACCCACATATACACATACACAAACACACACACATAAATATATATACACACACACATAAAGATATATACACACACATTATGAATAAGTTGGTGTTATATAAATAAACTAGTGTAAAAGCCGTGTACACAGGCCAAGGTCTGGGTGATATTAATCCTTTGAGTGCCAGAGGGGTACGCAATGCATTGCTTAGCAAGGCGTTGCATACCCTCTGGCACTCAAAGGGTTAAGAGGCCGGTCCTGCTCTGCGTCCTGCCTCCGACGCAGTCATGCACTGTAGAGACTGCCCGAAAGCATAGAATGCTCCCAGCACAGAACTCCCATAATTCCGTGCGTTTGGGCAGTCTCTACTGAGCATGACGGCTTCTGACAAACATCCTAGTGAATTATTATATAGGATACTATATATATATATATATATATATATATATGTATATATACACACACACACACACACATATATGAATAAGTTGGTGCCATATAAATAAATTATATATATACTAGTTGAACAGCCCGTTACACGGGCCACAGAGCCTCTGGCAGCCGGTCGCGGGGCAGTCACCCGTGGTGGAGACTGCCCGCGCCTAGGCTGATACAGCGCTGGACGCTCCTTCGGAGCGCCCAGCTCTGTATCAGCCGCGGCGCGGGCAGTCTCTACTGCTCATGAGTGCCACGCGCGCAGCGGTGTCTACTGCGCATGTCGGGCGTTACACACAACTTGGCGAATTATTATATAGGATATATATATATATATATATATATATATATATATATATATAAAGAGAGAGAGAGAGATAGTCAGATAGATAGATATACACACACTCCCCCCCCTCCCCTCTTCTCCTCCCTCTCTCTCCTAGCAGCACTCATTCACATACACAGGAGCAGAGAGAACGGACAGTCAGAGTGAGAGCAGCACTGTGTGTGTATACGCAGGTGGACTTTGTATGTATTTACTGTGAGTGTGTATGTAATAATGTTATCTCTTGTGCGTGCCTGTGTGTGCATGAATTAATTCATTGTGTGCCTGGAGGTGTATTAGTTGTGTCTCTTTGTGTATAGTAATGTTATCTCTTTGTGGATATTAATTGTGACTATTTGGTGTGTGTGTGTGTTTAATTGAACATAATTGGGCTACTTATGTTGTGTGAAGTAGATGTTGTCTGTGTTTATTGGTAGTGTCTCTGTGTGTATTAGTAGTGTGTCAGTGGGTTTATTAATTGTGCCTGTGGGTGTATTTGTTTGTGTCTGTGGGTGTGTACGTTGCGTGTCTGTGGGGGCATTGGTTGTGGTCTGCTGGTATATTAGTGATGCTGCCTGTGGGTGAATTTGTTGTGTGTTTGTGGGTGTGTTAGTTGTGTATCTGTTGGTGTATTTTTTGTGTATCTGTGGGTGTGTAAGTTGTGTGTCTGTGGGTGCATTAGTTGTTTGCCTGAGTGTATATTAATCGTATCTCTTGTTGGATCTTTATCCTGAGATTGTGACTATTAGGTGTGTATCTTTAAGTGTCTTTATCAGTTTATGTATCTTGTATAGTGTATGTATAAATGTATATCAGGGTGTTTATACACTGAATTTAGATAAGTTATGTATGTGATAATTGTGCAACGTTGTGTGTAGTTAGTGTGTGTCTGTGTGTATATTTCTTATGGGTGTCCATTTAAATTAACTGTGTGGATATTAATACTAACTGTGACTATTAGTTACGTGTCATTATCTGTCTATAACAATTATATTGCCTCTTTATAGTGTTCTTTTATGGAAAAATGAAATGTATTTGTGTGTCTGTATGCACTAGTTATTTGTGTGGCTGTCAAGTGTGTGATTCTGTGCCTATTTTATGGTTGTGTGATTATTGTGTAGTTTTGTGACTAGTGCACATTTGTGTGGTTATTAGTTGTGTGTTTGTAGGATGCGTGTTTTAGTGGCTATTGCATGTTTCTGTGGATACTGTGTGACTATTAGCTGTGCGTGAGTGATTTTTACACAGATTGTTGCTGCAGGATTAACGTGACGAACTTCACATGACAGGTAAGTTCTATAACACTATGATATATATGGCACACACATAACACATCAATTCACTGTGGCACAGCAACATCTTCACTGCAATCACTTACACGTATTACATGAACACAGAACACCTTGATAGATCCCAGTGATTCACAAACTGTTCTGTGGAACCCCAGTGCTCTATGATGTAGTACAAAGGGTTCCACAGAGCACGTTTCAGTAATGGAAGATGGGAAACAAATCTACAGTGATAGGCAGTGGGGCTGATGTATTAAGATAGAGTGGTACTTCTCTGGGTAGACCAACTGAACCATAAGTGCGTTGATTTAAATGGGACTTTTAACCCTTTGAGTACCAGAAGGGTACACAACGCACTGCAAAGCAATGCGTTGCGTACCCCTCTGGCACTCAAAGAGTTAACCCCTTGACTGGTAGAGACATCTCCTACTCCTTGTGAAGGCGCTGACGACATTGCTGGCATTCAAGGACTTAATAGTCCCATTTAAATGAATGGGAATTTTTGGAAATGTAATTTATCCTCTATGGTGCAGTTGGTTTGCATTAGAATTACACCACTGTATCTTAATACATCAGACTGGTGGGCAGGGGGATTTTCTAAAAAGAAAGGTACCAGCTCACCTAGTTTTTGGTAGACAAGTGCCAAGAAAGGTACCGATAAAAGATACAGGGTCATCGGCAAAACATTAAGTGTCACCATCAAAAGATACAAGATGACTGACAAAACATAAAGTGTCACCAACAAAAGATACAGGTTCACCGACAAAATGAACAGTGTCAATGACAAAAGATACAGGGTCACTGACCAAATGTACAGTGTCACCGACAAAAGATACAGGGTCAATGACAAAATGTACACTGTTGCCGACAAAAGATATAGGGTCACTGACAAAATGTACACTGTTGCCGACAAAATATATAGGGTCACTGACAAAATGTACAGTGTCAATGACAAAAGATACAGGGTCACTGACCAAATGTACAGTGTCACCGACAAAAGATACAGGGTCAATGACAAAATGTACACTGTTGCCGACAAAAGATATACGGTCACTGACAAAATGTACACTGTTGCCGACAAAAGATATAGGGTCACTGACAAAATGTACAGTGTCGCCGACAAAAGATACAGAGTCACTGACAAAATATACACTGATTAAAAAGGTACAGGGTCACTGTCAAAAGATATAGCGTTACTGAAAAAAAGTGACAGGTCACTGACAAAATGTACAGTGTCACTAACAACAGATACAGGATCACTGACAAAATGAACAGTGCACCGACAAAAGATCCAGGGTCACAGAACGGGCAGAACCTGACTTTGTTTGTGTGTACGTGGTTCCGTGATTACTAGTAGATATGAGGAAGATGAAATATTTCACACAGTGCACGTCTGTCTTTGTAAGATTTTACTTGTAAAAAGCATTATATGAACTAGTGCAGGAGTGCCCGATAGAGATGTGCTGGTAGACAGCGGTTACACCTAAGTGTTTCATGGTAGACAATGAGAAGTCTCATGCAAAATGGTGCATACCTCCCAACATTTGAAATGGACAAAGAAGGATAGTTTTGTTGTAGGTGGTGCTGCTGAAGGTGTGACCGCTGGGTGTGGCATTATCAATAATTTTTAGGTTATTTTATGACCAATTAACACCCCTTTGTGTAACTGAATAAATGATTTAGAGCAAGAACAAATTATTTTATTTACACAGACTAATTTATAAACACATATACTGAAGTTTATACAAACATTAATGTGAGTTTTATTGCTGTGGAGCAATGTAATACACTTATATACACACACCACACAGTCTGATCTCCTAAACACAGGGACACCAGGGTGATACACTTCTATACACACCACACAGTCTGATCTCCTAAACACAGGGACACCAGGGTGATACACTTCTATACACATACCACACAGTCTGATCTCCTAAACACAGGGACATCAGGGTGATACACTTATATGCACACCACACAGTCTGATCTCCTAAACACAGGGACACCAGGGTGACACACTTCTATACACACCACACAGTCTGATCTCCTAAACACAGGGACACCAGGGTGATACACTTCTATACACACTACACAGTCTGATCTCCTAAACACAGGGACACCAGGGTGATACACTTCTATACACACCACACAGTCTGATCTCCTACACACAGGGACACCAGGGTGATACACTTATATGCACACCACACAGTCTGATCTCCTAATCACAGGGATATCAGGGTGATACACTAATATACACACCACACAGTCTGATTTCCTAAACACAGGGACACCAGGGTGATACACTTATATACACACCACACAGTCTGATCTCCTAAACACAGGGACACCATTGTGATACCCTTATATACACACCACACAGTCTGATGTCCTAAACACAGGGACACCGGGTTGATACACTTATATACACACCACACAGTCTGATCTCCTAAACACAGGGACACCAGGGTGGGAAAAAGGGACAGTCCCTCCTAAGCAGGGACACTTAGGAGGTATGATTTGTGAAATCTTTCCAGCACTGAAGGAGATTCTTAGAAGGTATGAACTGTGAAATCTTTCCAGCATTGAAGGATTTAATATAGTCATAGTCTTGTCATTAAAATGTTGAACCTTAGGGGACTACTAAAATTCACATTGATTAAAAAAAAGGTCTCCAACACATTGTTTCTCAGTGCATTGGATACCTTTCTAGCATTCAAGGGGTTAAAAGTCAACAATTAAATCAGTGGTAAATCTGAACAGTTGTTTTGATCTCTATGCTACACTTGGGTTGACCAAAAACTACTTGTTTTGACATATTTTCTACAATATTGTTGCAATATGCCCAATACTGTAGTCAGTACCAGGAATGTGATGATTATCTGCTGTATAATCTCTGTTATGTTTATATATATGGTATTGAGCTCTCATTCTACAAGATACCTGAGTAGCCTTGAAAACTTGCACTCTAAATCAATTCAGTTAGCCAATAAGGTATATTACCAATACCCTGCTTTATCCAGGGTTAACACTGCGCCACCCTTTACCTACCTACAATATAGACGTATATATCCTATATAATAATTCGCTAGAAAGTTTGTAACGAAGCAGTCATGGTAGTAAAAACTGCCCGTGACGAGGCTGATGCAGAGCTGGATGCAGTGTGGCCCGTGTAACGGGCTCTTCAGTATATATATATATATATAAGCTCAGTATAATGATAAATGGAGCTTGCTGCAACAATAGACGTGATGCACACCAGTACGAAGGGAATGTGAACGCGCTCCCTGGGAGGGTGTAGAATTTCAGCGCTGCTGTGCCTCTGTTACCCTGTGCCGCAGAATGCGGAAGTGGGTACACGAATGTAATTTTGAGAGCGGATTTCTCCTAAATTATGGATTTACATAAAAAAACCCTGCAACCTACAAACCACTACACTACACTAATAATAGGAGACGTGATTTATTACTCCTTTGAGTGCCATATGGGTACGGAATGCATTGCAAAGCAATGCATTCCGTACCCCTCTAGCACTCAAAGGGTTAAAGGTGAAAGTTCTGCTTAAAATACTCACACAACAAAATTCCACATACAGAAGATAATGGCACCAAAAATGCAGGCACGTGAAGGGTTAACCAGCGAACAATCGTCACAATTTACAAAATACATAAATGTAGTGAAAGAGCACCAACCAGCCCTGAAATGAATTTGACTTTGATACTAGGTCACCTCCCCTAGGGTTCTAGAGAAGTCTTCCATGCATTGCAAAGCAATGCGCTGGAGACCTTTCTAGAGCCCAAGGAGTTCAAAGGACAGCATACCTCCCAAGTGTCCCTCTTTAGGAGGGACAGTTCCTCTTTGAGACCAAAATCCCTCTGTCCCTCTTTCCCACCCTGATGTCCCTCTTTTTAGAAAATCAGATTGTGGGGTGTATATACAAGTGAATCACATTGTTCTACAGCAATAAAACTCACATTACTGTTTGTATAAATGTCAGTATATTGGTTTATAAATTAGTCTGTGTAAATGAAATACTTTGGTCTTGTTATAAGTTATTTAATAAGTTACAAAGGAGGTATCAATAGGTCATGAAATAGCCTATAAATTCTCTGTAATACCCTACCCACCAGCCATGCCCCCCAGCAACACCCCCTAAAAAACAAGTGTCCATCTTTGGCAATTTGAAATGTTGGGAGGCATGGGACAGTAATGCCTTACGCTGAAAAAAATAAAATAAAATAAAAATCTATCTATCCCACTGCTGAGGGGTGTTGTATTCAAACATTATTAAATCTCAAAATTGAATTTTTTAGGTGCAGTACCACCACGGCCAGAAATGTTACAGTGCCGCTGTTGCTACACCATTCTATGGAGGTTTATGGTCAACTGACCAGGGCTGTACATAGACTGCAATAACAACAGCGCCACTATAAAATTTCAGGCTATGATGGTACTGTACCCAAAATAATACAACTTTGAGATACACTGGGGGAGATTCACTAAGCGGTGAGAAAGAGGTGATAAAGTGAAGATGACTTCTCAAGTGATATCACTTCTCCAGTTCCTATGTTATTCTATAGAGGCTATGCGCTAAAATTTCTCCAGTTTTGGAGATCTTAGTGCATAGGAACTGGAGAAGTGATATCACTGGAGGAGTCACCTCAACTTTATCACCCCTTTATCACACTTTTAGTGAATACCCCCATTAACTTTTTTTTTTTTTAAAGCTTTATTGGAATATAAGTAAAATATACAAAGCATAGTATTCTGTCATAACAAAACAGATGCAATAAACATGCTGTGTATAATGAAAATGGAGGAAACATTTAGCCAAAAGCGTAAAATTAGCCACTGAAGATACACATATATATTAATGTTTCCAGAGTATTAAAGTAAGTCTACACTGTATTTTCAGGAATCAGAAGCTTATATATAGAGATACTGTAAATGACAGATCTGCACAATCCTGTATTTAGGGAGATCAGCAAATGAACAAATATAGCACATTTAAGCTAATTAAGTATACCTATATAGACCAGAATGGATCTGCTGGAATTGACCCTTGCATAGAATGAAATTCTGCTGGTATATATAAACAGACAGTAGCAAATGTCCCATTAACTTTTTAAAAAAATGTCTCCCTACATTGTGATTACCCTAGTTTTTCTCAGCAAGATAAACTCTGCAGTCTATATGTTATTTCATATTAAGCATTACTATCCCTTTAAAGGGTTTGCTTGTTAGGGTTCTGCAGAGATTTTGCACGGAACTAAAGTGAATGTTTGAGAGCCTCTGACTAACTTAACCACAACTAGACCCACATATTGTACTACACTGAAGTCACTCCCTAACTACAGAAACACTATGGGGCTGATGTACTAAGAAAAGTGGACAAATACAAAATCCAATTGACTTAATTGACCCTTTTAACCCCTTGAATGCTCAAAAGGTCTCCAACAATTTGAGACTAATGCACTGAGAAAACTGGAGTAATTCTGGAGCGTCTCAACTTCACCAGAGGGGAGGAATAATTAATTTGAATGGGGCTTTTAACTGTTTGATGTCACCCTTTAAGGTTCAGAGGGATGTTGCACACCTCTCTGTTCCTTAACCCTTTGAGTGCCAGAGGGGTGCCCAAAGCATTGCTCTTCAATGCGTTGAGCACCCCTCTGGCACTCAAAGTGTTAAATGAATAGAGCTTTTTAAACCCTCGAACGCTTGAGAGATCTTCAACACGTTGTGAAGCAATACGTTGGAGACCTTTCCAGGTTTCAAGGGGTTAAAGGGCCCATTTAAATCAATGGGATTTTTAATTTGCATCCTATGATGCAGTTGGTTTCTCCAGAACCATAAAAGATCTTGGGGGTTATTCACTAAGGCGGGTAAAGAGGTGATAAAGTGGAGATAACATCTTCAATTATATCACTTCTCCAGTTTCTATGTTATTCTATGGAGCCTGTGCAAACATTTCTCAAATGGGAGAGATCTTAGTGCATTCTCTCCATATAATAACATAGGATATCTCCAAATTTGAAGATAGCAGTGCATAGGCTTTATAGGATAACATAGGAACTGGAGATGTGATATCACTGGAGAAGTCATCTCCACTTTATCACCTCTTTATCACACCTTAGTAAGTAACTCCCAGTTGAATCCCTGAAAAACAGTATAAAGCAAAACTATTGTACAACTGCTGTTCCTTATAAATCAAGAGGTTCTCTGTTGGACCCACAGGAAGGCACACACATTGGGGGTTATGCACTAAAGTGTGATAAAGAGGTGATAAAGCAGAGATGACTCTCCAGTGCTATCACAGGAAGGCACACACATTGGGGGTTATGCACTAAAGTGTGATAAAGAGGTGATAAAGCAGAGATGACTTCTCCAGTGCTATCACTTCTCCAAGTCCTATATTATTCTATGGAGCCCATGCATTAAGATCTCCAATGTTCTGGCTCCAAGAATAACATAGGAACTGGAGAAGTGATATTACTGCAGAAGTTGTCTCCACTTTATCATCTTAGTGAATTTCCCTCATTGACTTCAATTCAGTTGCTTTAGTGAGACATCAAACAAATTGTCCCAGCATTTTCAACCTGATGAAGGTCCCTGTTGTTGGAGGCCAAAACATTGGTATGGGGAATGGGATTGTTCATCTAATAGGGAGGTGCCATTGTTATATTATTATACAAAGAATGAAATCTTTGGGAACGGCAAAAAGATAAAATGCATGCATTTAAATACTCGTAGTCTAGCTGGTAAAATGGGGAACTATAAATGATTGTAATGTATGATCAGCATGATCTAATTGTATCTGAAATCTGGTTAGATCATACATATGACGTGACAGTCAATCTAGAGGGTTATTCACTTTTCAGGAGGGATAGGGTTAATAAAGGGGTATGCCTATATGTAAACCATGCCTTAGAACCTAGTTTAAGGAAAGATAAAAATGAAGGGTCCAATGAAAAGGTAGAGACCTTGTGGGTTGAAATACACACTGGGGGCACACTTAAAAGATGTTAATGGGGATTTGCTACAAGCCACCTAATACTGGAGAGTTTGAGGAAGCCCAACTATAACTGCAAATGGAAAAGGCTTCTAGGTCAGGAAATGTAATCATAATGGGAGACTTCATCTATCCTGAAATTGACTGGAGCAATATGACTTTCAGCACATTAAAGGGAAATTAAGGGAAATTATTTTTAAGTATGTTTAATGACAATGTTTTGTCCCAACTAGTAGAGGAGCCAACTAGAAAAGAGGTGTTGCTTGACCGAGTGCTCTCAAACAGTTTTGACATGATAAACAGTATACAGGTAAAGGAACATTTAGGCAGCAGTGACCAGAATATTGTATCCTTTGAAATTTGTTACAGGAAACCCAATAGCAAGAGTTTAACCAAAACATTCAAATTTAAAAAGGCTAAATTTGCAAAGCTAAAATAAGTGTTAAAGGGTATTCAGTGGGATGTAATCTTCAAAGATAAAAATGGACAAGAATCATAGAATGTGTTTAAAATGTTCGTAGACAAATATGTGCGTCAATATATTACTATTTAATACCTCTGTATGTCTATTCCCCAATTGTACAGCGCTGCGGAATTAGTTGGCGCTATATAAATAAAGAATAATAATAATAATAATAATAATAATATATACCATTGGGGAATAAGCACAAGAGGAGTAAATTGAAACCAACGTGGCCTAATAATGAGGTTTGCAGGGAAATGAGAAATAAGGCTTTTAAAGTGTTTAAATCAGACAGGTCAGATGCATCATTTCTAAAATATAAAAAATGTAATAAAATCTGCAACCAAGCAATTAGACTAGCTAAAATTGAAAATGAGAGAAATATTGCAAGAGAACAAGAAAAATACTAAACAATTCTAAAAGTATATTAATAACAAAAAGGTTAAAAGGTTAGTAATGTCTCGGTATAAAAAAAAAATCATATTACAGCTATTAGAAAAATAAACTAAACGACCCCAGTCCCATCTCTCAAACCTTTATGGATTGAGAGATATAGAAGGCTAAAGTTCCCCGCTCCCTCAGCTTTCGCTGACGTCAGCTGTAAGCTGATGGCAGGAGATCCTGGTCCCGGGAAAAGCAGGCGGCTCTTCAGCAGAGCCGAAATAGTGCAATGTAAAAAGAAATACTTCACTGGATCGGACTACAAAGCGTGCCTGCAAAGGTTTGAGAGATGGGACGGGTCGTTTAGTTTATATAGCTTCAATATGAATTTTTTTTATATAGCGACATTACTAACCCTTTAAGGTTGATATTGGTCCTCTAAGGCTGAGACAGGTGACTTTATTAGTGAGGATAAGGCTATGGCTGACATCCTAAATATATTATTTGCTTCAGTATATACAAAGGAAACAACAATGACAGGCTATGGGAAAATAGACAAAACCATAGAATTTCCTCTATCCTGTACATGGCTACCTGAGGACAGAGTCCAAAAGAGACTGGAAAAGGTTATGGTGAATAAAGCACCTGGACCTGACGGTATACACCCAAGGGTACTTAAAGAACTTAGTTCAGTTTGGTAATAGCTAGACCATTATACTTAAAGGGATAGTAATGTTTCACATACACAGCAGCCATGGAGAGTGTTATTTCAATCTTGTCAGAGTTGTAGTTCAAGAGTAATTGAATGATAAAGTATCCCCTCCTGCCCCTTTTACCTAGTGTAAGCCACCTCTCCTCAGATGTAGAATCTGGTCCTGGGACTGGACAGCTCACAGCAAGGGACAATCGTCTTACTGTCAGCATAAGGAAAACCCTGCCGCCCTTGACAGGTTTCTCCTTATTCTTACTGAAGATTGTCCCTTGCTGCGATCCATCCAGACAGTCTTGCTGCTCTGAGGGGGATACTTTATCATCGGGAGGGGGATACTTTATCATTCAATTACTCTTGAACTACAACTTGGACAGTATTGAAATAACACTCTCCATGGCCCAAATACTATTGGAGCTGCTTTTATTGTGAAATGTTACTATCCCTTTAATATTTATTCATTTACTTTTATCAGGCATAGTGCCCTGTGATTGGAGGGAAGCTGATGTAGTTCCATTGTTCAAAAAGGGAGCAAGATCCAAACCAAGAAATTATAGACCTGTGAGCTTGACTTCCATAGTAAGATATTAGAAGGGTTATTAACTGACAGTATTCAGAACTATGGGAAGACAAGCAGGGCTTGTTTACAGTAAGGGTGTTCAAGCTATGGAATTCCTTGCCTCGGGATGTTCTGCTTGCAGACTCTTTAACTACTTTCAAAAAAGCAATGGAAACCTATCTATCACAGAACAATACTGAGAATTATGACAGATGGCTTCAATGCAGATAGGTTCTTGGTACAGGGAACTATGTGACTGCCATTTGGAGTCAGGAAGGAATTTTTTACCCACTTGGGGCTTATTTGGAAATGGATTCAATGGTGTTTTTTTGCCTTCCTCTGGATCAACAGGGGTGATTCGACATGGGCTGGACTTCATTAACTATGTTACTATGGATTTCATGTGTTGTCTCACTAAAGCAATTGAACTAAAAAAATTCTGAGTGAGCCTATGTCTGCTTAGATTGCTCCAGAATGTCTCCAGTTCTTCCTAACCCTAACGTCCCCCTGCCCAGGTACCTTACTATGGACAGAAAATCCTAATGGCCCCTCTAAAATTATCCTTGATTCAAGAGATCGTTCTGGAAACAGCATGACAGATGCTAGCAGGGCCACAGGTCACAAACCCTGTCCACTACACTTTGCAATGCATTGCACACCCCTCTGGTTCTTAAAGGGTTAAGTTAGCTCATGCACTGCTAGTAACAGTCATGTCTGCCTCCATGGACATAACATCCAGGAATGATTGAAGATACTACCTCCTGAACAACGGCACATGGGCAAGATTTATAGGGGTTATTAGGATTTTCTTAATGAGAGTGGGGGTTGATGCCAGGAAGTATCACTTCCCCTTTTATACATCAGCCTCAGTGTGTCACATCTACATCCTCGTATTACACAACAATAAGTCACATACTCACGTTTACATGGCCTCTGAGCACAGCGGGATTACTCACTGGTGGGTCCCCCTGTGTTAATGACTGATTCACCTGTGCTAATGACTGATCTAATGACTGATCCACCTGTTCTAATGACTGATCTAATGACTGATTCACCTGTTCTAATGACTGATCAACTGTGTTAATGATTCATCCACCTGTGCTAATAACTTATCTACCTGAGCTAATGACTAATCCACCTGTGCTAATGGCTGATCCACCAGTGCTAATGACTGATCTAATGCTGATCCACCTGTGCTAATAACTGATCTACCTGTGTTAATGACTGATCCACTTGTGGTAATGACTGATCCACCATTGCTAATGACTGATCTAATGCCTGATCCACCTGTGTTAATGACTGATCCACCTGTGCTAATAACTGATCTAATGACTGATCCACTTGTGGTAATGACTGATCCACCATTGCTAATGACTGATCTAATGCCTGATCCACCTGTGTTAATGACTGATCCACCTGTGCTAATAACTGGTCTAATGACTGATCCACCTGTGTTAATGACTGATCTAATGACTGATTCACCTGTGTTAATGAGTGATCCGCCTGTGTTAATGAATGATCCACCTGTTTAATAACTGATCTAATGACTGACGCACCTGTGCTAATAACTGATCTACCTGTGCTAATGACTAATCCACCTGTGCTAATAACTGATCTACCTGTGCTAATAACTGATCCACCTGTGCTAATGACTAATCTAATGACTGATCTGCCTGTGCTAATGACTAATGTAATGTCTGATCCACCTGTGTTAATGACTGATCCACCTGTGCTAATAACTGACCTAATGACTGATCCACCTGTGCTAATGACTGATCTAATGACTGATCCACCTGTGCTAATGACTGATCCACCTGTGCTAATGACTGATCCGCCTGTGTTAATGACTGATCCACCTGTATTAATGACTGATCCACCTGTGCTAATAACTGATCTAATGACTGACCCACCTGTGCTAATAACTGATCAAATGACTGATCCACCTCTGCTAATGACTGATCTACCTGTGCTAATGACTGATCCACCTGTGCTAATAACTGATCTAATCACTGATCTACCTGTGCTAATTGATCTAATAACGGATCTACCTGTGATAATGACTGATCCACCTGTGTTAATGACTGATCCACCTGTTCTAATGACTGATCCCTATGTGCTAATGACTGAACCACCTGGGCTCAAATCAAGAGATCATGACCCCCCTCCCTGTGGTTAGGATCTAAGAATTTTAAAGGGTAACTACACTCTTACAGGGTAACTATGACCAGTTCAGAGCCCAATAAGCAAATTTGCTCCAGCAGGAGAATAGAACAGAAGTCTGAAAAAATACAACTGGGGCTTCCTCATTTCCCTACCTGGGAACTATACAGATCTAGCCTGAAGACTTCAGGTTTCACACTTAATTACCAGGTCCCCCCGGGACAGGGGCTGATTCTCAGGGCTCAGTGAGTTCCCTTGTAATTCCGCCCATTTCATTGCCAGTTCTGGTCACTCTCCTCCCTGTTCCTCCCACTCTCCTGCCAATTTAAGGACAAACTCCACCTCCCCTCCTCCCAATCATATCTACCTTACTCAAGCCCCACTTACTTTATGCATTATATGGACACTCCCACCCCAGATCTTAGTGGACCTATGTAGGTTTGGGACTAGAAGCTTCACAGGTGTGCTTTCTGGTCCTGAAGCCATGCAGTTCAGTTTAATTGGGCTACTAGTGCAGCCACCATAAGCTCCATTGAAGAGCTTCTTAGCATGACACTAAATGTCTTTGAAAGCTGGACCTCACAAAATGTCTGAGAACCATAGACTTCTTGGTCGCATTCCAGCCTCCAAATGGCTGATAAGAGTCATTCTGGGGACATGTAGCATAGCCACTGACCATTTACTAAGTTAGGAGCAGATTTAGTAAACCAGAACATTACCCTTTAATTAGACAGCTTCCCAACTTATCTTAAATGCCATAAGTATATGCAGGACCGCCCATCGTCTGGGTAATTCTTTCATCCTCTCTCTTCAGCCCCACAAGCCTTGCTGCATCCTCAATACTACTGGAAGTTTATTTTTGCCCCTCTGATCAATGAGAATACCTTTTGCACATAATGAATAAAAAGTAATATCCCTGACCCACCCCTAATATCTCCAAAAAGAGGGATATTTAGGAGTTCTCTACCTTAATATCTCCTAAAAAGGGACACTTAGGAGGTAGGGATACTGGGAAGGCATGGATACTTGGAAGGCATGGATACTTGGAAGGTATGGACACTAGGGAGGTAGGGGCACTTGGGAGGTAGGGATACTTGGGAGGTGTGGACACTTGGAAGGCATGGATACATGGAAGGCATGGATACTTGGGAGGTAGGGACACTTGCGAGGTAGAGATACTTGGAAGGCATGGATACTTGAGAGGTATGGACACTTGAAAGGCATGTACACTTGGAAGGCATGGATACTTGAGAGGTATGAACACTTGAAAGGCATGGACACTTGGAAGGAATGGACATTTGGAAGGCATGGACACTTGGGAGGTATGGACACTTGGAAAGCATGGATACTTGGGAGGCATGTACACTTGGAAAGCATGGATACTTGGAAGGTATGGATACTTGGAAGGAATGGACACTTGGAAGGCATGGATACTTGGAAGGCATGGATACTTGGGAGGTATGGACACTTGGGAGGTAGGGACACTTGGAAAGCATGGATACTTGGAAGGCATGGATACTTGGGAGGTATGGACACTTGGGATGTATGGACACTTGGAAGGCATGGATACTTGGAAAGCATGGATACTTGGGAGGTAGGGACACGTGGGAGGTAGGGACACTTGGAAAGCATGGATACTTGTGAGGTATGGACACTTGGGAGGTAGGGACACTTGGGAGGTAAGGATACTTGGATGGCATGGATACTTGGGAGGTATGGACACATGGTAAGGCATGGATACTTGGAAGGCATGGATACTTGGGAGGTAGGGACACATGAGAGGTAGGGAAACTTGAAAGGCATGGATACTTGGGAGGTAGGGATACTTGGAAGGCATGGATACTTAGGAGGTATGGGCACTTGGAAGGCATGGATACTTGGGAGGTATGGATATTTGGGAGGTAGGGATACTTGGAAGGCATGGATACTTGAGAGGTGTGGACACTTTGAAGGCATGGACACTTGGGAGGTATGGATACTTGGGAGGTATGGACACTTGGGAGGTATGGACACTTGGAAGGCATGGATACTTGGAAGGCATGGATACTTGGGAGGTATGGACACTTGGAAGGCATAGATATTTGGGAGGTATGGACACTTGGAAAGCATGGATACTTGGGAGGCATGTACACTTGGAAAGCATGGATACTTGGAAGGCATGGATACCTGGGAGGTATGGACAATTGGCAGGTATGGACACTTGGGAGGTAGGGACATTTGGTATGTAGGCAGGAAGAATCAGGAGCTTGTGGCCACTTGAAGGACACAGCAGCTGAGGTTGATGGTAATTGTAGCCCAACAACAACTGGAGACAAAAGCTCTTCCATATAAAACAAACACGGTGGTCACACAGCAGCCACAGACCACACTACATTATACTTTACTGCAATACAGTCACATACTATAGCCATACACAATCTTATGGCTACACACTATTCAAGTCACTTTTATACTGCACCAATACACTACAATTCAGCCACATATGACAGAAACTACACTTGAATCCAAACGTGCACGTTTTAACAACTTACTGAAATAGTCTCATAGCCAATCATACTATAGGCATATGTTATGCAATATCTATAAGCTACAATGAACACATGAACTAGCACAGGCTTCCCCTGTACTGTTCAATAGACTAGTCTACAAGCCAACTCTGATTATTACAGTGGAACTGTCACTTTGTAATAAACAGGAGATTTGAAAGACACTTAAACTCACGTACATTTATGTTAGTTGTTTTCATTTCAAAGAATAGTTTATGGGATATTTAGCTTTTTTGATCTGTCTTTTTATGTAAATGAACATGTACTTTCCTTTATGGAGTGGAAGTTGGAATGAGGAATAGTGTGGAATATTAACATATGTGGGAGGTCAGAGGAGATGACCTGGAGACTCATGGTTTTGACCCACATCTAAGGTCCCCGTGTGGAGAGCCAAAATATCAGGGTGAAGAGAATCTAGTGTTACCTAATGTCTGCTTCTCTGATCTCTAAAATCAGTGTAATTTCAACCAGAAATCCAGAAATTCTGATTGCCTGCTATGTAAGTCCAAATGGTGATATCTCGAAGTTGTAGCATATTAACCCTTTACGCAACACATTGCGTTGCGTAACTCCTCTGGCACTCAAAGGGTTAAGGTTCTTGTGGACTGACTGGTGTACCTCTAGATTCGAAAAAGAAGGGACATATTGCCCAGCAACTATGATCTGGGGAAAGTTAAGGGTTAATATTTTAAAGATCTTGGGATCAGCCCGTTTTGATTGTCCCCAAGTATGAATGTTAGTATCTGAATGGAATGCAGGTCAGTACTCTATAATCTGCATAAAGCGACACTTTAGTAAAGTTACATATCTTATAAAATATTGCTTTAAATAAAAAATGGATAATGTCTGTAGACATAATTTTGAAGGGTCTTTCAAAATCACCTATTTGCTACAAACTGTCAGGCTCACTTTAACTGTTTGACTGCCAGATGGGTGTGCAACGGCGTTGCAATTCCCCCCGGTACACAAAGGGTTAAGCCCCACTGCTGCGCTATACCTCTCTAGTCGCTTACTGCAGACAGCACTGGCATCCATTCACTACTCCCACACAGTAAACTAATAGCAAACATTGCATTAAACAATCCACAACAACAAGAAATATGTCACTGATATAGGAACGCACACTAGTAATAGCTGCACACTACAAATCACCATAAGCGTAAAGAATAGAGAGCAATTTTGAAACAACTATACTAAAAAAATCCCATTAATTTAAATGGGGCTTTAATCCCTTTGCAATGCGTGGAGACCTCTCTAGCAATCAAGGGGTTAAAAGTCCCAGTTAAATTAATGTGAAGTTTTATTTTATCTTGTTTGTTCCATAATGCTCCAAGTTATTTATTCACCTATTTATTCATATATATTAACTATAGATGTCATACTCTACACTAAAGCACGCATCCTGCACCACACTGAATGTGCCATAAGCATGTACCTGTGATGTAATTCTCCCTTTCTGCTATGACCCTGAACAGATGTGACCTCTGACCTTAGGATGTGGGGTCATCTGGCTGCCGTTGTCCTACTGTTTCTGGAGGTGAGAGCCTGGTACATGATGAAATCAGTTTAAAGGGATAGTAACACTTAATATGTAAAAATGTACATTGTAGTGTTTATCCTCCAGAGTAAAACAAGGGAACTCCCACTGCTGAGAGGTGTTTTATTCATAAGTTATTGCAGGTCAAACTTGAATTTATAAGGTGCAATATCTAAATGTCCTGAAAAGTTACAGTGGCGTTGTTGCTACACCATCCTATGGGCAGCTGCGGTCAGTTGACCATAAACCTCCATAGGTTGATGTAACAACAGCGCCACTGTGCAATTCCAGGTCATTGAGATATTGCGGCTGAAAAAATTCAAGTTTGAGCTGCAATATCTTTTGAATAGAAGAACTCACTGCAGTGGGAGTACCCTTGTTTTACTTAGGAGGATAAACACCACAATATATATAAATATTTTTTTTTACTATCCCTTTAAAGCGGAACAGCCAGCATCGCTAAAGTCACCCTGCAATAATCAGGCAGGTGGCAACTAACTTAATAATAGTTATCGTACCACTTAGAATGACTCCTTTCTAAAGAAAACTTTAATCTTCCGAGACTGATGGCCAGGTTAGTGCAGTCTGCGCTCCTATGCCGTCAGTCCCTTCTGGTTACCCTGTGGCACAGTGCAATAGTTCTCAGTTGAGACCGGGGCTGACAGCGCAGGCACGCAGACAAGATGTCTGCACTGATGCCTGGTTTCCAGCCTCGGAACAGTAAGGATTTCTTTAGAAAGGAGTAATTCTAAGAGGTAAGATACCTATCATTAAGCTAGTCGCCACCTGCCTAATTATTGCAGGGCGACTTCGATAGGCTGTGATGTCATGTTTTGTTGTGAGAAAATCAGTAATCGAGTTTAGTTCTTATGCTATAATATGGATATTGTGATGATATGGTTTAAAGGTACACTAACATATCTTTATCATAACTCTCCACTTACCCTACTGTGACCTTAAAAGGTATGAATTTTACCCTTGTGAATTGGTTAAACATCTTCAATTAATCCTGGATGTCAAGTCCATAAAGCTGATCATGATTGTTGCTGGCAGGACTCCAGGACCCCAGATCCCACCTACTGCAATACTGGAGTCTTCTTCGGTTTTTTTTTGGGGGGGGGTGTAAAATAAACAAAAAACAGACATTCAATTAAGCAGAATCTGGGGTCCAGAGATCTTACCAGTGAGAGTTACACCCGCCACTACGGTCATGACCTCCAGATCTGACTGAAGCTGTGCCGGATGTACTGCTAGGAAGAACTGGGACAATTCTGGAACAAACCATTTGCACCATGGGGGAGAAATAAAGAAATTATCTAATTTTCCTGAAGATATAAATGGGATTTTTAACCCTTGAATGCTATAGAGGTCTCCAGCGCATTGCTTCGTAATGCTCTCTAGCATTCAAGGGGTTAAAGACCTAATTTAAATGTGGGATGTTTATTTGCCCCCAGTGGTGCAGTTGGTCTGCTTCGGAATTGCTCCATTTCCTCTTAGTAAATCAGCCTTATTATTTATTGCATTAAGGAGCAAGGGGAAAATCCATTAGGATTTTCCGGTGTTAGCAAGAGAAGTGTGTGGGGGGTGTTATTATTAGGTGGTGTTACTGTTCCTTTAACCCCTTAACAACCCTTGACGGTCATAGTACGTCAAGGGTCGATTTGACTTAACGACCGGTGACGTACTATGACCATCGAGTTCCGGACTTCCTGATAAGTGACAAACAGTGACAGGCAGTTTCTATCACATTCTATGGAGAACCGTAAGTCACTGACTTTCCTCTCCATTACAATGTAACAGGAGAACTAATTAGAATTTGACCTCTAGAGGGCACTGCTAATGTAAATAAACACAGGTTTAAACTGTAATAACTCTGGAAATATGCATCTGTCAGCAGTGAGAGCATGGTTATGTTACTCAGTAGGAAATGCCCTACAATATATGTTTTTTCATTAAAAAAGTTTAGTGCTCCTTTAAACCTTTGAGAGCCAGGGATCTATCCAATGCATTGCATTGCAATGTGTTGGATACCTCCCGGCACTCAAAGAAAGAGTTACTCTCCACTGTCTACAAGTTTTGAAGTTGTGTAAACACATGTTTTGGTTTTAGACTTGCATGTCTCTGGGTAAAACTGTTTTTCATGTCAGTACATGATACAGGATAAAACAGGACATGAAGCCATATTGCCCCATTAATGTAATGGAGAACACGAGAGGTTATTGCATGGACACCATAAAGCACTGCACTGTTATATGTAGACCAGCAGAGCACTGCACCATTACACAAGACCAACAGTGCATTACATGTAGACCATTAGAACATTCTGCCATTAAAGTTAGACCATAAGAGCATTGAACCACGATCCCCTTAAGGATTAGAGAAGTGTGCAACACATTGTGGAGGAATGCACATTCTTCTGGTCCTTAAAGGGTTAATTAAAGACAGCTGCGTAAAAGCGGGATGTTTGCTGTGCACAGAAGGACAGCGGGATTTGCCTCAAAATCCAGTCAGTCCCGTGTAAATTTGGACAGCTGTGGGCTATGAAATAGAGACCCTCTGAACATAATTCATTTACCTGGCATCCAAGAAAATGTTGCACCATAACATTAAACCAGTGTAGCATTGCTCTAATACATAAGAGACCGGCAGATTATTGCACAAAGAATTACATATCGGAAGGCCCAGTCTGCGAAACCCACATAATACTATGCAACCTGAAGAGGTCAGCGGGGCAATGCATTGTATTAAAGACCAGCAGAGATTTCCCTAGTTAATTATTAAATCACGTCAAGAATTGATGAGACTTCTTGCTATACTATGATATCGGCAACAAGGCAGCAGTTGCCATCACTTTGTACCCATCAAAAGAAATAGCACAAGTCGGCTGGCATTTTCAATAAACATTTCTTGATACCAGCAAATTATTACATGAGAACAACAGAACATCTCCCCATTTCATGAAATATAATGGAAAGAAGAATGGGGGAGGGGAAGTCACTGGAGCTAACAATCACATTGACATGCAGACTCACATACTGCTGTGCATATATTGTAACATGCTAAAACATACACATACTCAAACGCAAACACAAACACTCTACATGCAAATACACACACTGACATATATATAAACACACTGATATATACATACACATTGACATACAAATACACATATACACTGATATACACATGCACACTGATATACTAATACACACTTACATACAAATACACATACACACTGATATACACGATGATATACACATACACACCGATATACAAATACACACTGATATACACATTGATATACAAATACAGACCAATATAAACATGCACACTGACACGTAAACCAACACTGATATGTAAACACGCACACTGACATATAAACACACACACATACATACTGACATGTAAACACACGCACACTGACATATAAACACACACACTGACATGCAAACACGCACACTGACATATAAACACACACACTCACATGTAAACACAAATACTGACATATAAACATACACACTGACATATAAACACACACACAGGCATGTAAACACACACACTGACATGTAAACACACAAACACACACACTCTGACATGTAAATACAAACACTGACAGGTAAACATACACACATTGACTTGTCAGCACACAAACGCACACCCACTGACATGTAAACACACAAAAACACACACACTGACATGTAAATAAACACACTGACATGTAAATATAAACACTAAATATATACAAACACACTGACATGTAAACAGAAACACTGACAATACATGCACACACACACAAACACACAATGACATGCAAACACACAGACACACATACACAATGACATGTAAACACACAGATATGCACACACACACGCACTGACATGCAAACATACACACACAAAATGGCATGTAAACTCACACAATGATAAGCAAACACAAACACATGCTGACAAGCAAACACACACACAGACACACACTGACAAGCAAACACATGCACAGACAATAAGTGACACACACTGGCAAGCAAACTCACACTTACAAGTAAAGATATACATTGACAAGAAAACACACACTGACAATCAAACACACTGACAAGAAAAGATGCACACTGACAACTAGACATACACACTGACATGCAAACATGTGCACTGGCAAGAAAACACACAGACACAGTCTCACATACACACACACACACACACACACACACTCACATACACTTAGATATACACACTGACAAGCAAGCCACAACCCCATGACAAACAAATACATACGCTGACATGCAGACATACACACACTGACAAGCATATACACAGACTGACATACAAACTTGCACCCTGGCAAGAAAACAGACACACACACACACACACACACACACACACACACAAGAAAAACCATACACAATGAAGAGCATAAACACTCCCCCATAAACATGATATCCAGGACTGATTAAAGAGGTTATTTCTTGAACCAATGAGCAAGAGTAAAAGCGTGCACACACACACACACACACACACATATATATATATATGCACACACACGCATGCCAGGATATAAATAAATAATAGGAGTTCATGGCATCACTACATCTATAATTCATCTTCACCTTACCAGTACATAAATAAATGTAAACTGAGTAACTCCCATAAATTAATAATTATATCAGAAACTAATTAGAAAACATGAGACTAAAACCATTGCAGCTTTCTGTCACCTTCAGACCCTAATCCTATGTGTTCTCTTTTGAAAAAAGAAAGGGAAATGATTGGTTCATGGTGTGCCCAATCACAGGCAGTCTATTGTAGGAACAGTGGACAAGTACCCCCAGACTGGATCTTTTGCTCTGCATGATGGCAAAGGACACTGTGAAATGCAGGGCTTTACTTCAATAACACCATCAGTTCTATTAAAATTATCCGGGTGTTATACATTTTATCTTTAAAACAGAGAAGGTTTTAACCCTTTGGTTGCTAGATATCCAGCACATTGCAAAAAAAATTTAAAAAAATACCCTGGCGACATCTACAACTTCCAAGGGGATAAATGGCATTCATTTAACCTGATTACATAACTGAGTCTTTCACAGACAACTAACAGCTGTCAATAAGGCCCCTAGTTTTCCAAGAATGTTACCATTCTCTTTAACCCTTTGATTGCCAGAGGGGTCAGGAACGCATTGCTTTGCAGTGCGTCCCTTACCCCTCTGGCACTCAACGGGTTAATTCTATAGGGACCAGCAATACTATGTACAATCTGTTTTAACCTTTGAGAATCAGAGAGGTATCCATCACACTTCAACACAATGTGTTGGATACCGATACGGTACTGAAGAGGTTAAAATAGTTTGAGGGGTGTCCAACACATTAAAGGAGCAGTAACGCAGTAATGCTTTACTATTATTTATATTACATCAATTCAATGTAGGAATATTTGTGCTAATTAAATCAAGATACTGCCTCTTCCACGAGATGGTTCATGCAAGGTTTATTGGCCCTTTGAGTGCCAGAGGGGTATGCATTGCGTACCCCTCTGGCAAACAAAGGGTTAAAACTTAAACCTGTAAAAAAATAAATAAATAAATATTAGACTGCAATGCTCCATTGTAGTCAACAGGTGGAGCTATTGCTATCACCTTTCATACAGTTTCTTTAAATAGATGAACTCTACTGTACTAAGCTTGACATATGTTTAGACTGGAGATTTCCATGAACTCACAATAACTTTAATGGCACATGTTTGCTAAACTGTTTTAATTACCTGGTGACCTAGAGAACATTAACTTCTTGAATGTTAGAGGGAATTTCCAAGACATCCAAAAGTTTTGAGAAAAACATAATAAAAATATATGACGTTATATCTGTACATATTAAACCATCTCCAAAAGCTGTTCTTACCTACTCTTCGTTCCTTACCACCACACCTTCCAATAACAAAGTGCCGCACAGGAAACAAGTGATCCCTTTAACCCTTTGGGTGCCAGAGGTGTATAATATTATTACCAGAAGAAATCCATATTCTCTGTAGAAGACAAAACCTGTGGCTCTGCAGCACAGGCGTTTGCAGTTATTTGGGGGTTAAACAATATTATGAGCCCCAGGCCATATGTTTACATGGAAGGGGTAAGTGTATGGGGGGGAAGCAAGTGCCCCCCCCTTTGAACGCCAATGTCCTCCAGTGAGCCACAGATTTTCTGATTGATAGGGCCTTCCCATCCTTAACAATACTATCCCATATCACTATACATATTTAAAGTTATAAGAGTGGTTTATTAAAACATTTAAGGAATATAACAGAAAGATGGCAACTTTTGTATGAATATGGGGTCACACTGTGACTTATCTACTTTAACACCATGTACTTCCCACAGCACTTATTATATGTCGTCTTAAAGTGTTAGTAATGTCTAAAAAAAGTTTTTTGCATTTAGAAGAGCTTAAAAAGCTGAGCTACATGCAAAAAACCGTATCTCTCAAACCGCTATGGTTTAAGAGATGCAGGTGTTTAAAATTTGATTTCTCCTACTGACAGCTGTAAAGCTGTCAGCAGGCGATCCGTGTCGGTCGACACGGTGGCGCTTGAGAAGTGCCGAGATCTCGTTACTTAAAGGGAATCCCTTCATTGGAATGGTCTAAAACGTGTGCCTGAATTAGGCACAGGTTTTAGACCATTCCAATGAAGGGATCTCGTGTAAGTAACGAGATCCTGGCACTTCTCAAGCGCCACCGTGTCGACCGACACGGATCTCCTGCTGACAGCTTTACAGCTGTCAGTAGGAGAAATCAAATTTTAAACACCTGTATCTCTTAAACCATAGCGGTTTGAGAGATAAGTTTTTTTGCATTTAGCTCAGCTTTTTAAGCTCTTCTAAATGCAAAAAACTTCGTACACTTCACTTTATCCGACATACACTTCAAATTTATTCAACACAACCCTTTGAACACATCGACAAGATCATCCCAACACCACATCGACTTTTAGTGCGTCTAGGCCATCACTTCAACTTTATCACCTGTTTATCACGCTTTAGTGAATAACTTCCCCTTGAATCTTAGGCTACAGCTCTCTTTAGTGCGCGATAGGAAAATGCCACTTGGTCAACACAAATTATTATATAGAAAAGATTGAGTTGTAATAACTACTGAATGAATCTTCTCTAGGAAGTAGTCAGTCTGTTGAATATGCAGTCGGAGACATCTAATGAGATTTTATTGGATGTAAGCATTGTGTATTAGCACAGTGCTGGGCAGCTGGCAGTTCTGAGACCACGTGCAGCCCTCATAGGCTTCTTCTGTGGCCCCCAGCCTGTTCTCTGGCATAATGAGAAGAGAGTTATTCTGGAGCAAACCAACTGCAAATTGGGAACAAAAAAAGATTCCTAAATTCCCATGCACTTGAATAGAGCTTTTTAATTCCTTTAATACTAAAGTAAAACAAAGGTACTCAAACTACTGTCAGGTGATTTATTTAAATGTTGTAACAGTTTGGATTATCAGGAAGTGAATTACAGTGTGATTACTTCCTGAATGTTCTGACAGCATGACTCAACAGTTTCTATCACATTCTATGGAGAACCCTTTGTCAGTCATTCACGTCTGCTAGAAAAATGCAACAGTATAAGTAATTGGAAACTGACCACTAAAGGGCATTGTTAACGTAAGAAAAAAGTTTAAACTGTAATAACTCTGGAAAGATGCACCTTGCAGCAGCTGGAGTGCCCCTTGTTTCACTCAACAGGAAACGCTCTACAATACATTTTTTTTTATAAAAAAGTTTACTGCTCCTTTAAGCTGCTTTTTTCAACCCCTAATTAGATTTTTTAAACATAATGTGCGGCTCTTTGGTGGACTTGAGGGCGGCATATATGAGCATTTGGGGTGAATCTGGTTACCTGTTACCGTACCAGTACTTGCATATTCAGACGAAAGTAATGGAGATATATACTGTGATTTATTTTTAGATACACTATGTTCAGCTCCTCTTTACTTATTAACTAAATGTTACATTGTAGCAGCCACAAGTAGTTATGAGCACTGGAGTCTTTGGGGCAGTCGTTACACCATGTGGTTGCTTTGTACTTCGTTATTTGATATGGATTACCTGTGTTCCTTGATCCTTCTAGTGGGGTACCCTATCCAGGCACGTGTTTATGTGCATTGCATGTTTATGGTATAGCCAATCAATGCATAGCTACTTAACCCTCTGCTTTGCAATGTGTTGCACTGTGCTATGGCGCTCAGTCAGTCACACCCTTAGATGTTAGAGATGTCTCCAGCTGGGTCTCTTGTACCCAAGGAATTAACAGTTTATACTGTTTGTTAGAACTTCAGTGTAGTGTTTAGTGGTGATTAATCGAATTTTTAGTTTCTTAATTGCTTGTGCGGATATATTAATATCTGATGTATTAGGTGTCCATTTGTAGGTAATGAATTGTTACAATGTGTTGTCACAGTTACTTTTCATGCTTGTTCCAGGGCTGCTGCTCTCACACTGTAGAAGACACAGTGCAGGCCTGGAAAAAATACCAGGAGGACTGTGAGGAGAGGATGAGGACAGAACCCGCACTGAGCGGTAAGTTACACAACAGCAGGATTATGACTCGCACATATACATACATACATACATACATTCATGCACACACACACACACACACACATATATATATATATATATATATATACATACATGCATATACATACATACATTCATGCACACACACACACACACTAGGGTGACCACATTTCCATTCTGCCATTCAGGGACACTGTAGAGATGGGATCAGTAGAGAATGTCTCCTCGAATCTAGTAGAGCTATGTGGGAGGGGTCACTACACATCACTGGTCATCATGCGCATCACAGAGTTTTGAACACTAGAGGGAGAACTCCCCATTGACTGCTGTGACAGGAAGTGATGCCTGTTGCAGTCTACAAGAAAATGTACATCACGCCCAAAGACTTAGACTATCATTACTCTGCAACAAAATTGCACTGCTGCTCCTGTTTGATGTCAGGATCAAGGCTGAGTTCTCTGTCGGTAGTGTTTAGAGCTCTGTCTGGAGGCCATTTCCTTGTAACCCAGAAGAGGCATCACTTCCTGTCACAGTAAACAGTGGGCAGCTCTCCTAGTCATTAGAACTCTGTACTCTGGAGTCTTCATTCAGGGACTTTGTATTGTCCCTGAAGGGGGCTGCCAGGGACATGTCAAATCAGGGACTGTCCTGGGCAATCACTGACAAGTGGTCACTCTAACCCCCCCCCCCCCCACACACACATACATGCACACACATACATACATACATATACAACCACACACACACACAAACATACTTATATTCATGTACACACACACACACAGACACACACAACCATATACACACACACACAAACACACACACACACACACGTATACATTCATATATTCATGCACACAAACACACACATACATACATTCATTCATGTACTCTCACATATATAACCACACACACACACACACACACACACATATACATACATAAACACACACATACACAAACATTCTTGAACACACACATATATACAACCACATAGACACACACACACACACATATGGAAGCACTATCACAGTCATACATACACAAATACACACAGACACAGCTATACAGTACACAAATATATATAGCATGGTGGGTTAGAGACAAGCAACAATATGTGTGTATGTTGTTTGTGAAATAGGAGACTTCAGAAGACATTTGGTATGCCTTCTAAAGTGCCCCAGGTGGCAGGTGCTTTAAAACAGCTTAATCACCTGAAAACAACTATGGTGATGTTGAAAGAGCTCACAAAACTACCTGTATGTTGCATTAGGCATTTCTTACTTTTTGAATTATTTGGATGTATACATTATGCTAATTAAAGCATGCTATGCAGACACTTCCTGTTTTAGCCCTACATTACTTCCCCAACTCACTGACACTTAAGCTTTTCAGTACTAGGGGATGTGGGCCCACTTAAAGGGTTAAGTGTCAGTGTGTAAAAAAAGTTTCCACCATATAGGTGATTTTGAAAGCTCTTTCAAAATCAACAGAATTGTTTTTTAGGTAATAGGCTGCCTCGAACATTTACAAGGACGGTAAGGGAATCACAGTCTCATCCAGATCTGCCATGGGTACAATATAAGCACAGCAATACAATGAACCATACAATGAATTAGTATGGCCTGAGGTCATATATTTAGCAGCTACACAACTATAAAACACACAGATTATTGTTCTTACTTCCTGGGATGTGCTATTTACATACAAAGCAATGTGGAGGGCAGCTGAGTGGTACACGGAATTAGCAAAGTGTCTCTGAGACCCAGTAAATGCCACCAAGTTGTTTCTTCCTGGCAAGATATTGCACAAAAGATCATTTTTGGGGACTAAAACAAAGGCAGGGATTCTTTACAGTAAGGGCAGTAAAGCTATGGAATTATTTGCCTCAGGATGTTGTACTTGCAACTGCTTTCAAAAAAGCAATGGATGCCTATCTTTCACAGAACAATATTGAACATTATGACATATGGCTTCAAAGCAGATAGGATGTTGATCCAGTGAACTATCTGACTGCCATTTGGAGATTTTTTTTACCCACTTGGGGCTAAATTGGAATTTGCTTTTCTCTGGATCAACAGGGGTGTTTTTGGCATGGGCTGGACTTGATGGACACATGTCTTTTTTCAGCCTCATCAACTATGTTACCATGTTACTAATGTTTGTGAGTGCAATAATGTTTTAACTCTTTCAGTGCCAGAGGAATATGCAACTGATTGCAAAGCAATGCATTGCATACCCCCCTGGCACTGAAAGGGTTCATGTATAGTTTTAATAAACAGGTGATACACTATTGCCGGATTCTTGTTTGTGCTCTGGTACCATTTATTATTGCCATTGAAGTATTCACATACCCAAGCACCCAAAGCGTTAAAAGGCCCTTGGAGAGTTTAACACCACCATCCATTATCCTGCACTGCATCCTGCATCTTTGCTGAATGTCATCATTTAATTTCCATCTGGACCAATTCATCCTTCATCCTGACCTTTTTTATCCATCCTGACTCTACTACAAGAAGCTCTGTTTCATCTTTATGTTGTATCTCATTTGGAACATCTTTACTTTAAAGCAGAACTATGCCATTGAACTATGTGGATCATCATTTGTTTAATAGAAGAACTTGCTTAAAGGGATAGAAATGTTTCAGAATAAAAGAAGCTCCAATTAACCTTCATAGTATTTGGGCTTTGGAGAGTGTTATTTCAATACTGTCAGAGTTGTAGTACAAGAGTAATTGAATGATAAAGTATTCCCCTCCCGTCCCTTTTACCTAATGTAAGCCGCCTCCCTTCAGATGTGGAATCTGGTCTTAAGACCAGACAGGTCACAGCAAGGGACAATCTTCTTACTGTGAGAACAATGAAAGCCCTGCCCCCATTGACAGGTTTTCAGGTTTTTCCCTTATGCTAACTGAAGATTGTCCCCTCTCTTTGATCTATCCGGACAGTCTTACTGCTCTGAGGTGAACAGTGTTACATCAGTAAAAGGGGTGGGAGGGGGATACTTTATCACTCTTGAACTATAACTCCGATAGTATAGAAATAACACTCTCCATGGCCCAAATACTATGGAGATTAATTGGAGCTGCTTTTATTGTGAAACACTACTATCCATTTACGTGGACCTGTAACCTTGATATATTTTACATATTTCAAAACTTCATTCAATGCTACCTATGTATCATGTTACCCAAAAGTCCAGCAGATGCATAGTTTAGGAAATATTCACACTCTTATTTCTGGGAAAAGTGAAAGTGTCCTGGTACGGTACAGAGCTTCATTAGCATATAAAATGTCACTGAAAATCTCCATTAGCATATGAAACATCAGTGTAAAACTTAATTAACATATAAAACATCACTGGTAAAGCACGGTGTGACGGAATGGTTGTCACCCTGAGAATGAACCCTGTCTGTTTTCAGTGATCTCCATTGTTTCATATGTGTTCCCATTCTTGAAAACATTAATGTCCCCTGTGTGTGCATGCATTAGAGAGTGTTGGCCATGTACCAGCATTGAATGGGTTGGTTAGTGTGTATGATGTACAGAGGAATGGTGCCATCCAGTCTAGCTGACCACAGAGATTGTGTTATGAGATAGCCAGTGTTGGTCAGATAGAGGGGGGTAGGGCAAATCTGTGTGTGGAATGTGTGTACCTTCCCCCTAAAATCAGGCTAGGCAAAAAGAGAACTTGAAAATGTTACCTGTGACATCAGATCCTGTAGGGGGTGGGTAGAAAAAGGTTAGGAACAGAGAGCTAGAGGGAGAGTTGAAAAAATGTAGGAAGAGGAGAGGAGGCCTCTCCATAATCGTTGGAGGCCTAGGGTCCATGGGCATTTTAAAGGAGTACTGGAGAAACTGGGACTGGTGAGTGCCCTCACTGGAAGAGTTAGAGTGAGTGGGCACTGTAGTGGCCAGCTGCCCTTTTCAGTTGTGGCCTGTAAGTCAAGGCGGCTACAGCCACAGAAAGTACCCTGATGTTCCCCCCACAAGGACTGTGGCCAGGAAGCTAAACTTCGGTGGCTATGGCCCAAGACTAAAGAAAGTGTCAGGGGATAATCTCTTAGGATGCCGTTCCCAACTCCTCTGTCAGGACTAAAATATACAAGGAACCTTCATGTAATCCAGCAGCATGTGTAGTGAACAGGATGCCTACTCTTGCCTCTAGTGGGACTATGTGTAAGCTCCAGCATTAAGCTAAAATGGATTATGAGTATTATATGTAACCCCTGGCAATCTGTGCAACCAAGAAGAGAACCGCAGAAGTGTTTAGTTTTTATGTTTTACCCCTGTTTGTTTGCCTGTAATTGTTGTCCTATGTTTGTGTGCAGTGACCTCTCTAATAAATGCAATTTATTATCTTTTTGTCTGGGTGGATAAATCGCTTAACCCTCGGTCTACCAAGCAGTAACCCTGTACCCCGTCACACACGGGTTCTGCAATTAGCATACATTAGCAAATGGCAGCAAGTATGAATATCTCCTTAGCTGTACATTTGCTGGTCTTTTGAGTAACTTGACATATAACCAGTTTTTAATGACATTTTCAAATATGCAAAGATGAATCAAAGTGAAAGGTCCACTTTAGAAAAGTGTCCTTCAGACAGCAGCCAGTTATAGCTATGTATTGTTCTTTTGCTTCCTTTGAACGCTTCAATAATTTGTAACTTAAAAGGATAGTAACTTTTCACAATAAAAGCAGCTCCAATTAATCTTCATAGTATTTGGGCCATGGAGAGTGTTATTTCAATACTGAGAGAGTTGTAGTTCAAGAGTAATTGAATGATAAAGTTTCCCCCTCCCGCCCCTTTTACCTAGTGTAACACTGCTCACCTCAGATGTGGAATATGGTTGCTAGACCAGACAGATAACAGCAAGGGACAATCTTCTCCCTATGAGAACAATGAAAGCCCTGCCCCCCTTGACACAAATTGAAGATTGTCCCTCTCTGTAGTCTACCTGGGCACCTCCCTGCTGTTCTGAGGTGAGCAGTGTTACATCAGTAAAAGGGGTGGGAGAGGGATACTTTATCATTCAATTACTCTTGAACTACAACTCTGACATAATTGAAATAACACTCTCCATGGCCCAAATACTATGAAGATTAATTGAAGCTGCTTTTATTATGAAACATTACTATCCCTTTAACAGTGACATGCTACTACCTTGAGAATGTACACATCTTCCCTTAGAATCACTGTTGGGGCTCTTACTCTTTGGCTACTCACATTCAGACTGATAAACTCTATAGTTTATTGTGTGGAGGTAAAAATGAAATATATTATACCTAAAATTGCTCACATCAAATACAGGCAACTGCATATTATATGCAATACTAGTGTAAAAGCCCGTGTACATGGGCCAAGGTCCGGGTGATATTAACCCTTTGAGTGCCAGAGGGGCACGCAACGCATTGCAAGCGTTGCGTACCCCTCTGGCACTCAAAGGGTTAAGAGGCCGGTCCTGCTCTGCGTCCTGCTGCCAACACAGTCATGCACTGTAGAGACTGCCTGAAAGCACAGAATGCTCCCAGCATAGATCTCCCAGCATTCTGTGCGTTCAGGCAGTCTCTACTGCGCATGATGGCTTCTTACAAACATTCTAGCTAATTATTATATAGGATAAGCATATAAAAGGCCACATTTTCAAAGAAGCAGCGAAATAGCTTTTGTCGTTTGTAACAACATTTCAAAGTACTGTGTCTTTGGGATCATTAATATTTTCAGAGTGTCAACTGTGATTGGAGCCCTGAACTCCATGACGTGCCAGGACCGTCACTGGTCCTTAAATGCCAGACCAGCGTGACGGTCCAGGTACGTCATCAGACGCGAAGGGGTTAAATTATTATAGGTTTCTCACATTCAGAACTTCACATTCCCTCCATTTTTTCTTAATGTACCAATGTTTTCTTCTGCAAGACATTTTTTTGTTGTTGTATACGACAAATGTTCTTTTCCTCTATATGACACTGGAGAATAGTTTAGCCACGCCCTTGCCCCACCCCTTTGTCTGGCAATTCTGTAGTTGTGTCGTACACAACGGACATTACTACTTTTTTTGTCGTATATTCTATAGAAAATATGTCATTCATGCATACAATTAATTATTTTTGTTGTTTATACAACATTTTTTTGTTGTTATCCCTTTGAACATATGGCAAATAGTGATTCTGGTTTGCTGTCAGGGGTAGTGGCTGGAAACAGTAATTGGTTGAGGAGGACCAACCACCGCTGCCACTCTCTTTTTCTTTTTTTTAAGTTAGCCACTGGATTAGGAGGAGGCAGTGGGCAAAGCCCCTGTCTCCTCAACTAACAGCTAATAAAAAAGCAGTCAGACATTGTGGTGGGGCATCAGTAGAGGAGATGCAGGGGAGCAAGAGGGCTCTCCTTCCCATCCTTCCCAGGCAGGAGTGTGCAGGATCGGCAAACCCTCATGCATCAGTGAGGGAAATCCTCCTTCATTGACAGGAAAGGGTTTTCTGATCTCACCCAGTACTTCCCGGCACTTGGGGTAGGATGGAAAGATAAAGGCCTCCTCAGCATACATATATGTATATATATGCCTGACTCCTGTACGAAGGATTCCTACTGAGGTAAATTCTGCAGTTATACCCAGTAATTATATAAGAATACCCAGCTGCTGTATGTGGACTCCTACCTAGGTAGGTCCTTCTGTTACACATAATAATGATATAGATATACCTGACTGCTGTATGATGGACTCCTACCTAGGTAAGTCCTTTTGTTACACACAGTAATTATATAGATACACCTGACTGCTGTATGATGGACTCCTACCTAGGTAAGTGCTTCTGTTACACTCAGTAATTATATACATATACATAACTGTTGTATGATGGACTCCTACCTAGGTAAGTCCTTCTGTTACATACAGTATTTATATAGATGCTCCTGACTGCTGTATGATGGACTCCAACCTAGGTAAGCGCTTCTGTTACCACAAGTATAGTTCCCTGTTAATTAGTTTTGTGTAAGGTATTATCTCCTTCCCTGTATTTTTATTATGAAATCTGCTCTTTTTTCCCATAATCACATTAAAACATTTTTTCACTAAAGAAATTCCCGTGTGTTGCAGTGCTAACATGTTAACATGGTGGAGGACTGGTTGAGATTTCGGGTGCTTTGCTTTCCATGTAAACAAATATCTGGGAAATTACCTGACTCTCGTGTTGCAGGTGTTTACTGTAATCGGACGTTTGATATGTACGCCTGCTGGGGGGATGCTGCCGCCAACACGACTCATGCAGAACCATGTCCAACCTACTTACCCTGGCATGCACAAGGTGATTGGGTAAAAAGAGAGACTGTGGGGTGTGAGACAGCTCAATATGGAGACCAAGAGCCAAATGCACAAAGTAAAACTGGAGAAATTCTAGGGCCATCCAGCTTTATCAAAGGGGACAAATACACATTCCCACTGATTCAGATGAGGATTTAGTCCTTTGAGTGGCAGAGAGGTATCCAATACATGGCTTTGCAATGCGTTGGATACTTTACTGGAGCTCAAAGGTTTAAACCACTTGTATGCTAGAAAGATCTCTAATGCATTGCAAAGCAAACAGCATTCAAGGGTATAAAAGCCCCATTTAAGTTAACACTCACTGTTTTCCCTGTCTTTTTATCTCCCTCGGTCTTTCTGTTTCACAGGAGGCAAGTATAGTCGATACTTTTATTGGCTTACTAAGCAGATTTAGGATGCAAGCTTTCAAGGCCTCTCAGGCATGTTATACAGATAAATCAAACATGCCTGAGGAAGAGACCTGAGAGGCCTTGAAAGCTTGCATCCTAAATCTGCTTAGTAAGCCAATAAAAGGTATCAACTTGACTATAATTGCCTCCTGTATTTCTACGGCTAACATGGTACCAACTCTCATCTTTTCTGTTTCACTGTCCATCTTCCTCCTGTCTCTGCCTCTTCTTCATAGCAGGGCTGCTGTAAATGGCACCACACTAGTGATACCAGCTACAATGTAAATGGCACAACACTAGTGATACCAGCTACAATGTAAATGGCACCACACTAGTGATACCAGCTACAATGTAAATGGCACCACACTAATGATACCAGCTACAATCTAAATGGCACCACACTAGTGATACCAGCTACAATGTAAATGGCGCTACACTAGTGATACCAGCTACAATGTCAATAGCACTACACTAGTAATACCAGATACAATCTAAATAGCACTACACTAGTAATACCAGATACAATCTAAATAGCACTACACTAGTGATACCAGCTACAATCTAAATGGCACCACACTAGTGATACCAGCTACAATGTAAGTGAAGCTACACTAATGATACCAGCTACAATCTAAATAGCACTACACTAATGATACCAGCTACAATGTCAATGGCACTACACTAGTGATACCAGCTACAATCTAAATAGCGCTACACTAGTAATACCAGCTATAATGTCAATGGCGCTACACTAGTGATACCAGCTACAATGTAAATGGCGCCACACTAGTGATACCAGCTGCAATGTAAATGGCGCCACACTAGTGATACCAGCTACAATCTAAATGGCGCACACTAGTGATACCAGCTACAATGTAAATGGCGCCACACTAGTATTATAAAGCATTTCCCTTGTAATCTCTATGGTATCACTAGTGTAGCTTTATTTAAATTGTAAGCTCTGTGGTATCACTAATGTAGCTCCCTTTCAGTCGTAAGCTCTGTGGTATTATTAGTGTAGCTTTATTTAAATTGTAAGCTCTGTGGTATAATTAGTCCAGCTCCATTTCAACTATAAGCTCTAAGGCAGTGCTTTCCAAACTGTGTGTCGCGACACATTAGTGTGTCGGCTGCAGTGTGTAGGTGTGTCACAGGCAAAGGTGCTGTTTACACAGCGCGAGATTGTCATTCAACCCAAGCACGGGCTACACTGGGAGCTGAGATAAAACACTATTACTTAATGGTTGCATTTACACCGCGGGAGATTGCCTCCGTGTGCTGCATACAGCTGGAGCTCCACATAAGATTTATACATAATATGTATGCAGCACACGGAGGCACTCCAGCTGTTACAAATCTTTTGGCACTTCAGCTGTTAAAATCTTTTGAGATGCCACCTCCTCTGTACCTCTGCCCTCTCTTTGGGCTGCCAGGCTGGAGTATCACTTTGCACTGAGGCTGACTGTCACATGGCTGCTGCTTCTGCTTGTGGTGCTGATGAGACAGGAAAGATGGACAGTACTTCTAAAATCAGTTATGCGCTTTCTATTTAATTATGCGACATCAGAATCTTGCGCTTATATGTACCTGAACATTCTCATGTCGCCCTTTTAAAAACCACACAACCTGCTTAATGCCTTCCGCAGTATGAATAAAAGGAACTCATGAGATATGTTGTGTCCCCATACATCTTGTTATTACAGTTTATGTGTGTGTCCATATGTCTTATAAGGGATTATTAGTTCAACCTCCGATTTGCTAGCAAAACTGAATTACTGTGTCACGAAATTATGTATGTCTAAAAAGTGTCTCCAACATGAAAAGTTTGGAAAGCTCTGCTCTAAGGTATCACAAGTGTAGCCCCATTTCAGTTTTAAGCTACATGGAATAACTTATTTCACAATTTGAATGCCAACTTTAAAACTAACAAAAGAGTGGTGGGCTGAGAGAGTGGACTGGAACGATAATAGAATTGGGTATTTGACCCCCAAACCACAAGTTGCCAGTCCTCTCCTTCGTGCCTCCCTCTCTCTATATATGCCTCTCTGACACTTATTCCCCTATTCCCTCTTAGTAAAAGAAGGTTTTGTATTTCGTCGCTGTGGCTCAGATGGTCAGTGGGTGCGAGATGAGACAGACATGCCATGGAGAGACCACTCACAGTGTGAGTTTATCGACCTGGAAGAAGAGCACTTACATGTAAGAGACAAACATTGTCTGCAATTAGTAAATCAGCTCTTAAAACAAGACATCAACTCATCCCTTTTAGTACAGACTGCTTATGGAAGATGCAGACTGCAGGGCTGCATAGGGATCATTACAGTTGTAGACCAGGGGCTGGTAACTTTACATTAAGCTCTTCAAATCTTAAGGGTTGTTGAGTCCTGTTGAATTCTATTAATATTGGTTACATTCTAAAGAGTTGTGAACAGTTATTATCAATTGTGTTGAATGGTAATGAACCAGGTTTTTATTAACACATTGAGTGCCGGAGAGGTATGAGGTGGATAACTCTCCATCACTCAACAGGTTACCCCTTTGAGTGCCAGAAGGGAATACATCGTATTGCTTTGTCCCCCCTCCCCCGCTAGAAGCTGATTGGCTGGGGGGTGAGTAACCCCACATCCCAACCAGTTGTAGTGTCTGATTAATTTTTCACAGAGAATGGCCATATAAAAAGCCAGTTTCTGTTCAAATTTGCAACAGCGTGGCCTGGACTCCAGACTCCGCCCACTGATAGATACCTAAAACATGTCAGTGGGAGCAGTTTCTGTACTGGGAATCCTGAAGAAAGAATCATGGCTGCCTCTATATATAATCTCTAAATAAAAGCTATTTCTGTTTTTGGTTTCTGGAAAAAGGTTTCTGGATCAGTGGCAGCTGCACCCTGGGGTGGGCCTACTGCCAGTGGATAGCTAATGGGATGCGTGGGGTGAGGTTTCAGTTGGTAGAGGAGCACCTTCTGCCTCCTCAGCCAAATGGACAATGTTATTTACCTCAAGAGGAGGGGGGTGGGAGTGTGAGGAGACAGAACCCTCTGCCTCCTCAGCCAAGTGTATACAAATCAACTTTCACTGTGGTGAAGGGGAAGGGCCACCCCGTTTTCCTTGAAGGGGGGGAGCTATTCAGCTTGCTTTTGCAAAGGGGAAGGGCCACCAATGTACATTCCCCTTCTCTATGGCAAAGGGGACATGGTGGCACCTCCTCTTCACCATGGAGAACAGGTTAGCCCCTCCCTTCCATTCGCCACTTCACCTCTCTCTTCCTTCCATTCGTTACTTCATCCCGCCTCCTTTCCATTCTCCACTTCACCCCCGCTTTCCATTTGCAGCTTTGCCTCTCCCTCACTTCCATTCGCTGCTTCATCTCCATCTCCTTTCCATTCACCACTTCACCTCCCCCTCCCTTCCATTCACCACTTCACCTCCCCCTCCCTTCCATTCACCGCTTCACCCCCCCTCCTTTCCATTTGAAGCTTTGCGTCCCCCTCACTTCCATTTGCCACTTCACCTCCCCCTCCCTTCCATTCACCTCTTCATCTCTCACTCCCTTCCATTCACCACTTTGCCTCTCCCTCCTTTTCATTCACCACTTCATCTCCCCCTCCCTTCAATTCACTGGTTTGCCTCCCTCTTCCTTCCATTCCACTGTTCATCTCCCTTATTGACATGAGAGGGTTTCCCAATCCCGCCCACTCCTACCCTGGTAGAATGGAAGCAGGGGAGTTCTCTTGCTCCACCGCGTCGCCTCTATTGATCTCTCAGCCAAATCGACTGGGATATCTCTAGCTGGGAGGGCATCAGGTCCTGATGCCCCACCACAAGGTCTGAATTTAAAATAAATAAATAAATTTTTGAGTGCCACGCAGGTATACAACGTATTGCAACTCCATGCATTGAATGCCTCTATGCACGTTCACTGCACGGGCAAAGCCATGCAGCAACAGAGGGTTTTAGAGACTGATTTTAGAGATCCAATTCATACAACATTGAGTCATAATGGCCATTACACCCTGTTCCAAATTATTATGCAAATTATATTTAAGTGTCATAAAGATTAAATATATATATTTTTTTCAGTTTAACTCATGGATGGCATTGTGTCTCAGGGCTCTTTTGATCACTGAAAACAATCTCGGACACCTGTGATAATTAGATTGCCAGGTGAGCCCAATTTAAGGAAAAACTACTAAAGGTGGGTGTTCCACATTATTAAGCAGAGCACCATTTTCAAGCAATATGGGGAAGAAAAAGGATCTCTTTGCTGCCGAAAAGAGTGAAATAGTTCAATGCCTTGGACGAGGTATGAAAACATTAGCTATTTCACGAAAACGTAAGCGTGATCATTGCACTATTAAGAGATTTGTGGCTGATTCAGAGCACAGACGAGTTCGTGCAGATAAAGGCACATTGAGGAAGATTTCTGCCAGATCCATGCATCGGATCAAGAGAGCAGCTGCTAAAATACCATTACATAGCAGCAAACAGATATTTGAAGCTGCTGGTGCCTCTGGAGTCCCACGAACATCAAGGTATAGAGTCCTCCAGAGTCTTGCAACTGTGCATAAACCTTCTATTCGGCCACCACTAACCAATGCTCACAAGCAGAAACGGCTGCATTGGGCAGAAAAATACATGAAGACTAATTTTCAAACAGTCCTGTTCACTGATGAGTGCCGTGCAACCCTGGATGGTCCAGATGGATGGAGTAGTGGATGGTTGGTGGACGGCCACCCTGTTCCAACAAGGCTGCAACGTCAGCAAGGCGGTGGTGGAGTCATGTTTTGGGCCGGAATCATGGGAAGAGAACTGGTCGGCCCCTTTAGGGTCCCCCAAGGTGTAAAGATGACTTCTGCAAAGTATGTGGAGTTTCTGACTGACCACTTTCTTCCCTGGTACAGAAGGAAGAACTATGCTTTCCGTAATAAAATCATCTTCATGCATGACAATGCACCATCTCATCAAAGAATACCTCTGCATCAATGGCTGCTATGGGGATAAAAGGAGAGAAAGTCATGGTGTGGCCTCCATCCTCCCCTGACCTCAATCCTATTGAGAACCTTTGGAGCATCCTCAAGCAAAAGATCTATGAGGATGGGAGGCAGTTTACATCCAAACAGCAGCTCTGGGAGGGTATTCTGACATCTTGCAAACAAATTCAAGCAGAAACTGTCCAAAAAAACTCACAAGTTCAATGGATGCAAGACTTGTGAAGTTGCTATCAAATAAGGGGTCCTATGTTGAAATGTAACGTGACCTGTTAAAATGTTTAAAAAGTTAAAATGTTGTTAAAAGTTTGATTGAAATAGCTTTTGATTTCAGTAAATATGCTGCAAACACAACAAATGACAATTTTCAGTTCTTTACAACCTATAAAGTGTTTTGAAACTTACTGTGCGTAATAATTTGGAACAGTGTATTGTAAGCTTATGTTTAAAAAAAATACTGTTATCATTAGGAGGTCTGTTCAATAAAATTTGAATTGTGCTCTTAATAGTTGAAAACATGAGAATTATGCTGACTGTTATTTACATCAATTATTTAGGTAAATGAGAAAAATATCATTTGCATAATAATTTGGAACAGGTTGTAGAATTTTGGGTACAGATTAAGATAAGCGAGAGGCTATTATTACCAGGTGTATGTGTTTGACAAATGCCTTGTTGAATTGTTATTAGTTGTACTGAACAAGTCATTTTGAATTATCATTAGTTGTGTTGACTTCCAATGTAAAATTAACAGTTGAAAGAAATCTTGTTGAATTATTAGTTGTTGTATTGAGTTGCAATAAGCAATGGTCACTTGAAAGACATCTTATAGAATTATTATTGGTCGAGTTAAGTGGTTATGAACAGTGTTAACAGCCGAAAGGCATCATCTTGAATTATTATTATTAGTTGTATTGAATTGTAATGATTTCTATTGCTCTTCATTGACTTATAACGTGTTTTGTTGTATTCTTGCAGCGTCAGACCTGGATCCTGTCCCAGCTACGTATGATGTATAGTGTGGGGTACGGCATTTCACTGGCTGCTCTCATTGTAGCGGTCTTTATACTCACACAACTCAGGTTTGTGTTTAAAAAAAATATTCAATCTAAGGCTGATGTTCTAAGATGAATTCAAGAAATTTTGGAGTAAACCAATGGCACGACAAGGGACAGTGTAAAATTTCTCAAATGATCATTGTCTTGAATGGAGCTTTAACCCTTTGAGTGCCAGAGGGGTACGCAACGCATTGCTCTGCAATGCATTGCGTACCCCTCTGGGACTCAAAGGGTTAAATTTCTTGAATACCAGAGCGGTCTACCATATACATGGATGAAGACATTATTTTTGTAGCAGAACATCAGGACCATAAACCAGGGCTTATAATGTGAAGTCCTTTGCTACTAGCCAGACCTGAAATGTTACTTGCCACTGCAAACCATTACATACCAACCAGGGCTGAACTTCTACTCGCCAGGGCTACATTTTCACTCGCCATTGGCAAGTGGTAATTTTGAGCCCTGCCATAAACTACTCCTACTGAATTATTTTTAACCCTTTGAGTGTCAGAGAGAGAGGTATCCAAAGCATTGGATACCTCTCTGGCACTCAAAGGGTTAAGAAGGAAGCAATGCTTCACCCCAAAGAACAGCTTTTGGTGATCTGAAAGGGCTTTCAAAATTACCTATATGTTGTATTAGCCGTTTTCAATATAGAAGACTAGTTTCAAGTTGCTTAGATTTATAGATTATTCTAATTAATGCTTGTCATGCAGGCATCCCTGGGAACATTTAGATTTATGGTCCAGCAAAAAACACAGGGCTGGGGATAGCAGTGCCCAAATAAAGCTTATTTTGATATTGTTCTTACATGGGCAGGGGTGTGGGAGAACAGGGTGGGAGTGGGCGGAACAAAGTGGGCAATTGAAGTCAGAGCCAGAAAATCAGCCATTATCCCTGGAGTCTGGGTAATTGAAAACTGAAGTCTCTGGGGCAGATCTGGAAAGTTTTTATGCATGCATGTAGGCAATCCTGTTTTTATTCTTACATTACCACCCTCACTGACTGATACTGCTCGGCAATGCATTGCCTACCTCCCCTAGAACTGAAAGGGTTGAATGTCAGTGAGTGAGGGAGGAAATCATACCTGGGAACTCTCCGCATCTGCCCCGGAGAATCCGGTTTTTAAAGGTAATTACTGGGTATCCAGGGACAGAAGCTGATTCTCCTGTGGTGGTGGGGAATTTCCTCGAAACTCTGCCCACTTCTATTCCTTTTCTCCCTTTTCCAACCATTTCTCCTCACTTCCACCCCATTCTACCCACTTCATAACACAAGGGTGATAAGCTTTGCCCACCATGTTAAGCCCCACCCACCATGTTAATCCCTTCGCTTTTATGGCACAAATCGCTTCATTTACATCCCCCTGGTCGGCAGCACATGATACATCTCCGGAAGCTCAAGAAGAAGAAGTTCCCAGGTTTAGAGGTAATGTAGGGCTAAGATAGAAACTGCCTGCACGGCATGCCATAATTACCATATTCTATAAACCTAAATAACTCAAAAACTAATTTTCTAAATTAAAAATGGTTAATACAACATATATATGAGATTTTGAAAGCTCTTTCTAAATCACCAAAGTTGTTTTTATATGATAGTGTCCCTTCAAAGCTAGAAAGTCTCCAACATATTTTAAAGCAATGCATTGTAGATCTCTCTACCATTAAATGTGTTAAAATCCCTGTTTTAATCTATGGACTTTTGTATCTGTCTGGTACAGTGCAATTGATTTGCCTCAGAATTGCTACACAGTGCATATGAGCCTTTGTGTTTTAATAACCATGTTGTCTGCTGATTACTTGATTTTACATTACAGGCGCCTGCGCTGCACCCGAAATCTAATCCACTGTAACCTGTTTGTGTCGTTCATCCTGCGCGGCGTGTCGCTGCTAACACGAGACGCTCTTCTAGCAAAACAGCACAACACGATTCAAACAGAGGAATACTTCTCTAATCTACTGAGGGAGCGAGTACGTCAACTAGTAACTGCCCACTACTAGGGGAAATATATTTGAAATATTAACCCTTTAAGGACCAGAGGGGTGAGTAATGCATTGCACACCTCTCTGGCATTCAAAGGGTTAAAAGGTTAGTAAATAATTATTGGGGGGAAAAAAACTCACATATTTAAATACAAATATACAATATATATATATATCGGTATATGTTGTGTGACTTTTCCTGCGAAGTACAGGAATGAAATGCCCACTGCTGAGAGATAGTTTCATGAAAAGTTATTATTCTCAGCTCTCCATAGACAGCAATAGCATCAACAAATCTGATACTCAAAAGTGGAGGTGTACGAACATAATTCCACCTTAACAAAAGACTTTAGACTTGAGTGGTATGCGCAGTGTCTGCCTATTGCCTATTTACTTATTTACTCTGACAGTTCTCCCTTTAGAACTGCCTGAGCCAAAAGGGAGTGTAGGGTGTGAGGACACATATATGTTATGGAATGTTTCTTATATTAATCCTTTCAGTGCCAAATGGGTGCGCAATGCATTGTGCACCCATCTGGAACTCAAAGGGTTAAGAAGGTGCAGAGGAAATGGCCTAACTTTTCTCCATTTTCCTGCACCTGCTATAGCGGCGGTGCTCGCTTGCATTAATATTTTAACCCTTTAAGAACTAGTGGGGTATGTAAAAGATAAAGAGAGATTTTCTTGTCTCCACCGGTTCGTACACCCATGTCAAAGCATAACTGGATATCTCCCTTTATCAACATCCTTTCTCCACTGAAACCAACACTCATAATCCTATATAATAATTTGCTAATGTATGTTTGTCAGAAGCTGTCATGTGCAGTACAGACGGCTGCGCGTTCTGCAGTCATGCGAAGTACAGACTGCCTGCGCCGCGGCTGATAACGAAGTAGGGTACTCTAAATTCAGACTGCAGTCGGTGCGCAGAGAGGACTACGGTCTGAATTCGGAGCACCCCGTTATCAGCCATGGCACGGGCAGTCTCTACTGTGCATGACTGCACCACGGCAGTTGCTGCCTGGCACTGTGGCCCATGTACACTGGCTGTTCAACTAGTTCTCTATATTGTCCTGAGCTACAAAGATGTATAATACCTTTTAGCAAGCATTTAGTATCTGCATCCACAGCCTCCCACAGCAAAGACATTTTAGCAGTAAATAAGAGTGTAACTACAGGGGGTGCACAGAATGCAATTGTGCTGGGGTTCAGCATACCCGGGGTAGGTTTCCCATTATACAGTAGGTAGCTGCCTATAGACCCACATTTGGGGGGAGATGCTTTAACGGTGCTGGCCACACCCAGTCAACATTACAGGCGTGGCCAGAACAATCTCAGTGTTCAGGACAGCCTTATGCCTATCCAATGCATGCTTATATTCCCACACAGTATTAACCTCTACCACTTCTACTGGTAGGCTATTCCACTTATCTACTACCCTCAGTGAAGTAAAACTTTCTTACATTACATCTAAACATCTGTTCCTCTAGTTTTAGACTATGGTCTCTTGTCCTAACATTTTTACTCCTTTGAAATGTACTTTCATCCTGCACTTTGTTTAATCCCTTCATGTATTTGAATGTTTCTATCATATCCTCTCTCTCTTCTCCCCTCATACATGTTCAGATCCTTTAGTCTATCCTGGTATTTCTTTTCCTGTAAACCAGTCACCATTTTAGTAATAATAAGTAAGGAGGCCCAAATAAAAACTGCACAACTGGGACTTTCACTGACTATTTACACCACTGGCTGTAATTATCCTTGAATAAAAAATGTCTGAGCAGTGAGAGGACCCCTGACCCACTCAGTAAGCAACATCCTCAATTTCCATTCATACAACAATTGAGCACCACAGAAGACAAACAAAATCCCAACCCCCAGCCCCAAAATTTCAGACGGGATGCCATCAAGCCACCTAGCAATGCACTGGAGACATCTACAGCACTCAAGGCCTCAAAAACCAATTTTAAATCTTTGAATTCCAGAGAGGTATCCAAGGCATTGCATTACAATGCCTTGGATATCTTTCTGGCATTCAAAGGGTTAATCAAAATGATTTTCCTTTTGTTCCCTTTCTCCCTTTTCCATTGTTCTCTCTAGAAGCGCTCCTCTTTCTCGTACATTTAGCGCCCTCTCTTTTTACCCCCTCAGACTCTGGTGGGTTGTCGTGTGGCTCAGACTGTCACTCAGTACTGTGTAGCTGCCAATTACTACTGGTTACTGGTGGAGGGGTTGTATTTACACAACCTGCTGGTCGTGCTGTCGTTCTCGGAGGAGACGGTGCTGCCACGTTACATGCTGCTGGGCTGGGGTGAGTATGTCACTGCATGTAAACGATACCAGCTTGTGTCACTACTGCTGTGGTGTGGATTGTTAATCTGTTATGTTAGTGACAGGCAATCGATTTCATCTCAGGGCTGCATATCTGACCCACAAGTCCACAAATATGCACATTATAGTTACAAAGTTCTAAATGGTTGATAGAGAAGCCTCTAACTCATTGATCTGGGGTCTTCTCGAGGGATTAAAGCGATAGTAACACTTAAAGCGGAACTATCATCAACCTTATATTGAGCCCCAAATCCTAATTATAATACCGATATGAAGTATAATTGCGGCAATAGTGAAAAATAGAACTTTTTAGGCAGACTGGCACCGGCAGCGATATTGCAGTAGGTGCTTTCTGGGCCTGCACTGTCAGTCCCTTCCGGTGCCTGAACCCTTTGAGTGCCAGAGGGGTACGCAATGCATTGCTTTGCAATGCGTTGCATAGCCGTCTGGGACTCAAAGGGTTAAGATAACCAGGCATTCAACTCCCCAGTCAAGGAGGATGGACAGCGCAGACTCAGAGATGCCTTCTCTGCAAGATGTCTGCGCTGTTTCCCGCTGCCTGTCTGCCTAAAAAGTTCTATTTTTCACTAATGCCGCAATTATTCTTGAAAATACAAGTATATGTATGCATATCACTATTATAATTAGGATTTGGGGCTCAATATAAAGTTGATGATAGTTCCGCTTTAATACTGAAACACAAAAAAGAAGGAACCAGTGCACTCACAGATCAAAGGTACGCTAGGCATATATTGAATCCCATTAGAAAGGAATGATTAAGATGGTGCTCCAGGGGTACATAAACAGTTAACAGTAAGGCTGTTGAATCACCATAAGTGCAGTTAGATACAGTGGCAATCCAGAAAGTTCCCTGGTACACGACACAATCCTACATAATAATTCGCTAAAACGTGTGTAACGACAAAGTCATGCGCAGTAGACAATGCTGCACGTGCTGCAGTCATGCACAGTAGAGACTGCCCGCACCACGGCTGATACAGAGCTGGACGCTGCATCGGAGTGTCCAGCTCTGTATCAGCCGTGGTGCGGGCAGTCTCTACTGCGCATGACTGCACCGTGACTGGCTGGCACTGTATCAGCCGCGGCGTGGGCAGTCTCTACTGCGCATGACTACACTGTGACCAGCTGGCAGTGGCACTGTGGCTATGTAATGGGCTCTTCAATTAGTAAGCCAATAAAAGATTTGTGAAGTCATAGTATGTTGATCATTTCAGTATCTGAGTACATTGATAAGCGGGAATCAGTCCCGGTACACTGCATAAACAGCTAACAATAAGGCCGTTGAATCATCCTAAGTACCAAAAGTGTACAAACTAATTTTCAGAATCAATGTGATAATCTGGAGTAATATGAATATATGATCATATCCAGAGACTAATGTTCCGAGGCTGCAGCGATATAACTAGGGTAGTGTCACAATATACCCGGATAACCAGTACCTTATTAAACAAGGAGTTTCTTATCTTCAATTTATTTCTAATCTATTATTTTAACACGTGTATTAATCAATAGTGTATGATATTATCCTACTTTGCACATGCCCTTGAAGGGTTTGATAAATCAGAGTGACTGCTAGTTTATCAGGGTTATCGGTTTCTTTTTTTGTCCGCTTTAATATTGACCCCTTAATAACTGCTTAATCTGGCGGGGACACAGCCGTTAACCCTTTGAGTGCCCGAGGGGTACGCAGCACATTGCAAAGCAATGCATTGCGTACCCCTATAGCACTCAAAGGGTTAAGGACCACATCGTTTTTTGTTTTTTTTCCGATGAATTCTGGGATGGCAGAGCAACATGCAGCCGCACTGCCATCCCAGAATTCCATCATGCCAGGACCATCACTCCTCCTTAACGTCCAGACCAGCGTGACAGTCCTGCCACATCATACATCATAAGGTGTTAAGTATCTATATATATCTATATCTACATATATATCTATATCTATATATATATATATATATATATATATATATATGTTGGAGGGTTCCTCCTCCTGAGAAAAATAAGGGTATTCTTACTGCTGTGAGATGTTTTATTCAAAAGATATTGCAGCTGAAGCTATAGCAGTCTATAGCCAGCTTTGGTCAGTTGACCATAAACTTCCGCGGGATGCTGCAGCAAAAGCGCCAGTGCTGGATAGCCAGAGTAGGCAACTGCCTAGAGATCCACATTTTGGATGGTGCTAGCCACACCCATATTCTAATTTGTGGGTGTGGTCAGAGCTATTTCACTGTCCCTGTGCCAGTTTCATACCTCTTTACAAGATATTATTTAGTCCTTTGGATGCTAGAGGAATCTCCATCACTCTGATCTGAGATCTCTCTACCAACCAAGGGGTTAAAGGTTTTAGTCCTTGCTTGTTATACTCCAAAGGTATTTTCTGTGCCAGGAAATAGTGGATGGGATTGGGGGTGGGGTCAAGTGAGGAATGAGGGTGTGGCCATGGGTAGAGCTATGGGCACCTACAGTGCTTTGCCTAGTGGAGCCTGGGATGTAAATTGTCACGGTAACATTTCATGAAGGTACTACACCCAAAAAAATGCACGTCTGAGCTGTAATAACTTTTGTCTAAAAGATCTCTCAGGTTAAACCTTGCAATTTTTTTTTTCAATACTGACCTTCTGCTGCCAGAGAGGATCCAACACATTGCAATGCATAAAGGGTTAAACATTACCATCCGTTTACAAAACTCATTAACTTTTTTTGAATTAAAACATATATGTTATAGGTCATAACAAGGGTACTTCCACTGCTGGCATTTGTTTTATTTCCAAGGTTATGACTTTCCTACCGTTAGCGATAAAGCTGTTCTTCTCACAATCTATGGAGAACTGTAGTCAGTGACTAATCTCTCCCATAGGATGCAATCAAATAGCTGGACACTAGAGGGAACTCTTACTATAAAAATAAAACACTTTAAATTCTAATAGGTTTGGAATGATTCATCACACAGGAGAGAGAGTACCCTTGTTATCAGTAGGAAAATCCACTCAATAAAGGTTTGGTTGATTTTTTCCTAAAAGCACTTTACTTATCCTTTAAAGGGATAGTAATTTCTAAAATAAAGTGGATCTCTGAGTCTTCTCTGTTGAAAACAAAACACTCTGCACTGTGTTTAATAACTCACTTTTCTTTAGTTTTAAAGATATTCAATGTAAAAAGCTCCCTCTCCCGCCCCTTCTGGAGGTGCAATCCGGTGGTGGGACTGGAAGGACGCAGTGAGGGACAGACTTAAGTCCGTACGTATAAGGAAAACCCTGGCCCCCTTGACGAAGGAGAGCAGGATTTTCCTTTACTTACTGAAACTTGTCCCTTGCCGCTCTCCATCCGGACCACGCTTAGATGCAGAGAGACGTGGCCAGAAGGAGCGGGTGGGGGATCCTTCTACATTGAATATCTTTAAAACTACAGAAAAGTACGTTATTACACAGAGCGCAAACTGTTATGTTTACAATAGAGAAGACTCGGAGATCTACTTTATTTTAGACATTACTACCTCCTTAAAGGGATAGTAATACTTTGTTTTAACTTTATTTTATTTTGTAGGCATTAAAAAAACATGAAGAATGATATAAGTCTTATCTCTCAATGGTTTATGAGATATTCACAAGCAAAGTTTCCCCTCCCGCCCCTTTTACCTAGTGTAACACTGCTCACCTCAGATGTGGAATGCAGTCCATAGACCAGACAGATAACAGAAGGGGACAATCTTCTTCCTATGAGAACAATGAAATCCCTGCCCCCCTTGACAAGCTTTTCAGGTTTTTCCCTTATCTTAATTGAAGATTGTCCCTCTCTGCAGTCTACCTGGGCACCTCCCTTCTGCTCTGGCTGAACAGTGTTACATCAGTAAAAGGGGCGGAAGGGGGACACTTTGTCATTGAATTACTCTTGAACTACAACTCTGACAGAACTGAAATAACACTCCAAGGTCCAAATACTATGATGATTAATTAGAGCTGCTTTTATTATGAAACATTACTATCCCTTTAAGGTGGAACTGTGTAAGTGTAAAGACAGGCATGCTTTAAGGCAAATGAAAAAAAGGTGAATGTGATGGGTTAGATGGAAATTATGTCTTCTTCCCGCTTCACCAAAAAACAGGCCATGGATTACAGCAGAAGCTTCTGAGGGCCACAGGAGTCCCCTGGGCTGCCTGTAGTCTACCACTGTGCTATGTAATGATGTACATACATTACCTGGTAACCCTCTGGATCTGCTCTAAAGATTCCTGTTTTCAGTGTCTATTACTTAGTACAAAGGCTCTTTCTCCTGATTGGTGCGTTCCACGCTAATCCCACCTACTTCCTGCCCCATTCCGTCTACTTCCATCATGTCCTGCCCACTTTAGAAGCAGATCCCCCCTACTCCCCTCCCTAATACTGCTCACCCTGATTAAATGAATAGTACACTTAGATTTATAAAACAGCTCAATCTAAAGGGAATTTTGCTTTGAGAACAACTGAGTACCAAATAAAATTTACCAAGTCGCCCTTCCAATCCCTTTCCAAATTCTGAATGGCCGGGTGATGGTTGTCCTCTCTTCTGGTTTGATCATTGATCAGTCTTATAGAGTATGAGCAGGGGCAATCTTTCTCCCAGCTAAGACCTGTATTAATACTTGTCAAGCACCGTGAACCCACAAGTGGTAGTATTGCAGATCTGAGCAGAGAGGAAGATTGCCCCAACTCTGATACCATAAACCTGCTCGCCAAAGAGAGCATGGCCCTCTCCCGACTCTTCAGAATTTGTGGGTGGATCAGCGAGTGATTCAGTAGGGATGTGGTTTTAACGTGTAAATGGTACACTGTTGTGTTCATGATAATATGCCTTGTAGATAGAGACATTTACTTTACATTCCCTTTAAAGGGATAGTAATGTTTCACAAAAATAGCAGTTCCAATTAATCTTCATGGTATTTGGGCCATAGAGAGTGTTATTTCAATACTGTCAGAGTTGTAGTTCAAGAGTAATTGAATGATAAAGTATCCTCCTCCCATCCCTTTTACCTAGTGTAAGCCACCTCCCCTCAGTTGTGGAATCTGGTCCACAGACCAGACAGATCACAGCAAGGGACAATCTTCTTACTTTGAGTATAAGGTAAACCCTACCCCCTTGACATGTTTTTCAGGTTTTCTCTTATGCTAATTGAAGATTGTTCCTCTCTGTGATCCATCCGGACAGTCTTGCTGCTCTGAGGTGAGCAGTGTTACATCAGTAAAAGCGGCAGGAGGGGGGATATTTTATCATTGAATTACTCTTGTACTACAACTCTGACAGTATTGTAATAACACTCTCCATGGCCCAAATACTATGAAGATTAATTGATTAGTGACCATCCATTCTAACTGTGACAGGTTATAAACATTACTGCTCTATCAGTTCGGAGACACCTTTCAAGCTAGCTTAACCCTTTAAGAAGCAGAGGGGTATACAACACAGCACTTCACAACAGGGGTAAACCGCTGGAAGATCCTTTGTTCCAAATATATTACAGTGGAAACTGTTTATTATATTAAACAGCGCCACACAGTGTGAAGAAAGTTATACTATGGAAAAGGCTATAGAGCTTCACAGGAAGAGATAGTAACAACTCCACAGCTTTGTAATAGTTTGAACCACAATAACTTGAATAAAGCAACTTATATCAAGGAAATGCCCTTGTTTCACTCAGCAAGAAATGCCCTATACCAGGTGGTTAATACTAACATTGTACACAGCCATTAAATCAGTGGAAGCTTTATTTGCCCACCTCCCCATGAAGCAGAATTGTTCTATTTTCTTAGTACATACAGCCTTTTTGTTAACCCTTTGCAGGCCAGAGGACCGTGCAGTGCATTGCTTTGCAATGTGTTGCACACACCTCTGCCACTCAAAAGTTAAGGTTTATTTTGTAAATGACCACGTTGCTTGTTGTATCATGACATTTATCATGTTGTGCTAAGATGATTCTGTTTGGTTCAGGAGCGCCTGTCCTGTTCGTGGTCCCGTGGGTCGTTGTACGTCAGCTCTACGAGAACACACAGTGAGTTGGGGGGGGGGGGGGACGTACACTCACAGGCCACAATTTACCAAGGGAAAAATTAACCCTTTAAAAGCAAAAAGACAGGCAACTTTTTTTTTTTTTTCAAATTAGAATTATCATATTCATTTTTAATCAACATTATATAAAATCTGAGCTGTATTGAAATAGTATTACCATGGTTGACGTATGTTTAAACTAACAAATCTAATATAATATTATATACACAATATATTTTGTCCAAATAATTTAAGAAAAACATGTTGACACTATCGCTGTAGCTCTATAAAACCATAAAAGATAACTTTATTTTTATTTTCAGTGAACACTATTCTTTATTTATAAAGTATTACTAACAGGAAAAGCAAGGTGTTGCCTAATGCCTATATGGGGAGAGGCAGGGGTTAGGAATAGTAGCAAGAGGGAATAGGAGAAGACAGAGGGCTATGCCTCCACAGCTTCCCTCCCTCTGTTCTCCTACAGCCGCTATCCGCAACACACCCACATCTCTCACCAGTTTGTCTTCCCCACCACTGTTCCCACAGCTGCCCTCTAACTTTTCTTTCTCGCCTTCCAAATGTAATCATACAGTCCGCCCTCCCTGCTATGTCCCTCGGCTTCTATAAGCCCATCCCCTCCCAGCTTTTCTCTGCTCCCAGCTCCCCCCACTCCCACATCTTCTTTATCTGCCCCAGTGTAGGGTGACCACATTTCCATTCTGCCATTCAGCGACACTGCTTAGATAAGAGCAGCAGAGTACTTCTCCTCGGCTCTAATGCAGCGGGAGGGGTCACTATACATCACTGGACATCAGTAAGCAGCACTCTCTTTCTGTGGCGCACCACATAGTTCTAAACACTAGAGGGAGAACTGCCCATTAACTGCTGTCAATCAAAACCTTAGACTATCATTTCACTGCAACAAAATTGCACTGCAGCTCCTGATTGATGTCTGGATAAAGACTCAGGTCTCTTTCTAGTGCTTAGACCTCTGTCTTGAAGCCATTTTGTTGTAGCCCAGCAGAGACATCACTTCCTGTCACAATAGACAATAGGAAGTTCTCCTCCTAGTTATTAGAACCCTGTGCTCTGGAGTCTTTATTCAGGGACTTAAGTTTGTCCCAGAAGGGGGCTGCCAGGGACATGGGACATACATTTAAAATCAGAGACTGTCCTGTGCAATCAAGGACACATGGTCACCCTAACCCAGTGTATCCCTCCTGTACCCAGTGTCTCCCTCCTGCACCCAGTGTTTGTCTCCTGCTCCCAGTGTCTCTCTCCTGCTCTCAGAATACTGCCTGCTCTCAGGATCCCAGCATCTCTCACAAATTCAGCCAGCTCCCAGCTTCTCTCCCTGCTTAATGTGTATTGCTGGAACTCTTGTTATATTATTGGTTCTCACTTGTACAGATCCCACTATGTATCTCTACTATCCCTGTGCAGTGGTAAAGCCAGCTTTAGTGTTCTCCACCAAATCACCCACTTAGCTAGTTGTGGTTATGTGTTAATTTCAATGCTGTAATATAATTGTCCACATGAACCCAGCTTTACAATTCACATTCATCTAAACAAGAAACACAAGGTTCTCTTACCCAAACTCATGGCACACTCACACCTAACAGGATCCAGCCCTGTCTACTGAACCTGGAATAGAAGATCCGCTCAGCTTAAAATAGATGAGCACAACTAAGGTTCTCTAGGTGGACCTGTCACATTAACCCCTTAAGAACCAGCGGTCCCGGGGTATGCGGTCCTTTAAGGACCAGATAGGAAACTTTGAAGTGCCGTCCCACGTGACTGATCACATGGGGCGGCACGCCGAACGGGGGACTGAAAGAGATCGCTCCGGTCTTGGAGCAATCAACTTCAGTCCCTGGTATTACTCACCGCGCTCCTGAGTAAAAGTACATGACATACCAGGACCGTCACTGGTCCGTAAGTGCCGGACCAGTGTGACGTTCCTGCCACGTCAATGGTCCTTAAGGGGTTAAGATCAGTTTGGTTATTTTTAAGGAGAATTAAAAGTTGGTCTATATTTGGTACTAGCCAGCTGTATGAAATATTAAAGTGGATCTCTCACCACTTTACAAGTTATGGTTAGCATGTAGAATACTTAGCGAATAATTACATAACGTTACTATTTAAAAAAAAAACAAAAAAACATTATCAGAGAGAAAATTACAGTTTAAACTGTGCCCAGCAGCCTACTTCCTGTTAGGCTGCTCTTGCCAAAGTTTGATGCTCTGCCTCTGCTCCCGTCACTCTCCCCAGAATCCTCCGATGACGGAGGAGTTCTGGTAGTAAGCTGGATCGATCTCATTGGCAGAGATCGATATCTAGCCAATGAGATCACTCCAGCTTACTAACAGAATGCCTCCGTCATCGGAGGATGCTGGGTAGAGTGACGGGAGCAGAATCAGAGCGGCAAACTTTGGCAAGAGCAGCCTAACAGGAAGTAGGCTGCTGGGCACAGTTTAAACTGTAATTTTCTCTCAAATAACTTTAAAAAAAAAGAAAAAAATAGTAACGTTATGTAATTATTTGCTAAGTATTCTACATAATAACCATAACTTGTAAAGTGGTGAGAGATCTACTTTAATGTGAAATTAAACTTTGTTTGTTGGTGGCAAAGTGTGGCATTCATGCTAATTAGTGTCAGTGCTGAACCAGTTTTACTGCAGAGGGTGCTATGGAGGCTACATCCCAGGCACTCTAGACACCCTTAGCTCCACCCATGGCCACACCCCACTCCTCACATGACCCCACCCCCAGTCCCATCCACTGTTTCCTGACACAGAAAATACCCTTGGCCTATAACAACAACAATTTTGGAACCACTTGGTTGAAAAAGAGATCTCTCTAGCATCCAGTGGGTTAAATAATAGCCTGTAATGGGGAAAAAAACTGGTCCAGTGCAATTGAGATTGCTCTGACCACACCCACAATTCAGAATGTTAGTGTGGCCAGCACAGCTAAGGCACCACTCAAAATTTGGAGCTCTAGCCTATTCTGCCTATTGGGAAATTCAGCCCTGAATCTAGGCAGAGCCTAGACACTGAGGGTATGACTAACAGTACAGTGAACAATGTGTTTGGCCTCAAACCCTGCAGGGAATTAGCATAAAGTGCCACAAAAACATAAAGGTTAATTTCTTAAAAACTATTTATTTTACAGAAAAATTGCTACTACGACATATAGACAGATTTTATTTCTCTGTAAAGAAACCTAAATATGTCTTAAGGTGACAGTTCACTTTAACACCCTGGCTTTTAGAGAAATCTCTAAATAACTGAATACGTCTTTAGCTGCCAAGGGTTGGCCAGTAATAGGTAATATAAATTGCTAAGTAAATCAACAAACCTAAAGTAAGAGAGAATATCTAGTTCAGGGATGTTGGGATTGCTCTGGCCACACCTACAGTCCAGAATGTGGGTGTGAATAGAACAGCTAAGGCTCCTCCCCTCACAACTTGCAGTCCTAGGCAGTTGCCTACTTTTACTAATGGGAAGTCCGTGACCCTATCCATGATCAGCCAGTGAGACATGGTAGTCACTCTGTAATACCTGATTGGCTTTCTGCCTAATCAGCCTGGGAACATCAAGGCAATAGTTGTGCCTTAATGTTCTTGGTGCCAGAGTGGTATGCAGTGTACACAAGCCTGGCATGAATTATTATTATCCTTTATTTATATAGAACCAACATATGCCGCAGGGCAGTACAATAGTCATGCTGCAGAGACATGAAAGAGTACAAATGGGGTAGTTTATGAGTGAACGTCTATCATCATTCACAAACACACGCTGATATACAATATGCACGACACGTGTTAAAGCACATACTTAATACTATTAATGGGACTTGTCACCTTTTTCAGATGCTGGGTAATTAATGACAACCGCTATTATTGGTGGATTATCCGATCTCCCATCCTATTGGCTGTGTTGGTGAGTGACCTCAAACTGACTTCTCCTGCAACATCATTCCCTGTCTGCACTGTTAATGCAATATCAATTTCTCAGTGACGTCATGATTTTATGACAACACATTTTTTAAAATTATATTTAGCATTGGTACCAGTATATTTTGCAGCACCTTGCAATGGGGAAATTGAGTAAAACATAAAACAGCAACATTATTCGGTTTAGGCAGAATTACTTTGCAGTCAATCAGAGGTCATCATTGTTTTTTATCTAACAGATTGCCCTGAAAGTCTATGGAGACATTTGTGGCTAAAATCCTTCATAAAGTTAACAACTACAGTCAAATGCAGGCCTTAATTTGCTATCTGCCTATCAAAGATAAATGACAGTAGATAAAGTAAACACTGTTTTACCTTGATTGGAATAAATATGGAGAGAGTTAGAGGTGGAATAAACAGAGTCAGCTCTCTAGAACTTCTTCCATTTAACTGTAATAAAGAAGTTGTAATTAAGACACCAAACATGTCTAAAGCTGATGAATATTTTACAGACGGGTCAATTATTGTTAAATTGGTCCTGTCACTTGAAAAAAACCTGTTGCCCATTAAATAGCGATACAAAAGGTAATTATACATTGGGTTTCTATTTTTCTAAGATGTGCTGTCATCTGTAAGTTTAACTGTTAACCCTTTGAATGCCAGAGGGGTACGAAACGCACTGCAAAATGTGTTACGTACCCCTCTGGCATTCAAATGGTTAAGTTGAACCTGGATGACCTCAGCTGTTCGTGCTTAGGAAGACAACATATTTGACTCTGCTGCACACCCTGCTGGCTGAACACCTTTACTTCATATAATATTTCAATTAACTTTTATATTGAAATAGAACATTCAGTACAAGGTTCCAACTTGTAGCTTGTGTTAGAAATAATACAATTTAGAAAAATAACATATTTCAGTCCCATAAGGCAATGTTGAAATTTAATTTTGTGTGGTGAAAATTTTCACTGTGTTCAGTGTCTCCAATATGTTCCGGCGATTCCAAAAAACACAGCAGCAGAAACCTAAATACAGGAATAGTGAGCATGATACCTCCTGACAAAACAAGCTACTTCAGAGCTCCCAAGTGTACCTCTTTAGGGGTCCATACCTACCTAGTGTCCCTCTTTAGGAGATATTAGGGGTCCATACCACCCAAGTGTCCCTCTTTAGGAGGTATTAGGGGCCTATACCTCCCAAGTCTACCTCTTTAGGAGATATTAGGGGTCCATACCACCCAAGTGTCCCTCTTTAGATATTAGGGGTCTATACCTCCCATGTGTCCCTCTTTAGGAGATATTAGGTGTCTATACCTCCCAAGTGTACCTCTTTAGGAGATATTAGGGGTCCATACCACCCAAGTGTCCCTCTTTAGACAATATTAGGGGCCTATACCTCCCACGTGTCCCTCTTTAGGAGATATTAGGGGTCTATACGTCCCAAGTGTACCTCTTTAGGAGATATTAGGGGTCCACACGTCCCAAGTGTCCCTCTTTAGGAGATATTAGGGGTCCATACCACCCAAGTGTCCCTCTTTAGGAGATATTAGGGGTCCATACCACCCAAGTGTCCCTCTTTAGATGATATTAGGGGTCTATACCTCCCAAGTGACCCTCTTTAGGAGATATTCGGGGTCCATACACCAGTAATGACCACAGACAATATTACCTAAAATAAAACTCTTCCTTTGCCCGACTGAAATGTTGGGAGGTATGCTGCTTTATTGGGAGAATAGGATAAAACTACAGTGTAAAAGCATGTCTCTCCCACCTTAAGACAGTGTAGACAGTGAAAAACGGTTGTCAGCATGCCCCACAAATATCATATGTGCAATTTATAAGGTCATTTAGTGCAGTGGTTCTCTACACAGCAGGTATAAGTAATGAAGAGAGAGAGACAAGGCTGGACTGGCCACTGATGCATTGTGGGTATGTGACTACTAGTGGACAAACACATCTGTTGTGTTTTCTGAGACATTATTGAGCTGGAAAAATTGCAGAGATGTGGAATAAAACTGATAAAGGGATTGGAGGATCTGAGTCTTGCTGAGACTAGCCAAACTGGGTTTGTTTTTTATTAGAGAAGAGATGTCTAAGAGGTGATATGAATACCATTTTACAAAGAACTCCCTTTGGAACTCTTTACTGAAAGAGCTGAGCAAAAGACAAGGGGTCATCTAATAAAACTACAAGAAAGAAGCTTTTGATTAAAACAAAGGCAGGGATGTTTCTTTTTTCAGCAAGGGCAGCAATGATTTGGCTCAGAAGTCTTGGCAGATACTATACATGCTTTCTAAACATATTGGATATCTTTCCTAGCTCAGAACAATATTCCAAATTATGACATGTGGTTTCAGTGCAGATAGGATGTTGATCCACGGCAATATCTCACTGCATTATGCATACCTCCCAACATTTCAAATGGCCAAAGCGGGACATTTGTGTTCTAAGGGGTGTTGTCAGGGGCACGTCTGGTGGGTGGGGCATTACCAATATATTTTTTAGGTATTTACAGGACCTATTGACACCTGTTTGTGTAACTGAATAAATAACTTAGAGCAATATCAAAGTATTTTACTTTTTTTCTTAAAACAGAAAGTTTTATTGGATTTTATGAGATAAAAATTGAAATAGGATATAGAATATATCATAAATTAAATATACAATAAAATTAAGTTATTTGCAAATAAGTAAAAGAGAGTAAAAGTCTGGACATTAGGTTTATTTAAAAGTATTTTACTTACACAGACTAATCTATAAACCCAACTGAAGTTTAAACAAACATTAATGTGAGTGTTATTGCTGTGGAGCAATGTGATACACTTATATACTCGCCACACAGTCTTCTCCTAAACACAGGGACACCAGGGTGGGAAAGAGAAACAGACTGATTTGGCTCTGAAAGAGGGACTGTCCTTCCTTAAAAGGGACACTTGGGATGTATGCATTATGGAGTCTGGACAGATTGTTGTTTTTTACCCTTTGGGGGCTTCATTCAAAATAGCGTCAATGTTTTTTGTTTTTTCTTGGATCAACAGTATTGATATGGCATGGGCCAAACTTAATGGATGCATGTGTTTTTCTACAGCCTCATTAACTTACTATTTGAACCCGTTGGCTGCTAGAGAGATCTCCAATTCATGGCAAAGCAATGCACTGGAGACTTCTCTAGAAAATTAGGGGTTAAAGAGTTGATTATTATATTGATTGTTGATTCATTTTAAACAGAAGGGTTCAGCTACTGCAAATAAAGCTTGAGAACCACTGATTTATGTGTAGTGTTTTGTATCTGACACTCTAAGTCGTATCCTGCTCACCCAATAAAGAGGCTAGTCTGGATGGAGCTAGATCACTACTTATTCAGTTCTTGCTAATACAGTGAAATAAGGGTAGGTGGCCTTTGGCTCTCCAGGTCCCCAAAATCTGCAGGTTCAAAGACTGGCTAACCCTGCAGTAAAGGAGTTTAGTAATGAGTGGGACTAGACATTATTAGGCTGATGTACAAAGAAGAAATGCAGTAATCCTGTACAAGTAAACATTCCCCAAATCCCCCACTGATTAACCCTTTGAGTGCCAGAGGGGTACGCAACGCATTGCAAAGCAATGCGTTGCGTACCTCTCTGGCACTCAAAGCGTTAAAGCGGGGCTTTTAACCCCTTAAATGGATCCCTATTTAACATTCATAGTGTTCAAAATCCCTATTTAATTTAATTAGAATTTTCAGTGTTGCTTTATGAAGAGGCTGTTTTGTCCCAAAATGTCTCCCATTTTCTTAGTACATCAGCCTACATTCAGTCTGCAGATTATGTAAATTTGGACTTGTGAATAGTTAGGAAAATGGCAGTTGGGATGGGCTACTTGGTTCTTACGTGTCATCAAAGTCTTTTTCAGTCTTTATTTACTTAGTAGGATTCTATTTTCTTCTTTTCTAGCAAACATTTAATAGCCGCTGATTTATGATATCACTTCTTTTCTGTATGCTCTCACCAGATAAACTTCCTAATCTTCTTACGGATCATACGAATTCTGGTGCTGAAGCTTCAAGCCAACCAGATGAGAAGGAGTGACCGCAAGTACAGGTGCTAGAGCATCACACATCAGACACATGTCACAGCATCTAGCAAAGCCTCTAACCCTAGTGTAGGGTACTCCAAGTTTGATCCTCAAGGGCCACCAACAAGACAGGATTTAAGGATTTCCCTGATTAAGCACAGATAAGTTAATTAGGAGCTCATTCATTTTGATTGGACCACCTGTGCTCAAACAAGGAAATCCTTATATCCTGGACAGCTTTAGGTCTTCAGGACTGAACTGGGACACCCCTGCTTTAGTACATGATGCATTACCCCCAGCCCTAGTACGGCATGCAGTACCCCTGCACTAGTGTGGCACGCAGTACCCCTGCGTTTGTGTAGCACACGGTACCCATGCTCTAGTGTGGCATGCAGTACCCCTGCACTAGAGCAGCACACAGTACACCATCCCTAGTGCAGCACATAGTACCCCTGTAGTAGGGCAGCATTCAGTACCCCTGCACTAGGGCAGAATTCAGTACCTCTGCACTAGAGCGGCACGCAGTACCCCTGCACTAGAGTGATACGCAGTACCCCTGCACTAGAGTGGCATGCAATACACCTGCAATAGAGCAGCATGCAGTACCCCTACACTAGAGATGCACGCAGTACTCCTACACTAGAGTTGCATGCAGTACCCCTACACTAGAGTGGCACGCAGCACCCCTACACTAGAGTGGCACGCAGTACCCCTACACTAGAGTGGCACGCAGTACCCCTACACTAGAGTGGCACGCAGTACCCCTACACTAGAGTGGCACGCAGTACCCCTACAATAGCGTGGCACGCAGTACCCCTACACTAGAGTGGCACGCAGTACCCCTACACTAGAGTTGCACACAGTACTCCTGCACTAAAGCGACACGCAGTACCCCTGCACTAGAGTTGCATGCAGTACCCCTACACTAGAGTGGCACGCAGTACACCTACTCTAAAGCGACACGCAGTACCCCTACACTAGAGTTGCACGCAGTACTCCTAAACTAGAGTGGCATGCAGTACTCCTGCACTAAAGCGACACGCAGTACTCCTAAACTAGAGTGCCACGCAGTACTCCTGCACTAAAGCGACGCGCAGTATTCCTACACTAGAGCGGCACGCAGTACCCCTGCACTACAGTTGCATGCAGTACCCCTGCTCTAGAATGGCACGCAGTACCCCTACACTAGAGTTGCACGCAGTACACCTACACTAGAGTGGCACTCAGTACTCCTGCACTAAAGCGACACGCAGTACCCCTACACTAGAGCTGCATGCAGTACTCCTGCACTAAAGCGACACGCAGTACTCCTACACTAGAGTGGCACGCAGTACTCCTGCACTAAAGCGACACACAGTACTCCTACACTAGAGCGGCATGCAGTACTCCTACACTAGAGTTGCACGCAGTACTCCTGCACTAAAGCGACACGCAGTACCCCTGCACTAGAGTGGCACGCAGTACCCCTGCACTAGGGCGGCACGCAGTACCCCTGCACTAGGGCGGCACGCAGTACCCCTGCACTAGAGTTGCACGCAGTACCCCTACACTAGAGCGGCACGCAGTACCCCTGCACTAGAGCGGCACGCAGTACCCCTGCACTAGAGCGGCACGCAGTACCCCTGCACTAGAGCGGCACACAGTACCCCTGCACTAGAGTGGCACGCAGTACCCCTGCACTAGAGCGGCACTCAGTACCCCTGCTCTAGAATGGCACGCAGTACCCCTACACTAGAGCGGCATGCAGTACCCCTACACTAGAGTTGCATGCAGTACACCTACACTAGAGTGGCACGCAGTACTCCTGCACTAAAGCGACACGCAGTACCCCTACACTAGAGTTGGATACAGTACTCCTGCACTAAAGCAACAATCAGTACTCCTACACTAGAGTGGCACGCAGTACTCCTGCACTAAAGCGACACACAGTACTCCTACACTAGAGCGGCTGCAGTACCCCTACACTAGAGTTGCACGCAGTACTCCTGCACTAAAGCGACACACAGTACCCCTGCACTAGAGTGGCACGCAGTACTCCTGCACTAGAGCTGCATGCAGTACCCCTACACTAGAGTTGTACGCAGTACCCCTGCACTAGAGCGGCACGCAGTACCCCTACAGTAGACCAGAATGCAGTACCCCTGCACTAGAGCGGCACGCAGTATCCCTGCACTAGAGTGGCACGCAGTACCCCTACGCTAGATTTGCACGCAGTACTCCTGCACTAAAACAACACGCAGTACTTCTGTACTAAAGCGACACGCAGTACTCCTACACTAGAGTGGCACGCAGTACTCCTGCACTAAAGCAACACACAGTACTCCTACACTAGAGTTGCACGCAGTACTCCTGCACTAGAGCGACACGCAGTACCCCTGCACTAGAGTGGCACGTAGCACCCCTGCACTAGAGTGGCACGCAGTACTCCTGCACTAGAGCGGCACACAGTCCCCCTACACTAGAGCAGCATGCAGTACCCCTGCACTAGAGTTGTACGCAGTACCCCTGCACTAGAGCGGCACACAGTACCCCTACACTAGAGCAGCATGCAGTACCCCTGCACTAGAGCGGCACGCAGTACCCCTGCACTAGAGTTGCACGCAGTACTCCTGCACTAAAGCGACACACAGTACCCCTGCACTAGAGTGGCACGCAGTACTCCTGCACTAGAGCTGCATGCAGTACCCCTACACTAGAGTGCCACGCAGTACCCCTGCACTAAAGCGACGCGCAGTATTCCTACACTAGAGCGGCACGCAGTACCCCTGCACTACAGTTGCATGCAGTACCCCTGCTCTAGAATGGCACGCAGTACCCCTACACTAGAGCAGCATGCAGTACCCCTACACTAGAGTTGCACGCAGTACACCTACACTAGAGTGGCACTCAGTACTCCTGCACTAAAGCGACACGCAGTACCCCTACACTAGAGCTGCATGCAGTACTCCTGCACTAAAGCGACACGCAGTACTCCTACACTAGAGTGGCACGCAGTACTCCTGCACTAAAGCGACGCGCAGTACTCCTACACTAGAGCGGCATGCAGTACTCCTACACTAGAGCGGCACGCAGTACTCCTACACTAGAGCGGCACGCAGTACTCCTACACTAGAGTGGCACGCAGTACTCCTGCACTAGAGTTGCACGCAGTACTCCTGCACTAGAGTTGCACGCAGTACTCCTGCACTAGAGTTGCACGCAGTACTCCTACACTAGAGCGGCACGCAGTACCCCTACACTAGAGTTGCACGCAGTACTCCTACACTAGAGTTGCACGCAGTACTCCTGCACTAAAGCGACACGCAGTACCCCTGCACTAGAGTGGCACGCAGTACCCCTGCACTAGGGCGGCACGCAGTACCCCTGCACTAGGGCGGCACGCAGTACCCCTGCACTAGAGTTGCACGCAGTACCCCTACACTAGAGCGGCACGCAGTACCCCTGCACTAGAGCGGCACGCAGTACCCCTGCACTAGAGCGGCACGCAGTACCCCTGCACTAGAGCGGCACACAGTACCCCTGCACTAGTACCCCTGCACTAGAGCGGCACACAGTACCCCTGCACTAGAGTGGCACGCAGTACCCCTGCACTAGAGCGGCACTCAGTACCCCTGCTCTAGAATGGCACGCAGTACCCCTACACTAGAGCGGCATGCAGTACCCCTACACTAGAGTTGCACGCAGTACACCTACACTAGAGTGGCACGCAGTACTCCTGCACTAAAGCGACACGCAGTACCCCTACACTAGAGTTGGATACAGTACTCCTGCACTAAAGCAACAATCAGTACTCCTACACTAGAGTGGCACGCAGTACTCCTGCACTAAAGCGACACACAGTACTCCTACACTAGAGCGGCTGCAGTACCCCTACACTAGAGTTGCACGCAGTACTCCTGCACTAAAGCGACACACAGTACCCCTGCACTAGAGTGGCACGCAGTACTCCTGCACTAGAGCTGCATGCAGTACCCCTACACTAGAGTTGTACGCAGTACCCCTGCACTAGAGCGGCACGCAGTACCCCTACAGTAGAGCAGAATGCAGTACCCCTGCACTAGAGCGGCACGCAGTATCCCTGCACTAGAGTGGCACGCAGTACCCCTACGCTAGATTTGCACGCAGTACTCCTGCACTAAAACAACACGCAGTACTTCTGTACTAAAGCGACACGCAGTACTCCTACACTAGAGTGGCACGCAGTACTCCTGCACTAAAGCAACACACAGTACTCCTACACTAGAGTTGCACGCAGTACTCCTGCACTAGAGCGACACGCAGTACCCCTGCACTAGAGTGGCACGTAGCACCCCTGCACTAGAGTGGCACGCAGTACTCCTGCACTAGAGCGGCACACAGTCCCCCTACACTAGAGCAGCATGCAGTACCCCTGCACTAGAGTTGTACGCAGTACCCCTGCACTAGAGCGGCACACAGTACCCCTACACTAGAGCAGCATGCAGTACCCCTGCACTAGAGCGGCACGCAGTACCCCTGCACTAGAGTTGCACGCAGTACTCCTGCACTAAAGCGACACACAGTACCCCTGCACTAGAGTGGCACGCAGTACTCCTGCACTAGAGCTGCATGCAGTACCCCTACACTAGAGTTGCACGCAGTACCCCTACACTAGAGCGGCACACAGTACCCCTACACTAGAGCGGCACGCAGTACCCCTACACTAGAGTGGCACGCAGTACCCCTGCACTAGAGTGGCACGCAGTACCCCTGCACTAGAGTGGTACACAGTACCCCTGCACTAGGGCGGCACGCAGTACCACTACACTAGAGTTGCACGCAGTACCCCTACACTAGAGCGGCACGCAGTACTCCTGCACTAAAGCAACACGCAGTACTCCTAAACTAGAGTGGCACGCAGTACTCCTGCACTAAAGCGACGCGCAGTACTCCTAAACTAGAGTGGCACGCAGTACTCCTGCACTAAAGCAACGCGCAGTACTCCTACACTAGAATGGCACGCAGTACCCCTGCACTAGAGTTGCACGCAGTACTCCTGCACTAAAGTTTAACACAGTACCCCTGCACTAGAGTGACACGCAGTACCCCTGCACTAGAGTGGCACGCAGTACCCCTGCACTAGAGTTGCACGCAGTAACCCCTGCACTAGAGTTGCACGCAGTACCCCTACACTAGAGTGGCACACAGTACTCCTGCACTAAACGACACGCAGTACCCCTGCACTAGAGTGGCACGTAGCACCCCTGCACTAGAGTGGCACGCAGTACTCCTGCACTAGAGCGGCACACAGTCCCCCTACACTAGAGCAGCATGCAGTACCCCTGCACTAGAGTTGTACGCAGTACCCCTGCACTAGAGCGGCACACAGTACCCCTACACTAGAGCAGCATGCAGTACCCCTGCACTAGAGCGGCACGCAGTACCCCTGCACTAGAGTTGCACGCAGTACTCCTGCACTAAAGCGACACACAGTACCCCTGCACTAGAGTGGCACGCAGTACTCCTGCACTAGAGCTGCATGCAGTACCCCTACACTAGAGTTGCACGCAGTACCCCTACACTAGAGCGGCACACAGTACCCCTACACTAGAGCGGCACGCAGTACCCCTACACTAGAGTGGCACGCAGTACCCCTGCACTAGAGTGGCACGCAGTACCCCTGCACTAGAGTGGTACACAGTACCCCTGCACTAGGGCGGCACGCAGTACCACTACACTAGAGTTGCACGCAGTACCCCTACACTAGAGCGGCACGCAGTACTCCTGCACTAAAGCAACACGCAGTACTCCTAAACTAGAGTGGCACGCAGTACTCCTGCACTAAAGCGACGCGCAGTACTCCTAAACTAGAGTGGCACGCAGTACTCCTGCACTAAAGCAACGCGCAGTACTCCTACACTAGAATGGCACGCAGTACCCCTGCACTAGAGTTGCACGCAGTACTCCTGCACTAAAGTTTAACACAGTACCCCTGCACTAGAGTGACACGCAGTACCCCTGCACTAGAGTGGCACGCAGTACCCCTGCACTAGAGTTGCACGCAGTAACCCCTACACTAGAGTTGCACGCAGTACCCCTACACTAGAGTGGCACACAGTACTCCTGCACTAAACGACACGCAGTACCCCTACACTAGAGTGGCACGCAGTACTCCTGCACTAGAGTTTCACGCAGTACTCCTGCACTAAAATGACAAGCAGTACTCCTGCACTAAAACGACACGCAGTACTCTTACACTAAAGCGGCACGCAGTACTCCTGCACTAGAGTTGCACGCAGTACCCCTACACTAGAGTGGCATGCAGTACTCCTGCACTAGGGTGGCACGCAATACCCCTGCACTAGGGTGGCACACAGTACCCCTACACTAGAGTTGCATGCAGTACCCCTACACTAGAGCTGCACGCAGTACCCCTGCACTATAGTGGCACACAGTACTCCTGCACTAAATGACACGCAGTACTCCTGCAATAGAGTGGCACTCAGAATCCATGCACTAGAATGGCACAACGCACACATGCATAACAGATTTTCACACAAAAAGGAAGGCTAGAACTGAACTTAAGAGGGCCTTAAATATTAACCGGTATGTAGGGACCTCCACTCACAGTTATGCTGGGGGCATCAGGGGTTCTTAAAAATGCTCTGCAACTCCCACACCCTGTAGCAAGTCCATCACACAGCATGCAGAGTAAGTCACGTATACACCCGAAAGACCGTATGCGCAAATACAAAGAGGATCAACCCTGCAAAACACCACCAACACCCCCCCACACACACGCACACACACACACATACACCACACTCCCCCAACCCCCGCACACACACACAAACACACACACACTTTCTTATTGATGTAAATGGTGATTTTAACCACTTGGGAGTTCTCCAGCTCATTGTGAAGACATTTGCTGGAGAACTCTGTAGTATACAAGGGGTTAAAAGACCCTTGGAAAACAATGGGAATTTTTAATTTGTATTTTATGGTACAATTGAATTACCCCAGAATTCCTCTATTTTTTCCTCTTTGCAAATGGCCCAAATGTCTATGTACTAAGAACTGGAGACGTTCTGGAGCAAACCAACTGCACCACAGGGGACAAATAAAAATCTCCCCCAAACTCCTTTTCATTTCGATGGGTCTGGTAACTGACTGAATGCCAGACAGGTCTCCTATGCATTGAGACCTCTCTAGCATTCATTGGATTAACCCTTTCAGTGCCAGATAGGTATCCAAAGCATTTTAACACAATGCATTCAAAGGGTTAAAGCTTCATTTAAATTAATGGGCATGTTCCCCCACATGGTTTAGCTCTATAATGTCTTTAGTTCTCCTTGGTAAATCAGCGTCACTGTTGTTTCCCTCTCGTTCCCCAGGTTGGCAAAATCAACACTAACATTGATTCCGCTGCTCGGAATCCACGAGGCCGTGTTCAATCTGATACCTGAAGAGAGTGCAAAGGGAGATGTCAGATACAGCAAGCTGGGGGCGGAGCTACTCCTCAGTTCTTTCCATGTGAGTATATATGGGCACACTTGTAATGGACATACCCGAGAATTTACTAAATTAATTGGCCCTGGGATCTTTGAAATATTACTTCTTAAAGTTCCCCCAAAACACAGATTTTAGACAATATGTGTGTGTTCATGCAGTAAACCCAGAGGTGCTCTCCAGTCAGTGCTCAAAGGACCTGTAATTTGCCATCACTTAGAAGTCTGACTGATGGTACATACACACACACACATACACATACACAGATATACACACACATACACAGATATACACAGATACACACACAGATATACACACATATACACACATACACAGATATACACACATATACACACATACACAGATATACACACACACATACACACACACATACACAGATACACACACATAAAGAACGCCAGCACATTTTCTCCCTCTGCCTTTATTTGCAGCTTAGAAACCTCGGGATGGATTCTATTACAGACATTAATTTTATCACTGCTTTTATGTCCAGTTTTCCCCATAGACTTCAATAGAAAAATGTTTGATAAAACGTGTGTTAATATATAGCACCTGCAATAGAATCTAGCCCTGTACACACACAGACAACCAAGATTTCTCCCTCTGCCTTTCTGAACAATCCAAAGGAAAAATATACTATTAAGGGTATTATGCTGTTAGAGTCAACAGAGGAAAGGATTTTGGGAGTAATTATGACTTAAAAGTAGGCAGGCAAAATAATAAAGCTGTGGGGGAATGCAAGCAGGGTGCTGGGTTTTATAGCTAGGGACATTAGTAGCAGAAAACAGGAAGTGATCATGCCACTCTACAGATCTCTAGTTAGACTTCATCTAGAGTATTGTATACAGTACTGGAGACCCCATCTCCAGAAGGATATAGATACTCTAGAGAAAATTCAGAGAAGGGTTACTAAAATGGTTACTGGTTTACAGGAAAAGAAATATCAGGATAGACTAAAGGATCTGAACATGTATAGCTTGGAAGAGAGGAGAGAGAGGGGATATGATAGAAACATTCAAATACATGAAGGGATTTAACAAAGTGCAGGGGAGAAGTATAAAGGAGTAAAAATGTTAGGACGAGAGACCATAGTCTAAAACTAGAGGGACACAGGTTTAGATGTAATGTAAGAAAGTTTTACTTTACTGAGACGGTAGTAGATAAGTGGAATAGCCTACCAGCAGAAGAGGCAGAGGTTAATACAGTGACAGAATTTAAGCATGCATGGGATAGGCATAAGGCTGTCCTTAACATAAGAAAAGACCAAGGACCAAATAAGGTTTGAGGTTTTTACAGTAGGAAAATGGGCAGATTAGATGGGTCGAATGGTTCTTATCTGTCGTCAGATTCTATGTTTCTATGTAACATCTTACATATGTCACTGCTAGCACACACACAAGCAAGACTACTTCCCCTTAGGGTGACCACATTTCCAGTCTGCCATTCCGGGACATGTGGTCACCCTAGTGGGAACTCTTACTCTGTGTCAGCTGGCGGGAGCCTCAGCCGCGGGACTCAGACCTCAGTCTTACTTGCAGCGCCGCTGGGCCAGCATACTGGCTCCATCCCAGCTGTCTCGCACGCCCCAGTCCAGCTAGCCAATTAAATGTATTTGCTATATGGTCCTCATTGGCTGGCTCACTTACAAAATACTGTGAATGAAAAGAATGGTGTAACTCCTGCTGCTGGTTGATGAGCAGCCATGTTAGGGTATAATTCACACAGTAGAAGGTCCCTGGAGAACTGTAATAAACTTAGTCCTCCTGGATTGGTAGAATCTTTCTAGAACCATTCATCTTCAGGAACTCTAAATGAAGACTCTGGAACTCTAGCATTCAAGGTGCTAAAATTCCGATTTAAATCAATGGGAATATGGGGAATTTTTAATGTATGTATGTGGGTGTATGTATGTATGCATGTACGTATGTGTGTGTGTGTATGTATGTATGTATGTATGTGGGTGTATGTATGTATGCAGGTGTGGGTGTATGTATGTATGTGGGTGTATGTATGCATGTACGTATGTATATATTATGTGGGTGTAAGTATGTGTGTGTGTGTATGTATGTGGGTGTATGTATGTATGCAGGTGTGGGTGTATGTATGTATGTATGTATGTGGGTGTATGTATGCATGTACGTATGTATGTGTGCATGTATTATGTGGGTGTAAGTATGTATGTATGTGGGTGTATGTATGTATGCATGTACGTATGTATGTGTGTATGTATGTATGTGTGTGTGTGTGTGTGTGTGTGTGTGTGTGTGTGTGTGTATGTATGTATGTATGTATGTGTGTATGTATGTGTGTATGTATGTAACAATTTACAGAGCATCTCTTTAAAATAGGACACATATGAAAAGTGACTGCAGCTGGGCTAAAGTGATTAATTAAAGTGTTAGTAAGGTCTAAAAAAACTTTTTTGCATTTAGAAGAGCTTAAAAAGCTGATCTAAATGCAAAAAAACGTATCTCTCAAACCGCTATGGTTTAAGAGATACGGGCGTTTAAAGTTTGATTTCTCCTACTGACAGCTGTAAAGCTGTCAGCAGGAGATTCGTGTCGGTCGACAAGGTGGCGCTTGAGAAGTGCCGGGATCTCATTACTTACACGGAATCCCGTCATTGGAATGGTCTAAAACATGTGCCTGAACACTAGGAACATGTTTTAGACCATTCCAATGAAGGGATTCTGTGTAAATAACGAGATTGCGGCACTTCTCAAGCGCCACCTTGTCGACCGACACGAATCTCCTGCTGACAGCTTTACAGCTGTCAGTAGGAGAAATCAAACTTTAAACGCCCGTATCTCTTAAACCATAGCGGTTTAAGAGATAAGGTTTTTTGCATTCAGATCAGCTTTTTAAGCTCTTCTAAATGCAAAAAAAAAGTTTTTTTTAGACATTACTAACACTTTAATAGGTTCCATATGTCTTATTTTAAAGGGATGATCTGGCAATCCTAATATGTGTGTGGGGAGGGAACATAAAAAAAAAGAGAGATAGTTGACAAATTTGGCACAAGTCCCTATATTTGGTGCAATGCTACATTTTAATAGATAACATAAGAAGACGCCTTTGCCTGACACATCTCAGTCCTATTAATGAGGGGTCTGTAATAAGACCTCAGGCATCTGGTTAGCACATTGACCTGAGGGGTATGGACATGAAACAGTGGCCTCATGCACAAAGGCAAAAGTAGAGAAACTCAGGGACAAGCCATCTGTACCATAGACAGGAAATACTGATTGATATAACCCCTTGAGTGCCAAAGGGAGTGTGTAACACATTGCAAAGCAATGCATTGCGCACCCCTCAGGCACTCAAAAGTTTAAATGGGGATTTTAACCTCTTGAATGATATAGGATTCACTAACATTCATTAGGGTAAAAGCTAGCTAGTATTCAAGAGGTTAAAAGCCCATTTCAGTCAGTTGGAATTTAGGGAAATTTTAATCCTTTGAATGCAAGAGAGGTACCCAACACATTGCAATGAGCTGGGTACCTCTCTGGCACACAAAGGGTTAACACAAGACCCCCTCTGCAGATGGTGTTTCTCCAGAATTTGCTCATCTTCTCCCAAAATCCTCATTTTTAACCCTTGAATGTTAGAGAAGTCTCGATGCATTGCACCCCTCTGGAATTCAAAGGGTTAAACAAACACAATTCTATTGACCACCTTCAGCTATAATCCCCTGCTATATTAATGTATATTATTACAGTATTAGGACTGCATACATCAGGGGTGGGCAATCTGGGGTCCCCTGCCTGTTGTGGACTACAATTCCCATTCACCCCCACACTGTGAGGAGTCCAGCTGACTGTGTCTTCTTTATACAGGGGCTGCTGGTGGCTGTGCTGTACTGCTTCTGTAACAAGGAGGTGAGAGACACAGCTCCGCTGTCTGCTACCCCTCTCTTCTGACCCCATCTCATGCCTGCCCTAAGTAAGGCCAAAGCACACCGGGGGCTTATTCATCAACATACCTGGGAGCTCTCTGGGTCAGCCCCGGAGACTCTGGTTTTTATGTTAATTACTGGGTCTTCAGGCACAGAGGCTGATTCTCCAGCGGTGGTGACTTTCCTGAGAAACTCTTCCTACGTCTCCTCCTTCCCACCCTGCTCTGCCTACTTCTCCTCCTTCCCACCCTGTTCTGCCCACTTCTCCTGCTTTCCACCCTGTTCCGCCTACTTCCTGCTCACATCCCAGCCCAGTTCCATTTAAAGGGGATCTATCACCCCTATATAAGTTAGACTTACTAGTTAGATTATTTAGCGAGTATGTTTAAAACTTTATTTTTTTTTGTTTTAAAAGCTATTTGGTTGAAAATGAATGTTTAAATATTGCCCTGCACCCTGCTTCCGCATAGACTGTAGTTACCTGCTCTGTACCACAGTCTGTCACTCTGCCTCTGCTCCCCTCCCTCTATCCATCCTCCTCCAATGACGGAGGCTTTCTGTCTGTAAGAGCAGGTAACCACAGTCTATGCAGAAGTAGGGTGCAGGGCACTCTTTAAACATTAATTTTCACCCAAATAGCGTTTAAAACAAAACAAAAAAAAAACATTTTAAACATATTCGCTAAATAATCTAACCAATAAGCCTAACTTGTATAGGGGTGGTAGCTCCCATTTAAGTGCCACCCATCATTAACATAAGCCTGGTCACAGCCCATGAGCCCTTCTCCGGGAGCTCCACAGGAGGAAGTTCCCAGGTATGTTCCCCTCAAGGTACAACATGTGGGCAGTTTTTAACTCACTGTAATATTAACTAACTGTATCTTAACATGACATGTACTCTTTAAGAGCTTTTTGCATTTGTTAGTTATAATCTATGGGTATATGCATAGCTGGGAACTCTCCAGATTTGCCCCGGAGACTCTGGTTTTTCTGAAAATTAATGGGTCTCTGGGGCAGATGCTGATTCTCAGGATGTGGGGAGTTTCTACTGAAATACTGCCCACTTCTCCTCCTTCCCACCCTGTTCTTCCCACTCCACACCCACTTCTCCTCCTTCCCACCCTGTTCTTCCCACTCCACACCCACTTCTCCTCCTTCCCAGTCTGTTCCTCCCACTCCCCACCCACTTCTCCTCCTTCCCAGTCTGTTCCACCCACTCCACACCCACTTCTCCTCCTTCCCAGTCTGTTCCTCCCACTCCCCACCCACTTCTCCTCCTTCCCAGTCTGTTCCTCCCACTACCCACCCACGTCTCCTCCTTCCCAGTCTGTTCCTCCCACTCCCCACCCACTTCTCCTCCTTCCCAGTCTGTTCCTCCCACCCCCCACCCACTTCTCCTCCTTCCCAGTCCGTTCCTCCTACTCCACACCCACTTCTCCTCCTTCCCAGTCCGTTCCTCCTACTCCACACCCACTTCTCCTCCTTCCCAGTCTGTTCCTCCCACCCCCACCCACTTCTCCTCCTTCCCAGTCTGTTCCTCCTACTCCCCACCCACTTCTCCTCCTTCCCCAGCCTATTCCTCAGTTTTTTTGCTATGTTTTATAAGCCTCGCCCCAGTCACAATTAAGCCCCACCTCTTTTGATGCAAATCATGTCATTTATCTCCCCCAGTGGCACCACAGGACTCCCCTCTCTGGGGAGTCCACAAGGGAAAGTTCCCAGGTATGGGTATGTGCTCTTTGCTAGGCTAGGGTCGCTGGAGCTCACAGCAGAGTCATCAGAGTGGTGAGGTTGTGACCATGGATGGAGCTAAAGGCTCTGAGAGCCTCATTCATCAAGATAAAGAGAAGCAGTTTTGGAATAAACCAACTGCACCACAGGACTGAAATGAAACTCTACAAATTCCCATTGATTTAAGTAGGGGCTTTAATTCCATAAAGGCTAGAGATGTCAATACATTGGAGACTTCTCTAGCATTCAACACCTCTTTAAAGTGTTAGTAATGTCTAAAAAAACTTTTTTGCATTTAGAAGAGCTTAAAAAGCTGATCTAAATGCAAAAAAACGTATCTCTCAAACCGCTATGGTTTAAGAGATATGGGAGTTTAAAATTTGCTGTTTCCAATAGGAGAGATCAAACTTTAAACGCCCGTATCTCTTAAACCATAGCGGTTTGAGAGATACGTTTTTTTTTGCATTTAGATCAGCTTTTTAAGCTATTCTAAATGCAAAAAAGTTTTTTTTAGACATTACTAACACTTTAAATCAATGGGACTTTGTGGAGTTTAATTTCAGTCCTGTGGTGCAGTTGGTTTATTCCAAAACTGCCTCTCTTTATCTTGATGAATGAGGCTCTCAGAGCCCAGTTCAAATCAGTGGGGAATTTCCATTTCCCCATTATGGTGCAAATGGTTCTTCTTGATGAATAAGGCCCTAAGAGCAACCCCCCCCCCCCCGGATAAACATAGGGTTTGGGTGGGGTGACTTGGGGGGCATATTATGGCCCCCAGAAATATTTCTGTGGACTCCCATGTATAAGAGCTTTTAGCTCCATCCGTGGCTACAACCCCACCCCTTCAAGCTCCATTCACCCCGCCTGGCATAGTACCTCCCTTAGCTTATAACACACAGATACAAGAAGCTCTTAAAATGGACCTGCCATGTTATGATAAGGGTAGTTCATATTAAAGGGACAGTAGTGTCCTATAACATTTTTTACAGTTTTGTAGAGCTTAAAAAATAACCTAAATTCCACAAATCTAATCTCTCAAATTGCTATGGCTTCAGAGATATCATCCGCTAAAGTTCCTCTTCTCCTGATGTCAGCTGTAAAGCTGACAGAAGGAGATCCGTGTTGGCCGAAACGAGGAGGCTCTTCAGCAGAACCGCAATAGCGCAATTTAAAAAGAATTACTTCTTTGGAGTGGTCTAAAAAGTGTACTTGCAAACCAGGGACACTTTGTTGACCGTTCCAAAGTAGTAATTCTTTTTAAATCGCGCTACTGCGGCTCTGCTGAAGAGCCGATTTCAGTCCCGGGACCAGAAACTCCTGCTGTCAGCTTCTTGTCAGGAGAAGAGGAGGGAGAGGGGAACTTTAGCGGATGATATCTCTCAAACCATAGCAGTTTGAGAGATAAGATTTGTGGCATTTAGCTTATTTTTTTAATCTCTAAAAAATGTTATGGGACATTACTGAAGCTATTTGTTAGTAATATAAAAAATGTTTGAGAAATTAACTTTTCTTTGTTACTTGCACAGTGTGGCACATTATGCTAATGCGTTCCTGTGTTGAGATTACTGTACACTGTGCTTTGGATGAACTTAATAGTCAACAGAAGGGGCTGAACTATTGGTGACAAATACCTGGCAGTGGTATATAAAATACAAATGTTTTATTATAAGTAACAACAGCATGAGTGTCTATAACAACATCAAAATAGACTCACAAATACCAGATCCATTCATCCCATACCTTTCACATGGCCAAAGAGGGACACTTTTGGTTTAGTAGGTGTTGCTGGAGGCGTGGCTGGTAGGCGGGGCATTACCTAGAATATTTAGGCTATTTCATGATATACTGACACCTCTTTGTGTAACTGAATACATGATTAGAGCAAGACTAAAGTATTTAATCTACACAGACTAATTTATAGACAAATATACTGAAGTTTATACAAACAGTAATGTGAGTTACATTGCTGTGGAGCCATGTGATACACTTATATACACACCACACAGTCTGATCTCCTAAAAAGCGGGACATCAGGGCGGGGAAGAGGGACACACTTGGAGGTATGTGATCCCAACCTCCTCTCCACATCTATGTGTTTCATTTTAACAAATTAAACATGATGGTGGACACTGCCTGATATGTGTCACCAATTGTGCAGCCCCTTTTATTGACTGCTTTGTTATCAGGCTTAAAGGGATAGTAATGGTTAATTTTAAGTTGATTTAATATTGTAGACATTAAAAAAAGATTAACATCAATGTACGTCTTATCTCTCAAACCTTTATGGTTTGAGACATATAACTTGCTTAAAGGGATAGTAAACCTTGAAAATAAGTTTATTTTATATTGTAGACCTTAAAGAAACATGAAAAATGATATAAGTCTTATCTCCCATATCTCTGGGAGATATTCACAAGTAAAACAAAGTTCCGTTTTCCTGGCTTTTTCAGCCAAGTCTGCCATTTAGTGGACAGATTTGGAATTCTTTCCACAGATCAACAGGCAGTTCTTTAGCAGTGTTGAGATCACAAGAACTACTTAATTGGAACTGTCTACAAAGGGTGCCTGGCTTGCAAGCACACTTTGTAGACCATTCCAATTAAGAAATTCTTTTTAAAGATCGTGATCTTTGCACTTCTGGAGAGGCACAGCCGGTCCCGGGACCGGATTCCAAATCTGAGAGCTAGAACGGTGACGTCATTGAGGGGGAAACTTTGCTTCTGAATATCTCCCAAATATAATATAAAATAAATACTTCATTGGAATGGTCTACAAAGTGTATTTATCTTTAGATATCGTTATATCAGCGCTGCTGAAGAGCCACATCTGGTCAAGCGACCAGAATCTGCTTCTGACATCTTTACAGCTCATCAAGCAGAAAGGGGAGGGACCAGAGAACTTTATTTTCCTGTATCTCTCAAACCATAATGGTTTGAGAGATACAAATAAGTGCAAGTACTCTCTTTTAATTGTATCTACCGTATAGTTAATACTTTTTTCTGACATTACTATCCCTTTAAAGTGATAGTAATGTTTCACAATAAAAGCAGCTCCAATTAATCTTCATAGTATTTGGGCTATGGAGAGTGTAATTTCAATACAGTCAGAGTTTTAGTTCAAGAGTAATTGAATGATAAAATAGCCCCTCCCACCCCTTTTACTGATGTTCACCTCAGAGCAGCAAGACTGTCCGGATGGATCGCAGAGAGGGACAATCTTCAGTGAGTATAAGGGGAAAAACCTGTCAAAGGGGCAGGGTTTCCTTATGCTCACAGTAAGAAGATTGTCCCTTGCTTTGAGCTGTCCGGTCAAGAGACCAGATTCCACATCTGAGGGGAGGTGATTTACACTAGGAAAAAGGGGTGGGAGGGGGATACTTATCATTCAATTACTCTTGAACTACAACTCTGACAGTATTGAAATAACACTCTCCATGGCCCAAATACTATGAAGATTAATTGGACCTGCTTTTATTTTGAAACATTACTATCCCTTTAAGGGAGTCTGCGCTTGGCACACTGGGACCAGATATGGCGGTGGTTTTTGCACACAGAAAATTAATTTACATGTTCCATTTTTTTGCCCCAAGAGCCTCTGAACTCTTTTTGCTTTTTATCCTACGAATGAACTTAGGCAGAGCCTGTACACTGGGACTCTGTCTGATAGCACAGTGAGAAAAAGTTTGGCCTCTGAACTAATTAGCATATTATGCAGGGAATTAACATACCCTGCCACACTGTGCCAGCAAAACATCCTATATAATAATTTGCTAGGATGTTTGTCACGATGCAGTCATGCTCTGTAGATACTGCGCATGATTGCATCTCATGAGTGAGGCAATGCATCATGTGGAGCAGTGAGGTAGCGGCCTCTTAACCCTTTATGAGTGCCAGAGGGGTACACAACGCATTGCAAAGCAATGTGTTGCGTACCCTTCTGGCACTCAAAGGGTTAACTTTAACTGGACCTTGGCCCTCGTACACAGGCTTTTACACTAGTAACTTATAAATTCTCAAAAATATGTATTATATAGAAATATGACTATTACAACATATCATAGATTTGAATTATCAGTAAACAAAATTATACCTGGGAGCTCTCCAGATCTGCCCCAAAACAGTTAATGACCTAGTCTCAGGGGACAGAGTCTGATATTCCGGTGGTGGTGAGTTTTTTTATGAAAAGCCCCCACTTCTTCTTCCCGCCCACATCTCCTCCTTCCCACCATGATCCTCCCACTTCACCTGCATCCCACCCTGTTCCTTCTACTTCCTGCCCACTTCTCCTCCATCCCACCCTGTTCCTTCCCCTTCCTGTCCACTTCTCCTGCCCACCCTGTTCCTTCCCCTTCCTACCCACTTCTCCTCCATCCCACCCTGTTCCTTCCCCTTCCTGTCCACCCTGTTCCTCCCACTTCTCCTCCATCCCACCCTGTTCCTTCCCCTTCCTGCCCACTTCTCCTGCCCACCCTGTTCCCCCCACTTCCTGCCCACTTCTACTCCTTCCCACCCTGTTTCTTCCACTTCCCGCCAACTTCTCCTCCTTGCCACCCTGTTCCTCTCACTATCCCACCAACTTCTCCTCTTTCCCACCCTGTTCCTCTCACTATCCTACCCATTTATTCTCCTTTCCACATTGTTCCTCACTATCCCACCCACTTCTATTCACCCTGTTCCTCCCACTTCTCTTCCTTCTCACCCTGTTCCTCCCACTTCTCCTCCTTCCCACCCTGTTCCTCCCACTTCTCCTCCTTCCCACCCTGTTCCTCCCACTTCCTGCCCACTTGTCCTCCATCCCACCCTGTTCCTCTCACTATCCTACCCACTTTTCCTCTTTCTCATCCTGTTCCTCCCACTTCCCACCCACTTCTCCTCCTTCCCACACTGTTCCTCCAACTTCAGGCCCACTTCACCTCCTTCCCACCCTGTTCCTCTCACTATCCCACCCACTTTTCCTCCTTCCCACCCTGTTCCTCCCACTTCTCCTCCTTCCCACCTTGTTCTTCTCACTATCCCGTCCACTTCTCCTCCTCCCCACTCTGATTCTCCCACTTCCCACCCACTTCTTCTCATTCCCACCCCATTCCTCCCACTTTATGACATATATAATTAAGCCCTGCACCCACTCACAATTGTGACACAAATTGCATAATTTCTGTCCTCCAAACTCTCCCCTCACTGGGTCTCAAGAAGCAAAAGTTCCCAGGTATGCATATGGCCCTTAGTAGAAACACTGGACATTAGAGTAATATGTAAATTGGCTACCACAATCTATTGAATTGAATGGAGATTGTAACCCCTTGAATGCACAAGAGGTCTCCAGCGCATTACGATGCAATTCAATGGAGAGCTCTTGTGCGGGATTAATAGCCTAATTTAAAACTTTGGGAATTTGGGGAATGATTATTTTTTCCCCTTGGCGTAGCTGATTTGACCTACAATATACAAGTCCTTAATACATCAGCCTAAGCAGATGTGGTATAAGGAACCAGTCATTATTGATAGGCCCTAAGTCAGTGGTGGGCAATGTATGGCGCTCCAGCTGTGGACTACAACTGCCATCATCCCCGGCCAACCAAAAGGAGTTGTAGTCTTCCACAGCTGGAGGGCCTTTGGCTGCTCACCCCTGACCTAAGGGGTTTCTTAATAGGAATTTCACCTGCCCTTTCCCTTCTCACATTGTTCTCTACACCCCCCCCCCTTTTTTTCTTTCCCTCTAGGTCCAAGCAGAGCTCCGCAGGAAACTACAGGATTCTCTAAGTGGTGTAGGGGCTACCTTTGCTTCTCGACCCTTGCGACCCCCACCAGGGAGGCCGCGCCCTGCTGAGGACCTGATGTCTGATAGTTCGGAGGCCACGCCCCCAGTGGCCAGGACTAGCCAATGCTAGTCTCCCTGGTCTTCAGCGGAATACCACACCACCTTTATCTTCCCCCTTCTATTTATTTATTTATTGCTTGTTACACTGGCAGTATTACTAATTAAACATGTGAGTGAACACAGTGCAGTGTGGGTGATTAATAATGAGTAACTCCAGTATCCCGTCTAAAAAGAGAGATGGGAAAAGTGTATTTGGGACATATTTTTCAAGGCAAAAGTTTAGTCATAGAAGCCATCCATGGGCTTCTTTACAGAGGAGAGCAATCTGTCATGAGAGCTTAACTCTGCCCTAATATCAACCAGCCTCACAGAGCACAGTGATCTGCAGGGCTTACCAGACGGCAACGCAGTTCAGAGGTATGGGAATTCCATTCTCATAGTTCTTGGGGCACAGCCTAGCATTTAACCATTTGAGTTCCAGAGAGGTTACAATGTGTTGGATACCTCTCTGGCACTCAAAGGGGTGTTTGTGTGTGGTCCTTATAGTGTCCATTTAACTTTTGGGGGATAAATATGATATGTGTAAAAATATGCAGTATGTACTTTTCTTAAAGAAGAACCATACCTATAGCGGTCAGCGACTTTTAATTTGTTTAAATTGGCATTATCACCTAAAAATCCATGTAAGCATCATAAATCTTAGCAAGTGATTGTAAAAACACTCGAATCTAGATGTCCCTTGACCTCTCTTGCCTACTTTATAACTACTTCTGTGGAAAGCTACAAGACTATCTTAGTAGTATGCTTACTTCAGCTCTCCATACTAACTATAACCTCCACTCCACTGCTAACAACTCACTGATTATACTGCTCTCCATACTAACTATAACCTCCACTCCACTGCTAACAACTCACTGATTATACTGCTCTCCATACTAACTATAACCTCCACTCCACTGATAACAACTCACTGAGTATACCGCTCTCCATACTAACTATAACCTCCACTCCACTGCTAACAACTCATTGAGTATACTGCTCTCCATACTAACTATAACCTCCACTCCACAGCTAACAACTCACTGAGTATACCGCTCTCCATACTAACTATAACCTCCACTCCACTGCTAACAACTCACAGAGTATACCGCTCTCCATACAAACTATAACCTCCACTCCACTGCTAACAACTCACTGAGTATACCGCTCTCCATACTAACTATAACCTCCACTCCACTGATAACAACTCACTGAGTATACCGCTCTCCATACTAACTATAACCTCCACTCCACTGCTAACAACTCATTGAGTATACTGCTCTCCATACTAACTATAACCTCCACTCCACTGCTAACAACTCACAGAGTATACCGCTCTCCATACTAACTATAACCTCCACTCCACTGCTAACAACTCATTGAGTATATCACACTACAAAAAGAAGCCGGTCGATCTGCCTTCTTGTTCAGAGCCTGGAATAACCTGCCTGAAAAAAAAATCAGATCTTTTTCCAGTCTGAAATCACCCAAAATAACTGCTTCTTTGTATCTAAAAACAATATGTAATTGTATATAGATTTTTAATGTATGTTTTTGTGTATATGCGTGTGTATATATTGTTTCTCTATTTGTATAAATATGTAAGGCTCCAGAACATACTTGAAAACGGAAGAAATTTCAGTGTATTCTTCCTAGTAAAACATTTTCTAAATAAATATATAGATATATCAAACTGCTATATGAATGACATCTATCTTGGCAAGTACTTCTGTTAAACACATTGAAAGCCATTGGTTCTAGTAGGCATATGTCCCCTTTAATTATCATGTCCTTTTCTTCTTTTCAGCTCACAGCCTTTGAGAGCTTTCTTTCTGGTTCAATAAATACCCCACTGTTACCCCTTCTACCAAGTCATGGGGTATTTGTACCATACTAGTAACGCCACAATATTTTTCATTTAAAAAGGAACTTAAGAATCTGTGAGGTTAACGTGATCTGAAGAATCCAGACCTATGACCTTTGCAAGGGATTAAATACGGTGGTCTCATAGGACCAGCCCTTGACTGCAATAATCCTACTAATTACGCCTCTCCGCTCAGGTGAAGATCAGTTTGTATTGGGGTAGGGGCTGTAGGATCAGTGTTAAACCCTTACTGTTTACTCGGCTGGCTGGGAGAATCAGTAGGATGTTTGCTGGGTCATAGTGGAGAGTCTACTTCAACATTTGATAGGAAGAGTGTTGGATAGACTTAGTATTTCATTACATAGGATGACATAAGGTAATCCTAGTATATTGATACTTTGGTTTTTCTATATATAAGGAAAAGCCTTATGTGTTATGTGGTTTTTCTAGCAGTTAGAAGGATTCTTCTATGTCCAGACGACCCACTCTCCAAACTCTATATTCAACTCTTAAAGAAGGGGTGGTCAGTCACTCCCTGTTGTTGAACTACAACTCTCATCATCCTCTGCTGGTCACTGGACCGTTTAGGATAATGGGAATTGTAGATCAACATAAAAACATAGAATTTGACAGCAGATACAAACCAATTGGCCCATCTAGTCTACCAATTTCCCTGTCTATTTAAAAAGTTCAGACTTATTTTATCCTTAGAATAGCTATAAATCCCAAGAGTTATTATACAAATTTACTGTTTTACCAGTTCTGCTGGGAGACTGTGCCATGTATCTGTTACCCATTCCATAAGGCATTTTGTTTTCTTATTTTCCTCTTATTTTTTGACCTTCCTCTTGTCATAGTATTCCTTTTATTCTGGAAAAAATGATTATCTACTGAACTTATTAAGTTCATTAATATATTTGAAGGTTCATTCATATCACATCTATCCCTCCAATCCTCCAAGCTCTATGGATTAAGGTTCTGGGATGAGACGCATTAAGGTGTCATAAAGAGGAGATACCTTCTTCAGTGTGATAAACTCTCCAGTTCCTATGTTATTCTATGGGAGACCTAGACTACAAGGAGAGATGTACTAGGCGTGATAAAGAGGAGATACCTTCTCTAGTGTGATAAACTCTCCAGTTCCTATGTTATTCTATTGGGGACCTAGACTACAAGGGGGATGTACTAGGTGTGATAAAGAGGAGATGGCTTCTCCAGTGTGATAAACTCTCCAGTTCCTATGTTATTCTATGGGAGACCTAGACTACAAGGAGAGATGTACTAGGCGTGATAAAGAGGAGATACCTTCTCTAGTGTGATAAACTCTCCAGTTCCTATGTTATTCTATTGGGGACCTAGACTACAAGGGGGATGTACTAGGTGTGATAAAGAGGAGATAGCTTCTCCAGTGTGATAAACTCTCCAGTTCCTATGTTATTCTATTGGGGACCTAGACTACAAGGGGGATGTACTAGGTGTGATAAAGAGGAGATACCTTCTCCAGTGTGATAAACTCTCCAGTTCCTATGTTGTTCTATGGGAGACCTAGACTACAAGGGGGATGTACTAGGTGTGATAAAGAGGAGATAGCTTCTCCAGTGTGATAAACTCTCCAGTTCCTATGTTGTTCTATGGGAGACCTAGACTACAAGGGGGATGTACTAGGCGTGATAAAGAGGAGATAGCTTCTCCAGTGTGATAAACTCTCCAGTTCCTATGTTGTTCTATGGGAGACCTAGACTACAAGGGGGATGTACTAGGCGTGATAAAGAGGAGATAGCTTCTCCAGTGTGATAAACTCACCAGTTCCTATGTTGTTCTATGGGAGACCTAGACTACAAGGGGAGATGTACTAAGGTTTGATAAAGAGGCGATAACTTCTCCAGTGTGATAAACTTGTCAGTTCCTATGTTATTCTTTGGGAGAGCTTTAATTATAGACTACAGAGGAGATGTACTAAGGAGTGAAAAGGAGAGGATGTCTCCAGTATGATAAACTCTCCAGTTCCTAATGTTATTCTGTGGGAGAGCTTTTGTTATAGACTACAGGGGGGAGATGTACTAAGGAGTGATAAAGAGGATATAACATTTTCAGCGTGATAAACTCTCCAGTAGATTTTTAGTTAAAGACTACAAAGGGAGCTGTATTAAGGGGTGATAAAGAGGAAATAATATTTCTAGTGAGATAAACTCTCAATTTCCTGTTAATCTACGGGAGAGATTTAGTTATAGACTACAGGGGGAGATGTATTAAGGTGTGATAAAGAGGAGATAACTTCACCAGTGTGATAAACTATCCAGTTCCTATGTTATTCTATAAATCCTATGCACTAAGATATATAAAATCTGAGGATCTTAGTGTGTTGGCTCCATAGAATAACATAGGACCTGGAGAAGTGATATCCCTGGAGAAGTTATCTCTGCTTTATCACAGCATGGTTTCAGGATCGCCTCAATTAAACACAAGTGAACTCAGATCCTTCTGAATGGCTGGGTCACCGACCGATTCACCTGAGTTCATGTGAGGTGATACTGACAACCTGCACTGTTAGTGTACCTGAGGACTGGCTTGATTGCCTCTGGTTTAGATGTATGTAACTCCTACACATGCACACAACTTATTATTCTGTTGGGTAACAATGAATAGGGATGGCACTGTAGACATCTGTAATGTGCTTTAACTGTGAATAATGGGAATTTCAGCCTTTGCATGTAAGACGATATCTGTGTAACATGGGGTACTTATGGGAGGTATCTCCCAGGGGAGGGCTGGGAACTTGTGGCCTGGGGGGCAAATACAATCTACTGACCCATTTCCTCAGTCGCTCCAGCCCAGCGTCCCAGCCCATCACCTTTAGTTACTTTTAATATTGGCATTAATGCTGTTGAGTAAGGCAAACGAGACCACACAGCCTACAGCTGAAATGCGGCTACTCTAGTGATACCATAAAGCTTACAATTTAAGTACAGTGACATGATTGATACCATAGAGCTTACAAGGGAAATGGGTTATGCTGTTAGTGTAGCGCTATTTGGATTGTAGCTCTGTAGTATCATTTGTGTAGTTCCATTTCAGTTGTAAGCTCTGTGGTATCATTAGTGTAGCTCCATTTACAGCAGCAATTGGGAGACTGAGTGAGGCAGTGACCCGATGGCCCAGACATGTGACCAGCCCAGGGGGCAACTGCCCCTCTGCCCCCCAGGCCAGCCCTCCCCTGGTATCTCCAGTCCTGAACCCCTTAAGACCTTCAATATGAACATAACTATATATACTATACAAGGGGTAGGCAAAATTCAGAAGTCGAGCTGTTGGAGACTACAAACCCCATCATCCCCAACTAGCCATTGGCGAGTTGAGGATGATGATGGAAACTGTAGTCCTCAGCAGTTGGAGTGTCAAAGGATGCCTACCCCTGTACTATACTAATCCACTAGTCTGTGACTAGCACAACCCCCCCAAAAAAAGAGTAAATATGAATGCTGTTCTCTGTTCTTAACTTTTGATGAACTAGTATCTTCTCATTTCCAATTTTTCTCTCTGACTTGTGAATCCCAGTTATATTTTTATAGACTTATTTAGCAACACCTTAGCAACGTGTGATGTGCCAGGACCATCATGATGGCCCAGATGTTAACCCTTTGCATGTCAGAGTGTGCATTCCGTACCACTCTGGCACTCAAAGGGTTAAGGACCGGAGACGATCCTGGCATGTCACGGTATTCTGGGATGGCAGTACAGCTGTGTGCTGCTCTGCCATCCCAGAATTCATTGCACTAAAAAGTTGAAAAAAGCACCAGGGTCCTTAATGGCCATCCCTGCCGGATTGGACAGTGGTTAAGGGGTTAAATGGAAATTCTAGCTCTAGGAATAATTGGCTGTTACTGTGATCAGCAGAACCACTACCTAGGTTGGAGTCTTTCATCCACCAGTCATCAGTTATATCTATATTTTTACACAGTATCTGCAGTTGCTTGTACTTGTTGTACATCATCTGAGGTCTGGATTTAGTTTTCACCCCCACACAATAAATTATTCACTCTATCAAACACATTGAGGCTGATGAATGAATGAAGGCTGATGTAATAAGAATAATTTGGAGCAATTCTGGAGCAAACTACTTGCATACAGGGATAAATAAACATTCACAAAATTACCATAGATTTAGAAAGTGCAATAAGTTAAAAAAAAAACAAAAAAAAAACAGTCCTGCTGACTGAAACAAATATACTTCCACTTTTGAGAAATGTATATTTTACCTGAACAGTGCCCTCTAGTGGACAGATGCCAGATAGGCAGCAATGCACTGGAGACCTCACTAGCATTCAATAGGAGAGCTGCACTAAGGGGCAATGATATGGCTGTGTGTCTGTAGATGTATGGCGAGCACATTGCCTTGGCGATAGAGACGCACATCGCCATATGCGCTGAGAAATAGGGATACAAGGGGAGGAGGAGACTGATGTAAAGGCGTTGATGTGTTGGCGTGGGAAAGGAAGGAGAAGAAAGGATGCAAAGAGACTTCAGCACCAAGAACAGCGGCAGCCTTCATTCAACCCTTTCCGTGCTATAGGGATGTATATCGCCCAACCCTGTGGCACTCAAAGGTTAAAAATGGAACTTTGAACTAGCATGATACCAAACTTTAACTTAACGTAAGAATGAATCAGTTCATGGAATAAGTTTAAGGGCTGCAAAACTATAAAAGGAGAGAGGAATGAGCAGCCCTGTAACCCCTAAGGAAGCAGACAGGAATGTGTGACACAAGCGGGGTAGTCCACTCCCTTAGCGTGCTGTACAGTGACTCACAACCACTCCTTTAGCTTGCTGAACAGTGACTCACAACCACTCCCTTAGCGTGCTGTACAGTGACTTACAACCACTCCCTTAGCGTGCTGTACAGTGACTCACAACCACTCCTTTAGAGTGCTGAACAGTGACTTACAACCACTCCCTTAGCGTGCTGTACAGTGACTTCAACCACTCCCCCGTGAGAACCCATGTTCCGGAGAAATAATATGCCAGCCTCTGCAGGACTGCACTGAACAGCTGAATACACTAATTCCCATACCTCCCAACATTTCAAAAACATTTGTTTTAGGTGGTGTGTGTGTGGGGGCATGGCTGGTGGGCCACCGACTAGTATAGCCGTTCTTATTATTGTATTTGTAATCCTATATTATAATTTGCTAAGGATGTTTGTCAGAAGCCGTCATGTGCAGCAGAGAAGTCTGCGCGCGCTGCAGTTATGCACAGTGCAGACTGCCTGTGCCGTGGCTGATACGGAGCTGGGAACTCCAAATTCGGTCTGGAGAAGGTTCGCAGAGAGGACTCCAGTCTGAATTCGGAGCACCCCGCTCCGTATCAGCCGCGGCTCGGGCAGTTTCTACTATGCATGACAGCGCAGCTTTGCAATGTGTTGTGTTCCCGTATGGCACTAAAAGGGTTAATAATGTTCCTGGAATCCCATTAATCTTTTTTGGGTGGTGGCCTACATTTTCTATATATTTGGCCCAATGTAAGTGGAAACCACATTTCAAAATGTAACTCTCAAAAGAGAGAACAGACATAGTAAAATAGTTGACGAGGCTGAAAATACACACGTGTCCATCAAGTCCAGCCCTTGCCTAAACAACCCTGTTGATCAAGATGAAGGCATTAAAAAAAACAAAAAAAAAAACACTGAAGCCATTTCCAATTCAGCCCCAGGTGGGTAAAAAAATTGTTCCTGACTCCAAATGGCAGTCAGATATTTCCCTGGATCAACATCTTACCTACAATGAAGCCATCTGTCATAATTCTTAATAATGTTCTGTTCTAGATAAGTATCCATTGCTTTTTTGAAAGCAGTTACAGTATCTGCAAGTACAACATCCCGAGGCAAAGAATTCCATAGTATTTACCAACCTTTCCGGTACTTTCAATACTGTCCGAGTTGTAGTTCAAGAGTAATTGAATGATAAATTATCAACCTCCAGCCCATTTTACTGATGTAACACTGCTCACCTCAGAGAAACAAGACTGTCCGGATGGATCGCAGCAAGGGACAATCTTCAGTGAGCATAAGGGAAAAACCTGTCAAGGGGGAGCAGGGTTTTCCTTATGCTCACAGCAAGAAGATTGTCCTTTGATGCGACCTGTCCAGTCAAAAGACCAGATTCCACATCTGAGGTGAACAGTGTTACACTAGGTAAAAGGGGCGGGATGGGGATACTTTATCATTCAATTACTCTTGAACTACAACTCTGACAGTATTGAAATAACACTCTCCATGGCCAAAATACTATGAAAATTAATTGGAGCTGCTTTTTGTGAAACATTACTATACTTTTAAGAGCATCAATGCAACACTTAAACTGGGATAAATTATTTAAAGGCAAAAATACTGAGGGGAAAAAAGGTCAGAATTTAAATTTAGGTTGCAGAAATGTATTTAACAGTATATACCAGTGGGAAACAAATGAAAAGAAGATCTCAGCCAATGTGGTTAAATGCAAATGTAAAGAAAGAAATGGCAAGGAAAAAAGGCATTAAAAATATTTGTCTGAAGGAACAGAAAATGATCTCTTAAAAAACAGGGAGTGCAACAAAGACTGCAGAAAGTCTGTTAGGTTAGTAAAAATAGACAATGAAACACACTACTTCAGTATATGTGTTTATAAATTAGTCTGTGTAAATAAAACACTTTGGCTTGTTCTAAATCATTTATTCATTTACACAAAGAAGTGTGGACAGGTCATAAAATAACCTTACATTTTTTGCTAATGCTCCGCCCCCAACAACACCACCTAAAACACAAGTGTCCCTCTTTGACAATTTGAAATGCTGGGTGGTGTGGACATACCACATATGGGTAGACATTATTTACATTAATCTCCAACTCTGCTGTTGATAACTCCTCACACCAATTCCTCTGGAAACAGTAAAGATAAAACTCTTTTGTGAATGAAAATAATACTTTTAATACCAGATTTAAAACGAATAAAATTCGGCTCTACCCGTTCCTGGGCTTTAAAGCCCTTTCATAAGGAACAACTGGCATAAAAAAAAGAATACAATTACACTGGTCATCGTATATCTGAGACAGTGAGGAGATTAATGTAAGCCATCACTACATATATGTGGCATCTGGCATGTCTTTCATTAAATATTGTAGCAGCCCCATATGCTGTATGCTTTGCCTCTAAAACGATAATCTCTTCAACAAAGGTACAAGGGCAAACTTCATAGGGGCCATTAGGATTTTCTGGGGTTGGTAAGGTAAGCAGGAGCATTTACTTTCTTTTTAAGCGTAAAACACACAACAAACCTGGCTGCCTAGCACTTCAGTACAGAACTGTATGGGCAACGTGAAGCTCTCCAACTGTTGAGGAAGAGCTGGCGAGCAAAGATGGGACTAACAGCAGATGTCCACATGTTGCCCAGTATTGTAACTTGACTCCACCTGCTGGTCTGTTTTACTCCCTGCATATTACCCACAACCAAAGGCACTTCACCGATTGTATTTATAGGAATAATTGTTTTCGGGTGATCATAGGACTCGGTGACTACAAGATATATTTACCTCACAAATATTCACTTCCACTATTGTTATCATATCAAACCCAAATGTATTTATTGATTTCCAACCGCGAAATAAACCAATAGTATCTCTCATAACGCTGAATTTAAGACTTTAAACTATCTTATTTAGCGATTGACGAAAGAAGTATCCATCCTGTTTTTTGTTCCCTAAATAAAGACTGTTTTATGATTTTTTTTTTAATTGCATCTTAATCCGTTAAAGTTACGAATAGAATAAAATATTTTAAGGTTGGTGGTACCCAAAACTAAAATGGCGACTAAACGACTTCTTTTCCGGATTGCGTTCCAAAACTCACTTTGGAGAACGCAGCGAGAACTCTGATTGGGTAACATATTATTTCCGCAGAACTAATCATGCCTGCGTGAGGCGCACGCGTACAATGCTTAGTAAGGTAAGCAGCTGGTTAAGGGAGTGTCGGCAAATGTCAATTTCGCAGACAAACATAAAAAATATTAGTTCTAGTTTCTACACATACAGAAGCTAATGCATCGTTATTGTGGCTAACCAATTTGTATTTAGTTATTTTTGGCTGCGGTTTGGTTTGTGAAGTACATGTATTTCAAAGCGGGAATATATTTGTGGGTTTACCCCGCAATGAATGTGCAAACTACTGGCCTTATGTATAAAAGCAAAGTGGAGAAATGTTAGAGCAAATCCACTACACCATAGGTAACAACCAAATATCCCTTTAAATTTAATTGGCTACCTCTCATCCACTCAAAGGGTGAATAGGCGTGGAGATGACCATGGCTAAAGTGGCCCGGGTGCACCCTGGATCACCAGGGCCAAATGAGTGACAACCTGTTATGATGGAACAAGCACCACAATTGTACTGGCCCGGCTTAATCCGTGCACCTTTGGGTACTACCACTCTGAGGGTTACAGGATTAACAAGATGTACATTTCTAAACTTGTATTACTAGGATTTATCCAGTACCTTATCCGATTTCATCTAGTATTTTGTGTGGCTAATGCAGCAAATTTCATGCTGGCTCTTATGGCAGGACAAAGGGCCAGGTTTTAAAGGAACACTAACACCTAATACTAGACCCCAGTTTACCTTAAAGTGGACCTATCACCCTAAGACATATTTACTTTACTATAGAAAAATACATGCCCTATATGTTGTATTAGCCACATTTCTGTATCATAAATCATTTTCATGAAATTAACCTTTATGTTTTGGTGTGGCACTTTAATTCCCTGTACAGTATGGTAATTAGTTCTGTTCTAGGCAACACCTACCCCACACCTTTTTATTAGACACACCCCCAGTGTGTGAGCTCTGCCTAGACTCATTCACAACAGTGTGTGGTAATATTGACCCAGCACATAAGCTAATTAGCATGAGTTGCCACATCGTGCCGCCAACAAATAAAGGTTAATATCTCACATACTATATTACAAACAAATGCCCAGTACAATATACAGCAGTCCTAACTTCTCTTTAAAATGAATCAAGCTTATCTTAACCCTCTGAGTGCCAAAGCGGTACGCAATGCATTGTGTGCCTCTCTGGAACTCAGAGAGTTAAGGTAACAGGCCCACTGTAATCAGGGCAGACAACCCTAATGGTCACAGAATCAATTCTGTGCAGATTGGTTTTCCAAAATGAATCTATAATTGGTACTGGCGATCAAGTGCACAGAGGCAGACATGATTCTTTCTGCAGGGCTCCTGGACTCTGAACTGTTCCCACTGAAGTCATGTTAGAAGGCCTTCAGTAGGAGGAGTTTGGAATTCAGGAGTCCTGCCTCAAAGAACCATGTCTGCCTCCATGGACATGATCTCCAGTACTAAATATAGATTCATTTTTAAGAGCCAATTCACACAGTACTGATTCCCTGACCATTAGGATTTTCTGTCTCGATACCTATTCCCCTTCACCCCCCCCCCCCCCGGTCACTAGGGCTGCTAGGTTATCCCTTAACCCTTTGAGTGCCAGAGAGGTATCCAGTGCTTTGCAGCATAATGTGTTGGATATCTCTCTTACACTCATAGGCTACCTGTGAACCACTGAAGCCCAGCAATAATCAGTTCAGCCCAGCATCATGCATTTTTCATGCGTGTCTTTAAATCGATAAGATAGCAACCCGATAGATTAGTGCTTTCCATCTCTCTCTTCTGGGCCCACTAGAAGTCCATGTTTGCCTGTGCTGTCAGTCCCTTTTGGAGCCGAATGGCTCCTAGCAACGCCTCCTAGAGCCGGCTGGGACTGACAGTGCAGGCATGCAGACGTCACTATGGAAAGATGTCTGCGCTCCGGCCTGCCTGTCAGCCCGGGAAGAATGGAGAATTCTATTTAACAAAGTAATAATTCTGGCGACTAGCGCTACTGAGCAGTCCCTTTGCAAAGGGTTAACATTTTGAGTGCCAGAGATGTAGACAAAGCATTGCAAAGCAATACATTGGATACCTCTCTGTGGGTTAAATCGGGGTCACTTATGAAAATTCCATTCACAGGACTGCACAGGAATCAGTGCAACCCTGTGATATGTGGTTTTAAAATGTCCCTGATTTAACCCTTTGAGTGCTGGAGGAGTGAGTAACACATTGGAAAGCAATATGTTGACCCTCCAAGCACTCAGAGGGTTAAAGGGATATGTGGTCACCTTAATTTACTAGCGCATAAAGGTCACATAGTAAATTAGTTTGAAAAACACAAGTAAATCAAGTTTGACCGTTGCCACAGTCTAACTGAGAAAACGAGAATTATATGTCCTTCCCGACTCCTGAATGGGTATTACTCTGTTTATCAGAACTTCCTGTTTTACCTACTGACACGCAGAATAATCTGTTTATCAGAACTTCCTGTTTTACCTACGGACACACAGTATAACCCAATACACATTAGAACCATGTATGGACTACTTAGTCTGCAGCTGTTGGAACAGCTTTGGTGAAAAGCCCAGGGCTGTGCTGTGCGCCTCTAAAACAGCTTCTGTCAGTCAGTCGGGTGGGCAGAAAACCAGTCCTTTTTGCTGACAGGTGCACTGAATGCAGCCCAAAGGTTTGTGGCTAACAACCACAAGCCTTGAAGAACTGTGCTCTTCCCTATGAAGTAAGCCGACCAGAGCTCACCTTTATCTGGGGGTTACACAGGAAATATGGATATTTCAGGGGAACACTGACACAAAAAGCAGCCCTGCCATATGCATTTTTCATACGTCACTAGTTATAGGTGAGATCTTGTCAGCAACCATAGGGCCTATATCAGTGATTCTCAGTGTTAGTCCTATGGACACATCAATAGTGCAAGTCTCCAAGATCTCCCTGTATGATCACTGGTGGGTAGTCAGTAGCTTGGTTATTGTTATTAATCTTCCTTGACGTGTTGGTGCACACAAGGACTGGAGTTGTGAATCACTGGCCTAAGTACATATTTCTGGGCTGCACTGGGGAACGTCTTATTTGTTTCCTATGGTTTATCTCTAGAATTGCCCCACTTTTTTCATGCATATGGCTAATTATTCCTTTGACTCCTTAAGGACCAGAGGGGTGCAGAATGCGTTGCACATCTTTCTGGTCGTTTAGACGTTAAGCATGAGAGGGATGTTCAGCACATTTGTACGCAATGCTTTGCACACAGAAGCCTCTGTCATTGGAGGAGGCTGGCTAGAAGGACGGGAGCAGAGGCAGAGCGATAGACTGTGGGTAGAGAGCTGTACCCGCAGTCTATCTGGAAGCAGGGTGCAAGGCACTCTTAAAACGTTATTTTTCACACAAATAGAGTATTTAAAACGGAAAATAATAAAGGAATGCCCATATTCGCTATATAAGCTACCATTTAAGCCACACTTGTACAGGGTGATAGATCCCCTTTAAGACTGAACACACATGGAAATTACCTGCTGCATAGAGACATGGGAACCATTGCAGCCCAGTAATAACCACTGCAGCCCTTCAACAGGAATTTGTCATACGTGTCCAGTTTTAAGTGAATAATGTGGCAACCCCACTGCTGCCATTGATTTATCATTGGCTTCAAGCCAAATGTTTACCAGATGCTAGTAATTTGCCAGCTAAGTACCAACTCTATCTGGATTTCATGTGTGCCGTGCATTACATGTAACTGATACCTACCTGTACTTCCTTCCTGAGAACAGGCACAATTGCCATCTCATGCATAAACTATCAGCAGCTTATGAAAGATGCATATTCCAGGTAGGGTTCCTATGTGTTCCTGTTTGCTCAAGATAGTCCCATATTCGAAACCTGCGTCCTGGGTAGCCTTGTTCTAGGACAGTACATAGCCCCGAAAGAAAACTTTGGAGCCCAGAGTTCTATACACTGTCTATGACTGCTGCGAAAGAGGCTTCACTGTTTGGCATCCACATAATGTCCTAAACACTAGAACAGGGGTATTCACTTGTCAGATATCCAGCTGTTATATATATATATATATATATATAAATATATTTATTTATATAGTCCCCTACAATTGGAGGTCTGACAGTTGGCGACCCTGCACTACAGAGAAAACTGACCTATACTTTGTGACATCAAACAGAAGCTGCATCACAATTTCTTTATAGTGTAAGGCTAAGGTAAGGCTCCAGGACCAATATGTGGTACAATTGCTTTATAGTTTAAGGCTAAGCTAAGGCTCCATGTCCAATATGTGGTACAATTTCTTTATAGTGTAAGGCTAACCTAAGGCCACAGCAATCAGTGGGAAGTTCTCCTAGTGTTTCAGACTCTGTGGTACTTCAGAGAAAGCACAGGTTGTGCACTGATGTCCACTGACATCAGAGCTGGGTCAAGGAATATCATGTGACCCCCCACACAAAAAGACACTAAAGCAGAAGAAAAGTATTCAGCCATTCTCTTGTCTGTAATGGTATCCTTTTAAAAAGTCTCATGCAAAATAGCGAGCAACTACAGGGAACAGTCATCATGTTGCCTTGACATGAGATTCTTGCATTGCAGGACAGAGTGAGATTTTCAAGTCGCGCCTTCAAGTCCCATCATCCTTAGCACCCGATTTGCAGAGCTCAGTGCAGAACAGCAACTAAACTGAAATAACTATGGGACATAAGTAATGAAACCCGCATGTAGACCTTGCAAATACATAGAGTTATTAGAGTTATTTAAATGAAGATTGTACATGGAACAGCACTCAAGTAAGCCTCTCCGGCCTCTCTTTCCCTTTCTCTGTGCAGAATGACAGGGAGGAGCGGAGCGCTCAGAGAAGGGGAGAGAGAGGCTGGAGCAGCTTACTTGAGTGCTGTTCCATGTACAATATACACTTCAATTAAATAACTCTATGTATTTGCAAGATCTACAAGCGTGTTTTACTACTTATGTCCCATACTTATTTCAGTTTAGCTTCTGTTCAGCGCTTCGCCCTGTAAATAGGGTGCTAAGGATGATGGGACTTGAAGGTGCAGTTTGAAGATGCAACTTAAGAATCTTGCTCTGTCCTGCAATGCGAGATTCTCATGTCACCCTTTTAATCAAGGCGACATGATGACTGCTCCCTGTAGTCTCGCTCTATTTTGCGACTTTTTAAAAGTGAACCATCTGTAATATTCTTGGGTGGCAGAAAGTCATGCTGACTGCACATATCCACAGGAAATATTGCAGCCCTAGGGCATGTTGGGCAGTTTTTTCTTCTCCAGCTGTTTGTTGGACAATAAATCCACAGCTGGACAACTTGACATTCAACAACATCTGGAGAGCAGTGCATTGCCCACCCCTAGAACTGAAATGATCTCATGCAGTCCTGTAGTATGTATTTTCAATAAGCAGCAAAATGATTAGGTGACAATCCTAGGACCAGGAGGGTGTTGTTCCCCACAGTGAATAAGTTATACACCTGACAGGGTGTGTGTTTGTATTGTACCAATGGCAGCGGGTATATATGGTTTATACACAAAGCAGAGTGTGTGTCACTATCCCTTAAACCCTTTCAGTGCAAGAGGCGCAAAGCAATGCATTGTGCTCTCCCCTGCCACAAGGGTTAATATAGGACACGTATGAAAATGTAATTCTGCAGGATGGCACAGGGACCAGTGTAACCCTTCTGTGTGTTTTCCATAAGTGATCTCTACTGTGGGGGATAACCGGTCTCATTCCAGCTCTCTAACCCTTTGAATGCCAAAGGTGTGCACAACACATTGCTCCACTATGCATTGCATACCCCTCTGGCACTCAAAGTGTTAATGTAGGGCACAAACAAAAAATAAAATGACACACTGCAGGGTCACACTGATTCTTGTGCAGCCTGGCAGAATTACATTGCATAAGTGTTCTGCATTAAAATAGAGATGTGGTCATGTTAATCATTGTAGAGAGCAGTGTGTGTCTGTATTATCCACAGGGCAGGGTGTGTATCTCTGTTATCCTCATATCAGGGAATGTATCAATATTATTAACAGAACAGGGTGTACTGTATATCAGTATTGTACACTGAGCATGATCTGTAGCAGTATTATACACAGGGAAGGGAATGTATCTGTATTATACACAAAGTAGTGCTTGTATCTGTATTATACAAAGAGCAGGTTGTGTAAATCTATTAAGCACACAGAACAGCGTATCGCTAGTTTATGAGCTCTCATGTTTATCGGTGATATTAATATATATATTTAACATTCTGTTTTTGAGTCCTGTTGTACTGAGCTGCAGAAATTGTTGCTACTTTATAAATAAGTGTGAAACATTACTCCCTGTGTTGTGCATTTGTCACACGCTTCCTTGTTGTGTCCGGGCTTTTCCATATAAGGACATGCCCGGATCTGTGGATTCTGATTGGCCACTGGCCCTCCCTTCTCCTGTCTATCAGCAGTGTGCAGTGAGCGTGGGTGCTATAGAGGAGACTGTGCCTTTAAGGGATCAGGTGACATACATACACTAAGCATCACCCCTCCCTGTGTGGCTTCTCTCAGAGTGTGCGGGTACCCAGTGGGTGAGGAAACAGGTTTCTGCTGGGCCTGGGGCACAGGCAGTCTGGAGAAAACCAGGGACTGAAGGAACTGCACAGATCAGGAGCAGAGGAAGCAGCAAATGCCTGGATTAAGTCCAGGAACTGGATTTAATCTGTTAACCGGATTCTGCCCCAAACACCAGGAATGGACACTTTCTGATTCAGGATCTGGCCCTTAGCTGATTTGCCAACTGGATTAAACAGATCAGAGCTAGAGTCTGTCAGGGTTAGCATTTGGAAGTAGGTTAGGAATAGAATGTAGTCGATCAGGACCATTTGCAGACAAGATCCAGGAGAATACTGAACAGTCTATTGAATCATGGGTTGTTGCTAGGGCCCTATAATATCTGTTTTGGCAACTGTGCTATAGACTCTGGGTCAGTAGATGTGCAACAGGTCTGTTCAGAACAAAGAACCGGCTCAAGATCAGATAACCAGAAATGGAGTATAACGAAGACTAAACGGGATCCAGGTGAGATTTTTAACAAGGAAACTGTAGCGAAACTGAGTTAACCCTTTGATTGCCAGAGGGGTATCCAACGCCTTGCAAAGCAAGGCACTGGATATCCCTCTGGCACTCAAAGGGTTGAAGGAGATGGAACGCTTCCTAATATTAACATCACCACATAACTTACTATGGCCAGAAAATCCTAATGACCCCTATGAACTTTACCCTTGAACCTTTGTTCAATAGAAAACATCTTCAGTCAGTCCTGGATGGCCATCTCCATAGAGGTGGACATGACACTTGATCATAGGACCTCATACTCTACCCACTACACATAGTAATCTTAACATAGGGTCACTAGACCTCCCGTTTATCTGGGGACACATGAAAAATGCACGCTGGAGGGCTTCTTAGATTTCGGTGCAGTACTGAAATATGCCTATTTCCTATGTGTCCCTGGTTAAAGGGAAGGTCAGGTCAGCTTATCTTAACCCTTTAATGACTGGGGAGGGTGGGACGCATTGCTTCACAATGCATTGCTTACCTCTCTGATTCTTAAAGGGTTAACTCGACTCGCGCACTGTGCCTGCTTCAGTATAACCATATGAGTGTCAGAAATGCATTGGATGCTTCTCTGGCACTCAACGGGTTAAATAAAACTGCTAGCAGCTGTCATGTCCGCCTCCATGTGCATGACATTTAGGACTGACTGAAGACATATCTCTCGAACAAAAGCACAGGCCTGGATTTATGGATACCTCTGCTTGATTACTTAACCGAGGCCTTGACTCGCCCACCTGTGCATAATCAGGGATACCCTTAACTCTTTAAGTGCTAGAGGTTTGTGCTACGCTTAACCATGTAAGGACCACAGGGGTGCAAAGGTCATTGTAATGCATTGCACACCCTCCTGTTTCATAAGAGGTTAAACTGTTGCACTGCAAACTGTCAAGACTTTGGGACGAATGTTCAAAAGAAAAGCGGGGCAAACCACGTGTCTGTAGGGGAGAACTAAAAAAAAAAAAAAAAAAAAATACAAAAATTCCCATTGATTTAAATGGGGATTTTAACCCCTTGAATGCTAGAGAGGTCTCCAATGCATTGCTTCACAATGTTTAGTTCTCCCCTTTGGTGCAAATGGTCTGTCCCAGAATTCCTCCACCCCACCCCACCCCACCCTTTGGAGTTGGACACTGTAAGGCAGATGTAGTAAGAATAACTGAAGCAATTTTGGGGCAAATTAAATGCACCATAGGGGGCACGTTAACATTCCCATTGAATTAAATGAGATCTTGAAGCTGTTCATTACTAGAGAGGTGTCCAGTGAAATTCTAAGCAATGCATTGAAGATATTTCTAGCTTTCAAAGGGTTAACAGTCTCCTTTATATCTACTGGGATTTTTTTCTTTGTTCCCTATGGTGCTGTTTTTGCAGGTTTTCTCATTTTCTTAGTACATCTACTTCACGTTGTAGCAAAGGGATAGTAACCCTTATTTTGACTTGACATATTCTGCAAGAGAATAAAATATCATATTGCCTATACTTCCCTTTTTTTTTTTTTTTCCATGTTCAGTAATGTCATACAATGCAACACTGAATGCACCTCTATTTCTGGTTGACCGTGAAACAGTAATACTATGGAACACTGAGTGCTCTGTATTCATCTGTTTACAGTCGACCATGAAACAGGGCAGTGATACAATACAATGTGACACTGAGTGTTCTGTATTCATCTATTTAAAGTCGACCATGAGACAGGATAGTGATGCAGTGGAACACTGTTCTACATGCATTTCTGTTTCCATTTGACCATGAAACGGGGTAGTGATACAATGTAACACTGAGCACCCTGTCTGCATCTTTGTTTCCAGTTGACCCTGGAACAGGGCAATGATACAATGTAACAGAGTGCTCTGTATGCATCTGTTTATAGTTGATCATGATATAATGTAACACTGAGTGCTCCTCATGCATCTGTGCATATTTATTTATTTTTATTTATTTTATTAGCTTACTAAATTCTGGGATCGCCGTGCTGCGTGGAGACCCCAGAATTCCATGATGTGCCAAGACCATCACCGGACATGCATGATGGTCATCACACAGCACATACATTATGATCCTTGCACGTCACATACCCTTAAGGGGTTAAGCCTCTGGCGCTAAAGCCAATAGCTAAATATGGATAATGCGAGTTGTAGTTCTCAACAGATTGTGTATCTACCCTTTTAACATTTTGAGTGCCAGAGGGGTAAGAATCGCATTGCTGTGCAATGCATTGTATGCAACACATTGCTTTGCAATGCATTGCATACCCCCCTGGCATTCAGAGGGTTTCTAACTGGACCTCAAGCATCTTTTCTTCAGTATACTCTAAAAAAAAAGCGTATTGCATAGTCCAAAAAGAAACAGAAGAGAAGAAGTGTGCAGTGTACGTGGCTTTCTGGGTCTCTTGTTTATGTTGTCCTGCGGGGGGTAAGGGGGATTTACACCTCCCATCTATCACCTCACAGGAGGGCGGTCAGAGCCCCAGCCCCCTCTGTTTTCTTCTCTCTGCAGTTGCTAGGAATAGACTGCCAAGTACTCGGTGTCCATATTGTGTCAATGTTGGGTGGGGGGGGAGGTCAGTCAAGGATGTAACTATATATTCTAGTGAGAATTACACCATGAAATTCTATCTGTTATCTGATGCTGCTACTGGCTGATAACCTATTAGATGCTAGCAAGGTCTCCAGTGCATTGCTCAATATCTCTCTTGTATCTAAGTGAGTTAACTCTCTTAATGTCAGAGGGGTATGCAGTGCACCCCTTAGGCACTCAGAGGGTTAACCCTTGAGTGCCAGGGGGATACTCGTTGCAAAGCAATGCTTTGAGTACACCTCTGGCACTCAGAGGGTTAAAGGATCACAAAACCTTTTAATTATGAAAGGGAAAACATATATTGTATGGCTTTTGCTGCTGAGTAAAACAAAGGTAGTTCCACTGCTGAAATGTGCTTCTTTTTTTTACTTTTTGTATTTGTGGTTTATTTACAGTGCCACCTGGTGTCCAGACAATTCGCCTGTTATTTAGACAGTTCTTCTGTGGCATTCTATGGGAGAGGTGGCTTCTGTACTCCCTAGAATGGAATAGTAATGGCTCTACCACTGTGTGGCAATCTGAACTGTAATAACTGTTCCGGATAGTATCTGCCAGGTGTGGAGAACTCTTGTTTTCACTCAGCAGGAAAAGCCTCATAACATATGTTGTTTTTTTCAGCAATAAAACTTTGATTTCTTAAACCAGTTTCTTAAACCAGTTTCACCCCCCAGACACTGTCCCAAATTACATACCTCTCATTGTCATCGATAACCCTCTCTTGTGTCTTATATCACACAGCTCTGTATCCTTTATTGCCCTTTTAATAACCACCCTTAATCTCTGTTTCTGCAGATCATCCTGGTCTCAATATTCCTCATGTTGTTCTCGTGACTGCCTCAGCTCTGTCCATTAGGAGTTATGGATCCTAGGGTCCCATCCCCCCTTCATCTCTGGAGTCCACGTCCCTTTGGCACTTACCCCCAAAACTGTCCTTCTAACACCAAGGGTGTAGCCTGTGAGTCCAACATAGAAGGGATTAAGGAGGAAGAGGAAGACACCCCGCTGCCTGACATTCCGCAGTGTCAACAGTCCAGTGATGATCGTGTTCTATTGGACACTTGGTATGTCATCAAACCAGGGAATACCAAGGAGAAAGTGGCCTTCTTTGTAGCCTATCAGTGTGCAGGTGGAGGGGCTTCACCACGTCCAGGGGGTGCCAAGGTCAAGGGTCGTTGGAGTGCTGGTGGCAGCTCTAGGGCTAAGAGACGGCGCCACGCCCTTGACCCAGATGCTCCTCCCTCAGTGGCTGAAATGGTGGCATTGGCTGAGAGTCGTGGAGCGGAAGTCATGGCCCCAAGGCCACCTGTGGTCCTGGTGACTTCCTCAGATGATGGAGGGGAGGATCGTTGCCGAAGTGTGGCAGAGGCAGTTGCCCAGTACGAGGCGGAACATGCGGAGCGTGAGGTACGCATTGCCTTCCGTGTGGCTGAGAGGCCAGGAGACCCTATAACTTGTGATCTTTACCAGTTGTTGAGCCCAGAGCCACATCGTGTCCGTGTCCTGCTGGAAAAAATGGAGACACAGCAAAGTGAGAGGGAGGAAGAGGCACAAGCCACCGCTTCTGCTTCTGGGTTCCATGTGGATTTGGTGCTGACAGGAGCTGTGGATCGCTGTGTATTCTATGGAGGAGAGGCAGGCGAAACAGAACCATTACCTGGCCAGCTCTTCTTTCCACATATTTCTACTGCTCCTCCTCCACCACCGCCACCTCCTCCACCTGTGCCTCCACTCTGCCGGCTCTACCGACATGTCTCACACGACTTCCTAGAGATCCGGTTTCAGGTTCAGAGGCTCCTACAGCCACGGCTTTGCCTCCCGTCCTTGCCAGATCATGTCCTTCTGGCTGTCTTCAGTTACCTGTCCACTAGTGCACTTGCTGCTGTGAAGTGTACATGCAGGCGTTTCAGAGCATTGATTGAGGACTACGGGGTGCGTCCATGCGACTCACGTTGGAGCCGTGACCCCCAGTATCGGGAGGACCCCTGCAAACAGTGCAAGAGGATATACCGGAGAGGGGATGTGTCTATGTGCAGGTGGCACCCAAAGCCTTATCACCACGACCTACCATATGGACGCTCCTACTGGATGTGCTGTCGTCGACCAGACAGAGCAGCTCCTGGTTGCCAGCTGGGACTACATGACAATAACTGGGTGTTGCCAGGAGAGGGCACTAGAGGGAGGGTGAGAGGACATGCGGAGGGGGATGAGGGGAGGTGAATTGTGGAGACTGCGTTGGCTGCTGTGTATGAGAGTTTAAATAAAAGGGATTATTTATAAGTCTACTGCTGTGATTGGTACCTTGGTTGGTCAGAGAATAGTGAGTTTATGTTATAATGTGTGAGTGGAAGGACAGACTGCCCTTTGTTTCTGTCATCTTGTGCATGAGAAGGACAGACTACAGTCACCATGAGGTGGGGAGTGTTAAGATGAGACAGATAGGGATACCACCTCGTCCCTTTAACCACTTGAGTACCAGAGGGGTGTGCAACACATTGGTTTTCAATGCATTTCACAGCCCTCTGATCCTCAGGTTGTTAAAGGGATAATAATGTTTCACAGAAACAGCAGCTCCAATTAATCTTCATAGTATTTGGGCTATGGAAAGCATTATTTCAATACTGTCAGAGTTGTAGTTCAAGTGTAATTGAATGATAAAGTATCCCACCCCCTCCCCTTTTACTGATGTAACACTGCTTACCTCAGAGCAGCAAGACTGTCCGGATGGATCTCAGAGAGGGACAATCTTCTGTGAGCATAAGGAAAACCTGTCAAGGGGGGCAGGGTTTTCCTTATGATCACAGTAAGAAGATTGTCCCTTGCCGTGAGCTGTCTGGTCAAGAGGCCAGATTCCACATCTGAGGGGAGGCAGCTTACACTAGGTAAAAGGGTTTGGAGGGGGATACTTTATCATTCAATTACTCTTGAACTACCTCAGACAGTACTGAAATAACACTCTCTATGGTCCAAATACTATGGTGATTAATTGGAGCTGCTTTTTTTTTTGTAAAACATTACTGTCACCTTAAGGTGGACTTGTCACCCAAAATCTTTTGTTAATTTTAAAGATGATTAAAAACTGCCTGTATATTTTGTATTAGCCATTTCTTTTTAATATAAATACTTTTTAGAAGTTAAATTTTATTTTTTGGTGACACATTGTGCTAGGCCAACACATGGTACAATGAATGAACCTAAGCATGTTTGGCCTCCAACAAAACTAATTAGCATACAGTGCAAAGAATTTGCTTAAGGAACCATCATTCATAGTTGCATAGTAGTTTAGGTTGAAAAAAGACTTGTGTCCATCCAGTTCAACCCTTTTCCTATTCCTGTTTACAGTCGTTGATCCAAAAGATCATTTCTCAAAAAAATATTTTAGATTGAAAAATGGCTAATACGACAAATAGGCAGATTTCAGTTTTCTGTAAAACAAGCTGAACTTTTCTTGGGTGACAGGTCCACATTGATCCCATTCGCTTATGACCGATCATGAGATAAACCATAGGAGGGCGCTGTGCAGCTATTGTCTGCCTACAATTCCCATCATACGCAGCCGGCCAACATCAGAATGTGGATGATGATAGTTGTGGTCCAATAACAACTTTACAAGGTTGACCACCTATGCTCTAGTGCAGTAATTCTTGGGTGCAGTCCTAGTGACACACCAACAGGTCATGTTTTAAGGATATCATTAAGTACAGTGACTTAACCACTGATTACCCAGCTGTGATTAAGAAGGAATATCCTGATAACAAACTGTTGCTGTGTCTTGAGGACTACAGGTCACTGTTCTAGAGAATTAACATTTCCTATGCTACCCCCAAAGTATGCCTCTTTTTGAGTGACCAGTATTAAAGGAAGGAGGTGACAGTCTTACATGTCCCCCTATGAGAGAAAGGACCTCCACCTATGCCTTTCCGTATGTTGCACTGTATAGGTGGTGGCCCATGTGAGTTTAGGGGCAATATCATGTGTCAACATATTCTATAGCAATAATCACCTGGGAGGAAATAATTTTAATCACAATGAAAATCAAATACAAAAAGGTAGACAGTGCTCTGTTTGTGGAAGCTGTATAGGAAACAAAAGTAAAACAGACGGGATGGTTTGTGGTCCAGACATGGTGAGAAAGGTGAGTGTTCATATATAATAGCTTGTTTATTTAGCTACACTAGATGAGTCCTGGCAGATGTACTTAAAGTATTTGAAAGAGGCCTCTTCTTGCCTAGCTCCCATTGGTTGGATTCATGTCTGTTTCTGGACATGTGGACAGCATTCTGAGAATCCAGTTTCATTTAAAAGAATACTACCACCTAATAATAACCCCCATTTACCTTATCGTGGCAGGAAGGTTTTAACATCCCCTATAACTTGTGCCTTGCTTAAACAGATAACATATTTAATCAGTCCTGTACACCATTGAAGTATACAAGACTCTCCTGGCAGGACTTTGCTAAAGTCCACTCATTGGATCATTTAATATTGCCTTCCTCAAAAACTGAAGCAGACATAGTGCATGAGCTCTCAGATGATGTTAGTATTGGAGAGGGCTGGGCTTAGGGTTGAAGGGTGGGGGGATGATCTAAGGCAGGCATGTCAAACTCAAATACAGTCGAGGGCCGCAAAACACTTGCATTTTACGAACAGGGTAAGTACAGGGCCGGCCCAAGACATTTTGCTGCCTGGGTCCAAGAATGAAATGCTGCCCCTCCACACACCAAAACCACATCCTTAATTATATTAACCCCTCTCCTGCCCCTAAAACCACATAGAACTGTAAAGTTGGTTTGTTTGTTTTTCACCCCTTGTGCCTTTTTCCCCCTTTCCTGTTTCTCTTCTCCTTCCGGCTCTTCAGTTTGCTTTTTACTCAGTCTCCCCACTGCCCCGCACTGATGACAGCTGGGACCGTGTCACATGCGGAGACGCCGTGTGGTGCATGCTGGGATTTTGTTTGTCAGTCTGGGAGCCAGACACTGGCCTCTGAACAGAGGAAGAAAACCCCAGCATGTTCCACACAGCGTCTCCTCGTCCCAGCTGTCATCAGTGCAGGCAGTGGGGAGACGCTGCGCACAAAATAGCATGCCTTGGGGTGGCAAATTGCCGCCCCTATCAGAGTGCCGCCTGGGTCCATGGACCCACTGGGACCCATGTAAGGGCCGGCCCTGGGCAAGTAGTAATTTGGCCAAGGGAATTGCTGTTGATGTAGTATACTTGGATTTTTCAAAAGCCTTTGATACTGTGCCTCACAACAGGTTACTGCATAAATTAACAGGCTTCAGTTTGGGAGGTGATATCAGTACATGGACAGTGAACTGGTCTAAAGTTGTAAATGGAGTGCCACAGGGTTCAGTCCTAGGCCCAATGCTTTTTAATGTGTTTATTAAAGATCTAGGAGTGGGAACTGAAAGTAGTATCTCAATCTTTGTTGACACTAATCTGTGTAAGGAAATACATATAGAGCTGGATTTTTTTTTCTCTCTGTAGAAAGATTTGGATAAACTGAGGCAGATAAGGTTTGATATAGATAAATGTAAGGTTATGCATTTGAGTTGCAGAAGCGAACATGCTACATATACACTAAATGGAAAACTACTTGGGGAATTGGCGTTTGAGAAAGATTTAGGAGTAATGATAGACTTCATAGCAGTGTTCACTGTCACTCAGTTGCTGCAACAGCCTATTAGGTACTATCCAATATAAAAAGGGGTATAAATGCACAGGGTGTGAATATACCTCTATATAAATCCTTGGTTAAGCGTCACCTGGAATATGGTGCATAGCTTTGGGCACCAGCTCTTAAGAGACATTACTAAACTGGAAAAAGTGCAGAGACGTGCAACAAAACTGACAAAAGCATTGGAGGATCAGCGTTATGAAGAGAGACTAAGCAAACTGGGCTTGTTTACATTAGAGAAAATACATCTAAGTGATATGATTACCATTTACAAATATATTTGAAGTCCATACAAAGAACTCTCTAAGGCACTATTTACACAAAGAGCTTTGCAAAAAATAAGAGGTCATCCATTAAGATTAGAGGAAAGGGGCTTTTGACTAAAACAAAGCAGTGGTTATTTACAGTAAGGGCAGTAAAGTTATGGAATTATTTGCCTTAGAATGCTTTGCTTGCATATACTGTAGTTGCATTTAAAAAAGTAATGGGTCCCTTTTTAGATCAGGATAAAATTGAGAGTTATGACAGGTGATTTCCCTGCAGATAGGATGTTGATCCAGGAAAAAAATGTTTTGCCTTTCTCTGGATAAATGTGGGTAATACAGCATAGGCTGAACTTGATGGACGCATGTCTTTTTCCAGCCTCGTTAACTATATTTCTACATAATATTGGCTGCTGGGGTCCATTTATGTGTATATATACTTACTTACTTATTCCGTATCAGGTAAGAATGAAGATTTAAAGGAACGCTAACACCTCCTAAAGATAACCGACTGGTTCTCCATAATTAATCTGTAATTGGTACTAGACACTGTTTTGACAAAGGCAGACTTTTTTTTTTTTTTTGTAGGATTCCTGGAGGGAGATGCACTAATGTTCAATATGGGTCCAGGCTGGAGATATTGTGGTTTATTTGCACCGATTACATCTTGTCGTATCCCTGTGAATAGACCACAAATGCACCATCGCCATTCCCTTTTCAGGTTTACAGTTTTGCATTGTCTAATCTGACAAGTCCTCGTTTGCATATTGAAATGCAGCTTAACGAGCCGTTGCTTTATTCCTGTGGATGTGTATATATGTTGGTGTGGCTATTTTCCACATGCGCTAAGATTCAAAAGCTGGCTAGGCTGTTGGGAGTTCACAGTCCCAACTTTACCAAACTGAGATGGAGAATTTGGGATCTTCCCACAGCTTTCTATGGAGCCAAAGGGGACAGTTTGCGGTCTCTGCTGGACAGGAGAGACAGCAATGGTCCTGCCTTAACCATTTGAGTGCCATAGGTTTGTGCAATGCATTTATCTGCAATACATTTCACACCCCTTTGGAACCAAAAGGACTATAACATAAATAATACCCCCGCCCCAGTTCACAGACACAGAGAACCAGTTTTTACCTGAACAGGCTGATCAGCTGTTTCAAATCCATGGGGAACTAGCCACCAATCAGCTGATTCATGTAAACAGAAAACCGCGACTCCATTTGCATTGAGAAATGTAGCAGTCTTTTGTTTACATGAATCGGCTGATAGTCTCCTGTGGACTTGAAAAGACTGCTCAGCTGGTTCAGGAAAAGACAGAAGGAGCAGGTAAGCTATTACATAATAGCTGCTTTTCTGGATCTCTGGATCTTTGAACGATCTGTGAAGCAGGGTAATCTGTCTTATAACCTTTTCAATGCTACAGCAGTGTGCAGTGCATTATAGACCAATGTTTTGCACATTCCTATGGTGCTGAAAGGGTTAAGGGAGGGCTGGTGGTGTTCTTAGTGGTGCCTTACATGTTAATGATTAAAGTGTCTTCCCTTCTTCACCTTGAATCTATATGGCAAAATATGTTGTGTTATCCCTGGAGAAATGGTCATCCCACATCACCATTGCATCTCCCGACTGGAAGTTATGCACTAAGACAATGATTCTCTGCTCCAGTCCTCAGGGCACACCAACCGTTCAGGTTTTCAAAATATCTGTAATTAAAGGAATAGTATACCCCCAAACTAAACCGTTTGAGTGCAAAGAGGGATACCCAACACATTGGTTAGAAATTAGTTGTGCACCCCTTTGGAATGCAAAGGGCTAAACCACGTGTCCCAGACTAACACTAACCTAGTCAGGCAGCTCAGAGGTTAGTTACCCAACCACAAAGCCAATCAAGTGCTGTAAAATGAAGACTAGGGCAGAAACAAACTCTGCTTCCAGCTTCTGATTTAATTACTGAAGTGATGGGACTTGGGATTGATATCTCAAGTTCTACCATAGAGTCATTGCACTTGCTCAGAGCCCAGATCTTTTATCAACCCCTTAAGGACACATGGCATGCCAGAACAGTCAGGGGTAAAACGTGTGATAAGGACCTATGACGGTCCTGGCACGTCATGGATTTCATGGCTCCCCGCTCAGCTGCACGCCTTTTGGGGATCACTGAATTGGTTAGACAAAAAAAAAATTCCATGGTCCTTAAGTGCCGGCTGCACCTCGGCCAGTCCTTAAGGGGTTAAGGTAATAGGGACACTTTTTGTATATAGGTGTTAATGCATCTTTAATAGCAAATGTGAGACAGCCATATTAATCATTCTTATAAAAACACATTAATAATGTATCCTAATATGCAAATAAACCCATTTGAGATTTACATTTGCATGGATGTAAAGTCACTAGTCAGTAGGTTACTATGAATAGGACTGCCTTGGCAGCCTTTAGTTTCTAGGTGCGGAATCTTTCTGTATGTTTTCTGTTGTGTCTCTAGTTGTGGCACTGTATTATGTGTCTCTCAGTGTCTCTTGCATTTCCTGGGCGTTCACTTTAGATATGTCTCATGAGTCAGTAATTTAACATTTCTGTCACTATTTAGTTTACTCATACCACAATGTGAGGGGGATATGAGGACGAACAAAAGTGGCTTGTTCTATGGCTAGTCACAGCTCAGAAGCATCACATTTTAGATCTCTATTGCCATTACAGGGGACAAATTTCCATGTACATAGTAGATTAGTCCTTCCCAAAAGGGTTGTCCAGCTCCAACATAACTGGAAAGGCCCCTTTGCCCAGGAACACCAGCTAACGCCAAATGTACATTTCAGCCTTGTTGGGCCTCAGCAATGAAGTGCAGCTGGTTTCCCTATACACTGAGAGGCTCCTCGTCTGACTTACCCTGGATATTTAAGGAGATTAGATTAGAGTTTATATAATTTCCTCTTTATTACCTCTTTTTCACACCTAAGTGCTTACGCTCCCTGGACAGTGTTGCATTGGAAGCTCTGTTCCCCTGGAGGAGGAGATTGAACCACAAGACTGCAGTCTCACAGTTTGGTCTTTCTTTTTTTGCATGATGCAGCTTCCATAGACCCTTTTCTTTGGGTTTGAAAGTCTGACACAGATGGGGTCTATGAGAGAGCCACAGACCTCCGGTAGCATTCCAGTTAAGGGGGCTAGTTTTCTGACCCCCTCACAAATGGCTGACATGAGCTGTTTTGGGGCTGCACAGTGCAACTCCATAAGAGCAAACTTGATAACTTCCCTTTCAGGTAAGTAGGGGTAGGCAGGGCCGGCGCCGGCCTAGGGCGCATATGTACTGGGGACGCAGGCATGCAGCAGAGAAGAGCTGCGCCCGCACGCGCCACGCCGGGAACCGCAATACAGTCAGGTCTGTGTCGCTACTGCTTTCCCTCATCGTGGTCAGCTCTTTAGTAATGCAGAGCGCGCTGGGAGTCATGATCTCCAAGCGCGCTCTGCATTACTGAAGAGAAGACTGCACGGGAGCTCCAGCAGCTACAGGTATGTGATGGGGGGCAAGTTGGAGCTGATGGGTGGCAAAGATGAACTGGTGGGGGCAAGGTGGAGCTGGTGGGGGGCATCTCTTACAGGCATCTCCAGACCAGGGGCAGACTGGCCCAGGGGGCAGAGAAGAGGACAATCATGAAAAGAGGTAACAATCATGAAAAGAGGTGGGGTATAAGTAGACGGGGCATAAAAGGGTGGGGCACGGGGGAGGAGCCAAATGAGCAGCAAAATTAGGTTTTGCCTAGGGTGGCAAAAATCCTTGCACCAGCCCTGGGGGTAGGGGGCTTATTAGGAGATGTATTCCTTTAACAGGGAATGAATTAAGCATGTTCAGTTATTCTTTAGTTTAGACAGAGGTAGATGACTGTTATTGGTACTGGGTAATTATGGACTTTGACAACAGATCCCCAGCTCTTTATGTAAAGTAGCAATTTCCAATGTTACCACTGACTTCCATCCACCAATTATGAGCATGACCTTTAATTACTATTATAATTTATTTATGAAGCACCAGCATGTTCTTCAGAGCTACAGCAGGTAGAAAAAATAATTACAGACCCATGACCCACATTTACAGGCTGATAAGAAGAGTGGAAAAATCCCTGCTCATAAACTCATACATTTTCCCTTCATCTAGACCATGGCTGGGCAATGTGCAGCCCTCCATCTGTTGATGGACTATATATCCCTCCAGCTTTGGCTGGAAGAGGATGATGGGAGCTGTATCCAGCTACAGCTAGAGGGCTTCCCATTGTCAACCCGTAATCTTAAAGGGATAGTAATACTTCATTTTATCTTTATTTTATTTTGTAGGCATTAAAAAAACATGAAGAACAATATAAGTCTTATCTCAAACCTGTATGGGTTGAGAGATATTCACAAGCAAAGTTTCCCCTCCCGCCCCTTTTACCTAGTGTAAGCCATCTCTTCTCAGATGTGGAATGCAGTCCATAGACCAGACAGATAACAGCAGGGGACAATCTTCTTCCTATGAGAACAATGAAAACCCTGCCCCCCTTGACAAGTTTTTCAGGTTTTTCCCTCATCTTAATTGAAGATTGTCCTTCTCTGCGATCTACCTGGGCACCTCCCTTCTGATCTGGCTGAGCAGTGTTACATCAGTAAAAGGGGCGGGAGGGGGGTACTTTGTCATTGAATTACTCTTGAACTACAACTCTGACAGTACTGAAATAACACTCTCCAAAGTCCAAATACTATGATGATTAATTAGAGCTGCTTTTATTATGAAACATTACTATCTCTTTAATCAAAGATAGGCAACCTTTGTCTCTCCTCCAGCTATGAGAGACTACAAATCCCATGATCCCCAACCAACCAGTGGCTGGCTGTGGCTCATGGCAGTTGTATTCCCCTAATATATACCAAGAAAACAGGTGGATTATAAACAGGCACTCCCCTCCTAAATATTTCCCATACAAAAGAGATCAAGTCAAAAATTAAACAAAATACAAAAATACTTTATTGAAATGACATAGGATACTGGCTACTGAAGATAGAATCTGTGTCCCAGCAAATATGCCCAAACCCAGCCCCCCTCCCACACAACCATTGAAAGCAACATTGCATAAAACAAACAAACAAAACCTATAGATGCCGGCATCTATGGGATAGTAATAGCACTACTTACATGTGATTTGAATCGTATAGATGAGGAGGACTAAACTATATGGTATATAGTATGTCAATAGCAATCAGAGAATTGTTCTAGATGTATATCACAGGACTTCCACCTTCCACTTAAAGTGATCTCATAATCCATAGAACACCTAAATGTCCAAGTCCGTATTAACGGCATCAAAGTTAATCCATCATCATATAGCTAATATATACATATGCAGATACAGGAGATGTGCAGCCAACCAACAAACCCGCACCTCACAAATAGTCTCACATCTTATTCACTTGGAGATCAAGATAATCAGGAAAAAACAGTATAGAGTGGACTAAACATCTCCAAAGAGAAAAGGACCTGCAAACCTGCAGTTTGAACAGGCTTCATAGTCAGGGAACTTACCACTGAGCTATCTCGCTGGCAATAATACCCCAGCATTACCCAACCAAGTGGTTACAGAATGGACACACAAGTCTAAATCTGAAAGCACAGAGCCTCCGCTGAAGAAGCCTTTAATAAAAGGTTGTCTGGATATAAAATAATAGAAATCCCTATGAAGCAAATGTGGGCAGCCAAGGTTGCCAAGTCCTTTATAAAAACTCATGGCACAGATGCCAGGCCAAAAGGAAGGCATTGAACTGAAAATGACAATATTTAAAGGCATATCGCAAAAAGTGCTAATGATCTGCATGGACATGAATATGTAGATAGGTATCCATTATGTCTAAGGAGACTAAAAACTCCCCTGAACACTTATAAGCCATTCCAGAGTGCAAAGACTCCATCTTGAACACAGGCATGAGAACAAAACGGTTTAAATGCTGTAAGGTCATAATAGAATCCTCTGGATCTTTAATGAGGAGAAATAGGTAACAAAACCTACATGTCCACCAGAGGAGTAACAGCGTCCAAAAATGGACAGCCTCTCACTGGATCACAAAAAACCCTGGACATGAAGAATGGAGGAAGGGATCTGAAATCTATAAATCCCCTCCTGTGATCACCCACACTACCCACCATTGAGAAAGTCCTTGTATAGTGTAAAAGATGCAGGTGACCTCCAATTGTTTGAGGCAGACCAGGCCCGTTCGAGTCATGCAGAGTAAGACTTGTCAGCTGGGGGCATCTGAGTAGGCTTGTAATATGACAAAGCCTATTTGGGTTTCATGGTAGGGTGCACCTGGGCTGCTACAGGAGTAGATATCCTGGAAGCATAACCATGCTGGTACGGGTAATAAAAACCATATGTCCTCTGTGGAAAAGAGGAATGCTTTGGATTAATCTGAGATAACAATGCACTCTCACCCCCAGTAACATGGCTGATAACCTTCTTCATTTCTGGGCTAACAACTTTTTGCCCACAAATGGGAGAGAGACCATGACTTCTTGGAAGACTGGACATCCAACCATATTTTTCGCCAAAGAGTTTGACACACAGCAACAGAAAGCACTAAGGCCTTTACTGTAAGCCTAGTAGAAACAAAGGTCACTTCAATAAGATTCACATTGACCTCAAATGTTTTAGATATGGTCTGAACATCCTCTTTTGATGCATCCACATGGACAACCTCTAAGTGTCGTTCACCCCAAACAGTAATGGCCCTTTTCACCTAAGCAACCACTATAGTTGAATATAAAGTAGCACCCGAAGACACAGAATTCACCTTTAGGAGACAATCCTGGCACTTATCAGTTTGGCCCTTAAGCAGCACCACTGCATCCACAAATAGCATTCTGTAAGTTTAGAAAGGTTGGAAATTGGAGTGTCTACTGTTGGGAAATAGACCAATGCAATAAGGCACCATAAGAGAAGAACTATGAGAGAAATATGTCTGGGAATAAAAAGGCTATCATCAGGCCTTTTCCATTCCACCAGAACTACTTGGTTCAAGGAACGGTGGGGAGGGATAATTGTGGCCTCCCTTTGTGCTTTTTAAATATATCTGTGGATGAAGAACTGGAGTCTGAGGCCTTCAGGGTCCCCAGAACTGCCCTAATAAGACTCTCAGCAAGTGAGTCTTCCTTCAACAAGTCCCCAGGGGTAAAGGATGAATCAAAATCATCCCCATCAGGTGTATAACACCAGATAATGTTTAGATGTTAATGTTCCTTTAATAATAAATCTCAACCCCATATTCTAGGTGCTTGCCATTAAAAGATTAATAGTGTATCAGCTTCCCCACATGGTAATATTGTTTATTTATGATTTCATATAGTATTTCAGAATGGGTAATATCAGTTCTGCCGTACAGAGAGCAATTTTAAATCTGATTGGTAATGTTTTCTCTTAGCATCATTCTAAATATAATACTATTAATTAGATTGTAAGCTCTTAGCAGAAGCATCCCCTTCTCAATGTAAGACTCACATTAATATGAGTTTTATTGATGTGGAGCAATGTGATACACTTATATACACACACAGTCTGATCTCCTAAAAAAAGATGGACACCAGGGTGGGAAAGAGGGACACTTGGGACGCAGGTTATTGTATATATCACCTGTAGCCTGCTAGCTAATGAAGATGGGAATTTTAGCCTGACACTGGTTACCTAGACGTTGCGCAGTAATCATACCTGGGAACTTTCAAAATGAGCTGACCCTGAGATTGTATAAATATTAACCCTTAAATTTCCCATAGATTATCAGCGATGTATCCCTGATCACTGTAATCGAGAATCGCTCCAATCAGCATTCAAGGAGCCATTAATGCACAACAACTTAAAGATATCGCTGTTTGAACACACACAAATGAAGCAGGACTTCTCCCTCTGCCTTTCTGGAACAAGTGGCACCAGTTTAGAGACTAAAGAAGTATTTAACTGGAGCAGAATATATAACAGCTAGCAGTGAACTCTCTCACCCTGAGATTTTGGCTCTTCACCCTGACATTTGGGCCAAAACCCTGAGTCTCATGATCAAACCCAGAGAGTTCCCAGGTATAGCAATAATCTACATCTTTACAACCAGGCTACCAACCATACTTGGGAACTCTCAGGGTTTGGACCCAAATCTCAGGGTGAAGGACCAAATTCTCAGGGTGAGAGAGGTCTGTGTCACCTACTATATGAATTTCCCATATTAAATATTTCATTTGCCTCTAAACTGGTGTCATTAGTACCAGAAAGACAGTGGGAGATGTCCTGCTTGTCTTGTTTGTGTTCAGGCAGTGAGTTATCAAAACTGTAGCATGTTAAAGGTCCCTCGCACACAGACCGGAGCTCCTCTGTGTTAGAGCAAGCAGGCACATATCGCATAAAAATCTACATTATGGGAAGCTTTAAGGGTTAATATTTCAAAGATCTCAATGTCAGCTCATCTTGGAAGTTCCCAGGTATGCTACCGTCCCACCAGGTCTACAGTAAGGAAGAAATACTTCATACAAGCCAGAGTATTACAATACAGTCCCAATGACGTGTTATTAGAGTGCCAAGTATTACACTACAAGAACATGGCGCTGTTGCTCCTGTTTTGTTGTCAGGAAGTAGAACTCTCAGAGCGTTTACAATTCAGTTTATATGATGAGCTGTCCGTGTGTTGCCTCCTTCACTGTTCTGACTTGAGGACCACGGTGCACGTGGCTCTACCTAGTCATCTCATTGGTTTTTGTCTTCTTTCCTGTCCTCTGCTTCTACTCCACTCGCAAAGAGTGTTTCGTCTTCTGTATTTGGATTGGCTAGAATTTCCGCCTCTTTTTCTTGATTGGCTTATTTCCTCTCTGTCTAATGTGTTTTTCTTGAATGGCCGGTTAGTCGCTTGATGGCTCCCCGTCGGGCAGCCCGCACCCCCCGCTCAGCTGGAGGACCGGCTGTCAGCAGCTCGTATAGTCCGAAGGTTCGGTCCATCCTAGTGCTGCTTGCGGGGGCCTTCATTGGTGCCGGCGTATTGCTGTGGGAGACCTGGGAACCAGACCGCAGCGCAGGACACAATGACAGGAGACAACCTCAGAGAGGAGAGGTGAGATGAGTTAGAATAAATAATTGAAGGAAAGAGATGAGACATGGTAGTCGAAGTGAATGGGAGAATGGAGGTGAGTGAGTCATGGTAGGACAGGTGAGTGACACAAGGTAGGAGTGGTGAGTGAGACAAGGCAGGAGAAGGGAGGCGAGTGAGACAAGGTGTGGATGAGAGACTGAGAAATGAATGGGAGAAGGGTGGACAGGTGAGTAAGAGGAGGAGAATGGGACAACGTTCAAGCACTGAATGGGAGAAGGAACGTGACAAACAAGTTAGGAGAGGTGAATGGAAGACAGGAAGTAAGGGAGGCAAGTGAGACAAGGTATGAGAGGGGAATGAGGGAAGGAATGAGAAGTGAATGGGAGAAGGGAGATGACAAATGGTGGGAAAACAGATTAGTGAGAGAATGGAGGTGAATGAGAAAAGGAGTGAGTTAAGTTAGAGAACAGAGGTGAGTGAAAGGAAGAGAAGGGAGGGGTGAGTAGTGAGTGGAGGCAAGAAGTGCATGAGAGAAGGAAGGGAAAGGTGAGAAGGACGGAGTAATGAAAGTGGGAATGGATGAGAGGTGAAAGAGAAGGGCTAAAAGTTAATTGAGTTAAGAGGTGGAAGTGAGTGAGAAGAGGTGGGAGATTAGTAAGTGAAAGGGAAGAAGATTTTGAGGGGAGGCACAATGAGAGAGTTGAGTGGGAGGGAAATTATGATGAGGAAAGAGAGGTGAGTGTGAGGAGAGGCATTGTGAGGAAGAACAGGTGAGTGGGAGGAAAGGCATAGTAAGGAAAGAGAGGTGAAGGTGGGGGAAGTGGAGCAGACACAAGAAGGAAGGAGAGGAATGGTGAGAAAGGAGAATAGTGTGTGGGGGGGGCTCAGTGAGGAAGGAGAGGTGAGGGGAGGCATTATGAGGAAGGAGAAGTGAGTGGGGAGATGAACAATAAGGAAGGATAGGGGAGTAGGAGAGAGGAACAATAAGGAAGGACAAGGGAGTGGGAGTGGAGACATGATGAGGAAGGAGAGGGGACTGCAAGTGGAGGCATTATAGAAAATAGAGGTGAGTGGGAGTGGAGGCAAGATGAGAAAACAGGTGAGGAAGGAGAGGTGAGTGGGAGAGGAAGCATGAGGAAGGAGAGGTGAGTGGGAGAGGAGGCATGATGAGGAAGGAGAGGTGAGTGGGCGTTGAAGCACGAGGAAGGAGAGGTGAGTGGGAGAGGAAGCATGAGGAAGAGGTGAGGGGGAGAGGTGGCATGAGGAAGGAGAGGTGAGTGGGAGGGGAGGCATGATGAGGAAGGAGAGGTGAGTAGGAGGAGAGGCATGATGAGGAAGGAGAGGTGAGTGGGAGGGGAGGCATGAGGAAGAAGAGATGAGTGGGAGAGGAGGCGTGATGAGGAAGGAGAGGTGAGTGGGAGAGGAAGCATTAGGAAGGAGAGGTGAGTGGGAGAGGAGGCATGATGAGGAAGGAGAGGTGAGTGGGCGTAGAAGCACGAGGAAGGAGAGGTGAGTGGGAGAGGAAGCATGAGGAAGATGTGAGTGGGAGAGATGGCATGAGGAAGGAGAGGTGAGTGGGAGGGGAGGCATGATGAGGAAGGAGAGGTGAGTGGGAAAGGAAGCATCAGGAAGGAGAGGTGAGTGGGAGAGGAAGCATGAGGAAGGAGAGGTGAGTGGGAGAGGAGGAATGATGAGGAAGGAGAGGTGAGTGGGAGAGGAGGCATGATGAGGAAGGAGAGGTGAGTGGGAGGGGTGATGAGGAAGGAGAGGTGAGTGGGGGGGAGGCATGCTGAGGAAGGAGAGGTGAGTGGGAGGGGAGGCATGAGGAAGAAGATGAGTGGGAGAGGAGGCGTGATGAGGAAGGAGAGGTGAGTGGGAGAGGAAGCATGAGGAAGGAGAGGTGAGTGGGAGAGGAGGCATGATGAGGAAGGAGAGGTGAGTGGGAGAGGAAGCATGAGGAAGATGTGAGTGGGAGAGATGGCATGAGGAAGGAGAGGTGAGTGGGAGGGGAGGCATGATGAGGAAGGAGAGGTGAGTGGGAGAGGAAGCATCAGGAAGGAGAGGTGAGTGGGAGAGGAAGCATGAGGAAGGAGAGGTGAGTGGGAGAGGAGGAGTGATGAGGATGGAGAGGTGAGTTGGAGAGGAAGCATGAGGAAGGAGAGGTGAGTGGGAGAGGAGGCATGATGAGGAAGAAGAGGTGAGTGGGAGAGGAAGCATGAGGAAGGAGAGGTGAGTGGGAGAGGAGGCATGATGAGGAAGGAGAGGTGAGTGGGAGAGGAAGCATGAGGAAGGAGAGGTGAGTGGGAGAGGAGGAAGGAGAGGTGAGTGGGAGAGGAGGCATGATGAGGAAGGAGAGGTGAGTGGGAGAGGAGGCATGATGAGGAAGGAGAGGTGAGTGGGAGAGGAGGCATAATGAAGAAGGAGAGGTGAGTGGGAGGGCAGGCATGATGAAGAAGGAGAGGTGAGTGGGAGGGGAAGCATGAGGAAGGAGAGGTGAGTGGGAGAGGAAGCATGAGGAAGGAGAGGTGAGTGGGAGGGGTGGCATGATGAGGAAGGAGAGTTGAGTGGGAGAGGAGGCGTGATGAGGAAGGAGAGGTGAGTGGGAGAGGAGGCGTGATGAGGAAGGAGAGGTGAGTGGGAGGGGAGGCATGCTGAGGAAGGAGAGGTGAGTGGGAGGGGAGGCATGAGGAAGGAGAGGTGAGTGGGAGAGGAAGCATGAGGAAGAGGTGAGTGGGAGAGGAAGCATGAGGAAGGAGACGTGAATGGGAGAGGAGGCGTGATGAGGACGGAGAGGTGAGTGGGATTGGAGGCAAGATGAGAAAACAGGTGAGCAGGAGAGAAGACATGATGAGGAAGGAGAGGTGAGTGGGAGAGGAGGCATGATGAAGAAGGAGAGGTGAGTGGGAGGGCAGGCATGATGAAGAAGGAGAGGTGAGTGGGAGGGGAGGAATGATGAGGAAGGATAGGTGAGTGGGAGGGGAGGAATGATGAGGAAGGAGAGGTGAGTGGGAGGGAAGGCATGATGAGGAAGGAGAGGTGAGTGGGAGAGGAAGCATGAGGAAGGAGAGGTGAGTGGGAGAGGAGGCATGATGAGGAAGGAGAGGTGAGTGGGAGAGGAGGCATGATGAGGATGGAGAGGTGAGTGGGCGTAGAAGCACGAGGAAGGAGAGGTGAGTGGGAGAGGAAGCATGAGGAAGATATGAGTGGGAGAGGTGGCATGAGGAAGGAGAGGTGAGTGGGAGAGGAGGCGTGATGAGGAAGGAGAGGTGAGTGTGAGGGGAGGCATGATGAGGAATTATCAGTAAGTGGGAGTAGAATCATGATGAGGAATTATCCGTAAGTGGGAGTAGAAGCATGATGAGGAATGAGACATGAGTGGGAGTGGAAGTATGGTGAGGAAGGAGAGGGAAGGATAGTAGAACAAATAAATATTACCTGTCTATCTCTCACTATTTATTTCACAGATTGTCCCCAAGGCTCCCTCCATTAAGCAAATCAGACAGCTCGTGTCTGAGGTGAACGTAGAACGTCTATGGTCATCCTTCTTGAGGCCGATGCTTATTGAGCGGCAGCCTGGCAGCGAAGGGAACCGTCTGGTGAGGGAGGTGAGTGATTGTTGGGCAGCACATTGTCACAGACTGAAGAGACTTGGTGATCAACTCATGTCAGAGGACACCTGGTCCCCTTTTATCCCTCCCTGTAGGAAGACACAGACAGGTGTGCAAAGAAGAACTGGAGCTGTTCTGGGTTACCCAGTTACATCATAGGGAATTTTCACTGGTCCAGTTTGCTGCAAGTGCATAGTGTGTACAAAGTGCCAATACATTACATATTTTTTTCAACCTTCTTTCTACATTGTATCAATAGACCTGCTTTCATGGCCCATGACAAAAAAAAATTCTGGAAACGGATTTAGGGAGCTCACTTTTCAGAACATAAAAGTGTGTGTGTGTGTGTGTGTGTGTGTGTGTGTGTGTATATGTGTGTGTATATATATATATATATATATATATATATATATATATATACATACACTTTTATGTTCTGAAAAGTGAGCTCCCTAAATCCGTTTCCAGATTTTTTTTTGTCATGGGCCATGAAAGCAGGTCTATTGATACAATGTAGAAAGAAGGTTGAAAATAAATATGCAATGTATTGGCACTTTGTACACACTATGCACTTGCATATATACTAGAAGACAATCCTGCGCTACTCTATATTAAAAAAAAAAAAAATGTGTGCCCTGTAATGGGCATATATAATAATTCTTAGTAAATGAGTGAAATTTTGTGTCACAGATTGGCCAAGTTGTGGGTAAGCTTGCCACCAACGTCAAGGTATTTCACTTTCGGCAAGTCCTACTCTAATAAACCTAAAAACTCTATCTAAAAATTAAAATCAAAAAGCCCTGAGGAAGTATCATTATGTATGCTTTGGCGAGCGAGGGACCCTTTAAATATGCTCTTTATTATTTATTTATGTGGGTCCCAGTGTGGTGCAATTAAAAACAGCGGACATACAAGCAGTAAAAAAGATTTATATGAGGGACTTACCTGGTGCACCAGGCCCCAAAAAGGGGCCTGCATTGTGTAGAAGTAAGAGGACTGTGGATCCAACAGAACTCTCCTTAAATAACCTTTTATACAACTACCCACAAGTCATGTGAAGTAGTTGATATCAAACAGACAAGGAGCATGCTCACCATGACAGGCTTAAGGCCTAGTCTTAAAGGGCCAGAATGAGGAAAGAAATGAAATAAAGGTGAATGATAAATGTGAATATACATGAGTGATTAAGTAATTTAATAGGATAGGTAAAAGGCTGCTATAGTGAGAAGAGGAGAAGTGCACAACCAAAGGAAGAAAAGAAACTCACAGCTCCAACTAACCTTAACATATCCATACAACAAATACAGCTTTAAGAAACGTATAAAGAGATATATATGTATAGGCAATTTGACTTTACATAGTATGCACTTGCAGATTATGTATAGTAAAAATAAAGGGTTCCTGTTCCTTTAACCCCCTTAAATGATAGAATGTCTTCCAAGTAAAGAGTATAAAATCACCACTTAAACAAACAGGTATTTATTTTTCAATCCTATGATGCAGTTAGTTTGCGTCAGAACCGCACTTCTGCAGCTTAGGGCAGAATGCAAGAAGGTCGAGCATTTAGTGGACATGTCAACTGGATTCACATTAGCATATTTGAATACTTCATTAATCCTTGACTGCCAGAGGGATATGCAATGCATTTTTCTGCAGTGCATACCTCTCTGGCACTCAATGGGTTAAAAATTGCCTCTGTGTCATGTTAACCAAAATACCTTCAAATGTACAGTCAAAGTGGAACTTTCGCCCTCGTGACACTTTACCTCAATTGATGTATCTCATAAAATTGCCTACATTTTTTAAACAATTGCACTACTGCTACTTTAGATGTCAGCTTATAAAAATTCCCTATTGACCTCACCTGTTCCTTTGGCTGAGGTACAAGCTGTACTGCAGTTTTCTACAGGACGTCCCCTTTTGCACAAAAAAACACAGTTGTTTACCAATTCATAAAAAAAAATGCACAATTCAGCATCTTTTTGTCTCCAATCATTTATATATCAAAAGTACATTGTAAATAGTGGTCTCTTGCGTTCTGCCCTTGTCAATAAAGTGACTCACTGTAGCCAATTGGCTTCCATTTCCAAGTGGCATGTAAAGGGCACCATGTGGGGGAGTTGGCACTGGGAGAGGAAGCAAGGACCCTAGGGGCAGGGAAAGGGGCATCTTGTTCTGAGTACAAGATAAAGCATGTACTGTATTTGGGTCATATGCATAAAGAAACTGTGGAGCAATTCTTAGGCAAACCTTCTGTACCACAGAGGATAAATAAAAATACCCACTGATTAAATTGAGCTTTTAACCCCTTGAATGATAGAGGTTCACTTTGAAAATGTAGCATGCAAAACAGCGTGTGACATAAAAGCACAATAATGAAGTCGACATGATGAAAAGGACGACATGAGAATCACACCCTGCATCTAGAGTACGAGATTCTCATGTCGCCCAATTAAATGTTGCTTCAAATGTGTTCAGGCTCCTAGTAAATCTAGAAAGTAAGTTAAGTATGGAGACTGCTGGTATGTCAGTGAGTGCTTGAGATGGAGCTCGCATCTTCCCACATTTGAAGCAATGTTTAATTGGGTGACATGCGAATCTCACGCTCTTGATGCAGAGCGAGATTCTCACATTGCCCTTTTCATCATGGTGACTTCATCGTTGTGCTTTTATGTCACATACTTTTTAGCATGCTACATTTTCAAAGGATACCAATAACAGAGCTGTCTCCAATGCTTTTCTTTGCGGAACTGCCCCAGAAATCCTCCACTGCCGCACGAAGTCTGTCATTCAGACCATGTTATGTCCCTCCAGCCATTGAGTGTGAAATGGGGGCCACTCCCCTTCCTTTAGCTGGCCTGGACTCACTATACATGTCTGGTTCTGTTAGAGCCTGTGTGGTGCACTTGTCTTCTCCCTTGACACCTGGAAGGAAAGGAAATTCAGCCACAGTGACCTCCTGTGCTGCTACCAGTGGGAGGGGTCATGGCCTATTTTCAAAATGTCAGCATTGATTGGCTGTGCTTCAAGAGCCTTAACCCTTTGAAAGCCAGAGAGGTATCCAACTCATTGCGTTGCAATACATTGGATACCTATCTGGCACTAAAGAGTTAAGCACAAAAGAGTAGCAATTCTGGGAAAATCCAACTATACCTCAACACCAAACATTTCTATTGGTTTAGAGCGGAACTATCATGCATTTTAAAGTCCGTCAGGTTTACTGCTGGTGAGTCTCTGAACAAGTTACATTTCTAAATAATGCCGGACTTACTAAGGATAATAAAAGTATTGATATGCTTAACTCTGTTAAAAATTATTCGGGGGGAACATTAATATGCATGATAGTTACGTTTTGAATGGTACTTTTATCCAGTTGAATACTGTAGGTCCTTACAGTGCGCTGGAGACCTCCCTAGCATCAGTCTGACAAAAGCCCAAATTAAATAGGCAGGAATCCTGGTAATTTTTATTTGTTCCCTATAATACAGCTGGTTTGACCCAACAGTCCAGCTCTTGTCTATAGTGGGCCAAAATGTCTCTCCATATTCCTAATAATCAAATGAGCCTGCTGATATAATCAAGGGGGGACCTAAGCCTTTAATAATCAGAGGGGTGTGCAGTGCATTGTTTTGTAATGATTTGTGCTCCTCTCTGGTCCTAAAGGAATTAACACTAACATTTTCCGATTATCCTACAGTGTGATCATAGAAACATAGAATTAGACGGCAGATAAGAACCATTGGGCCCGTCTAGTCTGCCCATTTGTCCTACTATAAAACACTCTAACCTTATTTGGTCCTTGGTCTTGTCTTATATTCAGGACAGCCTTATGCCTATTCCATGCATGCTTAACTTTCACTACCACTTCTGCTGGTAGACTGTTCCACTTATCTACTACCTTCTCAGTGACTTAAAACTTTCTTACATTACATCTAAACCTGTGTCCCTCTAGTTTTAGACTATGACCTCTTGTCCTAACATTTTTACTCCTTTGAAATGTACTACCCTCCTGCACTTTGTTTAATCCCTTCACATATTTGAATGTTTCAATTATATCCCTTCTCTCTCTTCTCTCCTCCAAGCTATACATGTTCATATCCTTTAGTCTATTCTGATATTTCTTTTCCTGTTCAATAGTCTTCATGATTACGTTAGCTCAGCATTTATTGGTATGATGTATTAAAGTTCCCATAATGTTTCTACATTTGACATAAAGTTTTAAGGACCAGAAGAATGTACAATGCATAGTGAAGAGATGTGTTGCACACTTTTCTGGTCCTTAAGGAATTAAAATCTGTAAATAAATCGCATTAGCATATTAGCCACCGCATATATGAATATTTTCTGTTGGACTTCTCCATCAACGTTCATCTTACATGAGTGCAGGCCATCATGTCCACAGAGGTGGACATGTTTCTTCATGAAGGGACTCGAAGACCCCAAACACCCATCACAAAGTCTTCCTGAGTTCTGTAGGCTTGTACACGCTGCCTGCTTCATTTAAGTTCTGAATAAAATATCCAGCTGCAATTATTTCTCACATGTCCCTTTGGTCCTGCAATATGTGTCCATGTGTAAGCATGATCGAGAGGAGAGTGAGAATTACAGATCCGGCCCGAAATCTTACACTGAGTTCTTCTGTTTTGATATGCACAGGGTTAACCCTTTGAGTGCCAGAGGGGTGCAAACGAATTGAGAGCAATGTGTTCGCTACCCCTGCGGCATGCAAAGGGTTAAAAGCCCCTTTTACATAGTGACATAGTTGATGAGGCTGAAAAGAGACATGCGTCCATCAAGTCCAGTCCATGCCAAATCACTGCTGTTGACCAGAGGAAGACAAAAAAAAACAAAAACATTGAAGCCATTCCCAAAAAAGCCCCAAGTGGCTAAAAATATTCCCTCCTGGCTCCAAATGGTAGTCAGATACTTCCCAGAATCAACATCCTATCCTATATAATAATTCGTTAGGATGTTTGTCAGAAGCCGTCATGCTCAGTAGAGACTGCCCGAACGCACAGAATACTGGGAGTTCTGTGCTGGGAGCATTCTGTGCTTTTGGGCATCTCTACAGTGCATAACTGCGTCAGTGGCAGGACGCATAGCAGGACTGACCTTTTAACCCTTTGAGTGCCAGAGGGGTACGCAACGCATTGCAATGTGTTGCGTACCCCTCTGGCACTCAAAGGGTTAACATCACCCAGACCTTGGCCCGTGTACACTGGCTTAACACTAGGCTGTCATAATTTGCAATATTGTTCTGTGCTCGATAGGTATGAAACTTTTGTAAAGCACTTACAGTATCTGGAAGCACAGCATTCTTTGGCAAAGAATTCCATAGCTTTACCACCCTTACTGTAAAAAATCTAGTTTTAGTTGAAAGCGCCTTTCCTCTAGTCTTAATGGATGACCTCTCATTCTAGCTCGGTTCTTTTGGGCTAATGATTAATTGGATTTAACCCTTTGAGTGCCAGTGAAGTGTACGTTGGATATCTCTGGCACTCATAGGGTTAAATGAATGGGAATGTTTGCATGTTTTCTAAGGTGTAGTTTGGGTTTTTTTCTCCAGAATTGCTCCTTTCATTTTTTCTCTTGTGTATACTGCCCTCAGTCTGTGAGGATTTAGCTTTTTTTATCCACATTTGGGACTGCAGTTATTGTGATCTCCCTTTCTGTTTATTTGTATCTTCTCAATTTTCCTGTTACCCCCTTGTACACAACTCGTGGTCCTTAAGGGGTTAATTTGATAGGAGGAGACCTGGCAGTATAAAAAGATCAATTATTGAGCAAACTATCTGCACAAATAAAATCTCCCAGTGGCTTAAATGGACCTTTTAACCCCTTGAATGCTAGAGAGGTCTTCAGTTCATTGCTTTGCTCTGAAATTGCTCCATTTCTCCTCAATACACGTGTCTCCATCTGTTCCTCCAGCAGTGCGACACAGAGAGAACCTGGAAGACTTGTTCCCATTATTATAGTGTGATGAGCTGACAGACAGGTGGGAGTTGGGGGTCTGTCTCTTCACACAGAATTACACATTTTAATTGGTGTCTGTTCCCAGCTCATATCCAGTCACCTGCGGTCTTTGTCCTCAGGTTGGACAGTTGACCTGGACCTGTTCGATGCAGTCACTCCTCGTGGGTCTTTATCCTTTGGGAGTGTGGTGGCCACTTTGGACCCCTCTGCCAGTCAACGTGTGGTCCTTGCCTGCCATCTGGACTCCAAGTGGTTCTTGCCGGATAGGAGGGGACGTCGATTCATTGGAGCTACTGACTCCGCAGTGCCTTGCTCTCTGATCCTTGAGGCAGTTACTGTACTGGACACCCGTCTCCTGAATCTCAAGAACAAGGTGAGTCTGTTTTCTAACTTTACCTTTTGAGCACGTTTGTGTAATCTCTTACCTAAGACTTCAGTGATTTACTGAGAAATTGTACCCAAACAATTAAATGTAGGCTTAAAGGGATAGCAGTGTTTCATAATAAAATCAGCTCTAATTAATCATCATAGTATTTGGACTTTGGAGAGTGTTATTTCAATTCTGTCAGAGTTGTAGTTCAAGAGTAATTCAATTACAAAGTATCCCCTTCCCGCCCCTTTTACTGATGTAACACTACTCAGCCAGATCAGAAGGGAGGTGCCCGGGTAGACTGCAGAGAGGGACAATCTTCAATTAAGATAAAGGAAAAACCTGAAAAACTTGTCAAGGGGGACAGGGCTTTCATTGTTCTCATAGGAAGAAGATTGTCCCCTGCTGTTATCTGTCTGGTCTATGGACTGGATTCCACATCTGAGAAGAGACGGTTTACACTAGGTAAAAGGGTATGAAGGGGAAACTATGCTTGTGAATATCTCTCAAACCATAAAGGATTATTCATTATAGTTTTTCTAACGAATGGTACCTTTTGTGAACGTCCATATTGTTGTAGTCGTCTTGTGTCAGCACAAGGACAACCTTGCTCCCATTCATCAAGGAAGCAGGTTTTCCTTACACAGACAAGATTGTCCCTCGTCATGATCCGTCAGGACCGGCTTTCAGATCTGAGGAGATTCTGCATGACATAGGGAAAATGGTGGGAGGGGGAAACTTTAAAATAAAATTACAAGAAGACTACAATAAAATGGACATTTACAAAGGTACCATTCATTATAAAAAGTTTAGTGAATAATCGATCTTAACTTTATATACTGACATTACGCTCTCTTTAACCCTTTGATTGCCAGAAGGGTACAGAATGCATTGCAAAACAATGCATTCTGTACCCCTCTGGCACTCAAAGGGTTAACCTTGTGAGTGCCAGAGACGGGTGCAATCCATTGCTCTGCAAAGTGTTGCTTACCCTGCTGGAACTCAGACGGTTAAAGGAGAACAAATACCTACTAAGGATAACCCCACTTAACTTATTATGACCAAAAAAAATCCACATAGTTCCGCTTTAGTGATGGGGCCATCATCAGCCAAAGTGTCGGCGTATGTTTGTTAGCCATAGTCCACTTAGCATATTGAATATAGTGTAAACGTTGGGTTGCCCATGATACTGACCTTTTGTAGATTTGAAGTTGAGCGTTTTCAAGAAGTAGAGCGCTGCCATCTTTGTTATGTTGTGCGTGACAATGCTTGCCCGTCAATCTTAAGCAAATCACCACCCCCTCCTCGATGTACTCCCCTGTTATGAAGATCGATGGGCTGGTCTTGGGGGAGGAACGCCGACGCCGAGGAGGGAGCATTCAGTTTAGTATGCGGCAAGAATATTGCCACAGGACATGAAGATAGGAGGTCACATGATTTCTTTACAGAGCAATATCTGAAGATTGGAATAGCTTTAAGAAGTATTTCACAGAGAGTTATAATTATGTTACATCATTTAAACTTATGAAATAAAGTTAATATAAGATGAAAGTTCTCCTTTAACTGTGTTAAGACAACAAAGATGCCCATGCAAGTCAAAGGACATTGATTATCAGATCAAAATGGCTTAATTCAGAAAGGCGGAAGTTAAAGGGATAGTAATGTCAAAAAATAGATCTACATACGATTGTTTAATTAAATTTTTTATAATGCATAGTATCTTCTGAAAATTCTTTACCTTCATTTTCATCTTGAAAATCCAGTTAAAAGTCATCGTCGTCCCCCCCCGCCCCTTTCCTTAATGTCATGCTGACTTCCCTCGGATCCGAAAGCTGGTCACTTGACCGGACAGATCGCAAGGAGGGGACAGTATTGTGTCAGTGTAAGGAAAACCCTCCCCCTTCCTTTTAAATAGTGTGGCACGGTTTTCCTTACACTGACACAAGATTGTCCCTCGTTGCAATCCTTCCAGTCAAGTGACCGGCTTTCAGATCTGAGGGAAGCCTGCATGTTGTGATGGAAAGGGGTGGGAGGGGGAAACTTGTAACTGAATTTTCAAGACTAATATGAAAGTAAAGGAATTTCATAAGAGTATGCATTATAAAAAATGTAAGTGAACAATCGTATGTAGATTTATTTTTTTACTTTACTATCCCTTTATGGACGGTTACATTTGTATGAGCTCTCTGCTGTCCTATCTGTCCATATGGTATAACCACATGTAATACAGTACTCTTCCTGCTTTCTGTCTGCTGCTGAGCCACAAGGTTCTTACTCACCATGTGCTATAATCTTACACCCATGTATCTCCTATAACATCCAGTTTTGCAGTATAGCACCTGACCTTACCCTAGGCAACCCTTATTTTTTTATTGATCAAAAACTTCTGTGACTCTGGTCCTTTCACTCCTTTTTATGTAATTGCAAAATATCCTATTTTCCCATGACTTCCCTTTTTATGTTCTGCCCCGACAGGGATCCGCACTCACCCTGCAGCTGTTTTTCTTGGATGGAGAGGAGGCCTTTGTTGAATGGTCAGAGACAGACTCCCTGTATGGGGCACGACATTTGGCGGAGCGCTTGGAGAAGACAGAGCTGCCAGGAGGCGGTGGGACTGAGCTGAGCGCCATAGTGAGGAGGGGTATCTTTGGAATAAGTAAGGGGGGGGAGGTGAGGAGCCTTGGATCATACAAGTTATACAGGGGCGTGGCCCATCTGTCTTTTTTTCAGGTCCTCTTCATCCTGTTAGATCTGCTGGGAGCGCCAGATCCTCTGATCCTGAACCATTTTAGTGAGACTCACTCCCACTTCATGCGACTGCGTGCACTTGGTGAGACAACTGTGGACTGATCGACCACAACTTGACTTTCCATTCCTTTTTCTCTTTCATTCCCCTATCCCATACTTTCACCAATGCTGATGTATTAAGAAATTGTGGAATAATTCTGGCGCAAACCTGTTGACCCATTGAGCACAAATAAAAGGTCCTATTTATTTAAAGGGATAGTAATGTCAAATAATGAATCGGTCGTTCCATTTATTTTTTATAACTTACTAGTTGAAGAGCCAGTGTACACAGGCCACAGTGCCACCCAGCAACGGCTGCGGTACAGTCATGCACAGTAGAGACTGCCCGCGCCATGGCCGATAACGGGGTGGGCCGCTCCATTATCAGCCATGGCGCGGCCAGCCTGTACTGTGCATGACTGCAGCGCACACAGCCAACTATACTGCGCATGACAGCTTCTGACAAACATACATTTAGCGAATTATTATATAGGATAGGATCTTTTTAAAATCATTTACCTGCATATTCTTCTTGCAAATCCAATTAAAAGATTCTCCATTACGTCATGAAGATTTCCCTCAAATCTGAAAGCTGCTCCAGATGGATGGCAACGAGGGACAATATTGTTTCAGCATAAGGAAAATCATATCCCGCTTCAAGGGGAGCCGGGTTTTCCTTATACTGACACACACAATATTGTCCCTTGTTGCGATCTGTCCAGACCGGCTTTCAGATCTGCGGGAAGTCTTCATGATGTATATACCTTCTTTGATCCCTAGTTTGTTTTGGTAGATACTTAGGTTAGAGGTGTGTGTGTGGATATTTCTGCTGTATTTTGACAAAAATCTCCAGATTCCAATTGATTTAATTGGGATTTTAATCCCTTGAATGTGTTGGAGACCCCCCCCCTCCAGCATTTAACCCTTTGACTGCCAGAGGAGCATGCAACGCATTACAACCCCCCTCTGACACTCACAGGTTTTAAGGGGTTAAAAGTTCACTTAAAAATAATTTTAACTTCTCCCCCATGGTTCATTGGTTTGAGCCAGAATTGCTCCAGTTTTTCCTAGTGTATCCGCCTCAATTCCCTTTTTCACTCTCTCTCTCTCTCTCTCTTTGTAGAGAGGCAGTTACATAGTCATGGCCTCCTGAAGGCTCACCCCTCGGAGAACTCTTACTTCCAGCGTGACGTGTATTACGGTCCCGTGGAGGACGACCACGTTCCATTTGTAAGAAGAGGTCAGATTATGCTCACTGTCATCTTTTTTATATCTTGATTATTGTCTCTTGTTTAGAGATAAATTGGGTTCTCATACAGTGGGTGGTTCCTACCTACGGCGCTTTCAATTTCTATGTCTCATATGCTTTAAAGGTATAGGGGTGATTTTAAAGCGGAACTTTCATGCTAATAACATTGCCCCCGAATATATTACTAACCTAGCAATATGCAAAGTCATACTATCCTTAAAGGGATAGTAATACTTCATTTTAACTTTATTTTATTTTGTAGGCATTAAAAAAACATGAAGAATGATATAAGTCTTATCTCTGAAACCTTTATGGTTTAAGAGATATTCACAAACAAAGTATCCCCCCCCCCCTGTTCAACCAGATCAGAAGGGAGATGCCCAGGTAGACTGCAGAGAGGGACAATCTTCAATTAAGATAATGGAAAAAGCTGAAAAACTTGTCAAGGGGGGAAGGGCTTTCATTGTTTTCATACAAAGAAAATTGTCCCCTTCTGTTATCTGTCTGGTCTTACAACCAGACTCACATCTGAGAAGAGATGGCTTACACTAGGTAAAAGGGGCGGGGAGGGGAACTTTGCTTGTGAATATCTCATAAACCATAAAGGTTTGAGAGATAAGACTTATATCATTCTTCATGTTTTTTTAATGCCTACAAAATAAAATAAAGTTAAAACGAAGTATTACTATCCCTTTAAGCTCAATAAGTCGGTGTTATTGTAGAAAAAAACATCTTCGGCAGGAACCAGAAGACAGACAGTGCAGACATCTTAGAGGAAATGTACCTCTGAGTCTGCGCTGTCTGTCCTGTTCACTGCCATCACTGGTGAGTAGTGTTCCTTAGTGCCTTAAAGGGATAGTATTCCTTGAAAATTATTTTATTTTATATTGTAGCCCTTAAAAAACATTAAAAATGATATAAGCCTTATCTCCCAAACCTTTATGGTTTGGGAGATATTCGCAAGTAAAGTTTCCCTTGGAGTGACATCACTGCTCCAGCCTTCATATTTGGAATCCGGTCCGCAGTCCGGCCGCGGCTCTTCAGCAGTGCTGAGATCACGATCTTGAAAAATAATTTCTTCATTGGAATGGTCTAGAAAGTGTCCTTGCAAGCCGGGCACAGTTTGTAAACCGTTCCAATGAAGTAGTTCTTTTTAAAGTTCGTGATCTCGGCACTGCTGAAGAGCTGCCGGCTGATCTGTGGACTGGATTCCAAATCTGTCCACTAGATGGCAGACTTGGCTAAAACAGCAAGGAAAAGAGAACCTTACTTTTATTATTATTATTATTAACTTTACTTGCTAATATCTCCCAAACCATAAAGGTTTGGGAGATAAGATTTATATCATTTTTAATGTTTTTTTAAGGGCTACAATATAAAATAAAATAATTTTCAAGCAATACTATCCCTTTAAAGCACCGGAAGGGACTTGACCGCACAGGCACACAGAGCTTCTCTTGAAAGCTCTGTGCAGCCTGATGCCTGCAGAAGATGTGTTTTTACTGTAATAACACTGACTTATTGAGCTTAAGGATAGTATGACTTTGCATAACACTAGGTTAGCAATATATTCGGGGGCAATGTTATTAGCATGAAAGTACCGCTTTAAATAACTTTTTGGTTTAAGCTGTCATACAGTAATTTAGAGATTGACTGATGCTAGTGATTTCCTTTTATAAGTCTTGTTTATTTATATCTGACTTTCTCACCCCATTCTCTAACATCAGCTCTCTCCTCACTACGAGCTGACACCATCCATTAACCGCATAGCTCAGACGGAAAGGGATATTTATCTGTTTGACCCATTTCAACACTTATGAATTTAATAAATAAAGATTTAACAATTTTAATACCCCGATGGGTGCCATTTTACAGGTTCTATTTTGCCTGAAGTTCTCCTTTTTCCCTTCAGACGACGTAGCTAGTGTACTTCCCTGTAGGCACCATCGCTGAGTTGACTGTATATACCTCAGAATTGGTATTTGTTGATGCGGAGGCAAACTCTTTCTTGCCCATTTCAACACTTCCCCAAAACTTTATTGTGACAGCATATTCAGGCCTTACAAAGAAGTATTGGAACAATTCCATGGGCAAACTAACTCCCACCCCCCATAATGTCAAGTTTCTCAGTATTTTTGGTTTCACATGCAATCTGGGATTTTTGGGGGACCCCTAACATATTAGTGGTCATTTATCAAGGATGCAATGGGGGACAATACATAAATATATAGTTACTCTTATGTCTTACAATCAGGATAATAAAAAAAATAAATAAATAAACATTTTCTGCTATTTCCGTAATGATACATATGGAACTCCACTTTTGCCTTTATAGAGGAAAAGGGGCATGTGGATCTCCGTGGCACACCAAATGCCACGGCAGCCTGCCACAGGGAAAATGAAAGCTTTCCAATAGCTCCATTAATTATAAAAAAAAATGTAAACTAAAACTTACACTACAAGCCTTCTGGGCAAATCAACTACATCATAGGGACCAAAAAATCCCCATATTTCCTTCAATGTAACCCCTTTGCCAGTGGGGTGGCCAGTACATTGCTTTGCAGTGCTTTGGACGCCCCACTGGCACTCAAAGGGTTAAATGGACCTTTTAACCTTCCAAATGCTAGAAAAGTTTCCAATATTTTGCTTTATCATTTGACAGATTACAGGACCAATTTAAATAAATTGGAATATTTATAAACGGTCTTTAGTGTGATTTGGTTTACATCTGAATTGCTCTACTTTTCTTCGACCATATGCCCTTAATTTGATATGCTGTCACAATCATTGTCAAGGACAAGGTGAGAGCTTAGACAAAGTGAAATATCGCCCTCCATCAGAGCCAAGCAGTGCATTGACTGGGTGAAAGGTAAAAAAAAAATTTTATAAATGTGAAATACACAGATACTAAAAGCATTTTAGGGAGTGTGATTGAAATCTGTCTCATTCTATTGGATTACAAATTTAAAACAACTTTATTTAAAAGCATTACTGTAGCTTTATTTTTATGACTCGTGCTGTGCTGTCCATTTCTCCCAGGTGTCCCTGTGTTGCATGTCATCTCCACACCTTTCCCTGCTGTCTGGCACACACATGATGACACAGAGGAGAATCTTCACCGTCCAACAGTCACCAACCTGTGTCATATCCTTGTCACGTTCCTGTGCGAGACTCTGGCTCTTTGACATTATGACCCATCAAACACCCTAAACTAGGTAAGGTAACACGTGGCTCTCCAGCTGTTGGAATCTTCATCTTCCACCATCCCCAGCCTTTATCTCCACCAGCTGGGGAACCAGGTTGCCTGTCACTTGATCTGAAGAAACCGCTTGCTGGACAATCATGATCTCTCTATGACCATCCAAGATTAATGATTTGAAAGCTAGCAACAAACTCTCAAATAGACTTTTGAGAATGAACCTTCAAAAGACCACCTGCTCAACCAAAATACTGAAATGGGAGGCAGCTCCAATGTCAGAGAGACCAGCAGAGGAGACAGATTCTGGTAGAGACCACGAGAGACTGTTTAACTAGTTCTGAGAAGCTCCTTTATTTTAATGACCAAGACATACTAATTTATTGTGACCATTGCAGCCTTGGAAGGAACATGACTCATCAGCTGAGAGCTGTGTTCATGGCTGAGGAGACTCTAGCACAGTATTTGAGAGACTCATGTGATGCTTACAGAGGTCTTGGTGAAGTTCTAGGGTCCCTATCGAGACTTATAAATTGAAGTAAGACTACTTCAACTCTGTTGGTTTCCTAAAAGTGCCAATAAAGTTTTATCTAAAATGAACACAATCTTGGAATCAAACTTTTTGTTTTTCATGTCTAAGGAAGCAAAAGTATTAATTCCTCTAAAGTATGGATGGGTTACCTAAGGTATTTCAGCTGTTCACTACAATTCCTATCATCCCCAGCCAGTCTACAGCTGACTGGGGATGTTGGGAATTGCAGTCTTCAACAGCTGGAGGACCTCAAGGTGTTCTTTTTGATGTACAGGAAGCAAAAATGCTCAGACGTGAGTTGATCTTTTATGAAACGCTATATTTTAACCTGTAGGAGACAAAGTTATGGCGGGCACACAATCTTTACCTCACAAAGCAGCATCTATTCACCTCATGGCAGCTCAGGATCTCCTCCTGGCAGCAGCGTATTTTCAGTTCTCACAACCCCAGGTTCCTCTAGCTTCGTAGGAGCAGGGCACTCTAAATAGTAATTGAGGGCTTCTTTTGGTCACATTTACAGCCATACTTCTAACTTTTACCTGATAACCCTTGCATTACTAGCTCATTTGGAAGAGAGGGCTTACATTGGTTACAGTGGTTAATTCTTTGTGGGGAAACTATTCTGTTCACCTTAAAGGGTCAGTAATGCCCGTTTTATAATTTATAACTAACTTTATTTTTGTAACCTCTACAATATTAAATAATTTGGAGAAAATGCCATCTCATAAACCCTTATGGTTTGAGAGATATTCTCTGGTAAAGTTTCCCTTTTCCTGACAGCAGGAGATTCGAGTCAGCTGACTCGAGGAGGCTCTGCAGCAGAGCCGAAATCGCATTATTTAAAAAGAATTACTTCAGTGGAATGGTCTGCAAAGTGTGCTTGCAAACCAGGCACACTTTGTAGACCATCGCAATTAAGTCATTCTTTTTAAATAATGCTATTTCGGCTCTGCTGCAGAGCCACCGGCTGGTCCTGGGACCAGGATCTCGTGCTGTCAGCACAGCACTGATGTCAGGAGAAGGGAGGGAGGGAGGAACTTTAGAGGAGAATATCTCTCAAACCGTAAGGGTTTGAGAGATGGCACTTTTTTCCAAATACTTTATTTTTGTAACCTCTACTATATTAAATAATGTTGTAAACGGGCATTACTGACCCTTTAATATTACTACTGCTGTGGTCATCCCTTAGGGACACACTATATGTTGATGGGTGTTGAACTACAATTATTACCTTTTTATGTTAGTCGCTTTGGAATATTTGCACACCTGATTTCTTATTAGTTCTGAAGGAAGGTGAATTTAAAATCAATTTATTATCCATATCCCATTGGGACATTTCTCTTGTATTCTTTTTTCCTTCTGAACTACATTATGGCAGACAAAGAGGAAAAGAAAAATAAGATCAATAAAACATTTCTAACACATGTAAAACTTGCAATTCTAAAGTCACAGACAATATGTCTGTGTGTTCTAAATGTCTGGACTTTGAGGCTAATAGGGCTTCCACATCTGCAGATGCACCTCCCTGTGCTTGAGGTTTTACCAAGTTTTCTTGCCAAATAGAAGATGTTTTTGGATAGATGGTTAACAGAAGCACCTAGTGCAACAGTTAAAAGACCACAAGCCAAAAACCCTCAAAAAATTTCTTTATTCACCTTCAGATTTATCTAATGATGAAGGTGAATTTTCTAGTGACATTTCTGAATCCCCCTTATCCACCGGAGGGGGTTTCACTTTGAAGGACTCCGATTCAGAATCCATGGATTCTTTAAAGTAGAGATGCACCGATACCGATTTTTTTTTTTTTTTAAGACCGAGTACGAGTACCGATACTTTTTTTCAAGTACTCACCGATACCAATTACCGATACCTTTTTTTTGCGGTCATTTGTCAGTTTTCTAAGTACCTATTTGCTTTAGGTACTTGGCAAACTGGCAAATGACCGCAAAAAAAAGTATTGGTAATTGGTATTGGTGAGTGCTTGAAACATACACATACACACACACCACCTCTTGATTCTCCCCTCTTGACTCTTTCTCCCCCTCTTGATTCCCACCTTTGCTTTATTCTACCCCTCTTGAGCCCCTTTCTTTTGCATTGGCTTTTTCTCTCCCTTTTGATCCCCCTTTCTCCCCCTCCTTCTCCTTGACTCACCCTTTTGCCTCTCTCTGCCTCCTGATCCCCCCTCCTTTTGCCTCTTCTTGGGCCCCTCCTTTTGCCTCTTTTTCTCCCTCTTGACCCCACTCTCTGCCTCTTTCACCACCCGCTGCCCTATCTTGCCTCCCTTACTCTCCTCTGCTGGGTGCTCTGCCCCGGCAGAGGTCAGCGTCGGAACGTTGCCATGGTAACCTGCAGCAACGATCCGACGCTACAGGAGTGAGGTGACCGGGGAGCATTGTGAGCAGCTCCCCGGGCTCCCTCTCTGCAGCACCGACCCTGACACAGGGTTTCGGTGCTGGCATCTGCCGCATTTGCGCAAGTACAAGTACTCGCGCAAATGCTGGTATCGGCACCTACCAACCCTACTTTAAAGCTATTTTAGATCTCCTGGAAGTTTCAGATGATCAAGCTTCTAAGTCCTCAGCCAAATGTCTTTTTAAACATAAATGAAATCTGCTGTTCTATTTCCTGACTGTGAACAGCTTGACCAGATAGTCACAGATAAGTGGGAAACCCCAGATAAATCTATGGTTATTCCCAAGAAATTTGAATAGGTTTACCCTTTTTTTTTAAGTGCAGTAGAACATGGTCTAAACCTCCAGCTGTTGACACTACAGTTTCCAGATTATCCAAACATACCAATATTCCTATTCAAACTGCAGCAGCTCTTAAAAATCCTGCTGACCAAAAGGTTGATACATTAAACAAACTGATGTTTTGTGCACTATGTGCAACAGTTTGAGCTTCCTTTGCTTCAGGCTTGGCATGCAGAGCAACTGAGGCTTGGCAAGCTCAAATTATTCAATCCATGCAAGACCATGTGCCTCGTAATGTTATTTTCCCTCTCTTAGGCTACCTCCAGGAGACCACTTCCTGTATTGGAGAGGCTGTCTTGGAAGTGGCAAAGGTAGCCTCTTAATGTTCAGCTACAATGGTTACAGCACAAAGTGCCTTGTGGCTGAAAATTTGGAATGCAGATTCTACCTCCAAAAAAAGCTCTAATATCCCTGCCATTTAAGGGATTCCTCCTTTTTAGGCCAGAGTTAGACTAAAGATTCAGTCGTGCTACTGGAGGTAAAAGTACTTTTTACCTCAGAACAAACCTAAAAGATTTGATATCAAAAATGGTATTTTCCTTACAGAGGTAAAACTTCCTGCAGACAAAATACACCTCGCTGATCTGGAGGTTTCTTTAGTTTCAATAAAGCAAAACCTACAAAAGAAAAATGTATTCAAGGCCTCAGAATCCAAAACATCCACAGTATGAAGCTTGGAGTATGGAGTCTCTCAGAAAGAAGACTCCAACACTTTTTTTAGCAATGAAAAATATAAATTGCAGATGAATGGATACTTAACTGATTCAGGAGGAGTACAGAATGTCTTTCACAACTTTACCACATCGTCATTTTTTTTTTCATGTCCAGGGTACCAAAAGAAAAGTTGTTACAGGAAGCCATTCATCAGGTAATCTGACAATTTCTGGACAGTGGTGTGATACTCTCAGTACCAAAAGAACAACAGTTCAAAGGATTTTATTCCAGTCTTTTTATGGTACCAAATAAAGATGGATGAGTCCATCCTATCCTGGATCTGAAAAAACTGAACCAGTTTCTCAAAGTTTCCAGGTTCAAAATGGAGTCTATCAAATCTGTGATAGCAGCCATTGAAACAGAGGAATTTCTCATGTCTTTAGACCTCAAAGATGCATGCCTGTATGGCCCAAACAGTGGAACTATCTCCGGTTTCATACCAAAACCAACACTTTAATTTGTGGCTCTGTCTTTCAGCCTACCCATAGCACTGATAGCTTTCACCAAGGTGATGGCTCCTCTTATGGCTCACCTCAGATCCATAGGAGTAAACCTGACTCCTTATCTGGATGATCTTTTGCTAAAGACTCCATCTTGGGAGCTAATTCAACAACATCTTATTCTGTTAACAATGAAGAATCACAATTATCAACCTAAGCAAGTCCTATTCCTAGGACTGATATTCAATACCAATGTTCAGGAGGTGTTATTACTGCAAGAAAAAGTTTCAGATCTTCAGGACACAGTCCAATCCTTTCTCTCCCTACCAGAAGTTTCAGTAAGGCACTGCTGAAGATTGTGTGGAAAAATGTTAACCACAATAGAAGCAGTTCCTTTTGCTCAGTTTCACTCTAGGCCACTACAAATGGAACTAATCCACAGTTGGTCCAAAAATCCAAAACATCTTCATCACATGATGAAGATATCTCAGTCCACAAGACAGTCCCTAAAGTGGTGGCTCACAAGTTCAAAGGAAAACATTTCTCAATAACAGTGGAAGATAGTCAAAACACATGCCAGTCTGTTCTGATTGCCAAACATCTATGGGTACTACTACGTTTTCCAAATGCTTGCCATCCCAGTTTTATTTGGTGCTCCGTTTCCATCATGGTGTTTCCATCTTTTGACATTTCCTGTCCAAGGTAGACATACTTATCAACTTCTTGTAGTTCTTGTCCATCTACTGTGATTTTCCTTAGTATGGTAAATTTGTTAAAGTCCCTCAATGGACTTTGAGAAAATAATTTATTGGTAAATTAAAAAAAATCCCATTATTGCAGTGTCTTGCCCTTCACTTATTTTGTCTCCTACGTGTACGCTGCAACATAGTAGTGCAGCATTTGAATGTAACATTAAGGACACGCAGCAGCGAAATCTAAGAAGACGTATTTATAACTGTTACTAGGGAAAGTGGGGAGATTGAGGCTTCTACTTATTCCAGTGTGAGCTTGGTCATCCTCTCCCTAACACTTTGTTTTGATTTACACTCATTTATATCTCCCACACATAGTGCCAGTTGAGTGAATAGCATCAACTTTTTTTTTTGCTACATTTTAACATGAGCATATAAAGCATACGTAAGATTTATAGGACTTTGGATTTTTAACCCCGTTGAGTACCAGAGGGGTATGTAACGCTTTGCTTTGCAATGTGTTGCATACCCCTCTGCTCAAAGGCTTAACAGGCAGTGACAGCAGCCAGAGCCATTTGACTATTGTTATATCTTTAACATGAATCTCTTTGTGAGGGGTTTATGATCAGTAACTTACAAGTTACGGCACAATCTCTGCCTTTTACTGCCCTACATTTTGTATCAGAGCTAAATAGACAAGGGAGTTTCATTCATATTGTACACCCTTCTGATGCTCAATGGTTTAAATAATAATCCTCATCTTCAGCCATTTTCGATCCACTTCAGGATGAAGGCCACCTCAGAAGCCTCCTACAACTTCGAATTGCACCGATGGATTTCTTATTTTCTGCACTACAATATTACTTTTTATATTATATTTATAGCATTATACGGAGGTTGCAACCTCCGTATAATGCTAACCGGAGCTTGATATCACAATAGAAGCCATTCACACAATTCAGTACAGTGGAACAAGGCTAGGGTGACCATTGGTGTATATGAGATTTGTATGAATTAAACATTCCAAGCAGTATCATTTTGTCTTCTCTTATGTTCCTCTTGTAATAAGCACTGTAAACTAGCCACCGTCTGACCCAGGAACAGATTCTGCTTCTGACAGCTATACAGCTCGTCAAGCAGAAAGGGGAGGCAGCGGAGAACTTTATTTTCCTACATCTCTCAAACCATAACGGTTTGAGAGATATGAATAAGTGCAAGTACTCTCTTTTAATTGTATGTACAATATAGTTAATACTTTTTTTCTGACATTTCTATCCCTATAATAATTCCTACATAATCAGTACTAACTAGAATTCAGATACATTTGATAGTGATACCATGTTCACCCATCAGGTGTGGGCAGACTGAAGAAGACCTCCAGATGGGGATGGCTACAACTTCCATCATCCCCATCCGGATGTTGGCTGGCTGGGAGTGATGGGAGTTGTAGATCTCTATAGATGGGGCACCTCAAGTTTTCTTCCTATATCTTAGATATTTCCAGCATCCAAGGGTCTAAATGGTTTGATGTTTTTAGGGTTCCAATAAATTTAATCTTAAAAGTAAAACCTCAGCAAAACATTCACGAAACATTGCTCTCCTCTGTAGGATTCACAAATCCCCATTTATTGTTCTTCAAACACACAATGTTTACAGAATGGGTAGTCAATTGTCAGACCTCTAGCTGTTGTGAACTAGAACTTCCACTGTCCCCAAACAGCCATAGGCTACTGAGATGGGAGATGTAGTCTCCAACAGCTGGAGGTCAGATGATTGATTACCCATGGTGTAAGGAATGGAAGTAGATATTGTTCAAGAATGACATAGAAGCAAGGTGTAACTTTTGTTTTGTTTGTTTGGCTGTTTCTGATGTTACAATGTTGTTCATATGGAAAGATAAAAGCTCAATATGATAAGCTACTGGGGGTCATTTCCAAGAGCAGATATTTGGTTCTTAGGCCTGGAAGCGGGGCCAGGTTGTGATGGTGCTGTAGAAGGTGTTCCCAGGACAATCTGTGGCCGTCACATTGCGATGTCCTTTCAAGATGTAGGCAGCCTTAATGTAACCCTTGGTGACCCCGCAGCTGATCAGACTCTTCACTGCATTTTGAGCTGCTGTGTTGGGGTTACGACCTTACGGGAAGAATTTGAAAGGAAAAAAACAAAACAAAACAAAAAAAAATGGCATAAGAAAATGGCTGGCGGGGGGGATGATGAGAGTTAGTCTGTCTGGAAGCTGATGGAGGACTTCATTCCTCACTCATGAACAATAGTCAATGAGCAGTCTTATGACTACACCTGGGAACTCTGGATCTGAAGGAAGCAGCTGAAGGACTTTTCATTCCTCACCCCTGAACTGTGTAGTCAGTGAACAGTGTTATGAATATACCTGGGAACTCTGGCTCTGACCTGGAGACCAGTTTTTATACTTATTTACCAGGTCTATGGTCACAGAGGCTGATTCTCAGGCTCAGTGAGTTCCCTTGTAACTCCACCCACTTCACTGCCAGTTCTGGTCACTATCCTCCCTGTTCTAAACATTCTCTGCCCATTTTATGGCAATTCCTTCCTCACCTTCTTGCAATCCCTCCCACATCAATCAAGCACCACCCACTTTATGACACAACGTGCATCATTTGGACACTCCCAACCCTAGACCTTAATGGACCACCATAGGCTTTGTGCAACAAGGATCCCAGGTGTGATTATAACCATATGCACAAAGATATGTGACACAGTTTATAGCATACCAACTGCACCACAGGAGATAGATAAAAAAAAACCTTGATTTAAAAGGAACATATCTAAACAAGAGTACTCTCTCTGCTGAGGTGCTATTCAAAAAGTTATTGCAGCTCAAATATTCCATTTTAGGTGCAATACCTCCATGGTATGAAACCTTATGGTGGCGCTGTTGCTACAGCAGTCTATGGACAACACTTGTCAGTAACCTAAACCCACCATAGGCTTCTGCAGCAACAGCACCACCAAAACATTCAGGCCGTCCAAGAGGTTAATTTTATAAATTCTAAATGGGTGTTTTGCCCCAGAAATGCAACATTTTTGTCTTTGTACATAGGTCCCATTGTGGCTGAGAGTCTCCTTCTCTGTCAGTTCTCACCAACCGATGAGGCCCACATAGGCCAAAACGCATTCCTGTGGTTTTGCTGTCTCTCTCATGCAGAGAGGATTGCCTGATATTTCAGAGCTGAACTGACTGTGAATCAGGATCAGTCTGATGTGGATATGGAAATTTTTTCTCTGCAGTGACTCATGGGAGAGCTCACCATGCCTAAGAACAAGACACTTTATCTTGTTCGTGCTTGATGGGTGCTCAACACATTTGTATGTTTCCCTAAGTTTAAGGGTGTCCCAGGCATGGGCCCTTGCTTCTGTGTGCCTAGAGGGATTCAGCTGCAGCACACCGACGAGGCCCACATAGGCCGAAACGTACATCTGTGGTTTGACTGTTTTTGGTTTTTTTTTTGTTTGTTTTTTTGTGCAGAGAGGATTTGCCTGACATTTCAGAGCTGGACTGTCTATGGGCAGGATCAGTCTGATATGTATATGGAAATTTCCTCTCTACAATTGCATATGGATGTGAAAAATGTGACTTGTAGCACTACTGAGAGGCCACCAATGCCTAAGAACAAGACACTTTATCTTGTTTGTGTTTGATGGGTGCTCTTCTCATTTGTATGGTTCTTAGCAATGCAGCTCAAACCTGTCTTCAGCCCTAACCCCCATTGCAGGTTGTGAGGATCTCCTCACATGAACACAGGAGAATCAATTAGTGGTTCAGTCATTCTGAAGGATCTGTCTGAGTTAATGAACTTCACTTGTATTTAACTGAGGAGATCCTGAAAACCTGCACTATTCAGGTGTGTATGTTTGGGGGGCTGAGAAAAGTTCTGAGCACCTCTGGTCTGATGAACTAGGAAAAACTGGGTCAAACCAACAGTTCCACAGGAGACAAATACAAACATCACCAAATTTCCATTGATGTACATGGGTCTTTCCAACCCGAATGCTAGAAGGACCTCCAAATTGTTGATTCCTTAGCAAGGATGGGGAACTGCATTTACATTCCTGGGAATTTTCATTTTTCCTTTATGGTGCAGTTGGTCTGCCACATAATTACCCCAGTACTTCATAGTACATAGGCCTAACTCTGCCTGATATACTGACCCTTTTCGCTGATCACTCTGCCTGATATACTGACCCTCTTTGCTGATCCCCCTGTCTGATATACTGACCCTCTTTGCTGATCACCCTGCCTGATATACTGACCCTCTTTGCTGATCACCCTGTCTGATATACTGACCCTCTTCGCTGATCTCTCTACTGTAGTCCAAAATATAAAAGAAGACTCTCTAGTTCAGTGATTCCGAAACCTGTTCTCTCCGCTTCCTCCCCAGACCAGTGCAGGTTCTCTTCGTTTCCCCTCATGATCATAGGCAGATCAGTCTGGGGAACTACAACCAGTGCAAGGCACCAAGGCTTGTAGGTACAAAGTGGCCCAGTAAGAGAGCTCAGGGCGAGCCCTCACAGACCCCCTGTTCAATGCCCTCTCTTTAACCCCTTGGATGTTAGATATATTACAATGCATTGTTGATGTCTCTAGAATTCAAGAGGTTAAGGTTTCTAAAATTCAGTGCTGGTCACAAAGTTGGCTGAGGAAGTCAACAAAATGCAAGCTTTGTTCTCTGTTGGACTAAGTGGGGACTGTGTGTATGTGGAGGGGGATCCAGGCTGGGTTGGATTGCTGGAAGCTCTGCAGTCTATGCTCCTTTAGGTCCTTGCACTAGTTATGTTGCATCGATCAGTGACTCGGCCATTATGATAGATCATCTTGTGCTAATGATATGGTCACCTGTTCTTGAGGATGAGGGCAGCTTTTGGGAACCAGTGATCTAGAAATAATTGGAAAATGCAGACTGGCCCAATAGATTAATAGTTTCTTGTCTATTGTCCACCGCCTGGGTGCTGGTTTACTACTGAAATGTCCCCCTCTATTTAGCAACCAACAAAACGCAGCGTTAAAAATGTCACCTGCATGAAAAGGGCAAAATTCTGATGTCGCAGGCTTACATGTCACCAAGCCGAGTAGCTTCCATCTGTGCCTTAACCCCTCGAATGTCAAAGAGGTATGTTGTGTACTCCTTTGGCACTCAAAGGGTTAAAACAATGTGCAAAACAATACATAAACTCTCAGTTTGTAAAATGTATTTAGTTATAAAATTAGAAAGATTAACTTGCCAGAAGAGCTCACTAGTCTCCACTCTGTAGCACAGGTGCATGGCTGTGTCAACCTTCATCAGAAATGAATTTACAGCACCTGCACCAAATACCACAATTTTTACAGTTATCTGCTGAAACTTTATGCTTTGTAAAGGATATGAACTATTTTTATTTGTAAAATGCCTTTAAGGCTCTTTAGTACATAGAGATTTAGTCTCAGGTGCCTTTATTTGCTGCAAAATGCTGTATATTCCCCATCTTCAGTATTTGGCTGTGCAGTTTCTGAGATATTATACAACTAGCTGTGCAGATACACATAGTAACTTGCTATGGAAGTGCAGCAGTATGCTCACAATGCAGGTCAGAGGACCATATTACTTTAAAGGGCAAATAAAATGAACCAATAAAACGATTATGTTAAAGATCAGGGGTTTTTATTCACTAATCACTGTCACCTCTGAAGGTAGCAGCACTTACAGACCACAGTGTACAAGCACCCCCTTTTCCTCCCCAAGGATGGCACTGCGTGCTCCAACCAGGCAGCTGGAGATTCCCACTGGCTGTTGTGTTGGCACATCCACCAGCTACAGTAACTCAGGATACATCTGTTGTCCCACAGAATGTAGACCAAGGTGCCTGTTTCATATGGTCAGTGAGTTTAATACTCAAATTAATTTATGTTGGTTATGCTGCACTGGACCGTTTAATTTAAGCATTGCATAAATCCAGAGGTAATATTAATTTTGCATTCTGATTTTGCCCGTCCCATGCAGGCAACATTTTGGGCCATGGAGAGTGATATTTCAATAAAGTCAGAGATATAGTTCAAGAGTAATTGAATGATAACGTATCCCCTTCCCGCCCCTTTTACCTAGTGTAAGCCACCTCCCCTCAGATGTGGAATCTGGTCTTAAGACCAGACAGCTCACAGCAAGGGACAATCTTTTTACTGTGAGAACAATGAAAGCCCTGCCCCCATTGACAGGTTTTTCAGGTTTTCTCTCATGCTTACTGAAGATTGTCCCTCTCTGCGATCCATCCGGACAGTCTTGCTGCTCTGAGGTGAGCAGTGTTGCATCAGTAAAAGGAGCGGGAGGGGGATACTTTCTCATTCAATTACTCTTGATCTACAACTCTGACAGTATTGAAATAACACTCTCCATGGCCCAAATACCATGAAGATTAATTGGAGCTGCTTTTATTTTGAAACATTACTATCCCTTTAACACAGAGTTTTGTTGGTCGACAGTCTTTCCTATTTCATAATTCAAGATATTGTACACTGAGAGTTTCTTTGGTGTTTTGTAAATTGTTTTAACCCTTTGAGTGCCAGAGGGGTGACACGCAAAGGTTACGGCACAGATGGATGCTACTTGGCTTGGCGACACTTAAAACCTGCAGTATCAGAATGCCACCCTTTGGACGCGGGCAACATTCTGATGTTCTCCTTTTCATGCACGCAGCATTTTTTAATATAGCTTTTTGTTGGTCACCAAATAGAGGGCGACATTTCAATAGGATACCTATATACCCTCACTTACTCATGAAGTTTCCAATTACGCTGATCCCAATGGAAGGTGTGCTGACATTTGGGGTGTGAGCTCCGACAGTTGTCCAACCTCGGCCCTCGTATACATTGCCATCCTCTCCCACCAGGAAGCTGCAAATACACAAAGAGGCTGATATATTAAAAAAAACCAGAGTCAACTGTGGATCAAATCAACTTGTGCCAAAGGGGAAGAATTAAAATTCCCCATATTATCATTCTTTTAAATCCTTTGCAATAGGTTGAAGTCCTCTGTAGTATTCAACGGGGAGATTCTCTAAGCAGTGATAAAGTGGAGATGACTTCTCCAGTTTATCACTTCTCCAATTCCTATGTTATTCTGTGGAGCCTATTCACTTAGATCTCCATAGTTGAAGAAATCTTAGTGCGTAGGCTCCAGAGGCGTAGCGGAGGCCCCCGCAGCCCCTGCGGTGCGGGGGGGCCCCGACAGATTCAGGGGCCCCCAGAAAATTTTTGCCATATACAATATTTGTAGCCCCACCAGACTCAGGGGCCCCAAAAAAGTTATGCCCAGCCAGCCATATTGGCTTGTATTAGAGGCCCCACTGACTCATGGGGGCCTCAGAAGGCTTTTACCTATAAACAGGAGCGTCACCAGAGGAGGGGACAAAATAACACCTTGCAGTTCAGCAGCCGAAATTATGTGATACACAGCGACGCATCCGTGAACACGTGACACGCAGCGACGCGGACGCATGCTGGGGGTTTCCTTCATTTGTCTGGGCGCCAGTTTGAAAGTGGTGGCAGAAAGATGAAGAAACCACAGTATGCACCACTTCTGTGTCGCCGCTTGTCAAATTGTCCTGGCTTGCAGTCATCAGTGGTGGCAGAGCGACGGAAGTGCTGAGAAGAGGACAGGTCTTCGCCAGCACCGACCCTCTTCACGGACACAGGCAAGAGGGGAAAATGGAGGGAGTCAAGATGGGGAGAAAGAATAAAGAGGGGGTCAACAAGGACTGAAAGAGGCAAAAGGGGGAAATCAAGAGGGCATAGAGCAACCAAAGGAGGGATTAAGACTCGAGGGGAAGACTTGATGAAACAGGGGGGATCAAAAGGGATGGAAGAGGCAAAAGGGGGTAAATCAAGTGCTAAGTGGGGGAAAAAGACAAAAATGGGGTATCAAGAGGGGGCGAGAGAGAGGCAAACGGGTGATCAAGAGGGGGAGAGAGGCAAAAGGGGGGATTAAGAGTCAAGAGGGCAGAAAGAGGCAAAAGGGGAAATCAAGAGGCAAATGGCTGAGAAAGAGACAAAAAAGGGGGATGAAGAGGGGGAGAAAGAGGCAAGTGGGTGAGAGAGTCAACAAGGGGAGGTGGAGAGGCAAAAGGGGGGATAAGAGTCAAGAGGGGAGATTAAGAGTCAAGAGGGGGAGATTAAGAGTCAAGAGGGGAGAAAGAGGCAAAAGGGGGAGATTAAGAGTCAAGAGGGGAGAATAAGAGGCAAAAGGGGGAGATTAAGAGTCAAGAGGGGAGAATAAGAGGCAAAAGGGGGAGATTAAGAGTCAAGAGGGGAGAATAAGAGGCAAAAGGGGGAGATTAAGAGTCAAGAGGGGAGAATAAGAGGCAAAAGGGGGAGAATAAGAGTCAAGAGGGGAGAATAAGAGGCAAAAGGGGGAGATTAAGAGTCAAGAGGGGAGAATAAGAGGCAAAAGGGGGAGATTAAGAGTCAAGACGGGACAATAAGAGGCAAAAGGGGGAGATTAAGAGTCAAGAGGGGAGAATAAGAGGCAAAAGAGGGAGATTAAGAGTCAAGAGGGGAGAATAAGAGGCAAAAGGGGGAGAATAAGGGTCAAGAGGGGAGATTAAGAGTCAAGAGGGGAGAATAAGAGTCAAGAGGGGAGAAAGAGGCAAAAGGGGGAGCTTAAGAGTCAAGAGGGGCGATTAAGAGTCAAGAGGGGGGGAAGGCTAAAGAGGGTAATCAAGAGGTGGGGAATCAAGAGGCAAAAGGGTGATAAAGAGGGAAAGACTAGAGGCAAAATGGGGGATTAAAAGGGTTGAAAATCAAAAGGGGTAAATCAGGAGCTAAGGAGGGAGAAAGATAAAAATGGGGGATCAAGAGGGGGTAAAGAGGTGGAGAGTCAAGAGGCACAAGGATGATCAAGAGGGAAAGAAATAGGCAAAAGGGGGGATCAAGAGTCGAGGGGGAGAGTCAAGATGCCAAAATTGGGATCAAGAGTCAAAAGGGGGAGAGTCAACAAGGGGGAGGAAGAGACAAAAGAGATCAAGAGAGAGAAAGAGGGGAGGTCAAGCGAGGGAGAGGCAAAAGGGGGGATCACTAGGGGGAGAAAGAGGCAAAAGGTGGGATGAAGAGGGGGAGAAAGAGACAAGAGGGGGGAAAGAGGCAAAAGGGGGTGTCAAGAAGGGGAGAAAGTGGCAAGAGGGGGAGAAAGAGGTAAAAGGGGATGAAGAGGGGGAGAAAAAGATGGAATGGGGGATCAAGAGGCAAGGGGGCAATAGTAGGAGAAAGAGGCAAGAGCAAGGATCAAGAGAAATACTTTCTCCACCTTGCTTTTTTTCCTCTTTATTCAATTCTTAACTATTTCGCCCCCTGCACCTTTATCTTTCTGTCCCCACTTTTCTTTTTCCACTCGTTACTTCTTTCTCTTTAGTCCATTCATGCCTTTGTCCCAATGGCCCCTCTTTATCCCACTCTTTCTCTCTCTCTCCTTTCTTCCCCCTTTATCCCCCTCTTTATCCCTTTTTCTCTCTCACTCTTGCCCCTGCTTTATACCACCTCTTGCCTCTTTATCTTTCCTCTTGTCCCTGCGTTGTGTTGCAAAGCTTTGGATACCTCTCTGGCACTGAAAGGGTTAAATTGTGCCTCAGTCTGTTTAAAAGGATGGACATTTGTCCTTGATACAACAGTCGGGTATATCTATATAATCACTGTAACAAAAGCACGTATCTAGGTAGGTGTCCATCATACAGCAGTCAGGTGTATCTATATAATTACTGTGTGTAACAGAAGGACTTACATAGGTAGGAGTCCGTCATACAGCAGTCAGGTGTATTTATATAATTACTGTGTGTAACAGAAGCACTTACCTAGGTAGGAGTCCATCATACAGCAGTCAAGTGTATCTATATAATTACTGTGTGTAACAGAAGCACTTACCTAGGTAGGAGTCCACCACACAGCAGTCAGGTGTATCTGTATAATTACTGTGTGTAACAGAAGCACTTACCTAGGTAGGAGTCCATCATACAGCAGTTAGGTGTATCTGTATAATTACTGTGTGTAACAGAAGCACTTACCTAGGTAGGAGTCCATCACATCAGTCAGGTGTATCTGTATAATTACTGTGTGTAACAAAAGCACTTACCTAGGTAGGCATCCATCATACAGCAGTCAGGTGTATCTGTATAATTACCGTGTGTAACACAAGCACTTACCTAGGTAGGAGTCCATCTTACAGCAGTCGGGTGTATCTATATAATTACTGTGTGTAAGAGAAGCACTTACCTACAGATTGTGTCCCGTTTTATTGAATTGGAGGCCCCGCCAGTCATGGGGCCCCCAAAAGAAAATGAAAAAGCCCCCCATAAGTGAGAACCGCCAGTCAGTGCGATGGGAGGCTTCACGTATGTGTCCCAGTCCGCTTCCTGTCTGCAGTGTTTACCTGCAGTGCTTCTAGGCTCTAGCTGTGGTTGGCTGGCAGTGGCACATGACGTCTCCCCTCCTCCAGACTGGAGTCGCTCGAGTCATCTAAGCGCCGACAACGCGGCTGCGTAACAAAATTCCGCCTCTGCTATAATCCTTTGCCTTCACCTGCTATAGAACGGGAGCCATCTACTCATACAGGCGCAGCAGTTGGCGGATGGCTGAGGTGGCTTAAAGAAGTGGTCATGACGACCCACTGCCGCACTGCGAAGGCTGGAGGCTTTCTTCACTCCACTCTGCTCTGGTGGTAAGTCCATCATAAAGCAGCAGGAGAGAACAGCCGTTTAACCCTTTGAGTGCCATATAGGTGTCCAGCGCATTGAGGATCAATGTGATGGATACCTCTTTGGCAAGCAAAGGGTTAATTTAACTGAAATGGACAACAGGACAATGTGAGGTGGACAATATAAGTGGACAGTGTGTGTGGGGGGGAGACAATGTGAAGTGAACAGTGTGTGTGTGGGGGACAATGTGGGTGTGGACAGTGTGAGGTGAACAGTGTGGATGCGGTCATTGTAAAGTGAACAGTGTGAATGTGGACAATGTGGGTGGTTAGTTTGAGGCGAGCAAATGTGGGTGGACAATGTGGGTGTGGACAGTGTGAGGTGAACAGTGTTGATGTGGATAATGTGAGGCGGACAAATGTGGGTGGATAGTGTGAACAATGTGGATGTGGTCAGTGTGAGGTGAACAGTGTGGATGTGGTCAGTGTGAGGTGAACAGTGTGGATGTGGTCAGCGTGGAGAGTGTGGTTGTGGTCAGTGTGAGGTGAACAGTGTGGATGTGGTCAGCGTGGAGGTGAACAGTGTGTGGATGTGGTCAGTGTGAGGTGAACAGTGTGTGGATGTGGTCAGTGTGAGGTGAACAGTGTGGATGTGGTCAGTGTGAGGTGAACAGTATGTGGATGTGGTCAGCGTGGAGGTGAACAGTGTGTGGATGTGGTCAGTGTGAGGTGAACAGTGTGTGGATGTGGTCAGTGTGTAGAGGACAGATGTGGGTGGACAGTGTGAGGAGGACAGATGTGGGTGGACAGTAAGTGTGGATGTCGTCAGGGTGAGGTGAACAGTGTGGATGTGGACAGTGTGAGGTGGACAATGTGGGTGATAGTTTGATGTGGACAGTGTGAGGCGGACAATGTGGGTGGGCAGTGTGAGTGTGGACAGTGACTAATATTAATAATGTAAGCCTCAAGATGTAAATCATAAAGGTAGTTAATAACTTCCATTTAAAGGTATAGTAATGTCAAATAAAAGTATTAACTATATGGTAGATAAAATTAAAAGAGCACTTGCACTTATTTGTGTCTCTCAAACCGTTATGGTTTGAGAGATATAGGAAAATAAAGTTCTCTGGTCCCTCCCCTTTCTGCTTGATGAGCTGTAAAGCTGTCAGAATCAGATTCTGGTTCCTGGATCAGACAGTGGCTCTTCAGCAGCACTGACATAGCAATACCTAAAAATAAATTCTTAATCGGAACGGTCTACAGCGTGTGCCTGGTTTGAAAGCACATGATGTAGACCATTCCAATGAAGTATTTATCTTTAGATATCGTTATAGCGATGCTGCTGAAGATCCGGGTCTGGCCAAGCGACCAGCATCTGCTTTTGACAGCTTTACAGCTCGTCAAGCAGAAAGGGGAAGGAGAGGAGAACTTTATTTTCCTATATCCCATACCTATATCCCAAACCGTTATGGTTTGAGAGATACAATTAAAAGAGAGTACTTGCACTTATTTGTATCTACCATATAGTTAATACTTTTTTTCTGACATTACTATCCCTTTAATCTAGAACCATATATGCTCACTGAACTTAGAATTTCCGCATGTGCTGAGTGAAGAAGACATATGTACCATATGTACCAATATTTGTATAAAATGCCCCACTTTGGAATATATTGTAAATTATTATGCTTTTGTGGGAGGCAGTGAGGCATTGTGGTGGCAAATAACGCTGTATTGCTCTGCTTGTGGCATATAATGGAGTATGACACTGGTGGTAGCATAAAACTCTGTATTTCTCTGGTGGTGGCATAAAAAGCTATTGCTCTAGTGGTGGCATATAACTCTGTATTGCTTTGATGGTGACATATAACTGTATTGATGTACTGGTGTCATATAACTGTATTGATGTACTGGTGTCATATAACTGTATTGCTCTGGTGGTGGCACATACCATAAAATCTTGTGTGTAATACGCACAATTTTGCCCCTTCACCTTATGTGAAGTGGGGGGTGCGTATTATACATTAAAAAAATGCCACTGCAGCACTGCTTGCCTCCTCTCCCGCTCCTTAGTTCAATTTTGTTATCCTGACAGGGTCCCTGCGGGCGGCATGTTTGCATCTGCCGCCCTGCGAGGACCTCTAGGTCCTCGTAGGGCAATACCATATATCTAATGCACATAGCTATATGCTTTGGATCTATGGTATTGCCCTGCGAGGACCTTGAGGTCCTCGCAAGACATTACCATTGGTGAGGCAGAAGAGGTCCTGACGGCAATGCTGGAATCGGACGGGAGATGCAAGCATGCTGCCCGCTGGGACCCTGTCAGGATAACTACATTGTACTACAGAGGGGAAGAGGAGGCCATGGGTAAGTGGGGAGGGAGGAAAGCAGTGTGGCAGTGGCATTTTTTTGTGTGTACATAGGCACTCTTGTTTTCTCTGAAAATCTTGGGTATAATGTTCTACTGCATATTATACACAGGTGAGTATTATACCTGAGATTTTACAGTAACTGTATTGCACTGATGGTGGCACATAAGTCTGTATTGTTCTGATGGTGGTATATAACTCTGTTGCTCTGGTAGTGGCATATGTCTGTATTGTTTTGGTGGTGGCATATAACTCTGTATTGCTCTGGTGGTGGTATATAACTCTCTGTATTGATATGCTGATGACATATAACTCTATCTCTCTGTTGATGGCAAATAATTATGTATTGCTGTGCTGGTGACATAGAACTGTATTGCTCTAGGGCTGCAACAACTAATCAATAAAATCAATAAAAATCAATAATGAGAATCGTTGCCAACGATTCTCATTATCGATTCGTTGTGCAGCGATTAGTTGTGCCGCCCAGCAGCCCCACAGCCGCCATATGTTCTGAAAGGCTGAACGCCTTAATGTCTACCGGATGCTGCTATCTTCTTACTGCCCGCATTGATGACATCCGGGGCGCATTGATGACATCTGCCCCGGATGTCACCACTGCAGGAAAGAGTGAAAAAGAGGTATGGGGGAGAGACATACATGGGGGAGAGAAAGAGGCACAAGGGGGAGAGAAAGAGAGGCACAAGGGGGAGAGAAAGAGAGGCACATGGGGGAGAAAGAGGTACATGGGGGAGAGAGAAGTACATGGGGGAGAAAGAGGTGCAAGGGGGAGAGAGAGAGAAATACATGGTGGAGAAAGAGGCGCAAGGGGGGGAGGGAGAGAAGTACATGGGGGAGAGAGAGGCACAAGGGGGAGAAAGAGAGAAGTACATGGGGGAGAGAGAAGTACATGGGGGAGAGAGAAGTACATGGGGGAGAGAGAAGTACATGGGGGAGAGAGAGAGAGGCACAAGGGGGAGAGAGAGAGAGAGAAGTACATGGGGAAGAAAGAGGCACAAGGGGGAGAGAGAGAGAAGTACATGGGGGAGAAAGAGGCACAAGGGGGAGAGAGAGAGAAGTACATGGGGAAGAAAGAGGCACAAGGGGGAGAGAGAGAAGTACATGGGGGAGAAAGGCACAAGGGGGAGAGAGAGACGTACATGGGGGAGAAAGAGGCACAAGGGGGAGAGAGAGAAGTACATGGGGGAGAAAGAGAGGCACAAGGGGGAGAGAGAGAAGTACATGGGGGAGAAAGAGAGGCACAAGGGGGAGAGAGAGAAGTACATGGGGAGAGAGAGAGAAGTACATGGGGGAGAAAGAGGCACAAGGGGTTGAGAGAGAGAAGTACATGGGGAGAGAGAGAGAAGTACATGGGGGAGAAAGAGGCACAAGGGGGAGAGAGAGAGAAGTACATGGGGGAGAAAGAGGCGCAAGGGGGAGAGAGAGAGAGAAGTACATGGGGGAGAGAGAGAGAAGTACATGGGGGAGAAAGAGGCGCAAGGGGGAGAGAGAGAGAGAAGTACATGGGGTAGAGAGAGAGAAGTACATGGGGGAGAAAGAGGCGCAAGGGGGAGAGAGAGAGAGAAGTACATGGGGGAGAGAGAGAGAAGTACATGGGGGAGAAAGAGGCGCAAGGGGGAGAGAGAGAGAGAAGTACATGGGGTAGAGAGAGAGAAGTACATGGGGGAGAAAGAGGCGCAAGGGGGAAAGAGAGAGAGAAGTACATGGGGGAGAGAGAGAGAAGTACATGGGGGAGAAAGAGGCGCAAGGGGGGGAGAGAGAGAGAAGTACATGGGGGAGAGAGAGAGAAGTACATGGGGGAGAAAGAGGCGCAAGGGGGAGAGAGAGAGAGAGAAGTACATGGGGGAGAGAGAGAGAAGTACATGGGGGAGAAAGAGGCGCAAGGGGGAGAGAGAGAGAGAAGTACATGGGGGAGAGAGAGAGAAGTACATGGGGGAGAAAGAGGCACAAGGGGGAGAGAGAAGTACATGGGGGGAAGAGAAGAGTACGTGGGGGAGAAAGAGGCACAAGGGGTTGAGAGAGAGAAGTACATGGGGGAGAAAGAGAGGCACATGGGGGAGAAAGAGAGGCACAAGGGGGAGAGAGAGAGAAGTACATGGGGAGAGAGAGAGAAGTACATGGGGGAGAAAGAGGCACAAGGGGGAGAGAGAGAAGTACATGGGGGGAAGAGAAGAGTACATGGGGGAGAAAGAGGCACAAGGGGACTAGTCCTAGGGTCCCAGTATTTTTTTTTATTGAGCCGAATTCAGGCTCTGCATTTGTGTAATATAGGTTATGTGTCAGGAATGTGTTAATATGTAAAATAAAACTTTTCTATATTAACTACTTGGAGCTTTGAGAACTTCTCCAGCACCCAAAGAGTTAATACAGACAAGTGAAATGTGTTTTATTTTGGGTTTGTTTTAGTCTGGTATCTGGATAATCCCTATGGCTGCTATGGTGCCCATCCATTTGAAAAGGGCGGGGTGGCAGGGGACTATGACTGCTGTTTCCTCACTGTAGCTTCTGAGTTGTATATCTGTACATATTTTTCATGTGTGCTAGTAACGTTTGGATAATGGTTACTCCTTATTTCTATTCGTTATTGTTGTGGGTGTGGTCTAATAGAGGTGGGGCTTAATTGGGGTGGAGTTTAATAGAGGCGGGGCTAAGGGGCCCCTTCTTCGTGTTTGCAGGGGGGCCCCTGCATTTTGTGTTACGCTTCTGGTAGGCTCCATAGATAACATAGGATTTGGAGAAGTGATATCACTGGAGAAGTCATCTCCACTTTATCATCACCGCTTAGTGAATCTCCCCTGTTGAGTTCAAATAACTTTTTAACATTTTGAGTGCCAGAGGGGTGCACAACGCTATGCATACCCCTCTGGCAACCAAGGGGTTAACTAAAATGGAAGACTGATTTGTCCAGTAAAGTTACTCTGAAATTACTCCAGTATCTTGTGGTCTATACGCCTCATGGAGGTTAAAGGGATAGTAATAGCTGGTTTTAATAAATCCTGATCTTGTAGATATTAAAAATAGAAATACAGTAAAGTAGCCCCCATCTCCCAAACCTTTATGGTTTGAGAGATTGAAGCATCTAAAGTTCCCCCCTCCCGCCCCTTTCATAGATGGCAGCGATGTACGGTACAGAAGCAGATCTATTACTATCCCTTTAAAGAGATAGTAATATTTAATTTGAAATGCAGCTCAGTTTGTTCACCATAAGGAATAGTACTGCCGGCTGCTTCTCTTATTCTCCAAAACTGTGTAATCATAATGTCATTTTATGTTGAAGTTGATGTCTCCCGCCCCTTTTACCAACGTCAGTTTCAGTCTGATATCTGACAGTGGATCACAATGAGGGACAATCTTCAGTTAGTATTAGGAAAAACCTGCCCTCTAAGAGGGCAGGTTTTTCTTATACTGACTGAGGTAAGATTGTTCCTCGTTGTGATCTGTCTGGTCAAGCAAGCGGACTTCAGATCTAAGCAGAGGCATCAAGTTAAGCATAAAATTACATTGGAACTATACAGTTTTGGAGAATACGAGCATCAGGTAGCAGTACTATTCATTATGTTGAACAAACTGAGCTGCGTTTCAAAAGAAATATTACTATCCCTTTAAAAGGATAGTACTGTCAGAAAAAAAAGTTTTAACTATATGGTAGATACAATTAAAAGAGAGCACTTGCACTTATTCGTATGTCTCAAACTGTTATGGTTTGAGAGATAGAGGAAAATACATTTCTCCACTCCCTCCCCTTTCTGCTGGATGAGCTGTAAAGCTGTCAGAAGCAGATTCTGGTTCCTGGATCAGATGGCGTCTCTTCAGCAGCGCCGACATAGCGATACCTAAAAATAAATGTGTGCCTGGTTTGAAAGTTCAAAATAGAAGAGCTGGTGCTACACTTGGAGACACAATAAATATATGTGAATCAATGTACCGGGGAACTCACCAGCCAAAAACCGAGGCGCCTCCCGGAAGCAGCGCTCCACCGCCACTCCTTCCAATGATGCTGGTAAACAAGTCAACGATCTCCGGTGCACTCTCAGGGCTATTGGATTTGTAGTAAAAAATAGCACAAACGGGCCAGCGTGGTAAAAGCAAACATACAGCTTTATTGGAACAAAGTAAAAAGTCCACAAATCAGGTTATCTGATGGCAAATGGAACAGGTCTCAAATGCAACAGTGTTCTATGATAAACCAGAACCCATCTGACATGTTTCGCGCATTACGCGCTTAATCATAGACCAGGTGTATCAGTCGGGTTAGGTCTATTTAACCCCTCCCGACTAACCCTATTGGGCACAATATAAAACAGACAAATAAATAAACATTTAACCATTTGGTGGACACTCTGGCCACCGAGGTGCATCCCCAAACCGCTCACCCTCACCAACAAGAACATAATCCCCACGGAGCCGTCAAGGAAAACAAGGGACAGTTCCTTAGGTTGCGCAGGAACTGCTCTTTGGAGAGTGATTTTAGATCAGCCTCTAGAGAGTTGGAGAGGAGGTTTTGTGTGAGAGGATATTCCAAGGAATTATTGACCAAAGCTTTTATTCAAGTTACACAAATTGATAGGAAGGATCTTTTGAAACGTAGGGCCCCTCGGGTAGGGCATGACAGGGGGGGAGTAAGGTTTGTGACCACATATAGCCCCCAATACAGAGACATTTGTAATATTGTTAGGAAGTATCTTCCCATTTTGGATGCGGATGACAAACTCCATAGGATTATGCAATGCGGGTGTGGTTTTGTAGCAAAGAGGGGGATGACTATTGGCAATATCGTCTCCCCCTCTTTGTTTTTGTCCAGGAGGACTAAGCCCACCTGGTTACAGCATAAGGGTTTTTACAAATGTGCCAGGAGTAGATGTAAGACCTGTCAATATGTTGCACAGACGGTCTCCTTTACGGGTACTAGGGGGGGGACTGTATTTAATATAGACAGTTATATCAATTGTGCAACAAGTGGGGTGATATATTTGTTTACTTGTGTTCTCTGTCGGGTGCAATATGTGGGGCAGACGTGTCGCCAATTACGTCAGAGGATTAGGGAACACATTTATCAAGCTGAGAGGCACATTTTGGATTCAGCTGTTGCTAGACATATATGGGATGTCCATGGTGGGGACCTGGGGGCACTGTGTTTTGCGGGTATAGAGAGGGTCCGTCTGCCTTGGAGGGGCGGAGACCTCTCTAGGTTGCTCGATGAACGGGAAGCTTTCTGGATCCTGACCCTGGACACCCGAGTTCCCCATGGCCTTAATGCAGAATGGGATTTAGGGCATATCTTTTGAGGTTTCGCTGGGTTTTGTTTAATACCTTTATTACATTGATTGTGTTAATAACATCTAAAGTAGCCGGTGATTCCGTTTGATGTGCACTGGTGTAAGAGTAATGTTGACTTTGAGAACCTTTTAAGATGTAATATGATGTAACATGTTATGTATTCATTTAGTCACCGTTTTCTCTTTGGTAACTCTGCGCATCTGGGAATCATGTGGTTATATATTTTTAAGGTTTTGTCTCGTTTTATTTTACATTACCTTATATTATATTATCTTGATTGCAGCCTTTTTGCAGTGGGTGGGCATTCTGGCTCTAGCGGTGTTTTCCTTGACGGCTCCGTGGGGATTATGTTCTTGTTGGTGAGGGTGAGCGGTTTGGGGATGCACCTCGGTGGCCGGAGTGTCCACCAAATGGTTAAATGTTTATTTATTTGTCTGTTTTATATTGTGCCCAATAGGGTTAGTCGGGAGGGGTTAAATAGACCTAACCCGACTGATACACCTGGTCTATGATTAAGCGCGTAATGCGCGAAACATGTCAGATGGGTTCTGGTTTATCATAGAACACTGTTGCATTTGAGACCTGTTCCATTTGCCATCAGATAACCTGATTTGTGGACTTTTTACTTTGTTCCAATAAAGCTGTATGTTTGCTTTTACCACGCTGGCCCGTTTGTGCTATTTTTTACTACAAATCCAATAGCCCTGAGAGTGCACCGGAGATCGTTGACTGGTTTGAAAGCACATTGTTGACCATTCCTATGAAGTATTTATTTTTAGATATTGTTATGTCGGCGCTGCTGAAGAACCATGTCTGGTCAAGTGACTAGAATCTGCTTCTGACGGCTTTACAGCTAGTCAAGCAGAAAGGGGAGGGAGCGGAGAACTTTATTTTCCTATATTTCTCAAACCATAACGGGTTGAAAGGTATGAAAAAGGGCAAGTACTCTCTTTTAATTGTATCTACCATATAGTTAATACTTTTTTACTGACATTACTATCCCTTTAATATTAGATTCATATCAGAATGAGGAAATGCCAGGACCCCAAACTCCTCCCACTGGAAGAATAAGGAAGATGGCAGTGGGAGGATCCTGGTGTCATGGATCAAATATTAATGTCTTCCTCCACGCACATGACATCTGATACCAATTAATTATTCATTCTGGGGAACCATTTCACATACAGCTTATTATTAGAGACCATTATCATTTTTTGCACAGATTAAGGCAAATCAAGGTAAATTTGAGGATTATAATTAAGGGGTTTAGTGTTCAATTAATTAGAGACTTGTAATAGCAGAAAAAAGTTTTTATCACATGTAATGAGACACTATAACCCTTAGTAAATCCCAGCCAATATATACCATAACAGATATTGGCAACTAGGGTGATCACCTGTCCTGAATTGCCTTGAACAGTCCTGGATCTTAAATGTGTGCCTCATGTCCTGGGTACCCTCCTTCTGGGACAATACAAAGTCCCAGAATTCATTCTACAGAGCTCAGAGTTCTAAACACTACAAGGAGAATTGTCAATTGCCTACTTTGTCAGAAAGTGATGGCTCTGTTGGGCTACAAGAAAATGGCTTCTAGACAGAGTTCTAAACACTAGACTGAGAATTGAGCCTTGATCCTGACATCAAACAGGAGCTGCAGTGCAATTTTGTTGTAATGTAATGTTAGTCTAAGGCTTTAGGCATGATGTATATTATCTTGTAGCCCATTACAGTCATTGCATTTTGTCACAACAGTCAATGGACAGTTCTCCTTCTAGTGTTTAGAACTCTGTGGTGCACCGGGGAAAGATCAGGTTGTGCACTGATGTCCAGTGATGTGTAATGGCACCTCACTCATAGCTACACTACAGCCAAGGAAAAGTGATCTACTGATCTCTTCTCTGCAGTGCACCTGGGGCTCGATTCTATTACGAGCATCCTATTATCTGACTTGTGAAAACAAAATCAGTGGTAATTATACATACCACCAGTCAAATAAAAGCCCATAGGAAACAATAAAAACAATGTGCAAGTAGCATTCTATTACCCACGCTCAGTATTAGCACCTGTTTTGTGGTTACATTTTAAGTCGGGAATTCTGCGCCTCAGAGGTTGAGGCGTAGAAGCCACAACGATAGTTTCAAAACCATCATTGTTCGAACAAAAGCAGTGCAGAATACAGTATACAGTATGCAAATCCGACATAGAGTGCCCCCTTCGACATATTAACCCCCCCTTTAAAATTTGACTTACAGTGCTTTCTTTCACCACTTTTAATGCGACAAATATTGTTCATATTCAAATTTTAACCCTTCCCCTTTAAAATTCGACAGAGTGCTCCCAAGACCTTCTTCATTTTAATGTGAATAATATTGCTACCATTCAACATTGTTTATTCTCCAATTATACTTCAAAATACAGACTCCTTTTTATAATAGTTTCACTTATTGTTATGTAAATTGGGTCACACTTGTTCAGTAACCTTCCTCACAACAGTAAAGGAGGGGGCTAGTATCACTTCTTACTGTAGCATTAAAGGGATAGAAATGTTTCAAAATAAAAGCATCTTCAATTAAGCTTCATAGTATTTGGACCATGGAGAGTGTTATTTCAATACTGTCAGAGTTGTAGTTCAAGAGTAATTGAAAGATAAAGTATCCCCCCCCACCCCTTTTACCTAGTGTAAGCCTCTTCTCCTCAGATGTGTAATCTGGTTTTAAGACCAGACAGCTCACAGCAAGGGACAATCTTCTTACTGTGGGAACAATGAAAACCCTGCCCCCATTGACAGGTTTTTTCCCTTATACTAATTGAAGATTGTCCTTCTCTGTAAGCCATCTGGACAAAACCCCTCTATTCTGAGCTGAGCAGTGTTACATCCGTAAAAGGGGAGGGAGGGGGATACTTTATCATTCAATTACTCTTGAACTACAACTCTGACAGAATTGAAATAACACTCTCCATGGCCCAAATACTATGAAGATTAATTGGAGCTGCTTTTATTTTGAAACATTACTATCCCTTTAACAGGGCTCAAAATTTCCACTCGCCAATAGCGAGTGAAAATTTAGCCCTGGCGAGTAGAAATTCAGCCCTGGTGGGTATGTTATGGCTTGCAGTGGCGAGTAAGTTTTCGGGTCTGGCTAGTAGCAAAAGACTTAAAATTATAAGCCCTGCCTTTAACACATCGAATGGGTTTAGCCAAGAAATAGTAGGAGTGGGAGGTCTTTCACACTTGGCACAGCAAGTTATACATTGTTGCACAGGGATCACTGTGACACATAAAGAGTCTGTATTTTGCATTAAAACTGGAGAATAAACAATGTTGAATGGGAGCAATATTATTCAAATGGAGAAAGAAGGTCATGGAAGCACTCTAAGTCGAATTTTAAAGGAGAAGGGTTAACATTCGAATGTGAACAGTATTTGTCGAATTAAAATGGTGAAGAAAAGCACTGCACGTCGAATTGTGAAGGGGAAGGGTTAAAATGTGGAATGTGAATAATATTTGTTGAATTAATGTGGTGAAAGAAAGCACTGTAAGAGTCAAATTTTAAAAGGAGGGGTTAAAATGTCGAAGCGGGGCACAATATGTTGGAGTTTGATAATGTGGGGAACACATCTAACACTGAACTTGATCTTTCTGTCTTCAGATGTACACCTATTTCCTTGGACTTTGACATTTTGCGTGTTTTTTTAGGCGGTAGTCGAATAAAAGCAGACAGCGCCAATTTTGTTACTACTCTGAAATGTGCTGTCTACGCCAGTTTTGTTTTACTGTGGTTCTGCAGTAGAATACCGACATAACACATGTTTGTAAAATTCACATTGCTTGTTTTTCTTGTAACGCTGGTAATAGAATCAAGCCCCTGAATGGCAGAATTTAAATGTGTTCACCCTGTTGGCAAACATTTGACTCTGCAGCTGTTGTGAGCTAGAACTCCCTTCATTCCAAAATGTAGGCAACCTTTGGTTGGTTTGAAATACTGGGAGTTATAGACTCCAACAGGTGGAGAGCTGAAAGCTGTGCACCCCTGTACTGAACAGATAATCAGTAGTGTCTCTCCACCCCATCTCCCCCTTCTCCGTCCCACAATATCTTACCTGTAGCTAATGTCACAATAGCCATTTGTGTTCATGTGGTAATTCTGAATGTTCTTGACCTGTGTGATACATGTGGACTGTGTAGTACACGATGACCCCGCTGTGTGGTGGATGATCACATATGTTACAGGAGTGGCCATTGTGGTCTGACAGGTGGGAGCACGCCCTCCCCACTGAGATTTAGTGAGGATGGTGGGGCAGCCTGAGAATGAGCAGAGATTATTATACCAGTTCCTACTATCCGTCACTCTGTGTGTCATCGTCAGCTTTCCCATCTGTACTATTGTAACCTGCACACAATCTCAGTCCACAATGTATGAAGACTGCTCTTTTCAGTCTATGTGGGAGGATTTACAGGTGAACCATTAACCCTCTGAGTTCTAGAGGGGCACTCAAAGGGTTAATACGCTGACACTTTCAGGTGATGTTTTACATGTTCCAAAATCTGCAGTTACAGTTAGTCTAAAGTTCATGGAGCAGGGCATTATAGTGGTAGTACAGCTTTTATATGGAGAACACACAGGGTCGGATTTACATTCCAGGCTCCCCTATGCAAGGCACTCTGGGCACCCTTAGCTCCGCCCATGGCCACACCCAAATCCTCACATGACCACGCCACCAGTCTCCTCCACTGTTTCCTGGCCCAGAATATACCTTTGGCCTACAACAAGCAAGGACATAAAACTTTAACCCCTTGGTTGCTAGAGAGATCTGCATTGGAGATCTCACTAGCAGCCAAGGGGTTAAATAATAGCCTGTAAAGGGGTGTATAAACTACTGCATGGATACAGACCACCCACAATTCAGAAAGTGGGTGTGGCCAGCACAGCTGAGGCACCCCTCAAAATTTCCTAGTCTGCCTATTGGGAAATCTGGCCCTGAGAACACAACATACATTGTAGTGATTCTCTTACTGTGTAAAACAAGCACTGCCACTGCTGGTCAATGCTTCATTCAAACATATTGCAGCTCACATATGTGTAAAATATTTTTTATCAAAATACAGTTTATTAAAAGTTACTACTAACTGGAGCTACTGCCATAGTCTTTATGCTGAGAACTATGATCAGGTAAAAAAGTTCTCCAAAGACAGTGGGTAAAACATGTATCTAGTAGTGGTAGCAGGTTGTGGCAGTGGATGCCAGGGTGGTAACTACAGGGGATGCAGAGGGTACAGTTATGACGGGACCCGACATGCAAAGGAGCCAATCAGCAATAGGGACCAAGAGGTTCTAGCTATCCCCTGGTAAGGTATATTTGTGCTCAAAACTGCTGCCACATGGGCCCTCCTATGACCAGTTACACCATGGGTGGAAGTACAATTGTTTTACTTAGCATGAGAAGCCCTGCAGGATAGATAGATAGAGTGGCAATTAGGTTTGACAGTAATAATAACATTAAAGAACATACTGTGCATAAAACTTTACATAAATACACATTACAAATGTTAACACTGAGAGAGAGAGACGGACAGACAGATTAAATTGGATAGATAGCACCTGCTCTCTTTAAAATGTTATCAGTGGCAGAGAATCTGTGCTGTGTGCACTAAACCAATGATTCAGTCTAATATGTATATACACCCATAAGTGCAGTTAGAGAGTGAATAGCCTGTGGTCCCCTAGCTGTTGGCTGGCTGAGGATGATGGGAGTTGTGGTCCAACAACAGCCGGAGAGACACATTTTACCCTCTTCTGCTCTCTCTCCTCACTCTGTGGGTTATGTGGTAAAATCTACCGCCTGTAAAACTGTAATGTCAGACTAAAAGAAAACATCATGTATCAAAGAAAATAAGGAGAAATTCTGGGGTAAAAGGAAAAAATGGCCCCTATGTATCAAATAAAATAACCAATTAAAATGCTGTTGCACTAAGCACTGGGGCAAACCAGCTGCACCATAACAACAATGACTCCCTGATCATTTAACCCCTTGAGTGCTAGAGGGATATCCAACACATTGAGAAGCAATACGCTAGCGACCTCTCCAGCATTCAGTGGGTTAAAAGTCTAATTTAACCCTTTGAGTGCCAGAGGGGTAGGCAACGCATTGCAGAGCAATTCATTGCCTATCCCTCTGGCACTAAAAGGGTTAAATGCATGGGATTTTTTTCTGTCCTCTATGGTGCAGCTGATTTGCAACAGAATTGCTACAGTTCTTAAAGGGATAGTAATACTTTGTTTTAACTTTATTTTATTTTGTAGGCATTAAAAAAACATGAAGAATGATATAAGTCTTATGTCTCAAACCTTTATGGTTTAAGAGATATTCACAAGCAAAGTTTCCCCTCCCGCCCCTTTTTCCTAGTGTAAGTCATCTCTTCTCAGATGGGGAATCTGGCTGTAAGACCAGACAGATAACAGAAGGGGACAATCTTCTTCCTATGAGAACAATGAAAGCCCTTCCCCCCTTGACAATTTTTCAGCTTTTTCCCTTATCTTAATTGAAGATTGTCCCTCTCTGCAGTCTACCTGGGCACCTCCCTTCTGATCTGGCTGAACAGGGGGGGGATACTTTGCTTGTGAATATCCATAAAGGTTTGAGAGATAAGACTTATATCGGTCTTCATTTTTTTTAATGCCTACAAAATAAAGTAAAGATAAAACGAAGTATTACTATCCCTTTAATAGTACATCAGCCTTACTGTGTTGTTAGTGGCATGGCTTCACCCGTGAGATTAACCCATATGTGTGTGTTTTTTTTTCATTCTTAGTGTATTTTTTAAATCAGATCTTGTGGTGGGACCCCTCCTGATACCTCCCCAGCTGCTGATCTCCCAGGCAATTCAGCCGGCGATCAATAGAGGTAACACAGGGGAGTAACAGGGTTCCTCTGCTTCCATCCTACTAAAACTACCGGGTAGGAGTGGGAGGGATCGGAAAACCCTTTCACATGAATGTGGGAGACGTTCCCTGATCCTGCCTACTCCTATCCAGTAGTGTGAGTAGGATGGAAGTAGGAGAACCACGCTACTACACTGCATCACCTCTATTCATCTCCCAGCTGAATCGGCTGGGAGATCAGTAGCTGGGGGAGGGGTGGTATAGAGGGGTCCTGATGCAACACCACAAGGTCTGAATATTTTAGTGTGTGTTTCGTTTGGCTGAGGAGGTAGATGGCTTCGCTTCTTGCTTCTTCATCAGCCAATTGGAGAATACACTATGCTCTCAGCAACATCCCATTGAGAGTTTTGCATAACTCTGCCTTTGTAACACCCCAGTGTGTGGCTTACAGCGAACCAGAAACTACTTAGATTTATAAATATATATACATATATATATATGTAGTCCAACTATTTTTCTCTAGAATCAGAGCCAGATTTACAGTACTTTCACCCCCCTAAATTAGGCACCCTAGCCCCGCCCTTCCCCCCCACACACACTTATTACTTGACCACCACCCCCAAAAAATCCATCCATTGTTTCCAGGAACAGAAAATACACATAGAACAGCGATTCACAACCAAGGTGCCATGACACTTTGATGCATCACCATTACCCATCCATAAACACTGTGACAAAAACTGTGAATGTTGACTTTAACTCTTTGAATGGCAGAAGGCATACCATCCAAATGTCTCTCTATAGGAGGTATTAGGTATCCATACCACCCAAGTATCCCTCTGTAGGAGATATTAGGTATCCATACCACCTAAGTGTCCCTCTTTAGGAGATGTTATGGGTCCATACGTCCCAAGTGTCCCTCTTTGGGAGACATTATGGGTCCATACCTCTCGAGTATCCCTCTGTAGGAGATATGAGGTATCCATACCACCCATGTGTCCCTCTTTGGGAGATATCATGGGTCCATACCAGGCACGTGCACACATAGACACCAAGAGGGGCTTCAGCACCTGCCATTTTTATCCAAAGTGCCCTTGTGCCCTTTTAACAAAAAAAAAATAATAATAATTATGAGAAGTGCCCTTTTTTTCATTTGAGTCCCTGCCCCCCAAAATGTCTGTGCACGTCCCTGGTCCATACCCATACCTGGGAACTCTCCGGTTTTGCCCCGGAGACTCCGGGTTTGACAATGAATTACTGGGTCTCCGGGGCAGAGTCAGATTCTCCGGATGTGGGGAAACCCTGCCCACTGGTGCTCTATCCCTTGCTGTTCCTCCCACTCCGCGCCCTCTTCTACCCCTTCCCCAGTGTATTCTATATATTTTTTTGTGTTTATTAGTCCCGCCCCCTCGTGATCAAGCCTCGCCCCTTTTTAATGACACAAATTGCGTAATTTCTCTACCTTCATTAGCACTAGAGGGCTCTCCTCCGGGCAGCCCCAAGTAAGAAGTTCCCAGGTATTTCCATTCCTCCCAAGTGTCCCTCTTCGGGAGATATTAGGAGTACATGCCTACCAAGTGCCTCTCTTTAGGAGATATTAGGGGTCCATACCTCCCAAGTGTCCATCTTTAGGCACACAGAGTTCTAAACATTATAGGGAGAGGAAATCTGCTCAGCATTGACTGTGGCAAACACAGCTGAGCTACATAAAATGGCCTCAGAACAGAGTTGTAAACGCTAGAGGGAAAACTCCCATAGGGGCCATTTTCCTGAAGCCCAGTACATGCATCAGTTTCCATCTCAGCATATAGGCCAGGGGGTCTCCAACCTCCTCTTTAACAGGAGCGACTTTTAAGCAATGAAACATGTTCTTGGCTACTCTAAAACATAAATTTAATCTGTACGTATTAAACCATCTCCAGAGTTGCTCTTACATACTCTTTGTTCCTTCCCACACTTTCCATTAACAAAGTGCTGCACAGAAAACAAGTGATCTTCTTAACAGCTCAGGGTGATACAATTGTGCTACAAGATGTATCATTTTTAGTAGAAAAAAATCTATATTCACTAAAGAAGATCAAACATGCGGTTCTCCAGTGAGCCCCAGATTTTTTGATTGAGAGTCTCTTTCCATCCTTAACAAACCAGTCCAATGTTACTATGCATGTTTAAAGGGATAGTAATACTTCGTTTTAACTTTATTTTATTTTGTAGGCATTAAAAAAACATGAAGAATGATATAAGTCTTATCTCTCAAACCTTTATGGTTTATGAGATATTCACAAGCAAAGTTTCCCCTCCCGCCCCTTTTACCTACTGTAAACAATCTCTTCTCAGATGTGGAATACAGTCCATAGACTGGACAGATAACAGAAGGGGACAATCTTCTTCCTATGAGAACAATGAAATCCCTGCCCCCCTTGACAAGCTTTTCAGGTTTTTCTGTTATCTTAATTGAAGATTGTCCCTCTCTGCAGTCTACCTGGGCAGCTCCCTTCTGCCCTGGCTGAGCAGTGTTACATCAGTAAAAGGGGCGGGGGGGGGATACTTTGCTTGTGAATATCTCTTAAACCATAAAGGTTTGGGAGATAAGACTTATATCATTATTCATGTTTTTTTAATGCCTACAAAATAAAATAAAGTTAAAACGAAGTATTACTATCCCTTTAATTCTTTGAGTGCCAGAATTGGATACCCTCTGTCGCTCAAAGGGTTAAAGTTATTAGTGGTTGATTAGAGTGGTTTATTAAAACATTTAATGAACATAACAGAAATATAGCAACTTTTGTTACAAAGGGTGAGTGAACATGGAGTCACACAGTGGCTCTTGCCCACTTTGACACCACATATTTCCCACTTTACAAAGCATGTGGAATTATCTGTAAGCAGCTATTATGGCAATGGGGCAGGAGAACCCTGAAACTGCTGTGAGACACTGGTCCTGCATTACTATAGGCTGACCATATTTCCTTGAGACAAAAACGGGACGGGTTGTGGGACAGATGGACAGTGGGACTCAGTCACTCCGATCGCAGTAAGCTGCAAGCAGCGAGAACGCGTTTGCGCCATCTCTTACTAGTGGTGTTCTCTCTCTCTGGCCAAAAAGCCTGCCCCTGAAGTAAATCGGAGCTTCCTCTCATTGTCACTAACATTAGTGGTTTTACTGTGTTTACTGTAGAGTCTTAGACACTTATGAGTCACTCGAGTCATAAGACTCTATGGTAATCAATGTATACAGTAAAACCACTAGTGTGATGAAAGGATGTTCCGATTTACTTTATCTTATGAGAAATAAACAAGCCGCGTTCAGATTTTTTACAAAAAATTAAAAACTATACATATGCTATATTAAAAACGGGACAAAAATGACATTTATATTAAAAAGAAGGGACAGTCTGGAAATATGAAAAAAAAACTGTACTGTCCCATTTAAAACGGTACATATGGTCAGCCTAGAATTACTATCAACTCTCTGAATGGCTACTGCTGGATACTGTGGATGAAAGCTGTGCCCAGATTGGCTGCAGCAAGTTGGGGAGCACATTTCAATCATTGGACCTGTCTTTTCAGCTGGATAGCTTGATATGGATTGGTCAGAAGAGAGGTACTCACTGATAGGTGAAGTGCTACCAATAGCTCACAAGCTACTTGTTGGAGACCCCTGCTATAGGCAGTGATGCTGTACAGCACAGCCAATCACAAGGGCAGGATCACTGCCCATTAACTGCTGTGACGGAAGGTGACAAAGTAGTCAATAGGCACTGATAATGCACAGCTCAGCCAATCACAAGAGCACAAGTTTGGGTGGGAATCCAATTACACAGCTACACCACACTGCTGTTTGCTCGGCAGTGTGCCTGAATGGCAGACAAGAAATGTGGTCACACTAGACTATTTTAGCTATTGGTGGACTACATTACCTATCATGCTCAGCTAGACAATGGTCCTGTTCTTTAGTACAAAGCCCTGTCTTTGGCCAGGGTGCATTATGAACTCACCATGTGCAACTGCGCAGAAGGCAGCGAGGAGCGCAATGAGACGTAGCATGATGGAGAGACTGCAGGGATACGAGAGAGGCACCTAGGATGGAGAGGCACATATGAGACTATGGGCTGCATTTAGATTTGCTATTCTGGAGCAATGCAAGTTTCCACTAATTGCAATGGGGCTTTTAACCCCTTGAATGCAAGAAAGGTCTCCAACACATTGCAAAGCAATATGTTGGAGGGCTCTCTAGTATTCAAGCAAATAAAAATCCCTTTCAAAACCAATGTGAATGTTTATTTACCCCCTGTAGTGTAGGTAGTTTGTACCAGAATAACTCCACTTTTCCTTTATACACACACCTGAGTGTGACGGAGGTTGGACAGCTATGCTGTGTACATAGGACAGTGAAGCAGTGCTCAGAGGCAGGACTCACCTTTCTCAGGTAGGTATTGTCTGAGTTGTGCTTTCTCTTCTCTCTCCTATATATTGATCCTGTTATCACACCGCACAGGGTAAGGGGAGGTGGGAGAGGGTGGATTTAATGTGCTTATTTTGTCTGATTTTGCCAGGTGTTATTACAGTAACAGGTGGTGTTGTGAATAACATTATATTATATGTCAAGGAGAGATCAGTGAATGTTAGATCAGTCATTAACCCCTTAAGGATTAGAGGGGTGTGCAACACCTTGCAAAGCAATTCATTGCACACCCCTCTGGTTCTTAAGAGAATAAAGTGCAACTAACATGTAGACTGGGCCCCACTGGCAGACCTGCTGATGAATCCTGAAACTGCATTGTGAGCCCCGGCAGTCTGAGGGTCTGAAATGAGACCACACACGGCCCACCAGTGCATCAATCCCCACTGCATTACACAGACAGTTTTCTGTCCTGTGCAGTGTAAGTCCCCTTAGACCCTCTGTATTGGTTTCGAAAGCCTGACAAGGAGTGGTTATGGGGACTGTGCACACAACCCGCAGAGACTGGGAATGAAAGCCTCAGACTTCCATTTTGCATTTCAGCAAACCGTAAGTTTTTGCCCCAAAAACAGCTGATAGGAACAGTTTTAGGGGCTGCACAATGTACTGCAGCCCTGGACATTTTACTAAATTCGCTTCAATAGCGTTAGACTTGGTAAAACCTGATCATTTCCTTTTAAACAAATCAGGGTACGTCTGGATAATTTGGAGTTAGCATAGAACACTGCTTCTTTGTTGTAGGAACTCGCTATCAGATTACTTCTATTCAGAATGGTAGGAGGCGTTTCCTGACGTATACCCGATTCTTGCCCTATAGGTTGAGGCTTGGTTTTAGAGTCATGTGATAATGAAAGTAAGTCTACTCCAAGGTCTGCTTGGGTAGTGATGTCATAGGTGTCTCTGAGAGGATGTAAATATACATCAATGGCCTTTTAACAGGACTTAGATTGCCATGTTCAGGGTAGAAAGAAGCCGGAGACGTACTTATAGCCCACTTGGTATGGAAACTTGCGTCCTCCTCTTACCATAGAGATTCCTGAACAGTACCAGCAATTCGTGGATGTTTTCAGTAAAAAGGAGTCAGAGAAGTTGCCTCCCCATAGAGCTCTGGACTGCCCTATAGATCTTTTGCCTGGAACAGTCCCTCCACTGGGTAGAGTGTATCCACTTTCCTTGCCTGAAATTGTGGCTATGGAGGAGTATATTAAAGAAAATTTAAAGAAGGGTTTTATACAATGGTCCACTTCCCCGGCAGGAGCGGGGTTCTTCTTTGCCAGAAAGAAGGAGGGAGATCTTCGCCCCTGTATCGATTATAGAGACCTCAACAAAATTACTATAAAGAACATCTATCCCATACCTCTAATTTCTGAACTGTTTGACCGACTTAAGGGGTCCAAGGTGTTTACTAAACTAGACTTACACAGAGCCTACAATTTGATTTGGATAAGACAGGGAGAAAAGTGGAAGACAGCATTCAACACTCACTCTGGGCATTATGAGTATAAAGTCATGCCCTTTGGGCTCTGCAATGCCCCTGCAGTCTTTCAGGAGTTTGTGAACAAATGCCTCAGGGACTTTCTGCAGCAGTTTGTCATTGTCTACTTGGATGACATACTAATCCACTCTCCTGATTTACATACTCATCGCTGCCATGTTATCACGGTGCCCGTGATTGGTGCTATACACTGTCTATCACCTGCAGGGGCTCCAATTGGCTGTCTAGTGTCTGCCCGCCTCTGACTGCCTATTTAGACTCAGCTCAGGCACCCTTTGGTTGCCCTTTCGTGGTGTCTCTGACAGTACCTGTTTGTTCTTCCTGTCTTGCTGTTTGGGCCTGTTCCAGAGTACAGAGCTACAGAGTACTGTGTTCCAGTCTGTCTCGCTGCTTGAGGCCTGTTCCAGTGTTCCAGAGTCTTCAGCTACTGAATCTTGAGTTCCAGTGTTCCTGATTTCATCTGTTCCTGTTCCAGTCTGCTTGCCTCTCCGGTTGACCCCTCCATGACGACTGATGCTCCGGTTGTTTCGTCTGGCTTGATTCGGTTACTGTTTAATCAGCGGTGTTCGCTGTGCTCCAACTTCACCTAGTCTCAGAGTTCCCATCCGGTAGTCACTTGGCGACATTGCTCACTCTCTCGCCTCGGCGATATTTTTGTTGTTGGTCCCGGCGTGCGGACGCTGGTTAACTCCACTTTAGCCCGGTGGCAGACTATCCTGTTGGTCCCAGCATGCGGACTCTGGTTAACTCCACTTAAGCCCGGTGGCAGACTATCCTGTTGGTCCCAGCGTGCGGACGCTGGTTAACTCCATTAAACCCGGTGGCATTTATACAGTTGGTCCCAGCGTGCGGACGCTGGTAAACACCATTCAACCTGGTGGCATATTATACTGTTGGTCCCAGCGTGCGGACGCTGGTTAACTCCATTAAACCTGGTGGCAGATTATCCTGTTGGTCCCAGAGTGCGGACGCTGGTTTACTCCATTATACCTCGTGACAGATTATACGAGCAACGTTTGGATCAGTTGGCAGTTGCCATTCAAACTATTCTTGAACGCACAGTACTTGCTGATAAGTCCGGTTCCAACCCGGTGGTCTTGCCCAGTCAGACACCGGAGAATGATACTAGGGCCCTTGGGGCTGCAATAAAAGGGTTAACGGCTTCTGCACCCTTACCACTAAGATATGATGGAGACCCCCAACTCTGCAGAGGGTTCATCAATCAGTTGGAAATTTTTATGGAATTGACAGCACATTAATTTCAGAATGATCGCAGCAAGGTTGGGTTCATGATATCCTTGCTGACTGGTAGAGTATTGGCTTGGGCTAACCCCTTGTGGGAAAATGCTAAACCTTGCACTAAGAACTTCAGTGAATTTGTGCAATCCTTTCGGAGAGTATTTGAGCCTCCTGGCAGAACCACCTCTGCTGCTAAACGTCTTATGGAGATACAACAGGGCAGGCGCACGGTGGGCGACTATGCCATCGAATTTCGCACCTTGGCAGCAGAGGTAGGGTGGAATAACGAGGCTCTGTTGGCAGCATTTGCCCAAGGTTTGGGTGACCAGATCAAAGACGAAATCGCAGCAAAAGATCTGCCTACTGATCTTGATGATTATATTGAATATGTTATTCTAATTGATTCCAGAATACGGGAAAGAGTAACTGCCAGAGATTGTAAAATGCGATCTAAGAATATTGGGTCTAGTAACACATTTTTCCCACCCACCTCCCCCTTGGCAGCTAAACCTGGTGGCATATTATCCTGTTGGTCCCAGCGTGCGGACGCTGGTTTACTCCATTAGACCTAGTGGTATACTATCCTGCTGGTCCCAGCGTGCGGACGCTGGTTAACTCCACTTAAGCTGGTGGTAGATCTTACTGTTGGTCCCAGCGCGCGGGTGCTGGTTTACTCCATTTAACCTGGTACATATTAGACTGTTGGTTCCAGCGTGCGGACACTGGTTATCTCCTCCTTTGGGGCTGTCCTGCCCGGTACTGGTAAGGCCGGTAGAACCGGTATATTCCATCTCACTGTTGCCTTACCAGGTATTGGCAAGGCCGGTAGAGCCTATTCTCAGTATCTCCCAGGCTGCCTTGCCCGGTATTGGTAAGGCCGGTAGAACCGGTATATTCCACCTCACGGTTGCCTTACCCGGTATAGGCAAGGTCGGTAGAGCCTGCTATTGCTATTCCTTATAGCTGCCTAGGTTGCCTTGCTCGGTATATTAGGCAAGGCCGGTAGAACCTGTTCTATTTCTCAGTTGCTATCTATATTGTATGTACATGTATCTGAACCCTATGGGGAGTGCTTTAACTTTTAAATAAAGTTATGCTTTTACCAAAATCTATTGTCTGAGTGTCTTAACAAACCGTGACAGTACGAAAGGGCCATGACCTCAGACACTAAGAGTGATGGTAATACACAGAATATCCATTGGAGGATGGATATGCACGAGCAACGTTTGGATCAGTTGGCAGTTGCCATTCAAACTATTCTTGAACGCACAGTACTTGCTGATAAGTCCGGTTCCAACCCGGTGGTCTTGCCCAGTCAGACACCGGAGAATGATACTAGGGCCCTTGGGGCCGCAATAAAAGGGTTAACGGCTTCTGCACCCTTACCACTAAGATATGATGGAGACCCCCAACTCTGCAGAGGGTTCATCAATCAGTTGGAAATTTTTATGGAATTGACAGCACATTCATTTCAGAATGACCGCAGCAAGGTTGGGTTCATGATATCCTTGCTGACTGGTAGAGTATTGGCTTGGGCTAACCCCTTGTGGGAAAATGCTAAACCTTGCACTAAGAACTTCAGTGAATTTGTGCAATCCTTTCGGAGAGTATTTGAGCCTCCTGGCAGAACCACCTCTGCTGCTAAACGTCTTATGGAGATACAACAGGGCAGGCGCACGGTGGGCGACTATGCCATCGAATTTCGCACCTTGGCAGCAGAGGTAGGGTGGAATAACGAGGCTCTGTTGGCAGCATTTGCCCAAGGTTTGGGTGACCAGATCAAAGACGAAATCGCAGCAAAAGATCTGCCTACTGATCTTGATGATTATATTGAATATGTTATTCTAATTGATTCCAGAATACGGGAAAGAGTAACTGCCAGAGATTGTAAAATGCGATCTAAGAATATTGGGTCTAGTAACACATTTTTCCCACCCACCTCCCCCTTGGCAGCTAAACCTGGTGGCATATTATCCTGTTGGTCCCAGCGTGCGGACGCTGGTTTACTCCATTAGACCTGGTGGTATACTATCCTGCTGGTCCCAGCGTGCGGACGCTGGTTAACTCGACTTAAGCTGGTGGTAGATCTTACTGTTGGTCCCAGCGTGCGGGTGCTGGTTTACTCCATTTAACCTGGTACATATTAGACTGTTGGTTCCAGCGTGCGGACACTGGTTATCTCCTCCTTTGGGGCTGTCCTGCCTGGTAGTGGTGAGGCCGGTAGAACCGGTACATTCCATCTCACGGTTGCCTTACCCGGTATTGGCAAGACCGGTAGAGCCTCTTCACAGTATTCACTGAGGCTGCCTTGCCCGGTACTGGTAAGGCCGGTAGAACCGGTATATTCCATCTCACTGTTGCCTTACCAGGTATTGGCAAGGCCGGTAGAGCCTATTCTCAGTATCTCCCAGGCTGCCTTGCCCGGTATTGGTAAGGCCGGTAGAACCGGTATATTCCACCTCACGGTTGCCTTACCCGGTATAGGCAAGGTCGGTAGAGCCTGCTATTGCTATTCCTTATAGCTGCCTAGGTTGCCTTGCTCGGTATATTAGGCAAGGCCGGTAGAACCTGTTCTATTTCTCAGTTGCTATCTATATTGTATGTACATGTATCTGAACCCTATGGGGAGTGCTTTAACTTTTAAATAAAGTTATGCTTTTACCAAAATCTATTGTCTGAGTGTCTTAACAAACCGTGACACATGTCAAACAAGTCTTACTCCGTCTTCGAGAGAACCGCCTTTCTGCTAAGTTGGAGAAATGTTTATTTGAAGTGGAGAAAGTGCCCTTCCTAGGATACATAATCAGCTGTACTGGCTTCGAGATGGACCACTCTAATTTAGATGCCATTCTCAACTGGCCTCAACCATCTGGGCTGAAACCTCTCCAGAGATTCCTGGGATTCCTGAACTATTATCGCAGGTTCATCAGAAACTTTCCAAGATTGCTCGACCAGGAACCAAGAACACTAAAGCTGATGCGCTTTCCAGAATGTTCACAGCACCCACTGAGGAGTATCAAAACTCGTGGAATCCATTGTTCCCCCGACCAGAGTACTGCCATTCAAATCTTTCCTCTCCACCCCTAGAGTACATCCACAATAACCAGAGTGAAGCTCCTGGCACCGTAGCTCCAGGGAAACTCTTTGTACCTCTGGAGAAAAGGGAGGAGGTCTTGGAGTCAAGTCACAATTCCAAGCTGGCGGCCATTCAGGAGTTGCCTGTACTAAGGAATTAAGCTCCAGAGTCTTCTGGTGGCCAGGATGGAGGAAGGATATTCAAGACTTTGTTTCTGCTTGTCAGACCTGTGCCACATCCAAAACTCCTAGGTCTCTTCCTGTCGGATTGTTGTATCCACTTCCGATACCTTCTCAGCCCTGGTCACATATATCTATGGACTTCGTGGTAGAGTTGCCACCCTCTAAAGGGAATACAACCATCCTCCCAGTTGTTGACCGTTTCTTCAGGATGGTACTTTTAATTTCACTCCGTAAACTACCTGTCACTGCTGAACTGACTCAAATATTCATTAAAGAAATTGTCAGACTGCACGGGGTTCCACTCAGATAGTGTCTGATCGGGGCAGTCAATTCATATCAACATTTTGGAGGTCATTCTGTGAGAAGTTGGGAATCTCCTTGGCTTTTTCATCTGCTTACCATCCACAAATTAATGGAGCAGCAGAGCGAGCCAATCAGGAGATGGAGCAATATCTCTGCATGTTCTGCAATGAAAACCAGGACAACTGGGCTGAACTTCTACTCTAGCCGAATTTGCAAAGAATAATTCTCTACAGGAATCTATTCAGATGTCTCCCTTCTTCTGTCTCTACGGAATAAATCCTGTGGCTCTTCCTACAGCATTCCCTGAGTCCAATATTCCTGCACTAGACACTCACTTGGATACAGTCAGTAAAAGCTGGAGTTCCGTAAGGGAAGCTTTGTGTATAGCTACAGGTAGACAAAAAAAACTGCTGACAAGAAGCGATCTATCGCTCTGACTTATGTTCCTGGTGACAGAGTGTGACTCTGTAACCGCCACTTACATCTTAAAGTACCAGAGTGTGACCAAAAGATACATTCACCATGTCATCAGAATAAAAATGCAACATGAGAATCTTGACTGAAAGACAGTGCGAGATTCTCATGTCAGGTAGTGAAAGGTCGCATCTGCCTTTCTCTCCCTCCCTCCATTGCTTCGATTTGTCAAATAACGTAAAGAATTGAAAGCTAATATTACCTGCATAACATACGTTGGAGACCATTAATTGTGAGAGAGAATACAAGAGTGGACACACAAGTGAGATTAACCCTTTGAGTGCCAGAGGGGTGCGCAACGCATTACAATGTTGCAAAATGTTTAACAATACCTCTCTGCCACTCACTACATTATGGTGCACACAGTATTGCACGGGGAGCTGAAAGAATTACCAAACACACAAAAACAATTGCACCTCCATTAAGAAACGCAGGATTTCAGTGTTATATGAAATCGGAACAACCGAAAGAAAACATAGCTGCTCTACATACTTATGTCCTGGCACTGATAAACCTCAGCCAACAGCCTAACTCATTGTGGCACTCACAAGTATAAATTTCTCACAGTGAATCACAGACACGTCCCTGCTGCTCTGCACATACCTCATTCCATCTTTGTCACACACTCTCTTCAAACTATTTCCAAACATTGCTTCATCTCTGTTACCATCTGTCCTATTTCACCTTCCTCTCTGTTTAACCCTTTGAGTGCCAGAAGGGTACGCAACACATTGCTCTGCAATGCTTTGAGTACCCCTCTGGCAGTGAAAGTGTTACCCCTTTATACAACATACATCACCTCGGTGGAATAACGATAAGGTAATATGCAGTAAAGATAATGTAAGGGTTCTTCAGGTGTTTATGTGGTAATGATACTATAAGACCTCTCCCGTCTATAGCTAAGCATGAGCAATTCCTGGAGGCAAAATATCATACTTACAAATGTAACGTGCAAGCTTCTTGTGATAGCAAGCCAAGTTATTTGTGAAATCCAACCTGCGTCTCCTCCCACACCTCTGTATATGTATGCTATAGGATGAGTTGTACGACATGACGAAATGTATGTAGTGTGCATTCCTGGATATTTGAAGTCAGTATAAGATACCTACAGTGGCGTAACTAGAAGCCACCGGGCCCTGGTGCAGAAATTGCCGCCGGGCCCGGGCCCCCCAATCTTCACGTTGCCCCATGCACATCTCTTACCTCCATCTCCCGCGCGGTTCTCAGTTATGCAGAGCGCTGGGAGATGATGTCATCTCCCAGCGCTCTGCATTACTAGAGCGCCGGGAGATCAGCTGAGCTGCTGCCGGTGTAGCCAGCAGGGCTGTGGGCAAGTGGCGATGGGTTCGCAGGGGACGGCCGGGCCCCTTGGAGTGACGGACCCGGTCGCAGGTGCGACCCCTGTTGTTACGCCACTGGATACCTAGCTCTGTGACAGGACTCGGGTGCTCCAGAGCACCCCCGCCAGGGTACAGCACCCGATGAACCCCATTTCTGATCTCTCCATGCCCCGTGCCCGGTCCAGAATACGGCTAATGGATGTGGAGAGCCACCTTTTGACACCACATAGAAGGGTCCAGGGAGGGACCTGAGCTTCACAGTGTGAATTTATCTATATAAGATTGTGTGATACTGTGTGTCACCCCCTGTAAAGTGCAGGCCTAGGCCAAGATACAGCACTGACTATACTGCCAGTCAGTTCAATCGGATTCAGCCACAGTCTCATCTTGGACCGATATCTACACGGTTAAACTGTGGCAACGAGGCGATAAGCCGACTAGAGCAGCAAGTACTGATACATAATAGAACTTGTATCCAGCATCATTATGCTGCCAGTCAGGTAACACCATTGAGATTTCCACCGGTCCCTTTTGGCATGAGCATAAGTGGCTCATTTTTGGACATCAGAACTGGGCCACCATAAGACTTCACAGGCTTGGTTGATCAATGATTTAATATTCTTATTTCTAGCCTGACCAACACCTTTAATGACGAGATAGTTTTTATACCTCATACTTCTTGATGAAGGTAGGGCTGCAATTGGTTTGTGAGAAGCATACAATCTAGGATGTACTCACAACCATACCTATGATGTCTAACAAACAATCACAAATATTTGAAATACTACATGTATACAGCACATCTCTATTAACTATGCTCTTTTTCAAGCACATCTTTATTGACTATGCTTCTTGGATAGATCAATACCACCAGTCGCTGAAGATGCTGCCCACACCACATGGGGACATGTTATAGTCCCTTTTTTTTTGTTTTTTTTTATATAGCGCACACAGATTACGCAGCGCTTTACACTCATATTGGTCCCTGTCCCCATTGGGGCTCACAATCTAAATTCACCTATCAGTATGTTTTTTTTTTTTGGAGTGTGGGAGGAAACCCACGCAAACACGGTGAGAACATACAAACTCATTGCAGATGTTGTGCAGATGTTGTCCTTGGTGGGATTTGAACCCAGGACCCCAGCGCTGCAAGGCAACAGTGCTAACCACTGAGCCACCGTGCTGCCCTTTTGTTGTTACAGTATATTTGCCATTACAAGGCACAGTTTGGATGCCAGGTAATGGCTGGACCAATAAGACGCAGTGGAGGAAGAATCCACTATATGATACATTGCCTGCAGCTAAGTTAAGATCTGCGTAACAATCTCTGGCCACATTTATGGGACATGACTAATGAGATGTTTTATGATGGTTTTTAAGCTTTTCATGTATGTCGAAGGACCAGCTACTGTCACTATTATTAATCATGCTAAATAGGATTCACTGTTAATTGGGTGATGCCACACAGCCACCATTATGCTGGATTTGGGCCACCTCACAGGACTCAGGGTATATCAGGGGGATGTTTTGCACTAATAAGTTATCTTGAGAGAGGTTATGAAAATGTAAGCAAAACATTGATCAGTGAACATGGATTTGTTTCTTTAACATTTGAAGTCCTGACAATCCTTTTTTTCTTCTTCTCTTTTGTATATACTATCCTATATTATAATTCGCTAAGGATGTTTGTCAGAAGCCGTCATGCTCAGTAGAGACGGCTGCGCACGCTGCACTCATGCGCAGTACAAATTGCCCGCACTGCGGCTGATACAGATCAGGGCACTCCGAATTCAGACTGGAGTCCACTCTGGGACCAAGAAGGTGCGCAGAGAGGACTACGGTTTGAATTCGGAGCACCCCGCTCTGTATCAGCCGTGGAGCGGGCAGTCTGTACTGAGCATGACTGCAGCCCTGCCAGTGTTGGCCCGTGTACACTGGCTTTAAAACTAGTGTATGTGTGTGTATATATATATATATCTATCCTATATAATAATTCGCTAGGATGATTTATCAGAAGCTGTCATGAGCAGTAGAGACTGCGCGCGACTGCATTGCATGGAGCAGTGAGGTAGTGGCTGCTTAACCCTTTGAGTGCCAGAGGGGTAGTCAATGCATTGCAAAACAATGCATTGTGTACCACTCTGGCACTCAAAGGGTTAACATTACCCGGACCATGGCCCGAGTACACAGGCATTTACGCTAGTATATATATATATATATATATATATATATATATATATAATATGGAAAAAACAGTAGACAGTGGCACACACAAGAACAAAACAAATAATAATTATAAATATGATGGTGCACGCCCCATATAAGGGAATATGTATATGTGCTCAGCCTGGGAAGGGCCTGTTGCAGAGAGAGACTGCACACATCGCGAATCCTATAATGAATTTATTGAAGAATCATAAAGTTGCTAGATAGTACTAGCACAACGTTTTCGGCCCAGACTTATGGACCTTCATCAGGGAAAAAGGGTAAAGGGATAAAAGTAAAATTTTAAATACCTTTATGCTCATACTCATACCTGCGAACTCTCTGGATTTGCCCCGGAGACTCCAGTTCTGACAGAGCTTTACCGGGTCTCCGGGGCAGAGGCTGATTCCTCCGGATGTGGGGAGTATCTATTGAAACTCTGCCACATCTGCTTTTTCTCCCGCTGTTCCCCCATCCCCAGCCTTCTGTGTGACACCATTAAGCCCTGCCCCCCCCCACTCTCGTCAAGCCCGCCCCTTTTTGACGCGATTAGCGTCATTTTTGTCACCCCCTGCTGAACAGAGGACTCCCCTCAGGGTAGCCCTCAACTAGAAGTTCCCAGGTATGCTCATACTGAGTAGCCAACCGTGCCGTGGTGTACCTGTGTCAGCCGGGCACCAAAGTCTCAGTGTGAACTGGCGCTGGTTCCTAGACTCAGGCGAGGAGGTGATAGACACCAAATGTTGTTACAGCAGGAAACTCGACTGATTTTTGACTTTGATACTATGGTGCCTAGGGGCCTCAACCATGAGATCTCCTACACAAGCTTTTTGTGAAGAGAGGAAAAAAAGTCCACACCACACAGGATTGTATGAAATGGGCACTCCTTGTGAATATGTCACGGGAATGGGCCCCAATGTGCCTGTGATGAGGTGATGGACACACTATGCATCTGGTGTCCACAACTGGATTGAAGAGGACTCTAATACCCATCACACTAGGAATTGTAATAACTATATGGGCACTCCTTGTGAAGATAACACAGCAATTGGTCCTAATTTGTCTACAGTGAGATGATGGGTGAATAATAATCCGGTATTCAGAATGTGGACTTACAATATATATATATTGAGAGCCAACACTGGGATTCAACATAAGTTCATTGATTGAACGCTTCCAATATTAATCTTCGTGGGACCTGGATTATGTGGATTGGGTACATAGGCGTTACTGTTGTTTCCACTATGGGACTATGCCTGGATCATATACTGTCTAGCATACTAATAATCAGGAATCATTCAATCAGAACTATTCTGTGGAGATGATTCTTAGGCTTTCTCTGCCTTCATTTGGCTATTTGACTATAATGTACAGTAACAGTATTCTTGTCTGTTGTCTCCAATAGCGCAGTCTGCAATGTATGCCTCCAGCCGGCTCAGTTGCGATGCGGTTTGGAGTTTAGATCTGTCACTCCGGTATCCTTGCCTAGCAACGAATCCGCCCGACGTCAACGCACTGTGGAGCGCGGTTCACGCTGAGACTTTTGTGCCCAGCTGACACAGGTACACCACTGTGCGATTGGCTATTCAGTATGAGTATACAGGTATTTAAACTTTTACTTTTATCCCTTTACCCTTTTGCCCTGATGAAGGTCCATAAGTCTGGACTGAAAACGTCTGGCTAGTACTATCTAGCAACTTCATGATTCTTCAATAAATTCATTATAGGATTTGCGATGTGTGCTGTCTCTCTCTGCAACAGGGCGTTCCCAGGCTGAGTACATTTATATATATGTATAGTGCACTCCAGTGCACATGTGCTCTCTGAAGGCACCCTTTCCTGCAACCTTGATGGTGTCTGTGATGTTATAGTGTTTTAGTGTGTGTAGAAGGGCTGAGATAAATTAACACAGCCTTTATGAATAGAATAGCACATAATTAAAACTTTTATCATTACAAGGAGCACAAATACAATCACACGGGGTTGATAAAGGCCAGTCTGCACATCCATTAAAATGCAAATGGGATTGACTGTTTTATTACTGTCTAGCCACCCTCTGTTTATTCTTATGTACTCAAGCCTGTCTGCATTTCCTAAAAGTGTCTTTTGTTTCTGCTTTTTCTAATATACCTGATGAAGAATTCTGTTGGATATAAAATTGCACGTTTTCACTGTTCTACACTCCAACCAGTAATCTCTTCTCTGCCATAGAATCACTCAAATATTTATTGTCATATATGAAAAATCATTCCTTCTATAATGTAAGACCTTTGCACTAATATGATTGTAGTCCCACTTTTCCTTTATACTAAACAACGATTGTTGATCACTGGTCCCTAAGCTTTCTCCCATAATTATATCTGATTATCACTATTTGCGACTATTAAATCTATTTCATAAATCACATGCCGTTTACTGTATTCCATTGGTTCTCAAACTGGGTCCCACGAAACTTCACAGAAAACATTTAATTAATTCAGGACAGTGGAACAAGTCTAGGGTGACCATTAGTGTATATGAGGTTTGTATGAATTAAACATTCCAAGCAGTATCATTTTGTTTTCTGTTATGTTTCTCTTGTAATAAGCAGTGAGCACTGCAACCTAGCACCCTCTAAGGAAGAAGCAAAAACAAAATATATCAGATGCAACTACCTGCAATTAGCTTAATAATTCTTACATTATCAGTACTAACTAGCATTCAGATACATTTGATAGTGATACTATGTTCATCTTTTCAATCAGGTGTGGGCAGACTGAAGAAGACCTCCAGCTGGGGATGGCTACAACTCCTACCATCACTAGCCAGCTTTTGGCTGACTGGGGGTGATGGGACTTGTAGATCTCCATAGATGGGGCACCTCAAGTTGTCTTCCTATATCTTATATGCAAGAGAGTTGTCCACATTTCTTTTTAATGTGTTATAGACCTATCCAGTATCCAAGGGTCTAAAGGGTTTGATCTTTTTAGGGTTCCACAGAATTTAATCTTAAAAGTAAAACCTCAGCAAAACATTCAAGAAACATTGCTCTCCTCTGTAGGATTCACAAATTCCCATTTATTGTTCTTCAAACATACAATGTTTACAGAAGGGGTAGTCAATTGTCAGACCTCTAGCTGTTGTGAACTATAACTTCCACTGTCCCCATACAGCCGTAGGCTACTGAGATGGGTGATGTAGTCTCCAACAGCTGGAGGTCAGATGATTGATTACCCATGGTGTAAGGAATGGAGTAGATATTGTACAAGAATGACATAGAAGCAAGGTGTAACTTTTGTTTTGTTTGGAGATTGGCTGTTTCTGATGTTACAATGTTGTTCATATGGAAAGATAAAAGCTCAATATGATAAGCTACTGGGGATCATTTCCAAGAGCAGATATTTGGTTCTTAGGCCTGGAAGCGGGGCCAGGTTGTGATGGTGCTGTAGAAGGTGTTCCCAGGACAATCTGTGGCTGTCACATTGCGATGTCCTTTCAAGATGTAGGCAGATTTAATGTAACCCTTGGTGACCCCGCAGCTGATCAGACTCTTCACTGCATTTTGAGCTGCTGTGTTGGGATTACGACCTTACGGGAAGAATTTGAAAGAAAACAAAAACAAAAAAAAAACAGCATAAGGACTAGAGCAAGATGGCTGGGGGGGGGGGGGGTGAAGTCTCAACATGGTGGGGGATGATGAGTTAAAGTGTTAGTAATGTCCCATAAAAACTTGTTATAGTTATGTAGAGGATGAAAAAAATAAGCTAATAAGCTTAATGGTGCAAACCCTATCTCTCAAACCGCTATGGTTTGTGCGATAAAAGCATTGAAAGTTCCCCCTTCCCTCCCCTTCTCCTGACGTCAGCGTCTAGCTGACAGCAGGAGATCCTGGTGTGGGAATCAGCCTGCGGCTCTGCAGCAGAGCCCAAATCGCATTGTTGCTAAAGAATTACTCAACTGGAAAGGTCTACAAAGTGTGCCTGGTTTTAAAGCATTTTGTAGACCTTTTCAATGAAGTCATTCTTTTGCAATAACGTGATTTCGGCTCTGCTGCAGAGCCTCCTCGTGTTGGCCGACACAGATCTCCTGCTGTCAGGTTTACAGCCGACATCGGGAGAAGGGGAAGGAGGGGGAACTTTCAATGCGAATATGAGAGATAAGGTTTGCGCCATTAAAGAGATTGTAATGTTTCATAATAAAAGCAGCTCCAAATAATCTTCATAGTATTTGGGCCATGGAGAGTGTTATACTGTCAGAGTTGTTGTTCAAGAGTAATTGAATGATAAATTATCCCCTTCCCGCCCTTTTACTGATATAACACTGCTCACCTCAGAGCAGCAAGACTGTCCAGATAGATCGCAGAGAGGGACAATCTTCAATTAGCATAAGGAAAAAACCTGAAAAACCTGTCAATGGGGGCAGGGCTCTCATTATTCTCACAGTAAGAAGATTGTCCCTTGCTGTTATCTGTCTGGTCTGTGGACCAGATTCCACATCTGAGGGGAGGCGGCTTACATTAGGTAAAAGGGGCGGGAGGGGGATACTTTATCATTCAATTACTCTTGAACTACAACTCTGACAGCATTGAAATAACACTCTCCAAAGTCCAAATACTATGAAGATTAATTGGAGCTGCTGTATTTATGAAACATTACTATAACTTTAAGCTTATTTTTTCATCCTCTAAATAACTATAAAAAGTTTTTATGGGACATTACTAACACTTTAAAGTTTGGAAGCAGCTGAAGGACTTTTCATTCCTCACCCCTGAACTGTAGTTAGTGAACAGTGTTATGACTATACCTGGGAACTCTCTGGCTCTGACCTGGAGACCAGTTGTTATACTTATTTACCACGTCTCTGGTGACAGAGGATGATTCTCAGGCTCAGTGAGTTCCCTTGTAACTCCACCCACTTCACTGCCAGTTCTGGTCGCTATCCTCCCTGTTCTAAACATTCTCTGCCCATTTTATGGCAATTCCTTCCTCACCTCCTCACAATCCCTCCCACATCAATCAAGCACCACCCACTTTATGACACAACGTGCATCTAGGGTTGCCACCCAGCCGGTATTTTACTGGCAGGCCGGTAAAAAATTGGCTTCTGTCCAATGTTAAGTCTATGGAGAGAATGCCAAGGCCGGTATTTTTATTAAAGGGGAACTTTCACCTGAAAAAAACTTTTTACCATCTGTTGAAACACATAACCAGTATCAGGAAACGGTATGCTTACGTTTTATTTTCCAGTGCATTTAAAGATATTTGATTTTCCAAGACGAGCACTTCCGCATTCAGCGGCACAGTGCATCTTCGGCACATCTCTCAGGACTTCCCAGCACTATTACAGCCTCCTCCCACCTCCCTCCCAGCTGCCCCGGTGAGCGCGTTCACATTTCACTTCGGTGTGGTGTGAACGGCTCCTACCGTTATAGCAAGCTACAATTGGCATTATAATGAGGTTGCAACCTCATTATAATGCCAATTGTAGCTTGCTATAACGGTAGGAGCCGTTCACACCACACCGAAGTGAAATGTGAACGCGCTCGCCGGGGCAGCTGGGAGGGAGGTGGGAGGAGGCTGTAATAGTGCTGGGAAGTCCTGAGAGATGTGCCGAAGATGCACTGTGCCGCTGAATGCGGAAGTGCTCGTCTTGGAAAATCAAATATCTTTAAATGCACTGGAAAATAAAACGTAAGCATTCCGTTTCCTGATACTGGTTATGTGTTTCAACAGATGGTAAAAAGTTTTTTTCAGGTGAAAGTTCCCCTTTAAGAAAAGGTGGCAACCCTACGTGCATCATTTGGACACGCCCACCCCCAGATTTTAGTGGACCTCCATAGGCTTTGGACAGTGCAGTTCCCAGGTGTGCTTATGACCATATGTACAAAGATAAGTGACACAGTTTATAACATACCAGATGCATCACAGGGGAGAAATGAAAAAAGTAAAAAAAACTTGAGTTAAAGGGAACATATATAAACAAGTGTACTTCCACTGCTGAGGATCTATTATTCAAAAAGTTATTGCAGCTCAAACATTTAATTTTTAGGTGCAGTATCCCCATGGCCTTAGAGGTTATGGTGGCTCTGTTGCTACAATGCATTACGTACCACTCTGGCACTCAAAAGGTTAACCCCTTGGATTGCCAGAGAGGTCTCCAATGTATTGTGAAACAATGTGTTAGAGACCAGTCTAGCATACAAGGGGTTAATATTATACATGGTAGACATTTTTGTCTTTGTACATAGGCCCCATTGTGGCTGAGACTCTCCTTCTCTCTCAGTTCTCACATGTGGAGCTCAAACCTGTCCTCGTGCCCCCCCCCCCCTTCACAGTGCAGGTTGTCAGGATCTCCTCACATGAACACAGGAGAATCAATCAGTGGTTCATCCATTCTGAAGGATCTGCCTGCATTAACGGCATTCACTTGTGTTTAATTGAGGAGATACTGAACGCATGCACTGTTTGGGGTGGAGGACGAGGACAATTTTGAGCACACCTGGTCTAGACAACTCATGTAGTCTGATGTACTAGGGAGAACTCGGTCAAACCATCTGTACCACAGGGGACAAACACAAAATTCACCAAATTTCCATCAATTTAAATAGGTCGTTCACCACTGAATGCTAGAGGGGTCCCCAGTTCATTGCTTCACCACACTTTCTTAGCAGTCAAGGCTGCCTGATATACTGACCCTCTTCACTGATCATTCTGCCCTTTATTCTGACCCGCTGCACTAATCTTTCTGCCTGAAATAATGACCCTCTTCAAGGATCAATCTGCCTGATATACTGACCCTCTTCACTAATCACTCTGCCTATATATACTGACCATCTTCTCTGATCACTCTGCCTGATATACTGACCCTCTTCAATGATCACTCTGCCTGGTATACTGACCCTCTTGCTGATCACTTTGCCTGATGTACTGACTCCCTTCTCTGATCACTCTGCCTGTTATCCTGACCCTCTTCATTGATCACTCTGCCTGTTATCCTGATCCTCTTCGCTGATCACTCTGCCTGATATCCTGATCCTCTTTGCTGATCACTCTGCCTGATATACTGATCCTCTTCGCTGATCACTCTGCCTGATATACTGACCCTCTTCACTGATCACTCTGCCTGATATACTGACCCTCTTCACTGATCACTCTGCCTGATATCCTGATCCTCTTTGCTGATCACTCTGCCTGATATACTGACCCTCTTCACTAATCACTCTGCCTATATATACTGACCATCTTCTCTGATCACTCTGCCTGATATACTGACCCTCTTCAATGATCACTCTGCCTGGTATACTGACCCTCTTTGCTGATCACTTTGCCTGATGTACTGGCTCCCTTCTCTGATCACTCTGCCTGTTATCCTGACCCTCTTCATTGATCACTCTGCCTGTTATCCTGATCCTCTTCATTGATCACTCTGCCTGTTATCCTGATCCTCTTCGCTGATCACTCTGCCTGATATACTGACCCTCTTAGCTGATCACTCTGCCTGATATCCTGACCCTCTTAGCTGATCACTCTGCCTGATATACTGATCCTCTTAGCTGATCACTCTGCCTGATATCCTGATCCTCTTAGCTGATCACTCAGCCTGATATACTGACCCTCTTTGCTGATCAATCTGCCTGATATCCTGATCCTCTTAGCTGATCACTCTGCCTGATATCCTGATCCTCTTAGCTGATCACTCTGCCTGATATACTGATCCTCTTAGCTGATCACTCTGCCTGATATCCTGATCCTCTTCGCTGATCAATCTGCCTGATATCCTGATCCTCTTCACTGATCACTCAGCCTGTTATCCTGACCCTCTTCACTGATATCCTGACCCTCTTCACTGATATCCTGACCCTCTTCGCTGATATCCTGCCCCCCTTCACTGATCTCTCTACTTTGCTCCAAAACATAAAAGAAGGCTCTATAGATCAGTGGTTCTGAAACCTGTTCTCTCCTCTTCAGTGCAGGCTTTCTGCATTTCATCTCATGATCATAGCTCAGTCTGGGGGTGACTACAACCAAGACAAGGCATGAAGTGTCCCAGTAAGAAGAACACATGGTGAGCCCATGCAGGCCTCCTGTTCCATCCCCTCTCTTTAACCCGTTGGATGCCAGAGATGTATTACAATGTACTGTTGATGTCTCTAAAATTCAAAGGGTTAAATTTCCTAAAATTCAGTGCTGTTTAGAAAGAAGGAAAAGGAGGTCATCACAATGCAAGTGTTGTGCTCTGTTGGACTAAGTGGGGACTGCGTGTATGTGGAGGGGGATCCAGGCTGGGTTGAGTTGTATTATTTCCTAAACAGTCTATGCTCCTTTAGGTCCTTGTATGAGGCCCAGTAGGGTCTAGTTATTTTGGACTGATTAGTGACTCATTCAATATGACAGATCATCTTGTGCTTATGATAGGGTCACCTGTGCTCCATATCCTCATATCCTGAAAGCCTCCACAGCAGGGGAGGTTTGAGGCTGAGAATAGTTTTGGGAACCAGTTATCTAGAAATAATTGGGAAATGGCCACATAGATGAATAGTTTCTTGTCTATTGTCCAACCCCTGTATATACCCGCACTCACTCATGAAGTTTCCAATTACGCTGATCCCAATGGAATTAGAGTTGTAATTTGGGGCATGAGCTCCGACAGTTGTCCATCCTCGGCCCTCATATACATTGCCATCCTCTCCCACCAGGAAGCTGTAAATGCACAAAGAGGCTGATGTTATAAGAAAACCAGAGCAATTGTGGATCAAACCAACTGGTACCAAAGGGGACAAATTAAAATTCCCTGTATTATCATTGTTTTAAATGCTTTGAAATACGTTGAAGTCCTCTTTACCATTCAATGGCCTAGACTCGCTACAGGTCGATATTGTGGAGATATGATTTTGTCAATGTGTTTGAAACACTTCAACAATCCAGTGTACACTCACATCAACATATTCACTAAAAGTTAGTGATTGCTCACCCCTGTGGCTCTCACAGTGTTAAAAAAAAGCACAATTATCCCCTCAGCTATTATATGTATTATATTTATTTCATACATGTTGTACACTCCCAAGGGAACAAGGCTGAGGGTCAGGCAGTGTCCATGGGGATTTGTGATTACCACTTGCCCCCCAGCCTTGTTCCCTTTTCCACTGGTAGCCATAGAACCCCATGTACACTGCCTGGCCCCCAGACTTGTTCCCTTGCCCACTGGTAACCAAAGATCCCTATGTACAGTGTCTGACCCTCTCCAGCCTTTTCCCATTGCGCACTGCTAGCCACCAATCCCCATGATCACTGCCTGGGCAAGGGAAGAAGCCTAGGGGGTGACAGTCAGTGTATGTATGCTAACACACAATGGGGATGTTCCCCCACAATACATATATTCAACATGCTGCCCAACAGTTCAAATCTGACAAATGCTGCTTCCCCCTGTAAAGTCTGACATATCATGCCCTTTCATTGGACATATGCTGCCCTCGCACATTAACCCTTTGAATGCCAGAGGGGTACACAACACATTGCAGAGCAATCTGTTGCTTACCCTTCTGGCACTAAAGGGGTTAATGTACAAAAATATGTTGTCCCTTTGTAGTTAAAATATGTATTCTTCCTAAGTTGTAGTATATTAACCCTATGAGTGCCAGAGGTACCCTTTGGCACTCATAGGGTTAAAGGTAAAATATGTTTTTTGACGTCATGTAGTCAGATCTTGAGAGGGGCATCAGGACCCCTCCTGATGTCCCCCTGGCACTGATCACCTGTCCAATAGGATAGGTGATTAATGAAGTGACCAGGAGGCCCTGGAAGGTGATCAGTGCCTTTCACTTGAACCCCCTACACAAGCTCTTTGGTTTTTGTCAGTGAGCGCTTGTGTAGGAAGATAGAATTGCTCACTGACAAAAAGCCACTTGACAGGCTTATTCATCCAAGCACACAGACCCGCTTTTTAGAATGAGCTGTCTTTGCCCCTCTGCAGGCTTGTGTGATACACACATCCATTACAGTATGTGTCAAATGAAAAGGCATGATATGCCGGAAAGTGTGAGGGCAGCATATGTCCGTTGAAAGGGTCCTGATATATTGGATTTTACAGGGGGGAAGCAGCATATGTCAAATCTGAACTGTGGGACAGCATGTTGAATATATGTATTGTGGGGGAACATCACCATTGTGTGTTAGTCCACATACACTGACTGACACCCCCCAAGCTTCTTCCCATGCCCAGGCAGTGATCATGGGGTTTTGTGGCTAGCAGTGGGCAAGGGGAAAAGGCTGGATGGGTCAGACACTGTACATAGGGATCTGTGGCTACCAGTGGGTAAGGGAAGTCTATAGCTACCAGTAGACAAGGGTACAAGGCTGAGGGGCAAGTGGTAACCACAAATCCCCATGGACGCTGCCTAACCCCCAGCCTCGTTCCCTTGGCAGTGTACAACATGTATAAAATAAATATAATACAGAGCTGAGGGAATAATTGTGTAGTGCTTGGTGGGTGTACTTTTTTAATCCTTTGAGTGCAACAGGGGTGAGCAATGCACATCCCTATGGCACTCAAAGGGATAAAGGAGTGATGCTATCCGTGGTGCTGAAAACATTCTCTCCACTCCCCTACTGAGGCAGCAGAGACAATGCTCTTAGACTTCAGGATTGTCATATTGCTGATGATGTGTGAGAGAGGAAATTCCTTCCACATCGACAACAGTTCACAAACCTCCCTGCTTGTGATTAATTGAGGGCTGTTACTGCATAGGAAACTACAGGGAGTTCCTAACTTCACCAGCCTCAGATAGGTGAAGTTGAGACTGTGAACTCCAACAGAAGAGACTGCACTCCTGTACTGAAGAGATAATCTGTATTGCTACCCTACCCAATCTCCCCCTCTGTCTCACAATATCTTACCTGTATCCAATGTCACACCAACCATTGGTGTTCATGTGGTAGCTCTGAATGTTCTTGACCTGTGTGATACATGTGGACTGGGTGGTACACGATGATCCCTCTGTGTGGTGGACGATCACGTATGTTACAGGAGTGGTCATTGCAGTACGACAGGTGGGAGCACGCCCTCCCCACTGAGATTTAGTGAGTATGGTGGGGCAACCTGAGAATGAGCAGAAATAATTACACCAGTTCCTACCATCTGTCACTCAGCTCCCCCATCTGTACTATTGTAACCTGCTGAGAATCTCAGTTCACAATGTATGTTGACAGCTCTTTACAATATATAGATTAGATTAGATTTTTACTAAAGTCTTCATAGGAAAAGTGGGGCACACTGAGCAGGCAACAAAGTACCATGGCAGCCTGGCTGAGAACCACTGAGATAGACAGATATAGACAGAGGGATAGATTGCTAGATAAAGAGAGAGAAGAGGTGACGGGCAGACAGATAAAACTGGATAGACGGGACTTGCTTACTTTAAAATGTTAACAGTGGCTGAGTATCTGCTCTGGATGTACTAAACCGATGATTCAGAGTAATAAGTGCAGGAGCAGAAGTGGGCAGCCTGTGGTCCCCCAGCTGATAGCTGGTTGAGGATCATGGGAGTTGTGGCCCAACAACAGCTGGAGAGCAACATTTTACCCTCCTCTGCTATCTCCCCTCACTCTGTGGGTTATGTGGTAAAATCTACCGTCTGTAAAACTGTAATGTCAGACTAAAAGAAGGCATCATATCAAGAAAATAAGGTGCAATTCTGGGGTAAAAGGAAAAAATGGCCCCTATGTATCAAATAAAAAAACAATAAAAAATACTGTGCACTAAGTACTGGGGCAAACCAGCTGCACCATAACAATGAATCCCAAATCATTTAATCCCTTGAGTGCTAGAGGGGTAACCAACTCATTGAGAAGCAATGCGCTGGAGACCTCTCTATCATTCTGAGGGTTAAAGGTCTCATTTAACCCTTTGAGTGCCAGAAGGGATGGCAACGTGTTGCAGAGCAATGCATTGCCTACAACTCTGGCACTCAAAGGGTTAAATGCACAGGAATTTTGTTTTTGTCCTCTATGGTACAGCTGGTTTGCAACAGAAGTGACAATTCTTAATAGTACATCAGCCTTACTGTGTTATTAATATTACTAGCATCAGTGGCATGATTTGACCTGCGCCGTTAACCCTTATGTGTGTTTTTTTTAAATCCGATCCCGTGGTGGGGCATGAGAACCCCTCCTGATGCCCCCGAGCTACATATTCTCCCAGCCGATTCAGCTGGAGATCAGTAGAGGCAACGCAGGGGAGCAAAAGGGCTACTATTAAACATAAATTGAAAATATAAGAATTAGGAGCTGTTATGCATTAAACTATCTCCTAAACTGCTCATACCTACTCTTCGTTGCTTCCCACACCTTCCAATAACAAAGTGCTGCACAGAAAACAAGTGACCTTTTAACAGCTCAAGGTCGTACAATTCTGCTACAAGATCTATCATTTTTAGTAGAAAAAAAACCTATATTCACTATAGAAGTCCAAGCCTGTGGTTCTCCAGTGAGCCAAAGATTGTCTTCCCATCCTTAATAAAACTATCCAATGTCAATATGTATATTTAACCCTTTGAGAGCCAGAGGGGTATACAATGCAGTGCTTTGCAATGCATTGGATACCCTCTGGCACTCAAAGGGTTAAAGTTATTAGAGTGGTTTATTAAAAAAATGTAATGAATATAACAGGAAGATAGCAACTTGTATTACAGTGGGTGAGTGAACATGGAGTCACAATGTGACGCTTACCTACTTTGACACCACATATTTCCCACAACCCATAATATACAAGTCACACATACAAAGCATGTGGAATCATCTGTAAGCAGCTATTATGGCAGAGTGGCAGGAAAACCATGAAAATGCTGTGAGACACTGGATCTGCATTACAGTCAGCTGTCTGAATAGCCACTGATGGGTACCATAGATGAAAGCAGTGCCCAGATTAGCTGCAGCCAATTGGGAAGCAGATTTCAATCACTGGATCGATCTTTGTCAGGCCAGATAGCATGATACCTGACTGGGCTGGAGAGAGCTACTCATTGATAGGTGAAGCGCTACCAATAGCTCACAAGCTACTTGTTGGAGATCCCTGCTATAGGCAGTGATGCTGTACAGCTAAGCCAATGGCAAGTGCAGGATCACTGCCTATTGACTGCTGTGACAGAAGGTGACACAGCAGTCAATGGGCACTGATCCCGCACAGCTCAGCCAATAACAAGTGCACAAGGATGGGTGTAAATCCAAATACTCTGCTACACCACGGCTAAGAAGTTCTTTGCTGCTGTTTGCTTGAAGTGACCCTGAATGGCAGACAGGAAATGTGGCCACACTAGAATTTTGTAGCTGTTGGTGGACTACAATATATATATCATGCTCAGCTAGACAATGGTCCTGTTCTTTAGTACAAAGCCCTGTCTTTGTCCAGGGTGCATTATGAACTCACCATGTGCAACTGCGCAGAAGGCAGCGAGGAGCGCAATGAGACGTAGCATGATGGAGAGACTGCAGGGATACGAGAGAGGCACCTAGGATGGAGAGGCACATATGAGACTATGGGCTGCATTTGGATTTGCTATTCTGGAGCAATGCAATTTTCCACTGATTCCAGTGGGGCTTTTAACCCCTTGAATGCAAGAAAGGTCTACAACACATTGCAAAGCAATATATTGGAGAGCTCTCTAGTATTCAAGGGAATAAAAATCTCTTTCAAAACCAATGTGAATGTTTATTTACCCCCTGTAGTGTAGGTAGTTTGTACCAGAATAACTCCACTTTTCCTTTATACACACACCTGAGTGTGACGGAGGTTGGAGAGCTATGCTGTGTACATAGGACAGGGGAGCAGTGCTCAGCGGCAGGACTCACCTTTCTCAGGTAGGTATTGTCTGAGTTGTGCTTTCTCTTCTCTCTCCTATATATTGATCCTGTTATCACACCGCACAGGGTAAGGGGAGGTGGGAGAGGGTGGATTTAATGTGCTTATTTTGTCTGATTTTACCAGGTGTTAATACAGGAACAGGTGGCATTGAGAATAACATTATATTATATGTCAAGGAGGGATCAGTGAATGTTAGATCAGTCATTAACCCCTTAAGGACCAGAGGAGTGTGGAACGCATTGCAAAGAATAGACCCTCTGTATTGGTCTAGAAAGCCTGAAAAGAAGGGTTTATGGGGACTGTGCACACAACCCGCATGTGAATGAGAGCCTCAGACTTCCATTTTGTATTCCAGCAAATATATTTCTGCTCAAAAAAACAGCTGATATGAACCATTTTGGGGCTGCACAATGCACCGCAGCCCTGGGCTTTTTACTAAGTCTGCTCTAACAGGATTAGACATAGTAAGACCTGATAATTTCCCTTTACACAAACTGGGGAAAGCTTGGATTATTTGGTGTTAGCAATTAACATAGACCAGTGGTCCTCACATTGGGTTCTTTGGGCCACCAGGGTTCCAACATATGCTACAAAGGGGTTCCACACTACACCTGTAAATATGGAGCTCACAGTAGAACAAACGTGGACTGACAGGTGTGGAACCAAATACACAGCTGGGCAGGTATGCATACCTAGTAATATTTGAAATGGCCAAAGACAGACGCTTGTGTTTTAGGTGATATTGCTGAGGGGTGTGGCTGGTGGGTGGAGCATTACCAAGAATTTTTTAGTTATTTCATGACCTATTGACAACTTTTTGTGTAACTAAGTAAATGATTTAGAGCAGTGGTTCTCAACCTTTCTCGTGCCGCGACCCTTTGATAAAATTTCCCAAGTTGTGGGGACCCCTAACAGTAAAATTATTTTTGTTGCTCCTTCATCACTGTAATTTTGCTACTGTTATGAATCGAAATATAATGATCTGATGGTTTTAAGCAGGGGTCAAGTCCTGGGAAAAGATTTCCCCCTGCTCAAAATAAATATATATGGCTCAAATCAACATTGTCTCTCTCTACGTTTGTGTGTATCATTGCATGTATGAGTGTGTCTATCTATGTATGTCAGTGCATGTGTGTGGGAGTTTCTGTGTGTATGACTGTTGCATGTGTCGTTGTCTCTATTACTGTTGCATGCATGCACACACATAGCCCCCCATCATCTCCACATTGCCCTCACATTTCCCCCCATCAGCTCCATATTGCCCCCTCATCTCCATATTGCGCTCACATTGCCCCCATCAGCTCCATATTGCCTTCACATTGCCCAGCAGGTCCAACTTGCCCCCATCAGCTCCATATTGCCCTCACATTGCCCCCATCAGCTCCACATTGCCCTCACATTGCCCCCCATCAGGTCCAACTTGCCCCCATCAGCTCCATATTGCCCTCACATTGCCCCCATCAGCTCCAACTTGCCCCCATCAGCTCCACATTGCCCTCAAATTGCCCCCATCAGCCCCAACCTGCCACCATCAGCTCATATTGCCCTCACATTGCCCCCATCAGCTCCAACTTGCCCCCATCAGCTCCATATTGCCCTCACATTGCCCCCCATCAGGTCCACATTGCCCTATCAGTTCCACATTGCCCCAATCATCTCCACATTGTCTCCAATACTGCTTACCTGAGCTGCGTGGAGGTGGGTCAGTGTACTGTCAGTGTCACTTGAATTCTTTGTCACTCTGTCACTGCTTGGGAGGTACGGACCCCTAATATCTTCTAAAGAGGGACATGGGAGGTATGGACCCCTAATATCCCTTAAAGAGGGACATATGGGAGGTATGTACCCCTAATATCTCCTAAAGAGGGTCACTTGGGAGGTATGGACCCCTAATATCTCCTAAAGAGGGACACTTGGAAGATATGGATCCCCAATATCTCTTAAAGAGGGACATCTGGGAGGGGGCAAGGAACCCTAATATCTCATAAAGAGAGTCATTTAAGAGGTTTGAACCCCTAATATCTCTTAAAGAGGGACAATTGGGAGGTATGGACCCCTAATATCTCCTAAAGAGTAACACTTGGGATGTTAGGGCCAAACCATCTGCAAAAAAGGGAAAAATAAAAATTCTGTTGATTTAAATGGGGATTTTAACCCTTTGAATGTTAACCCTAAAACAAATAAAGTTTGTTTTATGATATTTAAAATCTGTCTATATGTTGTACTAGACATTTTCTGTAAAATAAATATTTTTTGACAAACTAACCTTTCTGCTTTGGTGGCACAGTGTGGCACTTTATGCTAATTTCCTGCACAGTATGTTAATTTAGTTGTGTTTGTGGTCAGTCTTACTGCTCACTGTGCTATTAGACACGCCCTGGTTTGTGCCTGATTTCATACATATCACAGTGTACAGTAATATTGATCCAGTGCAGAAACTAATTTGTATAAACTGACACAATGTATCACCAACAAATAAAGCTTAATTTCAGGAGTATTTTAATTAGCAAAGAGAAATGAGCAAACCAGATGGTAAAGTTGGTTCTTATCTGCCGTCAAAATCTATATATCTTTTCACAGGGATTTTTTTCTTAACCCAAGAGTCCCTTCACAAAAAATATTGTAACAACATAGGCCTAGATTGTGTAACCTGTCTACTATGGGTTTGCACTGACAGCCAGGGGCGGATTGTCCTATCTGGGGATCTGGCATCCCCCGGTGGTCCGATAAATCATGGGCCTGTGGGGGAAATCAGAGGATCTCACCTCACGTCCCACGATATTTTGAAGGAGAGGTCTGTGTTGCCACAGGCACTCTCTGTGACAGCCTTCATTTCCTTGTTAACCCTTCGAGTGCCAGAGGGGTACGCAATGCATTGCATACCCCTCTGGCACTCGAAGGGTTAATGCAGAGTGCAAGGATATGACATAATATCCTGGCGCCTGCTCTCCCATGCCGCACAGGGACCACAAGGGGGAGTCCATAGGGATGTTGGTACAGCTAGTGGGCTGTTTTTAAAAAAATCCCCGGGCTGGTATTTCCCTACAGTCCGCCCCTGCTGACAGCAAAGAGCAGGGACAGATATAATGTTATGCAGAACATTACATCCTTCTCTGCAGAACACTTCACACTCTGCTCTTGGCACCTCGCTCTTTGCACACGGCTCTGTGTGTCCCTGAGTCTATGATAAGATGGAGCAAAAATAGACCTTTTCTTGTGTTTGTTCTGACCTTTTGTTAGGGAAAAATCACAACAATATTAAAACTGAGACCAGCATTCCCAATACAGACACCTGCTCCTATCATTTGCTCACCTGTTTTCTTGCTTTCTCTGGTTTGTAAATTCTCACGAGCAGAGACTTTTCCATTATTTGAACCTGTCTGTAACTGTTTGTCAGAGCGGTGTGTATGGCTCTCCAGTAGTGAAGTACTGGAGACTACTGCGGCTGATGTACTACAAAGAACTAGGTGGAGATGAACTAAGGTTCGATATGATGGAAACTTTTTTGTGTGTTATGTGAGCACATCATCTTGGCGAAGAATGATGTGCGCAAGGGGAGGGGTACAGACACTGGACATTATCATTATGCTGGCAGTGTGTTTCTCACCTACATGTTGTAATTGTATAACATTGCAGTGAGGTTTATTAACAGGCTAATGTCAAACTACTCTATAGTAGATATTTCAAAGTTCTCCATAGCAGTCTAAAGTTAACCATCATCATTTCAGTATCATGGGAGTTTTCACATTAGGCAGCTATGGAAACTTTTGAACCACAATTCCAGTGAACTTTGAAATGGTGCTACACTAGAGATACAAACTTACTTACAATTCAAATGGTGCTACACTAGTGATACTACAGTGCTTACAGCCTTCCTAGGTCACAAGAAACAGACGCCTGTATTTCTGGTACACAGCTCTATACAGGAAATCATCCAGACAGAATGGAACCATGGGGACAAGAAGTCAGCCATAACCAGATGCATAATCAAGATGTACCCATTTGCGGACAAAGAGACTACAAAATGGGTCACTCCACCTAAGGTAGATGCTGCAGTGGCTCAAATCTCCCGCAGAACAACTATCTTAATGGAGGACGGAACCACATTAAGAGATTCAATGGCTAAAAGAGCTGACAGTGCTTTTAAAAAAACAGTTTTCAACAATAGGACAAAACCTAAAGTCTGCCACTGCAATAGGCATGCATATTTAGGACCCTTAGAATATGGCTGACAGAACTTGAAGATACAATAGAATCTTCTGTATCCATGTCAAGACTTCGGAAAGAGGTATCTTCAATCAAAGAAGCCATAAACTTCTCATGTGATGCGTCCCTGGATTGCATAAAGCTCCTGGCAAAATCATCAGTCAGGACATCAGTTCCATTAGATGTCATACATGCCCCTCAATCCTAGTAGGCAAAGAAAGTGTTAAGAACAGACACAATGATAAAGAATTTGCTATTAATCATTTTATTAATTGCAGCAGCAAATTTGTGGTGTACCTCATCCAATGTGGATGCGGCGCCCAATACGTTGGGAGAACGATAAGAAACCTTCGTGATAGGATAGGGGAACACAGAAGGAATGTTCTAAATAAAGATATAAAACATACAGTATCACGTCATTTTAATCAATGCCCTTTAGGAGGGCAAACTAACTTTAAAGTAAAAGGACTACAAGTAATTCCAGCCTCTTGTAAAAGCAAATTCAGGACGCTCTGTAGACAAGAAGCAGAATGGATTTATATGTTAGGTACATTGTCCCCAGGTGGACTAAATGACAACACTGAGATGACACACATAGTATAACATCTTAAGGTTTATATTGGATGATCTGTCCTATATTATAATGTTTGTTACAATACATATCAGGTTTATTATCTGGTATATAAAAAAAAAGAGTTCAAGAAGCTGATAGCAAGTAGATAGAGATACAATAGATAGACCAATATGGTAATTTTTATCTTCTATATGTGTTTTAATCCTGAGTGTTTGTATTATTATATATGTAGTGCCATTGTGAAGTCATTCGGAATTGAAGATTTGTAATATGGATATGTATCGTTTATGTACAAAATGACACATAGATTCTGGATATTTATAATTTCATATTTATGTATGTTTGATGTCTTGTTCCGGGTCACATCATGATGGCAGGAAAGAAAATAGAAAAAGAAAAAAAGTAAAGAAGTATAACCTGTTTCACTAATTTTAAAAGTTTTAATATAGATGTAGATTTGTATGTTCCGATGCATGATCCTCTCTCCAATGGAAGCACTTGTAGCGCAATAGGGTTCACGCACTGTGTGACGTATACGAGCCGCGTTGAAGGTATAGCCGATTCGGTGACCAAGACAACAAGCTTGGGCTTCAAAGTGGTTTGAAAGCGAGGCTTGGAGGGACGGGAAACCGGAAGAGTGATGCCGGAAATGACGACTCGAGAGTTACGGTTTGAGAGAACCGCGACGCGGGAATGACTGCCGGATGGGAGAGGATAAGTATCGGAAGATGCAAAGTCCATATAAAGATATATATATATAACAATATTGATGGTAAAATAATATTTAGACCCCTGAGGAAGTCACTGTAGTGATGAGATGCGTTGGGTAACCATATATATATACTTATTGCGGGGATCAATCCTTGCCAATTGTTTTAACTGTTGTGTATGGTAATTTTAATATACAATTTTTATTTTGTAATTTTATGTATGAACTACCAATAAATGGAGGTGATTTAAATATAAAGCCCAGGTAGTCTCTCTATATATACAATTGTTCGAGAATTCCAGAAGTCCCTCTTACAGAGGTAGAAAATAGTACTGGACATTGAAGAACAAAAGACCAAAGAAAAATTCTTGATGTGCAATAACACCTATAGGCTGGTTTAGCCTCATGTTCCTGTAAGTACCCACCCTGAAGGGGAGAACACAAATTTGGAATATAAGAATTATCTGTCAAAAAGATTACTCTTAGAGGAGTGTTTGCGCTGTCTTTGTCTATTTTCTATCAGTGACAGCCAGGAGAGCCCTTTGGATCAAGGCTTGGGGGGCCGATGCCTCCTCCAAGAATAAGTTGGAATCCCTCCCCTTTGAGGGTAAAATGTTGTTTGGCGACAAGCTAGAAGACATCATTCGTAAATCTTGTGGTGGAAAAAGCTATTTTCTGCCCCAAGAAAGAAAAAAGAGAGAGTCTCCACATCGTACATCTACCTATAAAAGGCAGTCCTTTTGAGACGCACGAAAGTACAGACCAGGAAGAGGAAATGAACAGAGAAGCAGAGGATCATCACAGACTTCAAGAGCTGGAAACAGAAGAGAGTTTCAGCAAAAAACTCAATTCTCCAAAAACTTCCAGTGAATGGAGTCTCGCTCCTTTTCGAGTTCCAGTAGGGGGCAGACTAGAACTGTACCTCAGTGCCTGGAAAAGATCTCAGCCAGACAAATGGGTACTTCAAATATGGGAAAAGGGGTATGCATTGGAATTCAAGACTGCTCCACTGAAGAATACAACATTCAGGAGTTCCAGGATATTAAAAAATAATTTAAGATTGAAAATATATTCAGCCTTGCAGGTCCTATTGAAAAACAAAGTTATAGAACACCAGAAATAGTCCCAGAACACCAGAAATACCAGGGCATATACTCCATACTCTTTCCAGTTCCAAAACCTTCAGGAGACCTCAGATTGATTCTGAATCTAAAATGGGTAAACTCTTTATTCAAAGTACAGAAATTAAAGATGGAGACATTATCATCAGACATGAAAGCAATACCTCCGAATGCATTCTTGACAACAATAGACCTTCAGGATGCGTATTACCACATTCAGATCAGAAAAGCACACCGAAGATTCCTAAGGTTTCACATATTTGGAACACATTATCAATACAGAGTAATGCCCTTTGGGCTAACCCCAGCACTTTGTGTCTTCACAAAAGTAATGGCAGTGGCCATAGCCCATCTAAGACGGCAAGGAATTAGTCTTGTACCATACTTAGATGATATTCTTATAATAGAAGACTCAAGACAAAAGTCTTATCAATCAACCAGGACATCAATAAATCTCCTGGAAAAACTGGGTTGGATGGTCAGTTACAACAAGAGCCAATTAACACCTTCACAAAACCTGGTATTTTTGGGAGTAAAGTTCAGAACACAAGAATCAACAGCAACTTTGTCAGCACAACAACAACAAAGAATAAAGGAGAAAGTGTCAAGTGTCATTCAAAAGAAACAGCACAGGAGTTTTCCAGATTGCTAGGACATCTGAGCTCATCAACACAGATAGTGTCTTGGTCAAAAACCCATTTGAGGGAAACCCAAAACAACTTTTTGAAGCTATGGACGGATTCCTCAAACTTCTTACAAAAACTACCAGTCCTCCCGTCAACCAAGAAGGAATTAAAGTGGTGGATGAAACCCTCCAACCTTCAGAAAGGGTCACCATTAGAGGACAGAAAATGGGAGATCTTGAGCACAGATGCAAGCAAATCAGGTTGGGGAGGAATATGGAAGAACAGGTCAGTTCAAGGTCTATGGACAAATCAAGAAAAAGATGCACACATAAACCTTCTGGAACTAAAAGCAGTCTGGACCTGCCTCATGGCTCTAAGACTGAATCTAAAAAACAAGGCCATATTGGTAAGATAAGACTATATAGCCACTGTAAGATAGTATCAATAGTATCGCTCTGAGAATTCTGTATTGGGCAGAAAAACATCTAGTGGCTCTTACAGCTTCTCACATATAAGGACAAGCCAACACTCAGGCCGATCTACTCAGCAGAAGAACGCTGGATCCAGGAGAGTGGGAACTAAAGACAGAGATATTCAAAAAAATTTCATTGTAATGGGGAAAACCATCAGTGGACCTGGTGTCATCATCAGAAAACACAAAATGTCCAATATTCCTCTCCAGGTGGAAGTCAGAAAAAGCTCTGGGCCAAGATGCCCTGAGATGGACTTGGGACATTCCTCTGGCATACCTATTTCCTCCCATTCCTCTTCTGATGGATGTCATCAGAAAAATAAAGAAAGACAAAGCTCAGGTGATTCTGATCGCACCAGAATGGCCAAGGAAGATTTGATTTGCAGACCTGATAAGGATGTCAGTTTTGCCACCAATACGTCTTCCAGACATTCCATACCTTCTCTCATAGGGCCATCCAAACCCAAGCTTCCTCAAACTGACGGCATGGAGGCTGAGCGGCGATCCTTGAAACTGCAGGGAGTATCCGCTTCAGCCACAGAGACTATCATAGCAGGGAGAAGACCTTCATCTTCAAAAATATACTACAGAGTATGGACCATTTTATCAACGGTATTAGCCACCCCATTTGCAGAAAATTATCTTGTAAAGGCAATATCAAAAATAAGGCCAACCATAAGAGAGATTATTCCACCTTGGAATTTAAACTTAGTGCTTCAGCAACTTTCTTCACCAAGTAGTTTTGAACCTTTGGAATCTATATCCCTAAAATATCTAACAATTAAGACAGTCTTCTTAACAGCCATTACCTACACAAGAAGAGTAAGTGAACTACAAGCTCTTTCCTGCACACACCCCTACATATCTTTTCATCAAGATAAAGTGGTCCTAAGAACAAAATCTACTTTTAGATCAAAGGTAGTATCTGAATTCCACCTTAGCCAGGAAATTGTGCTACCCTCTTTCTGCCGTGATTCAAAAAATGAAAAAGAAAAACAGCTACATAATCTAGACCTGGTAAGATGTTTATCTATTTATATAAATAGAACTAAAGACGTTAGAAAAACAGACAGTCTGTTTGTCCATTTCTTCGGCAAAGCAAAAGGAACAGCAGTATCAAAATCATCTATTGCTATATGAATTAGAAAATGCATAATTCTAACATACAAAGCTGCAAACAGAACTCCCCCAGTGGGTATAAAGGCGCACTCAACAAGAGCAATAGCAACTTTGTGGGCTCAAAAAGCAGTTGCGACTCCAGAAGAGATTTGTAAGGCTGCAACATGGACTTCCATCTCTACTTTTGTAAAACACTATAGATTGGATAGCGAAGCATCTGCAGATGCAAAGTTTGGGCGCAAAGTTCTAGAAGCAGTAATTCCTCATTAAGGTAATACCTTGCATTTATCTTTTCCCACCCTAGGATGGTACTGCTTGGGTAAGTCCCACACTTGCCATGGACAGGACACAGAGGAAAAGGTGAAATTTACTCACCGATATTTGTTTTTCCTCTGTGTCCTTACCCGACACACCCTCCCTACAAAAGAAATGTATAAAAACGTATAAGAAAGTTCAGCGTCACCAATATTACAATATAAGCCGGACTGTGTATTACCTCTTGTATTAACCTACTCAATTTTTCAGCTTGGACACAAGTATAACTGAGGATAGGTGACCTGAGCTGACCTTTTAAACCTGAATCATTGGTCCTACCAGCTGAGAGGCGGAGTCAATACCCACACTTGCCGTGTAAGGACACAGTAAAAAAAAAAATATTGGTGATTAAATTTCACCTTTTTCTCATGTTTTCTTATAGACACCAATTCAGACTCTGTTTGGTAGTCCGGAGTATAGGAATAACCTGATTTAAGTTCTGTTCTTTTGTCTCCTAGAATCTCAGAAAATTCTGCTGCAGGTGTCGAAAATTAAATGTACCCCAAAAACCTACTATTGCATTTTAGCATCCCCAAGAGGGACATTATACCTGTAGTGAGATTGTTTTGTAACATATCTAGAGAGCTTGAAAGATCTTTTCTACTTTTCCCATGATTAATGATACTGTGGCCTATCCTGTGTTGAGCTAAACTCATACAAGTATTAGTTTCTGGGTTTGCATACTATATCTCTTCTTTTCTTTTGATTAATTAAACATCCTAGCTCCTTGGTAACAACATAAACCTGACTGTGCTGTCTCTTTGTCTGGGCTCTTTATGGAAGGTGGTTGAGATAGGGAGTAATGAAAATACCATTGATTCTCAGATGGGCTAATCTTACTATCATGACTGCAGAGATGATTATTGCTGCTGTTGACAGGGCAAGTGGCAATGCTGTAAACTGAAAATCTGGTAAACATCTGGTAACACTTGTCTATTTTAATATATTAATATATCAATCCAGAAAGTCCCTAGCTGTGTTTGCCATTATTACTGAAATTAGTGATTCCATCTTAAAGTTCTTTCAGAAAATGGTTAATTGTCTTTAGATTCAGAGCCAGTTGAAAAACTCTTCAAATTATTTGCACTAAAAATAATTCTAAACAGATTCTTTTAACGATCTGATTTCTGGGAACTGCCTTCATTATTTATAATGAAATAATTTCCTGGATATTGAAGAATGCTTTCTTCTTCACATTTTCTTTTTGGCAGACTGGGGGCCACAAAGTGAATCATTCTTGAATGCTTCATAAATTCCATGGAATAACCCTGAGATAGAAGTCTCACTGTCCAAGGATTTTCACTGATATTTCTCCATTGTTCCAGAAGTAAGAAAGATGAACTCTTTGGATATTTTTCCTTTGATGGGATAACCATTTTTCAATCCTGTTGTTTACTTGTGAAAAAACACCTGCCTTTTAATTTTTTTTCTTTTTGAGAAAAATACCCTTGCTCAAATTACCAAGAACTTTGACTTTTATAGGATTTTGAGTTCCTGTACTATACTAGTGATACCACAGAGCTTACAGTTGAAACCGAGCAACACTAGTGATATCACAGAACCTACAGTTGAAATGGAGCTAAACTAATGGTAGCAAATAGGAGTTTTTTTGGTAGAATATATGCATTGCATTTGCACAGAAGACCCTTATCCCAGTCAGTGGTGGAGCTGTTTGGGGCTGTTTTACTGCATCAGGACCTCAATGGCTTTCTATCATTAACACAATCATGATGTCTACAGTGTAACAGAAGATTCTAGAGGAGAATGTCAGGCCATCCAGCTGTGGTCTGAAGCTGAAATTAAATCGGGCCATGTAATAAAACAATGATCTTACACATACAAGTACATCTATGTAAAAATTGCTGTAGAAGAAGAAATTCTACATTTTGGAATGGCCTAGTCAAAGTATGTACCAAAACCCCATCACAATGTTGTGGCAGAACATGAAGTGAGCTGACAGTGCATGAAAGCCCTCAAATGTCACCATGTTGGAGCACTCACGGGACTTGAAAGGTCAGCAGGGGTCTACGAGTTGGACCAAAATATCACATTGGTTGACAGTTTGTGTACAGCATTAAAATAATTACACAGGCCTTTCAGTCCCATGCTCTGTTCTCCCTGCATGTCTCTCTCTTACACACACGCACACACGCACAATTAATGCAACATTTTAGTTACAGAACACATAATCCATTGGGTGTATGCTCTGTGCAGTGGCGTAACAATAGCGACCGGACCCATCACTCTCAGGGGCACGGCCATCCCCTGAGACCCATTCGCCCGCAGCACAGCTGATCTCCGGGCGGCCAGTGCTCTAATAATGCAGAGCGCTAGGAGATTACATAATCTCCCAGCGCTCTGCATTACTAAGAACTGTGCGGGAGCTTGACTCACCGCTAGACCACCAGGGACTTGAGGTAGGAGGAGGGGGGCGGTCAGTAGGGACATTGTGGAGAATGAGGGGCATTGTGGAAGGGGCATTATGGAGATTGAGGGGCAATATGGAGATGGGGGCATTGTGGAAGGGGTAATATGGAGAAAGAGGGGCAATGTGGAAGGGACATTGTGGAGAATGAGGGGCATTGTGATGGGGGCATTGTTGAAGGGGCAATGTGGAAGTGGCAATATGGGGAAAGAGGGCCATTGTGGAGATGAAGGGGCACTGTGGAGAATGAGGGGCATTGTGGAAGGGGCAATGTGGAGAATGAGGGGCATTGTGGAAGGGGCAATGTGGAGGTGGCCAATGTAGTTGAGGGGGGCCAATGTGGTCGGGGGGGACCTATGGCAATTCTTGCACCAGGGCCCCGTGGCTTCTAGTTACGCCTCTGGCTCTGTGTGTTTCTACAGAAAACTTAGTGCAGCCCCCCCCCCCCCGCATTGAATGTGCAGTTCTCAGCCCTAATATTAGGCTGATTCTACCTCGCAAACAACTTAATGTAAGCAAATAGTTTAATCTGTTTTATTGACTCTTATCAAGGACTCAGGGCCACTGAACCAAATGCAGAGAATGCTGAATGGTGTAATGCGCTGCAGAGTTCTGTTCCCGCCTCTTCTCAGTGCTGACCCCCAACAATTCTCATTATGAGATCAACATGAGGTGGGGTAAGGAGGGGGGGAGGCAATAAATCAGATTTCCCAGAGTGCCTCTCTAAAATATTTGATATACAAGCTCCACTCCCTCTCACCTGATCCCACAAGGCCTCCAGGAGAGAAGATAACGCTCACTCTGTGCAAAAGGGTCACAAGAGTACACCCAATAAATAGGAGTAAAAACTGGTAACCAGTTAGACTCTAGAAGAGAAAGATAGGTAAGTCTTACAGATCACTGTTCTGCTGCCCTGCACACAGATCTCAACAGAGCATTTTAACACTGATACTATACAAGGATCTCAATAGACCATTACAAAACTGATCCTAATTAAAAGACCTCAGCAGAGCATAAGACCACTAATCTTATACATAGATCTTAGCAGAGCATTACAACACCGATCCCATACACACATCTCGGCAGAGCATTACAAACAACACAGATCCTATATGCAGAACTTAACAGTGCCATTGTACAGAAAAAAATAATTTTACATATGATGGGTATCAATACAGGGTATTTAAAAGGATATTAACCAGTTGTTTTTAGTTATAATATCCCTTTAATACTGGCCTCTTATCAAAGATGCATATAGGAACTATTGAAGCCCTAGATCAGGGATAGACAACTTTTGTGCTCCAAGACAACACTGCATACACATTCCTGTCTATACACGCAGCTCTAAAGAGCATCCATGTCGTCTACACACTCATGAATGTTAGGATTTACCTTTTGGGCCCTTAGCACCACCAGTGACTAAACTCCCACTAATCACATGACAGATCCCTGCACAGAAAATACCCTTAGCCATTACAACTACAAAAAGAAAAAACATTTTAAAGTAAATGACCAGGGTTGGGTTTTTATAAACATTGCAAATTGGTATATAAACTGGATATTAGAGCAATATTTAACCCCCTTAGAACAAGAGGGGTGTGTGATGGATTACAAAGCAATGCACTGCACATCCCTTTGGTTCCCAAGGTGTCAATGTGGTAGTTAACACTTTTAGTGCTAGGGGGTGGCCCAAAGGCATACCTCCCAATTGTCCCTCTTTAGGAGACTTTAGAGTTGACAGGAATGGAAGTCTGATGTGGGATTGGGTTGGACATGCTTTATGAAAAATCTAAGCCTGGCTACATGACGTGAAATTCTGGAGAAAAACATCTGCACCATAGGGGAGGAATGAAAGTCCGCAATTATTTAAATTTGGGTTTTAACCCTTGAATGCTAGGGAGATTTGTATGTGTTGGAGGCCTCTCTTTTGCATTCAAGGGTTAACCCTTTGAGTGCTAGAGGGGTATGGAACGCATTGCTTTGCAATGCGTTCCGTACCCCTCTGGCACTCAAAGGGTTAAAAACCTCTGTTTGAATCTGCAGAATTTTCACTTATATCAGATGGTGAAGTTGGTTCCCTTTCTGGCTAATTGAATTGTATCTTAGATATCTATCTCTCCTTCCCAGGTGTGTCATCATCATGCTGCGTCTTGTTGCTCTCCTCGCCACCCTCTGTGCTGTTGCAAACAGTGAGTACAAGAGGCAGCTCTGAACAGAGTGAGGGCCAGATTTACATCCTAGGCACCACTAGGCAAGGTACTCTAGGTGCCCTTAGCTCCACAAATGGCCACTCCCCACATGACCCTGCCCCCTGTCCCATCCGCTATTATCTGGCACAGAATATAGCCTTGGTCTATAACAAGCGAAAACTAAAAAAAGCTTTAACCTCTTGATTGCTAGAGAGATCTGCTCTTTCTAGCACCCAAGGGAGTAAACAGCAGCCAGTAAAGGGGTGTATAACACTGATGCGTATGGGTGTGGACAACACAGCTAAGGCCAAAAATGTGTTTTAGTCAAATGACGTTTCAGCCAGCACAAGATCTTGATAAAGGCAACAAGTGCTGGCTGAAACATTGAATAAAACACATTTTGGATTCATCTGCAAAAGGATCCTGTGAGTGCTATTCAAACGTCATCAAACTGTATTATATATGTATATGTGTGTGTATATATATATATATATATATATATATATATATATATATATATATATATATATATATATATATATATATATATATATATATAAAATGTATTTATTTATTTTTTTCAGGACCAGATTTACATCCCAGGTGCCCTGAGGCCAGGAATTCTAGATGCCCTTAGCTCCACCCATAGACACCCTGCATTCCTCACATTACCCCGCCCCCAGTCCGGTTCACTATTTCCTGGTACAATTTCCTGGACAAAAAAAGTTTTAACCCCGTGGATGCTGAGAGATCTTGTACACATTGCTTCACAATGTGCTGGAGATCGCTAAAGCATCAAAGGAGTTAATTAATAGCCTATAAAGGGGAATAAAACTGGAGCAAGGACATTGAAATTGCACTGGCCAAACCCACAATGCAGTATGTAGGTGTGGCCAGTACAGTTGAGGTACCACCCCTAAAAATTTGGAGCTCTAGGCATTTGCCTGCTCTGCCTACTGGTAAATCCATCCCTGTATAACTTATTTAGTACTAGTATAAAAGCCCATGTACACGGGCCAAGGTCCGGGTAATATTAACCCTTTGAGTGCCAGATGGGTATGCAACGCATTGCAAAGCAATGCGTTGCGTACCCTTCTGGCACTCGAAGGGTTAAGAGGCCGGTCCTGCTCTGTGTACTGCCGCCGCCTCACTGGTAGCGCACGCAATGCAGTCAGGCGCCGCAGAGACTGTCTGTACGCACAGAATGCCCCCAACGTTCGTGCAGTCTCTACTGTGCATGACTGCATCGCACTCAGGAAGCTTCACATTCTAGCACTTTATATAAAGAGAAATGTAAGTTATTAGCAGTTTACAGTAGAGCATGTGGGAAGTAAGGTTTAGTTAAATTAGCTAATGTTGGAGTATAACCATCTCTGTCCCTCCTTAGGCTGCCCCACCATTCTCACTAAGTCCCAGTGGGGAGGACGTGCACCCACATGCAGGACTGCAATGTCTACCCCTGTAACATACGTGATCATCCACCATACAGCAGGTGCATCGTGTACCACCCAGTCCACATGTATCACACAGGTCAAGAACATTCAGAGCTACCACATGAACACCAATGGCTGGTGTGACATTGGATACAGGTAAGATTGCAATGGACGACATTATGCAGGGATGTATAAGAGTGATGTAAAGAAATTAGCAAAATAAAGTTGCTTAGTTAAAAGTGTGATAAAGTGAATGTATAAAGGTGATGGCATCATTTTTATACATCTGTTTTATTATTCCATACTTTAGGCCAGGTTACAGCAGTGTACACATTTTCTATGATTGATGCCACAATTTGCTGTAATTTATGGCCCAATTTGCATCATTGTTTATATTTCTTGCAACTTCTAAAAATGTCCTCCTTTTGAAAATTTACTAACTTTGTCCCAGATGGTGAAAATGCAGATACATATTACACAACTTGCATTTGCGCCTTTCTATTTAGTTACTTTGCCCTACCAACACTTTTATACATTATAATTCTCCTCCTACTGTCCCTGTATATCGTCATGATTATTAATTAGATTGTAAGTTCCTTGGGGCAGGGTCCCCTTCCCAATGGATGATTCCCTTTGCTGCACTGTTTTACCTACTAATAATGCAGTGATCACACTTTATCCAGATGCTCTTCACCCGGTCTTGTATTTGTGTATTGGATTAATACTATTTCTGCAAATCGTTGTGTACATGTATGGCACAATATTAATAAAGATATATACACTGTGTAGAAGGTGGAACTGTATTTGGATCTCTAACTAAAAGGTGGTATAAAGCCTAGCACAGATATGTTGCAAGGCAATGCATTGTAGACCCCTCCAGAATCCAATAATGTAAACCAATAAATAAACACGAGACCATAATTCAGTAGCTGGTGTCTGCTGCAGGAGAACTGGAATTGCTCTCGCCACACATAGAATGCAGAATTTGGGTGTTGCCAGCATTATTGAGGTGGCCCTCTAAATCTGTCTCTCTAGCTGGTTGCCAGTATTGGTATTGTATAATCTGTGGGTGCATGGGTAAGATTTGGGGTATTATATGATCTCAGCAGGACAGTTTTAAGAACCCCTAAGGCTCCTGATGGAATTGTGAATGGGGGCCACCAAATATAGGTTAACATTTAGGATCCTTAAATTTAGTTGTAGTTTTCCTCTTCCTTTCTTCCTGTGTGTGGGAGAATCATTCACATTGACATGTTGTGCACCCAGAACTGTTTCGCTCCACATTATACGATCCAGTGTGTGTTGGGGGGTATGGGCATACCTGGGAACTTTGTCTTCCTGAGCCCCCAGAGAGAGCTCATGTGGTGCGACTGGAGGATATAAATGATGTGATTCATGTCATGAAGAGGTGGAGCTTAATCACTAGTGGGGGCAGGGCTTTCCATCCTATGCAATAAAGTGGGTGGGAAGTGGGCAGAACAGGGTGGGAAGGAGAAGTGGGAGGAACAGGGTGGGGAAGGAGGAGAAAAGGGTGGGAAATGGGAGGAACAGGATGGGATGGAGGAAAAGTGGGTGGGAAGTGAGAGGAACTGGGTGGGGAAGGAGGAGAAGTGGAAGGGACAGGGTGGGGAAGGAGGAGAAGTGGGTGGGAAATGGGAGGAACAGACTGGGAAAGAGGAGAAGTGGGCAGCGTTTCATAAGAAACTACCAACCCCTGGAGAATCAGTCTCTGTTCCCAGAGACCCAGTAATTCACTGCAAAATCTGACGTCTCTGGGACAGATCCAGAGAGTTTCCAGGTGTGGGCATGGGGCCATATGTATAAAAGTGGAATTGTGCAATTCTGGGGCAAACCAGGTTCACCATAGGGATAAACAAAAAACTGCAATTGATTTAAATGAAACGGAGCAATGCTTTGGAGATATATCTAGCATTTAATGGGTTAAAAGCTCTGTTTAGATCAGTAGCAATCTGGGGAATTTTATGTGACCCCTTTGGTGCAGTTGGTTTTCCCAGGATTGCATAACTCCACTTGTATACATAAGGTCCTTTGAATCAGGCAGTTGGTAATAAGTGTTAAAGGGATAGTAATACTTCGTTTTATCTTTATTTTATTTTGTAGGCATTAAAAAAACATGAAGAACAATATAAGTCTTATCTCTCAATCCTTTATGGTTTAAGAGATATTTGCAAGCAAAGTATCCCCCGCCCTGTTCAGCCAGATCAGAAGGGAGGTGCCCAGGTAGACTGCAGAGGGGGACAATCTTCAATTAAGATAAGGGAAAAACCTGAAAAACCTGTCAAGGGGGGAAGGACTTTCATTGTTCTCATAGGAAGAAGATTGTCCCCTTCTGTTATCTGGTCTTACAACCAGATTCACATCTGAGAAGAGATGGCTTACACTACGTAAAAGGGGCGGGAGGGGAAACTTTGCTTGTGAATATCTCTTAAACCATAGAGGTTTGAGAGATAAAACTTATATCATTCTTCATGTTTTTTTAATGCCTACAAAATAAAATAAAGATAAAACAAAGTATTACTATCCCTTTAAGTACAGGAAACATTAAAATGGACTCCGTAATACCCACCCTGTATTTTCATTCCACGCTGTGCCTAATTTGAACATTTCAAGATGCACGTAAGTCTTCATTATAATTCTTGTTTATGATATTTCCTGACCTTTCTGTGTATATACAGCTTCCTGGTAGGAGAGGACGGGAATGTTTATGAAGGTCGTGGATGGACCACCGTTGGTGCTCATGCTCCAGATTACAACTCAATCTCCATAGGGATCAGCGTCATTGGAACCTTCACCAGTGAGTTGAAGAAGTGTGGGGTGGGGATTACAGGAGGCCCAGAGAACTGGGCAGTAGATAAGAACTGTTTTGGTCAACCCAATCAAGGAAGTAGTTTTTGTTTTCTTTTTTGCTGTTGTTTTTTGTTTTGTTTTTTTACATTAACTGAGTAATCTTGGGTTCACCTTGTATTGCAACCTTTCTATGGCCATGGGGAGATCTGAAATTTGCCACTTCCTCTCCTGTACAAGACTCGTTACAGATCGGTACAAGTTAGAAAACCTTCATGTTGTATATTAGATCACCACAATACAAAATGAAAACACACAAAAAGTGATATAGATTTCATATGAACTCCCTGCTATAGACCCATACTGTCTATGAAAGGCATGGGCAACGTGATGCCATCCAGCTGTTGTGGACTACAGTTCCCATCATGACTGGACACAGCTGGTGAGCCTCAGGTTGTCCAACCCTGCTATATGAAGTTGCTGGTCTCCATTAATTTCCCAAGGTAAGGCTCACTGATGAGTCTTAATAAAGCTCACTGATGAGCAGTCATCATGTATGTCATGTGCTACAACACTTGCTATTCATCAATATTCTGTAATAATTTATTTTAATACTGACTGCATAAAAACCCAGTCCTTAGTTTTTGTGACATCAATATAGGTCTCCTATGTGGCTAAGAACAGGTGTCTACTACCTCTCCCTTTGGTCTCATGTGTAAGAAATGTGGACCCTCTTCCTTCTAATTTGTCTCACACACAGAGGCCCAAATGAAGGGATGAGTATGGAGGGTGATAGGAAAGGAGGGTTACATGACATATAAAACATTACCTCTAAAACTGCAGAGTATTTCCTAGCTCATTTACTCTATATTTGTTCACTCAACAGGTCGCAACCCTAACACAGCAGCTCAGAATGCAGTTAAGAATCTGATCAGTTGTGGGGTCAGCAAAGGTTACATTAAATCTGCCTACATCCTGAAGGGACATCGCAATGTGAAAGCCACTGAATGCCCTGGAAACACCTTCTATGAGACTGTGAAAACATGGCCTCGCTTTCAGGCCTGAGATCTAGATATATTCCCCTGAAAATTACCCTCTGAGAATTTTATTGATTGGAATCTAATTGGAAGAACCCAGTTATCAAATTCATATTATCTCAGGAAGAATCGAAAGTGGACCTGTCTCCCTAAGCCAAGCTTAGATTGTTTTCCAGAGAAAAAAAATCTGCATTTATGTTGTACTAATAATTTTTTCAGCAAAATAAACTGATTTTTGATAAAATAAACTTTATGTATGTATCCATGGTACAGAGTGGCACTGTATGCTAATTAGGTGAATCTGAGGCTAAACTTCTCACTATTAGAAATACCCCCAGTGTGTGACCTAGATGAATTCATAGCACAATGGGAGAGATTCACTAAGCGGTGATAAAGTGGAGATGACTTCTCAGGTTCGTATGTTATTCTATAGAGCCTATGCACTAAGATCTCCAAACATGAAGCAATCTTATTGCATAGGCTCCATAGAATAACATAAGAACTGGAGAAGTGATATCAATGGAGACGTCATCTCCATTTTGTCACCGCTTAGTGAATCTCCCCCATTATTTAGTAATACTGGTCCAGAACAGATTCTAATTACCATAAAGTGCCAAACTGTGATGTCAGCAAATAAAGGTTAATTCCTCAAAAACTATTTATGCTGCAAGTAAATGGCTTTCAAAGGATATAGCCAGTTTTAACTCACTTTGAAAACATGTATCTTAGGGTTGACAGATTCACTTTAACCCTTTGAGTGCAATGCGTTGCATATCCCTCTGGCACTCAAAGGGTTAACACTCAAATATCTGACCTTGTCTTGTCCAAACTGTAATTATGTTTTTAAAATATAAATAAAATAAATGGGAAAATACATGTCTAAGTTGGGTGATTCTTTGTTTAACTTCTTGTGGACCAGAAGGGTGAGTAATGTGCTGTACACTTCTCTAGTCATCAAGGGGTTAATGGCCTTAAAGGGACAGTAATGTCCCTAAAAACATATATCCAGTTTTGTAGACTAAAAAAAAAAAAAAATATATATATATATATATATATATATATATATATATATATATGCTCCAAACCCGATCTCTCAAACCGCTATGGTTTGAGAGATATAGGGATTCAAAGTTCCCCCCTCCCGCCCCTTCTCCTGATGTCAGCTGTAAAGCTGACAGCAGGAGAATTGAGGAGGCTGGGCATCAGAGCCGAGATTGCGTTATATATAAAGAATTAATTCATTGAAAAAACCTATAAAGTGTGCCTAGTTTGCAAGCACACTTTGTAGACAGCACACTTTGTAGGATCTTTTCCAGTGAATGAATTCTTCATATATAACGAATATCCTCGGCCTCTGATGCCCAGCTCCAATTCTCCTGCTGTGAGCTTTACGCTGACATCTAGGAGAAGGGGAGGGGGCGAACTTTGAATCCCTATATCTCTCAAACCATAGCGGTTTGAGAGATCGGGTTTGGAGCATATATATATATATATATATATATATATATTTTTTTTTTTTTTTTTTTTTTTTTTAAAGGCTACAAAACCGGATAGCTTTTTTTGGGGAAATAACTGTTCCTTTAACAGGCTAAATGATTCCTCTCTTCAGAGTTTTGATTATCTATTGATATTCTTCTGTTCTGTTAAAGCTGAAATCCTTCTGTACTCTCAATAGGCCATATAGAATTGAGGGGCAGGTCACTATTTAGAGCAGCGTTTCTCCAGTGTGGCCACTGTGGTTGCATATGGCCACCATTGAGGTCATGTGCAGCCACCATGAAAAATGCCATCATGTTAGCAGCATGTGGCCACCAGCTCTACAGGCAGTAATAGTGGCTACACTGGTAGAAGTTAATTTTTCTCAGCCCTGATCCTGACAGTCTAAGTCTCCTCTTCACCCCAGTTTTGCCTCAGTCACATTGAGACAACAAAGAGAAGCAGAACATTCAAAGAGCAGAACTGACTAAATGGGGCAGTGGGACAAGGCTGCTGGGGTATGGCATTTGGCAACTATTGTAGTTGGTTCGGTATGTACAGTTGTGTGACTGTTGTGGGACAAGGATGGGAGTATGCATGTGAGGCTCCATAGCTTCTATGGGACAATGGTGTTGGTGGCAGGGGGTCAGTATGTGCATGGTTCAATAGCTACCAGTGCATTGGCAGAGGGATGTGGGGTTAGTATGTGCATGGTTGTATGGCTACCAGTGCAGAGGGACAAGACTGTGGCTTCTGTATGTGTGATTCAATGGCTACCAGTGCATTGGCACAAGGTTTGGAGGTCAGTATGTGTACGGTTCTATGGCTATCAGTGCACTGGCAGACATCTGTGGGGTCAGAATGTGTAAGGTTCAATGGCTACAAGTGCAGAGGGACAAGAACTGGGGGCTGTGTATATTTGGTTATATCGATCAGTGCAGTTGGACAAGGATGGGGGTCAGTATGTGTGGTTCTATGGCTACAAGTCCATCGGCACAAAGCTGGGGGGGGGTCAGTAGGTTTGGTTCCATGGTTACCAGCACAGTGGGAGAAGGCAGGGGAGCCAATATGTTTGGTTATATGGCTACCAGTGTATTGGCACAAGGCTGGGTGGGGTCAGTATGTGTGGTTCTATGGCTACCAGGACAGTGGGACAAGTCTGGCTACTAGAAGACTGGGGGTGTCAGTATGTAAATCTTAAGAATACTTATGGGGTCGTTTTTAATCATAAGTAGATACGTAGATTCTGGTTTGTTTAAAGTGCAATATGATGTTGATTTATTGTTGGCGCACATATTTCTATGCAATTATGTATGTTTTTAAAATCACATTGTATCATTTGTGCATGGAATTTGCTAGTGTCACCGCCAGAACATGGCTGTGGCTGCATTGGCAGCCACCAGAAAAAATCCTTTGAGCACCACTGCTCTAGAATATAAACGAATCACGCTTCCTGGCCACATATCGCTAGAGACAGAGATTCCTAAACTTTTTGCTGAGATATAATTTTTTCATTTCAAATGAAATCCTTATGGAGCTGTACGACTCAAAGCCTTTTAAGGGGATGTATCACCCCTATACAAGTTAGCCTGAATAGTTACACTATATAGTAAATATGTGTAAAAGTTTACTCATTTGTTTTTCTAAAGCTCTGTTTGGTAGAAAATGAAGGAATAAACGCTGCCCTGCACCTACTTCCACATTGGAGGAGGCTGCACAGAGAGAGGGAAGCAGAGGCTGAGTGACAGACTGCGGTTACAGAGCAGGTAACCGCAGTCTGTCACTCAGCCTCTGCTTCCCTCCCTCTGTGCAGCCTCCTCCAATGACGGAGGCTTTCTGCCTGTAAGCTGGAGTGCTCTCATTGGCTAGATATCGATCTCTGGCCAATGAGACTGCTCCAGTTTACAGGCAGAAAGCCTTCATCACCAGAGGAGGCTGGATAGAGGGAGGGGAGCAGAGGCAGAGAGACAGACTGCGGTACAGAGCAGGTAACCACAGTTTATGTGGTAGTAGGTGCAGGGCAGCGTTTATTCCTTCATTTTCGACCAACTAGAGCTTTTAAAAAAAAGAAATTAATAAACTTTTACACGTATTCGCTATATAATGTAACTATTCAGGCTAACTTGTATAGGGGTGATATATCCCCTTTAATCTTAGGATGCTGCTACAGAGATCTACACCTCATTGTTTTGCTACAGAAATGCAATTCAGACCTCCACGGATATCAGGAGGGGAGACATGTCTGAGCTGGGGTTAGGGTAGAGGAAATAGGGGTGGGTGTTAGAGGAAGCAAGGTAGGGTATGTCAGAGAAGGTTATAAAAGCGGGTTACCACTTCCTGAAGTGTGGCAGAGCGGGTGAACCGGGAGAAGCAGCAGTTTCCTCCCTCCCTCCCTGTTTTTAGGTATTTTTTATTGAATGTACTATTGTTCTGTTCATGTGCTCATTTATTTATTACTGTTATTTGTCACAGCTTTGTTGGCGGTTTGGGCCCTTGCCAATGTATAGAGTGGCAGTAAGATGGGGGAGGTTACAGGAGATGGTAGGCCAGCGGCCTATGTCTAAGGACACCCGGACTTTGTCGCAGGTTAGACGCCGGCCTCATTGAGCTGCATTGACCAGCTAATGAGGTGCGGTTAAGGAAAACAATTTGGGTGTTTGGAGTTTCGGCTCAAAAAGGTGGATAGGCTGGGTTAGCCTGTAAAAGCTGTACACTGGCAAGGGCTTAAGGTTGGAGGTAACTGTTAAATGTTAAATTATTATAATGGTTTTATATAATAAAGCTGCGGCCTAATTCAAACCCAAGAAGTTGTGTAGCGTATTTCTTGGACCTATACCCCAATGCGCAAGACATGAAGCAAACCAACCCAGGCCTAAATTATTAGGCTAAAGTAACAATTATCAGGTAATTATTTGTCATATTTTTAGAGGGGTCTAAGCTATAGTGCTTACAACAATATAAATGTAACCTAAAAAAGAACAACACTATGTGAAATATATCAATCTTCCACACAATCACTGCTAGATACAGAATCACACATAAACTAACGGTCACCCAAGTCTTGCTCCTCTATCATCCATCATTCAAATATGTTTTTAGGGAACCCGCTTTGTACATCTCCAAAAAAGACATACTAAGAGACACTGGACTGGATCAATGCTGTCCCAATTATTGGTGGTGATTATTTCTGCTTAAAGGAACATTAATACCTCCTAATAATAAAGCCCCAATTGCCTTAACCCTTTGAGGACCAGAGGTGTGTGCAACATAGAATTACTTATGCTGGACATAAAGTCAACACAGTTTCCAAAAATCAGTGCTGAGTGAAATGATTCTCAAAAATGAATATTTAATAAAGACTGAATATATCATACCCTTGGAGGCAGACATTATTCTTCCAGTAGGACTCCAGGATTCTCACCAAAGACTTGTTAGGAAGTTTGAGTCCTTGAGTCCTGCAAAGAAGCATCATGTCTGCCTCTGTGGAAAGGATATCCAGAACTGAGGTAACTAAAGGTTTATTAGGAGGTAAAGCTGTGCCTTTAATCCTTTGAGTGCCAGAGGGGTGAACAGCGTATTGCAAACACCACTGGCATTCAAAGGAAAGCGGAACTACCACCGCTAAAATGCTTGATCTCTAATAATTCCCCATCTGGCGACTAGCTGCTCAGTAGCGCTAGTCGCCAGAATTATTACTTCGTTAAATAGAATTCTCCATTCTTCCCGGGCTGACAGACAGGACGGAGCAATGACATCTTTCCCTAGTGACATCTGCATGCCTGCACTTTCAGTCCCAGCCGGCTCTAGGAAGCATTGCTAGGAGCCGTTCGGCTCCAAAAGGGAATGACAGTGCAGGTAGGGTTGCCACCTTTTCTTAAAAAAAATACCGGCCCTGGCATTCTCTCCATAGACTTAACCTTGGACAGAAGCCAATTTTTTGCCAGCCTGCTGGTAAAATACCGGCTGGGTGGCAACCCTAAGTGCTGGTGTGCAGACGTCACTATGGAAAGATGTCTGTGCTCCGTCCTGCCTGTCAGCCTGGGAAGAATGGAGAATTCTATTTAACAAGGTAATAATTCTGGCGACTAGCGCTACTGAGCAGCTAGTCGCCAGATGGGGAATTATTAGAGATCAAGTATTTTAGCGGTGGTAGTTACACTTTAAGTCAATAGTCCATATCACTGACAGTAGTGCAACACTTTTATATCAGTAAAATCTTTCTGAAAACCTAACAATCAGACCATTAAAGGGACAGTAATGTCCCATAAAAAATATTTAGATTTAGGTAGATATTGAAAAAATGAACTATTTGCAACAAACCCTATCTCTCAAACGGCTATGGTTTGAGAGATATAGGGATTCAAAGTTCCCCCCTCCCTCCCCTTCTCCTGTAAAGTTGACAGCAGGAGAATCGAGTCGTACGACTCGAGGAGGCTCTACAGCAGAGCCGGAGTCGCTTTACTTTATTAAAGAATGAATTCATTGGAACTGTCTACAAAGTGTGCCTGGTTTGCAAGCACACTTTGTAGACCTTTCCAAGGAATGAATTCCTTTTAAGTACCACGATTTCGGCTCTGCTGCAGAGCCTCCTGCTGGTCTTCGGACTGGGATCTCTTGCTGTCAGCTAGATGCTGACATCAGGGGAAGGGGAGGGAGGGGGGGAACTTTGAATCCCTATATCAAACCATAGCGGTTTAAGAGATAGGGTTTGTTGCAAATAGCTTATTTTTTCAATATCTACCTAAATCTAAATATTTTTGGGGGTGCTTTACTGACCCTTTAACTCCTATGATGTTCACATGCGCTGCAAAGAATCCAAGGGTTAATTTAGTATTGTACTGTAGTATTAACTGGTACTAGTAAATTACTAACTTACAATGTTACTATTTTTCTGATTGTATTTGCCAAGTAACTGTATACAACACCTATCATTTTATCATGGATGAAACTAGGTTATAGTGATTCATTTAGGAGAAATCTTGCATAAAAAAAACTGAAGATTAATTAATTAAATGTTTCAATCTCCCAATCACCCGTTTGTGGTCACAGAAACACATATACACTAACGGCCATCCCAGCCTTGTTCCACTCTCTGCATTGTTTAGATTAGTTCCATGGAACCGCTGGAAGCCTAGGGTGCCATGGAATGCATTTTGAGAACTGGCTTCATAACACATATACTTTGGTTGGGCTATCTAAGGGGTAGGCATCATTTGGCTTTTCAGCTGTTGAAGGCCATATTTCCCACCATCCCCAATCATGGAATTCAGTAGCTGCCAGATAGGGCCAGCCACTGAAGTCTGTATTAAGCCAAAGTCTTCATGTACAAAGTTTGTGTAAAACGATCGCATCAGGGCAGGAAGAATTTAATGACAGTCCAAAGAGAAACCAAGGTTAGAGTCAACAGAAACTCTCTGGGTTTGAGGGACAAACTACAATAATTTGGAAAAATTCATAAGTGAAATGAAATAGACCTGGCTATGGATAAGACCCAGGTGCAAGGATTCAGGTAACTGGCGGAGCTGAGTTTTAGGAAGTAACTTTCCACTGGAAGGGGAGGGGGGGTAGAGCTACACTATGGGAACTAGGTGTTCTGTGATATGATATTAACCCTTTGAGTGCCAGAGGGGTACGCAAAACATTGCTTTGCAATGCGTTGTGTACCCCTCTGGCACTCAAATGGTTAAGGGACGCATGGATAAAAGGAGAGAGGAGGAATTTTGGGGCAAACCAAAGTGCAACATAGGGGAAAAAATAAAAATTCCCATTGATATAAATGAAGATTTCAACCTCTTAAATATTAGGGAGGTCTCCAATGCAATTCAGTGGGGGGCCTCTCTGGCATTTCAGGGATTAAAATCAGGATTTAAATCAATGTCAGTTAGTTTGTCTGTGAAACTGACACTTTTCTTTTGAACATATGGCCCTGACAGTATAGATACATGGGATTGTAGTGTACTCAGGTGGGGTTTTTTTTTTACTAATTTTATTGCAGTTAAAGGGATAATAATACTTCGTTTTAACTTTATTTTATTTTGTAGGCATTAAAAAAACATGAAGAACGATATAAGTCTTATATCTCAAACCTTTATGGTTTATGAGATATTCACAAGCAAAGTTTCCCCCTCCTGCCCCTTTTACCTAGTGTAAGCCATCTCTTCTCAGATGTGGAATGCAGTCCATAGACCAGACAGATAACAGCAAGAGACAATCTTCTTCCTATGAGAACAATGAAAGCCCTGCCCCCCTTGACAAATTTTTCAGGTTTTTCCCTTATCTTAATTGATGATTGTCCCTCTCTGCAGTCTACCTGGGCACCTCCCTTCTGCTCTGGCTGAACAGTGTTACATTAGTAAAAGGGGCAGGAGGGGGACACTTTGTCATTGAATTACTCTGGAACTACAACTCTGACAGAATTGAAATAACACTCTCCAAAGTCCAAATACTATGATGATTAATTAGAGCTGCTTTTATTATGAAACATTACTATCCCTTTAAATGGATAGTAGTGTTTCACAATAAAAGCAGCTCCAATTAATCTTCATAGTATTTGGGCCATGGAGAGTGTTATTTCAATACTACTGTTGTAGTTCAATAGTAATAGAATGATAAAGTATCCCCCTCCTGCCCCTTTTACTGATGTAACACTGCTCACCTCAGAGCAGAAAGACTGTCCAGATGGATCACAGAGAGGGAGCATAAGGGAAAACCTGAAAAAAACTGTCAAGGGGGGCAGGGTTTTCCTTATGATCACAGTAAGAAGCTTGTCCCTTGCTGCGACCTGTCCGGTCAACAGACCAGATTCCACATCTGAGTGGAGGTGACTTACACTAGGTAAAAGGGGCGGGAGGAGGATATTTTATCATTCAATTACTCTTGAACTACAACTCTGACAGTATTGAAATAACACTCTGCATGGCCCAAATACTATGAAGTTTTAGATAAATGTCTGCTGCCGCTGGTGGGGGCAGGCTTGCATATAGTCACAGACTCCCCTCTCTATAGGTACTGGGCCGTTGCCTGGGTCCCACTGAGAGAATTTTAAAAAGAGACTGGCGTTTTACATGACCAGCCTCCAACTTTCTGGGATATTTGCTTACGCACCTCCCAGCCAATCAGCTTGTAGCAGATTTTGTCATTCCCCCCACTAGAAGTTGATAGGTTGGAAGGTACGTAAGCACATATCCCAGCCAATTGGAGGCTGGCATTCATTTTTAACGGAGACCAGCCATTCAAAAAGTCAGTATCTGTTCAAAATTCCCTCGTTCGGACTCTTGCAACAGCCCAGTATGTAGAGAGGGGGGGTGACTATATGCATGCCTACCTCTGCCAGCAGAGCCAGAGCTAGTGGCAGCAGACATTTCTCTAAAATGTATATTATTTTATTATCTTGACCACAGAAGAATAACTGTTTTTTTTTGTTTTTTAAAAAGGACATGAAAACATATAACTTTGGAGAGCTATGCCACACTTTTTTTTAACCCTTTGAGCACCAGAGGGCTCTCAAAGGGTTCACTGTGGCATCTCTTGGAGGCATTATTTTATTTAAAGAAGAACTCTCATTAGATGATTTTTTCCCACAGGTTTTAAAGGGATAGTAATACTTCATCTTTATTTTATTTTGTAGGCATTAAAAAAACATGAAGAACGATATAAGTCTTATCTCTCAAACCTTTATGGTTTAAGAGATATTCACAAGCAAAGTTTCCCCTCCCGCCCCTTTTACCTAGTGTAAGCCATCTCTTCTCAGATGTGGAATGCAGTCCATAGACCAGACAGATAACAGAAGGGGGCAGTCTTCTTCCTATGAGAACAATGAAAGCCCTGCCCCCCTTGACAAGTTTTTCAGGTTTTTCCCTTATCTTAATTGAAGATTGTCCCTCTCTGCAGTCTACCTGGGCACCTCCCTTCTGATCTGGCTGAACTGGGGGGGGGGGGGATACTTTGCTTGTGAATATCTCTTAAACCATAAAGGTTTGAGAGATAAGACATATCGTTCTTCATGTTTTTTTAATGCCTACAAAATAAAATAAAGATAAAACGAAGTATTACTATTCCTTTAATGAAGAAAGAAGAAAAGACAGAAGAGAGAAGAATCTACAAGAAGACGGAGAGTGGATGACAGGTAAGTGTTACATTTCGGGGTGTCAAACAACGAGTGTTGGCTTTTCTCCTTTGAAGTTCCCACAATTCATGCTATTTAGCGCAAGCCATGGGAACAAAAATCAACAGCGAGCGTATGGACACATCATAGGTTCTGGCCACCAACACTTTTTGGTCCATGTACCGAGTCAGCTATAGAAAAGCTGCTGTTCAAAAGTGGGCTTCTCTCTCAGTTTTTGTTTTTTGCCTTACCGGTTGTTTTACCTGTAGGCATAGAATCGATAAACAGAGCTGCTAATAGACTCAATTAACGTATAACATTGAGATATCAAGAGTTGAACACACACAAGACAAGCAGAACTTCTCCCTTTGTCTTTGTGGTAGCTATGGCAGCAATGTGAAAACTAGACAAGAAGTTAATTGGTGCAGATCATATAGGGCTCAATTCTATTACCAGCGCTAAAAAACAAACAAACACAGGCGTTGTGTTTTTTTAAGTCAGGTTTTAGTATCCTATTACCCGACTTGTGAGAACAAAATCAGCGGTAATTATACATACCGCCAGTCAAAAAAAAAGCCCATAGGAAACAATTAAAAACAAAGTGCATGTAGCATTCTATAAGCACACTCAGTATTAGCACCTGTTTTGTGGTTATATTTTAAGTCAGGAATTCTGTGCCTCAGAGGTTGAGGCATAGAAGCCACAATGAGTTTCAAATACATCGTTGTTTGGACAAAAGCAGTGCAGAATACAGTATAAAAGTCAGACATAGAGTGCCCCTTTCAACATATTAACCCCCTCTTTAAAATTTGACTTAAATTGCTTTCTTTCACCACTTTAATTCAACAAATATTGTTCACATTCAACATTTTAACCCCGCCTTTTAAAATTCGACTTACAATGCATGCCTTAATTAGCATAATCTATGAATCTAAATAATTAAAAAACTGTTTTTATAAATAAAAATGGTTACTACAACCCAGGTGGTTTTGAAAGCTCTTTTAGAATCACTAAAGTTGTCTTTAGCTGATAGGGTCCATTTACTGAATGTAAATGTTAGGGATTAGTCACATTTGGCCCAGAGTTGATCCTCTTTTTACTTCCTGCATACATCCCTTAGTTTACAATTGTTCCAATCCCACTCTGTTGATATTTACACAGTAAATATGGCTGGTTATCTCTTATAAGCAGCACTGAACAAACAACAAGTAAACGGTCTATTTTCGTTAGGCCTTATCAGGGTGTCAGGGACACTGAGCCAAGTGCAAAGAGAGATGTGATGTGTGCAGAGACCGGTGCAATGCTCTGCACAGCACTATATACCTGGCCCTGCTATGTGATGACCCCAATAATTCACATTATCAGGTCTACATGAGTTTGCATGATCTGAAAAAAATCTGATTCCGCCAGGTTGTCTTCCAAAACCACTGGATAATGCAAGCTCCACCCCTATCACCTGATGCCACACAGCCAAAAGGTAATAAAAATCCTTCCCCTGTGCAGTAGGGGGGGTAAGACTGAGGAGAATAAATAGGGGTGAGAACAGGTAACTAACATCATTCAGGATCTACCAGTGACAGGTGAGCCCTGCTCTGCTTCTCCGTATGCAGATAGATTTATACCATGCATAGCCAACCCCGATCCCCAAGAGCTATCAACAGCACAGGTTTTTAGGATATCTCTGACTGAGCACATGAGAGATGCTGCTGGTGTCATTTAACTCAGTTTATTAAGGGCTACAATATGAGGGATAGTAATTTTGAAGTAATACTATCCCTTTAAAGGTGGGATGTAGTGCAGGAGGTAAGTAATATACAGGTTACAGTATTGCAGATTGGAGGTAATGAACAAGTTTTTGTAGTGAAGTTGGGAATTAATAAGTAGTTATATTATAGAGCTATCAACAGCACAGGTTTTTAGGATATCTCTGATTGAGCACATGTGGATGTCAGTGGCTTATTCAGCTGAATTAACCCGCCTGTACTCAATCACAGATATATCCTGAAACAGTATATTTCAACCCTTTGAGTGCCAGAGGGGTACTGGCACTCCAGCAATGCGGAAACTTTCCGAGACTCTGCACATGACTTTCATATTTATACACATGTAGATTACGCCTTTTAGGTTGCTCTGTGGAGACATCTCTGGAATTAAGGGGGTTAAAAGCCTAGTTTAAACCAAAAGGAATTCTCGTTTCATCCCTATGGTGCAGTTGATTTGCTCAAGTATTCCTTGTCTTTGGCATCCTGTTGTGTTGAAATAACAGCATATTTGATTTCATCTATAAGTTTATCTTAACCTTTAAGCCTTTGCATCTCAGAGAGGTGTCCAATGCATTGCAAAGAGATGCGTAGGGCACACCTCAGGGACTGAAAGGGTTAAAGCACCAGAGGGGTGTGTACTACATGCCTCTGCAATGCATTACACACTCTTCTGGTCCTTAAAGGGATAGTAATATTTCATAATAAAAGCAGCTCTAATTAATCTTCATAGTATTTGGGCCTTGGAGAGTGTTATTTCAATACTGTCAGAGTTGTAGTTCAAGAGTAATTGTATGATAAAGTATCCCTCTCCCGCCCCTTTTACTGATGTAATGTACTGATAATAATGATTTTCATTGTTCTCACAGTAAGAAGGTTGTCCCTTGCTGTTATCTGTCTGGTCAATAGACTAGATTCCACATCTTAGGTAAGTAGTGTTACACTAGGTAAAAGGGGTGGGAGAGGGATACTTTATCATTCAATTACTCTTGAACTACAACTCTGACAGCATTGAGGTAACATTCTCCATGGCCCAAATACTATGAAGATTAATTGGAGTTGCTGTTTTTGTGAAACATAACCATCCCTTTAAAGAGGTAAGGCAGTTCCCTTCTTTTGCAGACAGTTTAACCCCTTGGATGCTAGAAACATCTAAGTAGGGGTGCAGTTATGGAGAACAAATACACATTCACACATTTCCCACTGATTAATATTGAATTCTGGAAAGGTCTCCAGTGCTTTGCAAAGCTCTGCAGAACACTGCACCACTACTCCAAGAGCAGTGATATTTTATATTCCTGTCTCTTCTTCCCAGGTGTGTCGCCATCATGCTGCGTCTTGTTGCTCTCCTCGCCGCCCTCTGTGCTGTTGCAAACAGTGAGTACAAGAGACAGTCCTAACAAGAGAGAGAGAGATATGTGGATTTTGGGTGTAGAGTAAATAATAAAGGAAAAAGGAAACATGAGGAAAGTGAGAGAGAAGTGATCACAAAGCTGGTCTATAAAGCAGAGACTAATGTGACAATGCAGGTTACAGTATTGCAGGTGGGAAGTAATTGGCAAGTTATAGTGAAAATAGGAAGAATTTCAGATTTGCATATTTGAAAAGTGCATTAAAAACTACCTATATGTCATGTTAACCAAAAGTCCATCAGATGTCTAGTTTAGGAAATATTTATACTTTTATTTCTGAGCTAAGTAAAAGTGAACATTTCCTGGTACTGCAGAGAGCTTCAATAGCCTATGCAACGTCATATCATCATACTAACCTTAATTAGCATATGAAAATGTCACTGATCCCGCACGGGTATCCCAATTAGCATATGACAGAAGTGTGAATATCTCCTGAAATGTATATTTGCATGCCTTTTGGTTAACATGACATATAGGCAGTTTTTCATGCAGTTTTCAAATATGCAGACTTGTATTAGGGTGAAAACTCTACTTTAAAGGTGGGACATAGTGCTGGAGGTACGTTATATACAGGTTACAGTATTGCAGATTGGAGGCAATGAACAGGTTTTAGTAGTGAAGTTGGGAATTAGAAAGTAGTTATATTACAGAAGACTGGGTTATATCAATTTCTGCTTCTCCCCAGGCTGTCCTACCATCCTCACCAAGTCTCAGTGGGGAGGGCGTGCTCCCACCTGTCGGACAGCGATGTCCACCCCTGTCACATATGTTATCATCCACCATACTGCAGGAGCATCTTGTACTACCCAGTCCACATGTATCACACAGGTTAAGAATATCCAGACCTACCACATGAACACCAATGGCTGGTGTGACATCGGATACAGGTAATGTTTATGGGAATAGAGATGGTATATAAATGCTATGCTTTGGTCTCTGTTTACTAAGCCCTCCGTTGTATGTACAGTTTCCTCGTAGGTGAGGATGGGAATGTCTATGAAGGACGTGGCTGGACTACTGTAGGAGCTCATGCACCAAATTACAACTCAAACTCCATCGGAATCAACGTCATTGGAACTTTCACCAGTGAGTTTGGGTGGGCACTGCAGGAGACCTATAGATCTGCACAGTATATAGAACTATTTTGGTCAACCAAGACTGGCTGTAAAGTGGAGCCAACACCTTATAGCAACTTGAAGTTATTTTGAAAGAGTTTTACAAATCACGTAATATGTTGGGATTTTTTATTTTAAAGGGATAGTAATACTTAAAATGTAAAAAAAATATATGTTGTAGGGTTTATCCCCTGAGTAAAACAAGTGTACTCCACTGCTGAAAGGTGTTTTATTCAAACATTATTACAGCTCAAAGTTGATTTTTTTGGGGTGCAGTATCACAGTGGCCTGAAATTGTACAGTGGTGCTGTTGCTACACCATCCTATGGACAGCTCTGATCCCAGAGCCATTAATCTCCATAGGATGGTGTAGCAACAGTGCCACTTTACAATTTCAGGCCAATGTGATATTGCACCTAAAAAATTCAACTTTGAGCTGTAAGAACTTTTGAATAAAACACCTTTCAGCCGTGAGAATACCCTTGTTTTAGTCAGTGGGATAAGCCCAACAACATTTTTTTTTTTTTTTTACATTTTAAGTTTTACTGTCTCTTCAAGCAATATGTTATGAGATGATTAGGTTTATTTAAATCTCATTTTCTGAGAATTAGCTAGTACTGGCTGGTTTGGGAGAAATAGGAGAATGGAATGTTAGCATCTGACTGGTGTGGAGAAGAAAATGAATTTTTTGTATCTGACTGGTGGGGAGGACAGAGCGGAATAATAGTATCTGACTGTCAGGTGGGAAGGAGAGCAGAGTAAAATGTTAGTATCTGACTGGTGGGGAGGACAGGGTGGAATAATAGTATCTGACTGTCAGGTGGGAGGGGGAGCAGTGTAGAATGTTAGTATCTGACTGGTGGGGAGAGCAGAGTGGAATAATAGTATCTGACTGTCAGGTGGGAGGGAGAGCAGAGTAGAATGTTAGTATCTGACTGGTGGGGAGGACAGAGTGGAATAATAGTATCTGACTGTCAGGTGGGAGGGAGAGCAGAGAAAAATGTTAGTATCTGACTGGTGGGGAGAGCAGAGTGGAATAATAGTATCTGACTGTCAGGTGGGAGGGAGAGCAGAGAAAAATGTTAGTATCTGACTGGTGGGGAGAGCAGAGTGGAATAATAGTATCTGACTGTCAGGTGGGAGGGAGAGCAGAGAAAAATGTTAGTATCTGACTGGTGGGGAGAGCAGAGTGGAATAATAGTATCTGACTGTCAGGTGGGAAGGAGAGCAGAGTAAAATGTTAGTATCTGACTGGTGGGGAGGACAGAGTGGAATAATAGTATCTGACTGTCAGGTGGGAGGGGGAGCAGTGTAGAATGTTAGTATCTGACTGGTGGGGAGAGCAGAGTGGAATAATAGTATCTGATTGTCAGGTGGGAGGGAGAGCAGAGTAGAATGTTAGTATCTGACTGGTGGGGAGGACAGAGTGGAATAATAGTATCTGATTGTCAGGTGGGAGGGAGAGCAGAGTAGAATGTTAGTATCTGACTGGTGGGGAGGACAGAGTGGAATAATAGTATCTGACTGTCAGGTGGGAGGGGGAGCAGTGTAGCATGTTATTATCTGACTGGTAGGGAGAGCAGAATGGAATAATAGTATCTGACTGGTGGGGAGAGCATGGTACACGGCAACAGTTGATGAGGTTGGAAAAAAAAAATACATGTGTTCATCAAGTTCAACTTTTCGCATATCACCTACATTGATCCAAAAGAAGACAAAAATATATATATAAGGCAAACATATTTATAAATTGAAACAATTTCTAATTGTTCCCCAAGTGAGGGAAAATCTCCAAAAGACAAATATCGCTCTGGATCTGTGCTCAGTGTCTTAATTCTCTATATCAGTGGTTCTCAATCTTTTTTGCTTGAGGCACCCCTAACATAATCTGGAACTTTTGGGTCATCCCTAACAAAATTAATGTAATTTATCAAGGAAATAATAAAAGGTATAAATAAATATACAGATATTATTAGGTCTCACAATCATAATAACCAAAATAATCATATTGTGCTGACAATGTCTCCAGTACATTGGTGAACACCCTAACATTCAAAGGGGTTAAAAGTCCCATTTAAATCAGTACGAATTTGGGGCATTTTTATTTGATTCCCTATGGCTCAATTGATATACTCCAGAATTATTCCCGTTCTGTATAGTACATCAGCCTCCCTGTCCATCAGTTTTCTCTGATGAGGTTATTAATATATGCTGCTGTAGTTACATTTTAGTAACTGTTCACCTCATTGTCTCTTGTTCGGAAACCTGTATTCCATGAAGGACAAATTCAGCCTATGCTGTTGGCAATCACTTACCAGCCATGTATACGGTCACACTGTTGACTCTTTAAGTTTTTGGTAAGATCACCAACAGCACCTCTCAAGTATATATGTCATAATACTGATTACACGAAAAAGTGAACAAGATTTCTCATGATCTCACTCCATCAAGCCTTGAATGTTAGATTAACTTAACCCTTTGAGTGCTGCTGAGGTGTCAAACACATCAAGAAGCAATGCACTGGACACCCCTCTAACATTCCAAGTTAATTTCTCCACTTATGATGTCAAACATACTGGCCTGTAGTTACCTACATTTCTACTATTACCTTTTATCTGAAGTGGTATAGCAATTACATTTCTCCAGTCAACTGCAACAACTCAATTATAACTACTAGTTACCACTCAGTGGTAACTAGTTAAAGAGTTATCACTTTTCATTAACCCTTTGAATGCCGGAGAGGTATCCAACGCAATCTATGACAATCAAAGGGTTAAATATTTTGTGTGTTCCATCTGTACACGTATGTGTGCCCGTTACCTTTTATACCTTCTGCCCTGACTGTGGTCACTCTTCTATTACTTGACATAAAGGATTGTATATAATCAGAAATGTCCTCTAGGGCTTCAGAGTCATTCCCAGCTCACTGACATTTCTATTGTCTCCCTCTCCAGGTCGTAACCCTAACACAGCAGCTCAGAATGCAGTTAAGAGTCTGATTAGCTGTGGAGTCTCAAAGGGTTATATTAAATCTGCCTACATCCTGAAGGGACATCGCAACGTGACAGCCACCGAGTGTCCTGGGAACACCTTCTACAACACCATCACAACCTGGCCCCGCTTCCAGGCTTAAGATTCAACTAATTGTCCCTGGAAACTGATCCCTGGTAGTTCATTCTATTGACAAAGATCTTACAGAGCCGCTTTAGGCCACCTTCTCTCTCCAGCTGTTACAGACCACAACCCCGATCATCCCCAACGAGATGATGATGGAAGTTATAGTCCTAATATATGGAGAGCTAAAGGTTGCCTAAGACTCTTCTCTAGAGGGATTTAACTATCATAACAATCCGGTCTCTGAAAAATTCAGGACTTGCCACTACCCCTGGTATTAGCACATTTCACTTTCACTATGTGCCATTGTCACCACATATGTGGATACTTTATTGTCTAACATATACATTTTAAATAAAAATACATGATTTAACTGAAAGTCTGAGTTTGGTCATGGTTTATTTATTGGTCCAATATATACTGATCTTTCATGGGGCTAAGCCAATAAAGACCCAGTTGCTGTTATAACTCTATAGTGCAAAGTAAAAAAAAGAATCACAGCAGTTATATAAATAGTGTAGGTCATGATGAATCCCTTAGAATATATCTGTATAGTGTAAGTCATAAAGAATCCCTAAGCATATCTATGTAGAGTGTAACTCATGAAGAATCCCTGAGTCCTCTGAACAGTGTAAGCCAAGATGAATACCTGGGTAATGCATGAGCTTTCATCTCTCCAAGCAGTAAGTCATAAGTAGTCAGTTGCTGGACTTCCAGTGTTGGGGACTACAGCTTCTGATTATCCCCAATCAGCCAGCTAAGACGTGTAGTCTTCCACTGCTGCAGATCCAGCAACTGACTACAGAGAACACTAAGATGACTCCATAAACATTATGTCTCTGTACAGTAAATTGTGGTAAATCCATGGGTAACATGAGCAAACCTAATGAGGCTGAGGTACCAAGACCTGGAGCAAATATGGGGTAAACCAATTGCACTAAAGGAGACAAATAACAATTCCCACTGACTCAAATTAGGATTTCAGCCCCTTGGGTGTTATATGCCATTTGCTTAATCTTTCTCAGACCAGCTGATCAGTTTTATTATATGTTGCTCCTTTGGACTCCCCTAACAGTACTGGTCTGCTTGAGGCATTGGGCACGTAAATGCAACATTGCAGAGAGCAGCACTGACACAAACTCCAGACAGGTAGCTGTTTGATAGAAAGTGCTCACTGTGGGAGAGTGTGTCTGACAAGTCACCCTCACCCAATCATAGGACTCACATGCACCTGCAGCATTAGAAACACAGTTGCAAGTTGCGGTGAGTACAAACACTGAGGAACTTCTTCAATTGCTGGTACTTCACTCAAAAATGATCACACTTACCAACAGATGGTTCCAGTGTTCCATGGAGGAGATAGACACCAGAATGGAGTGTGCAGTTGAGGCAGGGGGCAGCACTGGCAGCTCTCAGATCCAAAGAGATCACTGTGTGAGGGTGTATCTGACAAGACACCTTCATACAATCACAAGTTTTGGCAAGCGTTGAGAAGCTTCCTTTACTCACTACAGAGCCTTTAATAGAAAGAGGTTCTATGGTCTCTTCTAAAAATTAAACTAGGGGGAGATGCACTAAGGCTTGATGCTATAGTGCAGTGTAGATGTGTGGGAAGCGCATCACTTTAGCAATAGAGACACAACGCCATATGCACCAAGATTTAAGAATCCAAGGGGAGGGGGGAGATTGTGATCATAAGCATATTATTCTGTTGTAAAGCTTTGGATGTACTGGGGAGGGCAGGGGACAGCAGAGAGGCTTCAGCACTGCAGCACTCAACCCTGTAACGGAAGCTGAGAAGGGACCGTGTTGCCTTCCGCTGTCGTTCCCGGGTCTCTCCTTCTCGACGCCAGATAAGCGCCGTCGGATGCACCAGTTGAAGTATGGACAGTCACTGGAAACAGTCACAGGATCACTGGAAGCAGGGAAGCAGGGAAGAGTCCACGTCGCCGCCTGACAGTCCACGAAGGTAGGTCGCAGGAAACTGGCAGCAGGAGGTCAACGATTCAGGATACTTGGCGCAGATGGGTATCAGAGTGGACACTTTAGACCATAAGCAATACGAGACTCCAGGACTCCTTGTTCACTCCAAGCATAGCTCATTTTATTGTCACAAACCACAGATATTTATATACAGTACAGTACATTGGATCACATCGAGAAACCTGATACAATAGGGAACACGATTAAATCATAACACATCAGACAAAAGGCCAGCAGCAGATGGTAAGGGCTGACACAATGGGAGCATTAACAGAGGTAATCAACTCACAACATATAATACAAAGGGCTGGCAACAGAGTTTCAGGTTATACAATAGGTGACTCACAGACTGAGGGGCGTGAATGGATTCACACACACAGCAGGGGGTCTCAGGACAGATCTCAATACAATGACTTGATTAACACCCAGCAGGAGGTCTTGAGTCAAATGGCTCGAGGGGCTACAATACACATCCTAGGGACAAGTACAATTAAACACATACAATATTTGACAATACATAAAACATAAATCTTTTAACATAAAGATAGTAAACCCCCCATCTGAGGTCAAAGGAGGCCAAGGGGCCATAGTCTTTAGGTAAAACGTTTGAGGTCCAGACAAGGGCCCAAGTAACGGATAAGATCCGTTACAAACCCTTTAAGTGCCAGTGGGGTAAGAAACATTGCAAAGCAATGCATTGGATACCTCTATTGCACTCAAAAGGTCAATATAATGATGAGACAAATAGAAGGACTTATTGAAAGCTCTTTATGTAATAAAATAAATGATAAGACGAAAATTCTTTAGTTGCACAGACTAATTTCTAAACACAATTACTGAAGTTCATACAAACATTAATGTGAGTTTTATTGCTATAGAGAAAAGTGATACACGTATATACACACCACACAGTGATCTCCTAGAATGAGGGAAAGATATGTCAAATTTTATTTTTCCTCTTTAATATGCAAAACACTACTACACACAAATATGACAGTGGCTCATCAAACTGAATGTAAATATGCAAATGAGCCTTTGTCGAAGCAGTCCATGCAAAAGCATAAACCTGTAAAAAGGCATAGTGGATTCATGGCAATATCAGTGTACTGGTGGTGTATTCACAGGGATATGATGGTGAAGACATCTAAGTGCATATTGTCAATATGTAGTCAAAACAAATACGACAAAACATTGCCAGACTGGCCTCTTATCGAACTTTAGTACATATCCCCCCAGGACTCTTAATGTCCGCTTTAAGACTCAAAAAACAGTCTCCTAAGCTTGCAAAACTACATATGGAAATTTGAGAAATTCAGTTTTAAAATCTGGGCCAATTTGGCAGGCAGGTATGCACAGTGTGACCAGACCTCCCCTTTAACACAAGATGCTTATAAAAACACACTCCAGGGCTGCAGTGGTTACTGTCAAGCCCTGGAGAATTACATTTTCAAGGGTCCTGCATTAAAATGGAGGCGTGGGATGGTTCGTTAGGATATTATTCATTCATGCAGATAGACCCCAGAGGAAGTGATAGTGTATCATGTAACGCGTAGAGTGAGAGTATTGTTTTTACTTTTTTGGAGATCATTGTATATCGATTATTTATTTTTAGCACTATTTAGTGCATATACATACATATATGTGTGTGTTTTATGTGATTTACCTCTTTTTTTAATAATATATATTTTTTGTTAATAGATAACCATTTGGTATGGTGTGTGGTTCCTATAAAAATTAGTGGCCCCCAGTTATTTCTGGGTTCTTGTTACTCCGATTGGGTACCCCATTTATATACCAGTTCTCATCAGACATAGAGTATAGGTTGGAGGTTTTGAGGTATTGCATCTTCTCCATCTACTCTGGGTGAGGTGGAATACTAGGATACATTGGGGAGACCGGTGGACGATCCAGAAGGGAGTGATACAGATACCCGCACTGGGGGTGATCCAGTGAAGGCTTATTCACTGAGAGGCCGGTTCAGCCTCATGTAAATGTGAGTAGACATTCTGCTAGCTCACAGGTGATTATTTGGTGGAGGATTCCATATATTGGCATTACAGTCTACGAACTGTGTGCGCTTCTTTCTTCTTTGTCATAAATAAATGCAAATTGTTTCACATCTTCTTTAAAGAAATTTACACAATACAACATATATTCACAATTACAAGATGTCCCAGATTGCAGGCTCCACAGCCTCTTCTTTTGGGGACCCCATGAGCAATCTCACAGTTTGCTCACCACTCTACTAAATGACCAACACCCACTGCAAGAAGGCTTCACCAGGTCAGTAAGAACTTAGTGCTAGCAGTTGTATGGTTTATGCTGCAGTTTAGTCTTAGAATTGCATACCTTGAAACTTTCAAAATGAGCCAACCCTGAGATTTTTGAAGCCAGGGATGTATAAACACAATGCAATTGCAGCCATACAGCAACTACACTGCCAAATTATTGCCCATCCATACAATTCTCAGGACTCTCTGATTAATGTATAGCTGAGATTTGGTCATAGTTCTAAAGAAAGTGTAATCGTTGATTTTAATTAGATTTTAACATATTGAGTGCTATGTCTCCAACTTCGCTCTACTATTCAGTGCAGTGGAGGGCTAAGTGAGGCCCTCCAGTTATCACAAATCTCTCATCAGAGGATTATGGGAGTCGTAGTCCTGTAGAGGCGGAAAAGCCTGTCATTGTCTACCCCTAATTCAAAGATTTAAATGTTCTAGTTAAATCAATGTGAATTTGAGGAATGCTTGTATGTCATCGACGTGGTAAAAGTGGCCAGCGCAATAACTACTCCTCTCTTCTTTTAAAAATACTGTACAAGCTGAGCCTGTTGTATAAAAATAACAATTATGTGGCAAGTCATCTGCCCTACAGGGCATAAACAAAAAAAACTAATTTAAACGGGATTATATTCGCTCGAAGCTTGATTGAGCACTTTTTTAAAGCAGTGCATTTGATACGCCCCTAGCACCCAGTGGCTTGCAGGCCCCCCCATTCAAATCGATGTGGATTTTATCTATCCCTTACAATGCAGTTTGCTTTGAACTAGAATCACTCCAATTCGTGCACCTAAAATACAAACAAATTCACCTCCAGCGAACTCTATGGTAACCAGAGCGGCCACACATCGGAAGTACTTTTGTTTCTGTAGCCTGAATCACACGGAAGCGGAAGTGAGGCGGTCGAGAGGCCAAAAAAAAGAGCGAGACGCTGGACTAACGTGAGAGGGAAAAGAAAGAATCAGACATGTGAGTGAGCGATTAGGGAACCGATTAAGTGAGACAAAATTAGGAGTTGGTTATTAGTTACCTATATGATTGTAAAATAGTAATAATTAAAAACATGTATTTAACACTATAAGGAGTGGATGAGTGACCAGTGCGTTGCACATCTCTCTGGCCAAAGCCATTGACTGCTAGATATTATATTAACATGTAGCTAGTTTATATATATATATATATATATATATATATATATATATATATATATATATATATATATGAACACATAATTACGTTTGCATGGAATTATATTTAAGTATAGACGTTTTCTACCGCGGTGTGGGATGAATATATTATGGCTGCTATTACGTCGTGTTAGGTCATTACATAGTCTCTGAAGGTATACAATTTACTAACCATAGAGTGAAAAAATAAATACCTTCCAAGTTTCCCTCTTTAGGAGGCATAGTCCCTTTCTGAGACCCAAATCCTCCTGCCCACCCTGGTGTCTTCTATTTAGGGGATCAGACTGTATGGCTAAGATATATTCTTGTGTGTATAACACACTGCATACAGCAATAAAACACACATTGACATTAATGTTTGTGTAAACTTATATATATATATATATATATATATCATTCTATAAGTTACTTGATCTATAGGGATATGTGGTCACCTTACCCCTTTGAGGAGCAGAGGGTAATAATAATATGTTTTTATTTGAATCTTCTGTAAAGCATTAACCTTTTGATTGACAGAGCTGCATACCCCTCTGGCATTCAAATTATTAAAATCATTCACACTGAGGCAAATGTATTCAGCTAAGCAAATGTCTGCCATTACAACTTTTCAACTGACCATCTGGTTCTTTGGATAACTGACTGACATCAAGGCAAGGGCTGTCTGGACTCCAGGATCCCACGCTTTCATACTCCTCAGGAAGGAAGGCTTAAGTGGAAAGAGCTTGGAGTCCTGGCGTCCACTTAGGTGGATATGATATTCAGTAAATTAACAATTCACTTTGGGGAACCAATCAGTGTTGGATTGATTGATAGTGGCCATTAGGATTTTCTGACTAGTTTTAAGGTAAGTGGGGGTTATTATTAGGACATGTCAGTGTTCCCTTAACCCTTTGAGTACAGGAGGGATTTGCAAGGCATTGCTTTCCAGTATGATGCATACCCTTTTGGCATTCAAAGGGTTAAATGAGTGGACATCACAAAGGGCTGGGTTCTTAAATTGGTGACTGTCTTGGAACACTTTGTTGTTAGGGCTTTAACCTATAGTTGAGAGAGAGGAGTGGAAGAGATTGGCGAGTGTGGCTAAAAGGGATAGTTAGAGATAGAAATGTCAGGATATAAAGTTAAGGTCAATTATTCATTATACTTTTTTATAATGAATGGTGCCTTTGTAAATGTCCATATCATTGTAGTCTTTGTCCGTATCGTTGTAGTCTTCATGTAATTTTATTTTAAAGTTTCTCCCTCCCTCCCCTTTTCCCTGCAACACGCACAGACTTCTCAGATCTGAAGGCCTATCCAGACAGATCACAACTAGGGATAGTATTGTGTGTATCTGTATTAGGAAAACCCTGCCCCCCCCCCCCCCCCCCCGTGACAAAGGAGATCAGGTTTTTCCTTACTCTGACACAAGATTGTCCCTCGTCATGATCCGTCCGTATCGACTTTCAGATCTGAGGAGACTCTGTATGATGTGGGGAAAACTTTAAAATAAAATTACAAGAAGACTATAACAATATGGACATTTACAAAGGTACTGTTCATAATAAAAAAAAAAAAAATAGAATGAATAATCAATCTTAACTTTATATCTTGACGTTACTATCTCTTTAAAGGTAAAAGTGAATTGAAGAGATGATCAGGTGGAAGAGTTGATGTGATAGGGGACTTAGTGTATTTGGGGTTGGGTGGGAGCAGTGTGCTATGACAGTAGAATTCTGTAGTTGAAGTTAATCTCTGCTTTCTAAACTAGCCTTTGAGGAGGTGTACTTTTAGTAGGCATTATTGTGTCATATAACAAAGTTATGTGCAAAATAATTAAATTCTACTCAATATATCCTAGATGTGTAGATATATAACAGAGATGGTCAATTGTCAGCTGGTTGGAGATGATGGGAGTTGTAGTCCCCCCAACAGCTAGGCATCTGGTGATTGAGTACACTTGATATATATCTCAGCTGGATTCTCTCTTACTACTTTCTTCAACCCTAGGAGTCTCCTTAATAAGCCCAAAAGTGAAATGACCCCGGAGGAGCTCCAGAAGAGGGAAGAGGAGGAGTTTAACACAGGGCCATTGTCTGTGCTCACACAGTCTGTCAAGAACAACACACAGGTCCTCATCAACTGTAGGAATAACAAGAAGCTGCTGGGCAGAGTAAAGGCTTTTGACAGGTACTGGAAGGAGGAAAGCTGGCAAACAGATGTGTCCATATTTATAATAGAGATAAAGACCTGATGTATGGCTCATAAGTGGGATGCAGTTTTCTGTTTTGGGATTGAGTGAATTACTATTTGATTACTCTTACAAGTTTCCTTTTTACTTTCTCACTCAGACTTAACTTTCATTCTGCCTTCTTTCTCTTAGTTCCCACAGTTTTATAATCTCTCCTGCCCTCTATTTTAGGCACTGTAACATGGTCTTAGAAAATGTCAAGGAGATGTGGACTGAGGTCCCCAAGAGTGGGAAAGGAAAGAAGAAATCTAAACCAGTCAACAAAGACAGATACATCTCCAAGATGTTCCTTCGAGGGGATAGCGTCATTGTGGTCCTTAGGAACCCACTGCTTGCCGGCAAATAATATTTCCTCATGTAAATCCCCTTCTTGGATCGCCGCCACATACTGTCACTGTGTCAACATTTATGTCAAAAGGATCCTCTTCACCACCTTGTTCTGTTGCCGCGTCATCTCAACCTCATTCTCCAAACCCTGATGACGGCTATCTCTTTATGGTGTATAACATCTGCAGAGACTGTCACCATTCTGTCATGTTGCACTGAGATTTTTTTATTAAAGCCCATTGACGTGTGCAGTGCATTGTTTCACAATGCTTTGCACACCACCTTGGTCTTTAACCCCTTTGCGTCCGGTGACGTACCCGGACCATCACTCTGGTCCGGCACTTAAGGACCAGTGACAGTCCTGGTACGTCACGTACTTTTACTCACCGCGCTCCTGCAGGAGCGCGGTGAGGAATACCGGGGACTGAAGTTGATCGCTCCAAGACCGGAGCGATCTCTTTCAGTCCCTCATTCGGCGTGCTGCCCCACGTGATCAGTCACGTGGGGCGGCACGCCGAAATTCCCTATCTGGTCCTCAAAGGACCACACACCCCGGAACTGCTGGTCTTTAAGGGGTTAAAGATCACAGAATGACATATACCAGTGTTAAACTCTGTTGCAGTTTCATTCAAGTCCCTTTCTATCTCTTTATAAGCAGACACTGGCTTACACCATGGATATGATTTGTAGGCTCTCCTTACAATTGTGGTATGATCTCTACGTGTTCCCACTTGTCACAATTTTTCTAATAAACAAATGTTATCAAAACTAGGTTTTCGTGTCACAGTATGAGGTAGGGCAGCACTTCTCCCAGTTTAGGAACACTGAGTTTAATATTCTGGTGAGGAATTGGCAGTCTAAAGTGCATGGCTGTGGACTATAATAGAGGGGTGAGTTGATGAATGGGATAGGTAACATGGAAATATGGGGGGAAAACCGTAGTCAAGTAAACATTATGCTGTTATCTGTGTTTAACTTTAAAGCCCCCCTCCCCAAAGTTAAACACAGAGTACAGCATAATGTTTACTTGTCTACCGTTATTATTTTTTTCTACCTCTGACATTTTTCCAGGTCTGGAGATGTACTGATTTGAGGTGTTTAAATAATATGACAAGCCCCGATTTTGTGTCATTAGGAGATAGAATTGATGGGTATTACGTATGGCATGTTGCATGGGGGGGTATTTATACTGGCTAACCAATTATTTGACAGTCCTGTTCTGTGTAGTTTATGAAATCCATCTTGTCTCCTCTTGTTGGTGTAATCTTCCTTCACCCTTGCATTGCCTTTCTAGTTGATTTGGGAAGGACTTTCCAGTTCCCCTGTAATTTTGTTGCGGAGCTGAACAATTTCCTTAGTGAACCAGATCTTCTCAGTTTATTATGGAGTGTTTACCTCTTCCACTCTTGTTGTTGCTTTGATTGACCTAACTACTTAAAGCTATAGTAAGATTTCAAAACAAACGGAGCTCCAATTAATCTTCATAGTTTTTGGGCCATGCATAGCATTATTTCAATACTGTCCGAGGTGTAGTTCAAGAGTAATTGAATTATACATTATCCACCTCCCGCCCCTTTTACTTATGTAACGATGCACAGAAAGACCATCTGGTTGGATTGTGGATTGGTACAGTCTTCTGTGAGCATAAGTTATAACCTTCTCTCCTTCTTCGGGGGGGGGGGGGGTCTTTATGCTCACAGAAGATAGCCCCTCGCTGCAATCCATCCAGAGGGTCTTTCTGTGCAGCGTTACATAAGTAAAAGAGGTGGGAGGGGGATACTTTATAATTCAGTTACCCGCTGCAAGCTGTCAGGTACAATGACCGAATTCCATGTCTGAGGGGAGGCGGCTTACAATTGGTAAAAGGGGTGGCAGGGGGATATTTTAAAATTCAATTACTCTTGAACTACAGCGCTGACACTCAAAGGAGAAGTGACAAATATATATAACACATGCACAAGAAACTCACGTACACCACAAAACTTCAAAAGGACACTTGATTGTGCACTATAAGGAAAATTACTTTCTGGAGGTGCTACAGGAGAACATATATGCACAGAACAGAAAGAGGAAAAAAAGAGAGCTAACCCTGCTGATATAGCACTGTCACATACAATCTAATGTGTACAGTGTCTTGACAGAATATATCAATATAATAATATAAAAATATAAAACATAACCTTTATTGATTAAATTGGTAAAATGACCGTGGCCGATCCGGTTTGCCACAAAACTTGTGAAAAAAGTAAAATTAAATCAATCATGTGCATTGATGGTGCACCATCTAAGGCACATGTGATGAATGGGTAGGATTTCACTATACGATGACTGATAGACTCTCTATCTTATTACAAGAATGTCTAAATCTGAATTACCTAAATAAGTCCCATAAGCTATATAACAGAGCTATTACTGATCACCTATAATATTATTTCTAAATGATAGAGTGAAACGAGATTGATTGACTCACTTCCCTACATCTGAAAAATAGCAACAGCAACTAAAATTGTAAGACTTAACTGAAGAAATGACTTGTAAAGTCAAGAATCCAGTGTGAGTTACTGGGGCTGATCCGGTTTGCCACAGATCTTACTGCCTATAAAATCTCTGGGAAATGAGTCTGTCTAAAATCAGATTGGTACACTGGGGTAATGATATGCACCAAGGCTGATCCGGCTTGCCATATAGATGGAATCGTAACTCTCTTTGATTCGCTTCAATACGTGTGGCACCTAAGGTGCATAAAAATGATAAGATCCCACCAGGGAGGCCTATTATCTCTGGTAATGGGAGTTTGACTGAAAGAGCTAGTCAGTATATTGACTTTATTTTGAGATCTCATGTGTATACTCTAAGCTCCTACATTAGGGACACAGGTGATATCATCTCCAAGATTGAATCTCTACCTATCACTCCTGAAACAGTCTTAGTGACATGTGACGTTGAGTCACTATATACATCAATTGATGTCACTTTCGGCCTACAAGCAGTCAAATATTTTCTATTTATATTATTATATTGATATAGTCTGTCCTGACACTGTACACATTAGGAACATTAGATTGTATGTGAGAGTGCTATATCAGCAGGGTTATCTTTTTCTTTTTTCTTTCTGTTCTACTCAAAGGAGAAGTACCTAGTTCTGCTCACTTGATCTGTCACTGGTTTCTGCAGGGCTATGTGAATGGCTCCTCCACTTCCTGCTTGATTGTCCACTACCTCATACAGGGTCTGAAGAGGACAAATGTCCTTATTTCTCAAACCCTGTATTAGTGCAGAGTGTGGATGTCTGTTCGGCATATTGTGTTGGAGCCAACTCTAGTACTTAACCAGTTAAAAACACCATTAAATAAATGAACATGGTTTTTGTTCTCCCCACAGTGGAACTGGTTTGCCCCATGATTGCTCCACTTTTCTTTTGAATATGTGCTCCTAACAGTAGTGTACAAAATCCAATAAACTTTGGAGCCATATGGAATTTTTTAAAAGGCAGCTTGGGATTTGCAGAGACACAAGTTGCCTCCCTTTACATTAACCTCTTGGATGCTAGAGTAGGGTTGCCAGATTATCCATTCAAAGTAGGATACCCATTAAAAATGCCTGCTGCAGGGATCTATTATCATTAATCAGTAGGTTTCAATTGGGTCTCATGTATTGATGCAGCAGACATTTTTCATGTGTGTCACCCTTTAAAAGGATAATCTGGCCAATGAATCTCTTTGGGGATGTTTCTGGCATCCTAAAGGTATTAACTCTTAGAGTGCCAGTGGGGTGTTCAACACCCTTCTGGCACTCTAAGGGCTATAGAGAAAGTTTTATACAAAAAAAAAAAAAATACATATATACAGGGCTCAAAATTTCCACTAACTAATGGTGAGTGAAAATTTAGCCCTGGCGAGTAGAAATTCAGCCCTGGTGGGTATGTTATGGCTTGCAGTGGCGAGTAACTTTTCAGGTCTGGCTAGTATCAAAGGACTTAAAATTATAAGCCGTGTGTGTGTGTGTGTGTGTGTGTGTGTGTATATATATATATATATATATATATATATATATATATATATATATATATACACAGAATCGTTTATTCTTCCATTTGTACAGTGTTAAAATATTCATCTTTTTGTTGATTGTGTGACCCGGTGGAGACATATTTTAGAAATGAAATACATCACCGATTGAAGGGAAAATATCACATGGGTAGTGAATGGAGCTTCATGAAATCTGAGTGCCAGAGTGGTATCCAATGCATTGCAATCTCTGGCACACAAAGGGTTAATTAAATAATTCCTATGTATAATGCTAGCTCGCAGGGCAGCAGATGCAGACTTAAAGGTGCAATAGCCTTATTTCACCTGATTGGTGGTATCTCCATTCTGTTTGGGCTCAATGTTCAAACAAAAAAGTAGTCTTAATGAATGTCAGAATTTTATTGTCGCTTTAAAATGACATATTTTAAGGCAGACCATTTTTTTCCAGTAAACACCATGAAAGACAATTTTAGAGAAATGGTCATAAAAGTGGGTGTGTTAGAATTAACATGAAGACAAATCATATGTTCAAAAAAGTGTCATTATTAATTCCAGTTTTACCTCCAAAAATGACCTCCAGGATAAACATGGGATCAACCCACTGCGCCAAAGAGTGAAAGAAACATTAGTTATAGACAAGTTGGGCCTTGTGTACAAAAAATAAGTATAGTAATACATTTTGGGAAAACCTACAGCGTCATAGGGAGAAAATGGAAAACTCCATTGATTTTGGTTGGCCTTTTAACCCCTTGAAGCTAGAAAGGACTCCAATGCTCTGCAATCCATTAGCCCTCTAGCATTTAAGGGGTTAAAAGCCCCATGTAACTCAATGAGGATTTGGACATTTTTATTTCCTCTTTGTTCTGATAAATTGGTGCCAATCTCCTTATTTTCAAAAGTAGAGTTAGGCTTTTAAAGGGATAGTAATACTTTGTTTTAACTTTATTTTATCTTGTAGGCATTAAAAAGCATGAAGAACGATAGACGTCTTATCTCTCAAACCTTTATGGTTTGAGAGATATTCACAAGCAAAGTTTCCCCTCCCGCCCCTTTTACCTAGTGTAAGCCATCTCTTCTCAGATGTGGAATCCAGTCCATAGACCAGACAGATAACAGAAGGGGACAATCTTCTTCCTATGAGAACAATGAAAGCCCTGCCCCCCTGACAAGTTTTTCAGGTTTTTCCCTTATCTTAATTGAAGATTGTCCCTCTCTGCAGTCTACCTGGGCACCTCCCTTCTGCTCAGGCTGAGCAGTGTGACATCAGTAAAAGGGGCGGGAGAGGGACACTTTGTCATTGAATTACTCTGGAACTACAACTCTGACAGAATTGAAATAACATTCTCCAAAGTCCAAATACTATGGTGATTAATTAGAGCTGCTTTTATTATGAAACATTACTATCCCTTTAATATTCCCGTCTTAAAGTGATTATAAAACTGACATTATATTTTTGATCATAATTTACAAACAATGCCGGGTAGTAGAGAATCACAAACTGGATTCCAGTCTTGGGGTGCTAGACCCATTTATTCACCCTTTGAGTGCCAGATGCATTTGTGAAGCAGTGCAATGCTTAGCCCTCTGGCATACAAAGGATAAAGCGTGTAGACAGACCACATTTGTGGGGGATTTTAACCTCCTTCCACCAGAAAATTGTTCAGTTCAGTCTGAGTTTACAATACCCACAAAGGAAGGCTAAAATCCCCCAATACGTTGTGTTCTGTTCTGCACTCTTAGTAAGTTGGCCTAGTTACACAGGATTGGAATCCAGTGTATGCTCCCTATTATATTGAAGTGGAACGTCTATGGGGGCGTTATGAGCCCCTGAGTGGAAACAGGTACCCAACTAACTTAAAGGGATAGTAATACTTTGTTTTATCTTTATTTTATTTTGTAGGCATTAAAAAAACACGAAGAACGATATATGTCTTATCTCTCAAACCTTTATGGTTCGAGAGATATTCACAAGCAAAGTTTCCCCTCCTGCCCCTTTTACCTAGTGTAAGCCATCTCTTCTCAGATGTGGAATCCAGTCCATAGACCAGACAGATAACAGCAGGGGACAATCTTCTTCCTATGAGAACAAAGAAAGCCCTGTTCCCCTTGACAAGTTTTTCAGGTTTTTCCCTTATTTTAATTGAAGATCGTTCCTCTCTGAAATCTACCTGGGCACCTCCCTTCTGATCTGGCTAAACAGTGTTACATCAGTAAAATGGGCGGGAGGGGGACACTTTGTCATTGAATTACTCTTGAACTACAACTCTGACAGAACTGACATAACATTCTCCAAAGTCCAAATACTATGAAGATTAATTAGAGCTGCTTTTATTATTATGAAACATTACTATCCCTTTAAAAGCATCAAGTACTTGTGTGTACCCTCTTACAAAAAAAGAAGTAATACAGGATTTCCAAACACCATTTCTTCAACATAAGGCCCATTGACCCTTTTATGCAAATTAAACACTGTTCTAGTTTGAGGTATGTGCCATAACACGGTTTGGGAATTACAAATTAACCATTAGCTGCATACGCCTCTGGACTTTAAAGGGTTAAGCTATTTTCCTGTGTACAGTGAACTATCCACAGACTCCAATGTGTGCTAAATGCAGTGGTTCACTGTGTTAGTACTCTGAATGCACCAACACTGTGGGCCATATGTTCAAAAGAAAAGTGGAGGAATTCTGGAACAAACTATTTGGACTATACGGGAGAACTAAACATTTCCAAAATTCCCACTGCGTTAAATGAGGATTTTAACTCTAACATTTAAGGAGTTAAAATCCCCGTTCAAATAATAGAGAATTTTTAGTTTTCTCATATCGTGAAAATGGTTTTCCCCAGAACTCCTAGACTTTTCTTTTGAACATAAGGCCCATCATATGTTTTCAGGATATCCCAGACTGATCAGAGGTAGGTAATCAGTGGCTCAGTCATTTTCACTTATTTTTCTGTGCTTATTGTGCTTACAGGGGAACATTCACATTTGAAATCTTTTGCATTGGTATTTTTTTTAATTCTACTTACCTACTATTTAAGATATGGAGACCTTAAATTGGGCACTTCCGCATTCTGCTGCTGTTGCTGTATCGATAGCCCACATAACTACAACTACAAAGGGAAGCATGAACGTGCTCCCTGGGGCAGCTGGGAAGGAGGTGGGAAGTCCTGAGCGGCTGTGCTACACATACAGTAGGCCACAGAACGCGGAAGTGCCCAATTTTAAGTCTCCAAATCTTAAATAGTAGGTAAGTAGAATTTTAAAAAATACCAGCACTAATATAGGTGTATTAATTTAACCCCTTGAGAACCCTTGACGGTCCTGGTACGTCATGGCTGGGTTTGTTTTAAGGACCCATGACGTACCAGGACCGTCATGGATTTCTGGGCTCCCCGCGAGGCTGCACACTGTTTGGGGAGTCCGGAATCGGATTCATTAAAAAAAAAAAAAAAAAAAAAATGCTCCGTGGTCCTTAAGTGACGACCTTGTGAGTGCGCAGCCAGGGAAAATCTGGGGTGGATTTCACTTAAGGACCGGAGCAATTCTGACCTTTTTGACTATGTCTTTGTTCATCAGTGTTTTCCCTCTAAGTCTTTTATTCCACCCCCATAAATTATATACTGTTTTTTTACGCACAAACAGGGCTTTCATTTGATACCCCACTTATATGGATAACCCACCATTTACTTTATTAAAATTTAAAAAAAAAGTAAAAAACCCCCACCATTTTTGTTTTTTCTCTTGGGATCAATTGGGCACAAAGGGTTACATTTTTATGGAGACTGCATGAAAGGTATGACCGGTCAGTCATACCTACAAAATGCGCAGTTTAAAGTGGCCACTGTCCCCTCTGGGTGAAAATCCCCATGTCCCTTTTTCCCACCCTATTTTCCCACTTTTTTATCTATGATATTTGGCGGTGTGTATAAGTGTATTATATGGCTCCACAACAATCATACTCCCAATATTGTTTATTGAGGGGTTTTTTTTAAATGAAATTTTTTTTTGTTAAAAAAAAAAAAAAAAAAAATGTATTATTGACCAGAAATTGACCTGCATTTAGCCAGCCTTCAGCATCAGCAGTGAAGGGTTAATACCCCCAGCTGCTGTATTTTCTTTTTCCACTAGGTGTCTTCTCTCTGCTTCTCTCTCTCCTTTACTTTGATAGTAAGGGAGACAGAGGCAGAGAGGAGACATAGAGGCAGTATGCTTTGCGTACTGCCTTTATCACTCAGATTGCCAGTACGTGTTATCGCTGCTACGGAGATCACATGACCCGGCACAAGCAAGACGGGCTGAGACTCAATGCCCCAGTCTCAGAGCATTCAGTTTCAGCCTGGAATTAATGATAGCATCGTGCACGGCGGCACGCTGCTCTCATTTAACCCATGATGGTCCAGAACCGTCATAGGTCTTTAACTGAATTCCACCCATGATGGTCCTGGACCGTCATGGGTCGTTAAGGGGTTAAGCTCATGGACAAAAGTTTTTCAAGTGTGAATGTTCCCCTTTAATTAAGGATATCCTTAAAACTTGATCTGTTGTTGTGTCCTATGGACTGGCACTGGGATATATATATAGTTCCAGAAAAAGACCTGAAGGAGGCAGTAGAGAGCTGTTCTGTCAGTTTTCTGTGCTTTCTTTAGGTCTATGAGATATGGAGCTTGTGCTGTGAGCAATATACAAATTAGGAAGGTAGTTTAGTGTGTTTACTATATGACATATTTTTTAATCTTTGGCTTTTACAGTTTTACTTCCCTGAAACTGAGCTCCTGGGATCTGATTCCAGAGAGCTTTCTGTCAGTTACTGTGAAAACATGATAGTGATACAATGCAAAAAAAGATAACATACAGAGCACTCAGTGCTTCAGGTAAAGTGTTATATTGTATCACTGTCCTGCTTTGATGGTCATCTGGAGAGAAAACTTCCAAGGAGCTCACTGTCCAGGACATAAATATGTAATAAAATAAATAGGTGAAGGTGATAAAAGATGAGCTCTCAATACATTGTATGCTATGTATAATAGACTGAAGGGAGCTTGCTCCCTAAACTCTCTTCCTTTAGTCTGTGTTCTTCAGCAGGGATAGTAGTAGACTGTTCCACTACCTCTGCTTTCCCTGTTTCTGACTGTGAGCTCCCTGGAAACAGAGATCCTTCACTTCATCTCTTTTCCACTACAAATTGTCACAGTGGGGACCTGGTTCTCCATCATCAAGAAAACAAAAAAGTTATCCTCACTAAGCCGCCCCCTCCCCTCAGAGAGAGATATAGAGCGGAAATCTATTTCTTCAATCAGAGGGAGACACGATGATATAGATGGGGGGGACCTGGAAAATTTAAACCTGTAACACAAACAGAGAAGAGTGTGCTGCCCTCAGCAGGGAGATGACCTGATTCATTAATTCCCAGGTAGGGGTCCATTCCTGATATTCACATCTTCCTCCTGTCCTTCTGCAGGCTTTGCATGTGTGGAATCCGTTACATTTCCTACCGAGCCTGTGGCACAGGAACAGGACAGAGTGGATTCCACAGCCTGGCGGAATGAGCTCAAGCGGAAGACATAAATAATGGGGTTGATGGCGGAGTTGGCATGGGAGAGGATTATGGCAGTGAGGATAACCTCTGCAGGTACATCACAGTTTGGGCAGAATAGTCGTATGGCATTCAGAAGGTGGATGGGAAACCAGCACAGTACAAAGCAAAACACAACAATGAAAAGTGAAGTGGCCATACGCAGTTCCTTCAGAACTATGCGCCGCCGTCTCTTGCTCCTGCTCACTTCAACCTCCCACTCTGCAATCTGCCTGATCTGCCTCCGAATTTCCAGGAAAATGCGTGCATAGAAGAAGAGCATGACAACTAATGGTGGAAGGACACAGCCAAAGAAGATCAGGTAGACCATGTAGGATTCAGAGATGAGGGTGCCGAAGAGACACTCACTGTTTGGTGGATATGGTTTTCGCCAGCCCATGAGTGGCATCATGCCTGTGAATGCAGCAAGCAGCCAGGTACCAAGTATAACCACCAGGGAGATCCGGGGTGTGACAAAAGCTCTGTAATGGAATGGGCACAAAATAGAGATGTAGCGCTCAACCGCCACAGCCAACAATCCAAAAATGGAGGCCAGGGAGAAGGTCATGAGGTTGCAGGACATGAAAAGGCAGCAGTACAGGTTACAACGCGTCACACCAATATCCAGCACAATGGCACAGGGGATGGCCACAGCACCAACTAGGATGTCAGCAATGGCCAGAGACAGCAGGAAGTAATTGGTGACAGTACGGAGCCTGCGGTCATTCAGCACAGCCAAGCAGATCAGAATATTGCCCACAACAGACAGCACAGCAGTCAGAACCTCAGACAACAAGTAGGGGATGTTGGTGATGGCGACTTTGGGAGTATAAATGTCTCCCACATGAGAAGAGGAGGTTGAGTTCATGCCTGGCAAGAAAGTGGGCAGCGTGGCATTCTGGAGTTGGTTTTATCTGATAATTCTGGGCTGGAAAACCAAACATAACATTAGTTCAGAATGTGTGACACATTACCAGAAATTATATTAAAATAATACCCTTTGAAATAATTGCTTTTGATCCCTTAAGGACCAGTGGAGTGTGCAACGCATTGCTCAGCCCTCTGGCCATCAAGGAGGAGTAATTGCCGTCTGTCCAAATCTTCACCTTAATGGGAGAATCCATTTTGGCAGGACCTGCATGATTATTCCTACCTGTTAATTTATTACCACCCCGCTCTTGGAAGCATACACGTTCTATCAGCCTCCAAAGGATCTGTGAGGACAACAAAACAATTTCAACAAGAGGAAATTAATTATGCAGGCTGTGACAGAGGTCAGAGAACTCAGCTCTGCTGAGGATAGAGTCCTTAACTACTAAACCAAAAATCTTAAAACCATTACACTGACTCAAAAGAAAAATGTATATACAATTTAAATATATACCTTTAATGAGACCAAAATCAACTTTAATTTCTCTCTCTCTCTCTCTCTCTCTCTCTCTCTCTCTCTCTCTCTCTATATATATATATATATATATACACACTAGCAATGTGGGACAACGTTGCCCGTCATGTTATGACCGTTGGACGTACGTGTCTGAAATGTAGACACACTGATAAACGCAGACATATGCAACACACACAGGCAGACACATACACACAGTGAGCATCAGAAACATGCAAAAAACATGCATACACACATACACACTGGAGATACACACATGTATGCTCACATGTAACAGAGATGTACACATGCAACAGACATGCTCACAGACAGGTAATAGACGTGCACACACATGCAACAGACATACGCACACACAAAGGGGACACTGACACAGTGATAGCCACCCCCTGTGTCTGAAGGTCCCAGCTCATGCTGGTCCCCTGGATCTGTAGGTTCTGAGTGTAGAAGAATGGGCTGTGGCTTCCCTGGGATTAGTGTATATAGGAGCTGTACAGTGCTGTGTAGGTAACAGTGTTGTATTGAAGTGAATATCTGCAGTATTCAGAGCGTTAGAAGCCAAGTGTAGCCCTCTAAGGACCAGAGGACATTGCTTCACAACATGTTGTCATCCCCACTGTGGTCCTCAAATCATGAAATCTGTTGTATTTGTTATTTCCTTTACTTCGGGGCAGAATTGCAGTATTATGGCTCTGTGTGTATTTGGAGTGTATAAGTGGGAAGCACAAAATAAAAGATTATGTGAGAGAGAGACTTATACCAGCATGTTAAGCCATAGAGTGCCATGCAGTATACAGTGGTGTGTCATGTCAGAGTTAACCTTTTGAGTGCTGGAAAGGCATCCAGTGCATTGTGGTGCATTGCATGTTACCTCTCTGGCACTCAAAGAGTTAAATAGAGTGCTGTTAATGTATAAAGAAGTTGTCCCAATGACATAAATAATGTAAATTAATTGCTGAACATTACTGGCCCCGGTACAGCGGAGGCACTCTTCTCCCCACAATGTTCCTGGCAATGTCCGGATCCAGTGCGGGAGGAAGAAGGCTTCAGCCTAGGGGCTGGCAGGGATATCGGCCGTGGAGAGGGCGTGCTGGGAATCTGGGAGTTGAGGAAAAACAGGGATCCTCCTGGCCATCCACTGTCCATCCATTCGGACCAGACTGAGGCAGGGAAAGGGTCGGGGGGGATCCTTTGAGCTTGAATATCTTTTTAAGTACAACACTGTAAGTAATTAAATATAGAGCTACATGTTAAAAAATATAAAGAAGACTCAGAGCTAAACGCTAATAGAAGTATTACTATACCGTTAACCCTTTGAGTGGCAGAGGGTTTGTCTGCATTGCATACCCCTGTGGCATTCCAAAGGTTAACTGTTTGAGTAGCATAGGCGTCCGACATCCCTCCCTTGTACATTACTTTCCTGCAAGTTAACCCCTTAAAGCGGAACTTTCACCTATCAATAAGTCGCCATGCAATCATTAAGCATATGGCAACTAGATTGAAAATACATGTCTTACCTATCAAAAGTGGCAGATTCTAAAGAAATCTTTACCCTTTGGACACCGGAAGCCAGGTAACAGTGCAGGCATCTTGTCTGCATGCCTGCACCATCAGTCCCAGTCTCCTGTAAAGCATTGCTCGTGCCACATGATAACCCGGAAGGGACTGATGGCGCAGGCACTCACACTGCACGAACCTTGCCATCAGTCTCCAAAGAGTAAAGATTTCTTTAGAATCTGCCACTTGCGATAGGTAAGACATGTATTTTAACCCTTTGAGTGCCAGAGGGGTTTGCAAGCCATTACTTTGCAATGTGTTGTGCATTCATCTGGCAGTCAGAGGGTTAAGGTATAGAGTGTCATGTCACAGTTACATAGCAGTGGGAAGCGTGTTCATACCTGGGAACTTTGTCTTGTGGAGTCCCTGGAGGGGACTCGTGGTGCTGATGGGGAGAGCTCAGTGAGGTGATTTGGGTTAAAGGGGGGTGGGGCTTAACATACAAGTGACAAAGTGTTAGGAATAGGCTGCGGAAGGAGAAGAAGTGGGAGGGAAATGTAAGTTTACAGTGTGAGAGTTTTGAGGACACTTCACCCTATGCTGCTGGTCTGTCCTGAGGGGTAAAATTTGATACACAACCCTGTGACAGTCATTGAGTTAATTGTATAGCTGATGGCTGCCTGTACTCTGTGTTGCATAACAAATGTTGACAATCATGAAATACTTGAGCAATGAGTGCCTACCTTAACCCTTTGAGTGCCTTTACGTTCCCCCGGTCCTGCAGCTTCCCTTCAGTGGCTGTACTACAGGTCCAGCTGAGGCCACTGAGAGTCAGAGTGAGTGACAGTGTGGGTGTGTGTGGGGGGGCATATTTTTTTTCTGGTTGAGGGAAGGCAAACTCTGCGACTCCTGTCTAAATCACATACCCTGGATCTCCAGCATTGGCAGTAGGGAGGAGATTTCTATATCCCCTCCTTACTGCCACCCCTGGGTGTGTGTGTTTCCTGAGGAGAAATACATTATGTAATGAGGCATTCTCTTCTATGTGTGTGTGTCTCCTGAGGAGACATAAATTATGACAATACATTAAAAAGGAAGGGGTAGCATGAATGGGACTTGTCAAATGGTACAGAGTAACTTTATTGTGGTTGTTTCAGTCCAAACCCATATGCCAAACTAGGACCAATATGGCCATCCTGGCATTGTGTCCTAACTCAAGGTCTGAGCAATAAGTCAGTACTGAAGCCTGACTGTACCCGCAGGGGGAGTGAGACAGGACTTATATACTCGCAGGGGGAGTGAGACAGGACTTATATGCTCGCAGGGGGAGTGAGACAGGACTTATATACTCGCAGGGGGAGTGAGACAGGACTTATATACTCGCAGGGGGAGTGAGACAGGACTTATATACTCACAGGGGGAGTGAGACAGGACTTATATGCTCGCAGGAGGAGTGAGATAGGACTTATATACTTGTTCAGGGTCTGTTCTGTTTTGTCTCTATTGCATATATTTATATTGTATATATATTTTTTGTTTGATTGTTATTATCCGAATTGTACACCACCTTCTCTTCCCACATCCCACTGGTCCAAGTATTTTAGCTCTACCCCCAATCGACTATTATATAAATAGAGAGAGAGAGAGACCAAAATTCTTTGTCCAAGGCCAAACATACCCAGAGGGAGCAATAAGGAAGTATTATGCAGATCTCCTCTATACTGCCTGTCCCACTGGTCCAACCTTGGGGCACTCCTGTCAAAATCTCGGCAAGGAGATGCAGCATTTACAACAAACACATGCACATACACGCAACGCACAATATACACAAAGCAATCGACACACGCACAATACAAACACAGAACACACACACACACACTATATACACACTGCAGTATATACACACTACACAATCAATTCACACAATATACCTGTATGCTTGTTATGGTTCAGTACACTCAGACATGGTAGGTGTTAGTAAAACACAATTTTATTGAAACACACAAGGAATAATGTAACCCTCATGGGTCCAGTAAATAGCAGTAAAACTAACACAGGACATGTTGCAAGCAGGTTAACCCACACGGGTCCAGTATGGTACACAAACACAATACTGACACAGGTCAGGTAATTATCTTGATACAGTGTATGAGAGTCCAATATGTACAGTGAAGCCACTGGCTGTGTGGCCAGAAATAGCGGAGGCCCAATGTCGCCAAAGGCAGCAGGAGGCGACAATGACAGGACTGCAACGGCAGACAGGCAAGGAGCACCTGCACAGGTATACAACGGTGGACGCCCACGTTGGACTACACAAGGCTGGTTAGAGCTTGTGCCAAACCGAAGGCCCTACGGAGCTGTCAACACCAATGCTCTTGCTACCCACAAAGGGCTAATGTGCGTCTACATAAAAAGGATGGCAACTGGAAGCGCCCAACGGACCTATGGGATCGGTACTCACAGAATAACGGACTCAAACCACACTGGTGTAGAAAGTCGGTAACGAGGCACCACCCCCGAAGGGGTTAATGATCGCAAAGGTCTGGATAACGGCAACCACGGGATGTGCCCAACTGAACCCAAGTGGAGACCAAGCGATCACAGCACGGAGTGAAAGAATACTGGCACACAGAGACTCTGAACCACCTGACAGGATTGAGCAAGGTACCGGAGTACCGGAGCAAAGAGACACAGTATTGAGAGAACCGTGCAAGTAGTAAGCAGCCGGAACTGCCTGAGGTTTGCCCAGCTGGGCACGCAGGAAGCAGGAACCACTGCCAAGCCGATTCGGTACACAGCACAGGAACGTCAGCCTAGCCGGGTCAGTACACGGAACAGGAACGTCAGTCTCGCCGGGTCGGTACACAGAGCAGGAACGTCGGTCTCGCCGGGTCGGTACACATGGCAGGAACGTCAGCCAGGCTGGGTCAGAACAGGAAGCAGGAACGTCAGCCAATCCGAATCGGTACACAGAATCAAGAACGGAAACAATGGTGTGGTCAGGCAGTCCGGGGTCATACACTGCTATCAGAATAGCAAAACTAGCGCTAGGCATCAGGTACACCACGAAAGGGCAACAGCAAAGTGACAGCCCAGGGTATAAGAAGGCTGTCACTGGGAGGAGCAGTACAGCGCAGCCAATAGGACAGCAGCAACACAAGATAGACAGAATGTCGCCTGATCACGGGCGCCGTGATAGTACCCTCCTTTCAAAGACCCCCCCTCCGAGAAGAGAGACCTGGCTTACAGGGATACTTGGCATGGAAATTGCGCTGTAATCTGGGGGCATGAAGGTCCTTAGAATCTACCCACGAATGCTCCTCAGGACCATAGCCCTTCCAGTGGACCAAGTACTGCAGTTTCCCTCTGAATCTGCGTGAATCAATAATATTTTGCACCTCATATTCCTCTTGGCCTTGAACTTGAACAGGCCCTGGTGCCACAGGAGTAGTAGTATAATGATTACAGATCAGAGGTTTCAATAATGACACATGGAACACATTGTGAATACGCATAGATGCCGGAAGGTCCAGAGCATAAGACACGGGGTTAATTTTACAAATAACTTTGAACGGCCCAATGAACCGGGGAGCCAACTTGTTGCAAGGGGTCTGAAGGTTAAGATTCTTCGAGGAGAGCCAGACCCTGTCCCCAACCTGGAAAGAGACCGCCGGCAGCCGTCTGCAATTAGCTTGGCACTGATACCGCTGGAACGAGGTATTGAGGGTCCTCTGTACCTGTGCCCACGTGGAATGGAGTTGCTCCATATGCTCATCCAGAGCTGGAATTTGCTGCATCTGAAAAGAGTCTGGGAGCAGACAAGGTTGAAACCCGTAATTGATGAGAAACGGGGAGATCCCAGACAATGAATTAACCGCACAATTTCTGGCAACTCTGCCCAAGGCAACAGGTCGGCCCAATTATCATGATGGTCAGATACAAAACAGCGCAAAAATTGCTCCAAGCCCTGATTGGCACGCTCAGGGGCTCCGTTGGTCTGGGGATGATAAGCAGAAGAAAAAGATAACTGTATGCCCATCTGTGCACAGAATGCCTTCCAGAATCTTGACACAAATTGGCTCCCACGGTTGGATACCAATACACTGGGTACCCCATGTAATCGGAACACTTCCTTGGCAAACACCCTTGCCAACTCCTGGGCAGAGGGAAGACCGGGCAGAGGCACAAATGTGCCATTTTGGAAAATCTATCAACTATCAGCAGAATAAATGAATATCCCCTAGACACCGGTAATTCCCCCAAAAAGTCGATAGAGATATGAGACCATGGACGTTCTCCATTGGATATTGGTTGTAGCAAACCCACCGGAAGGTGTCTAGGGGACTTGGCACGGGCACAAGTGGAAAAAGCTGCGGTAAATGCTGTGCAGTCAGCACGCAAAGAAGGCCACCAGAACAACTGCTAGAGTGACCAAATCAATTGATTTCTGCCAACATGCCCAGCAGCCTTGGAAGAGTGATAAGTCTCAAGGAGACGGGTACGGAGAGGCTCGGACACGAAACATTTACCCACTGGGGTCTCAGGAGGAGCATTAGATTGACTAGCAAGAATCTCCGCCCCCAGGGGAGAAGTAATGCTGGTTTGCAATGTAGCAAGTATACGATCCGGCTGGATAATTGGTACCGGAACCTCTTCCTCCTCAGTGTCAGGGTTAAATTGCCTGGACAGCGCATCTGCCCTGACATTCTTGGACCCAGGCAGATAAGGCACAATAAAGTTAAAACGTGACAGAAATAAGGCCCACCTAGCCTGACGTGAGGACAATCTTGGCCTCAGAAAGGTACGTTAGATTCTTATGATCAGTCAGGATTAGCACTGGAGTTCGGGTACCCTCTAGCAGATGCCGCCATTCCTTGAGGGCCAAAATGATTGCCAACAATTCCCTGTCACGAATCTCATAGTGACTTTGTGCGCTAGTCAATTTTTTGGAGAAGAAACAACAGGGCCTTAACACACTCCCAGGGTCCAGGCGCTGTGACAGTACTGCCTCTACCCCAGATTCTGAGGCATCGACCTCCAAGGTAAACAGTAGGGAGGGTTTAGGGTGGGACAGCACAGGAGCAGAGGCAAATGCAGACTTTAAAGTCATGAAGGCTTGTTTGGCTTCTTGGGACCACTGAGAGGGATCAGCACCCTTGTGTGTTAAGTCAGACAGGGGTTTTACAATAGTAGAAAAGTTTCTGATAAATTTCCTATAATAATTAGCAAAACCGAGAAAGCACTGGATAGCCTTGAGCCCCTTGGGATGTGGCCACTGAAGGACTGCTGCCAACTTGTCCCTATCCATAGCGATGCCATCACTGGGAATAACAAAACCCAGGAATGGTACCAAGGTCTTGTGGAATTCGCATTTGTCGATTTTACAGAAGAGTTTATTCTCACAGAGCTTAAGCAAAATGGCAGTGACATCCTTAATGTGTTGCGACAGACTAGACGAATGACTGAGAATATCGTCAAGGTAAACAACTACACAGGACTGTAAAATGTCGCGAAGGATGTCATTAATAAACTCTTGAAATACTGCTGGTGCGTTACACAGCCCAAACAGCATTACCAGATATTCATAATGGCCTGACCTGGTATTGAATGCCGTTTTCCACTCATCACTGGCCATTTTCCTTACCAAATTATAGACGGCCCGTAAATCAAGTTTAGAAGAAGTTAGAAAAACCCTTCTGTTATGGTTTTCTGACACTCAGACCAGGGTATGAAGTAAAAACACAGTTTTATTGAAAATAAAACAATGCCCCTAGAGGCCAGTACAGAAATAGCAGTAATGGCAATAATGACAAAGTGAACGCACACAATGATAGTGATAGGTGCTATGAATGGATAGGGAATGTTCCCCCAAAGGGTTAACAAAAGCAATAGGTGAGATATAAACAAGATTGGCCAACGCCCGGGATAAATAGCAGTCTCTGGAACACAGTCTCTCAATAGCTGGATAGAAATAAGTAACTGCACTGAATACACTCTCAAGTTGGTATAGTAGCGCAACAAAGTCCAGAGATGAGCCGATACCACCACCGTGGGCTACAGAGGAATGCTATTGCCACGCTGTAGTGATCAGAACCAAAATCGCCCTTAACTGGAAAAGTAGTAACCCTGCGTGTGCTACTTGGATTGTGCCCTGACACCCCTTGGGTGCTGTACTGATGGTGACTGCACAAGCTGTAGTAGAGCCGGCGCCCTCTGGAGTGCAATGGGAATGTAACTTCAGCGTCTGTGAGCCGGAGCCCGAATACGAGCACGGAACAGACAAGGCTCTGAGGGTGAAGGAGAGACGCACAGAAGCACTCAGATTAAAGGCTCAAGACAGAAAACATATGCTTGGCAAGATATATCGGAGGCACTAGACCGGAGACTACAGGCACTGCAAGGGTTAAGTGGTTCTGCACAGGAGCGAGCACCTTGGCAACCAGCAGAAGGCAAAGCAACCTCAGGCTACAGCTACTGACAAGTGAGAGGAACAGTGAGTCGCTTAAACAGTTCAGAATGTCGCCGGAGCGACCGGAATGATGCAGGAACACTGGAACAGCAGGCAGACCGGAACGGCAACCGGAACAGCAGGCAGAACCGGAACGGTAACTGGAACAGCAGGCAGGCCGGAATGGCAACCGGAACAGCAGACAGAACCGGAACGGTAACTGGAACAGCAGGCAGGCCGGACTGGCAACCGGAACAGCAGGCAGAACTGGAACGGTAACTGGAACAGCAGGCAGACCGGAACGGCAACCGGAACAGCAGGCAGAACCGGAATGGTAACTGGAACAGCAGGCAGGCCGGAATGGCAACCGGAACAGCAGACAGAACCGGAACGGTAACTGGAACAGCAGGCAGGCCGGACTGGCAACCGGAACAGCAGGCAGAACTGGAACGGTAACTGGAACAGCAGGCAGGCCGGACTGGCAACCGGAACAGCAGGCAGAACCGGAACAGTAACTGGACCAGCAGGCAGGCCGGAATGAATCACGGAGCAGGGTCGTCAGCCAGAACCGGGTCAAGTCACGGAGCACGGTCGTCATCCAGAGCCGGGTCAATTCACAAAGCAGGTTTGTCAGCCAGAGCCAGGTCAAATCACGGAGAAGGGTCGTCAGCCAGAACCGGGTCAAATCACGGAGCAGAAGCAGGAGAAGAGTCAGACTAGCCGGGTCGGTACACAGGAGACACAGGAATATGGCAACAAGGCGAAGCAACAGGAACACCACGAAAGAGCCACTGACAAGTGCCCAAGCTCCAGCATATAACGGCACATCCTGGGCGGGCCAATCAGTCTCCACCAATGCACAGGCAAATCAGGTCAGATTGACATAAAGTCACGGGGACTGTGATACCTTCAAACGATCAAACAGCTCGGTGATGAGAGGTATGGGATAAGCGTTCTTAGGCATAAGTTTATTCAAACCCCTATAATCAATACAGGGGCGTAGTTCACCACTTTTCTTCTTTATGAAAAAGAATCCTGCCCCCTCGGGCGAGGATGACTTTCTGATAATACCCCTATTCAGGGCATCAGCAATGTACTCCTCCATAGCCTGATTCTCCTCGCAAGACAACGGGTAAGCACGACCCCGAGGAGGAACGGCACCAGGAGGCAGATCAGTAACACAGTCACAAGCCCTGTGAGGTGGCAAAGCACTGGCCTCTGCCTTACTGAACACGTCACTGAATTGACTACAACTGGCACCGAGGGAGAGGTACACATGATCCTCGTAGGGTGGGAGATACAATGTTCATTGAAAAACTCTGACCAGGCCGTAATTTCACAAGTTTGCCAATTAAAGCTGGGGTTGTGCATATGCAACCAAGGAAACCCCAATATGAGAGCATGGTGCGGAGAACGAATAATCTGAAAACATTGCGACTCACAATGCAAAGCCCCAATACGCAACTTTAAGGGGATTGTCTCCATAGTAATCTGGGCAGATACCAAAGGTCTCCCGTCAATGGCTTCAATAGTTAAAGGAGAGTCTTTCACCACAAGAGGAATATTATGAGAAGCAGCAAATGACTCGTCCATAAAATATCCGGCCGCACCAGAATCAACAAGTGCCAAGGTTTCCACGACTAGGTCGGCCTAGGCAACAATGACCTGTATGGTGGGCTTTTGACTAGTTGGGTCCAGGGACTGCTGAACGCCACCTAGGGCCTGTCCCACAAGGTACCCTAGGTGCGTTCGTTTCCCGGCCGGGTCGGGCAAGAACGCAGCAAATAGCCAGCCTGGCCACAATATAAGCAAAGACCTTGTCTGCGGCGATGCACCCTCTCCTCTTTAGACAACCTAGTGAATCCCAGTTGCACTGGTTCACTGTTCTCACCAGCTTGAGCCGGAGGTATGGGAGGTATGGGTGGGAAACTTGGTCTTGCAGAACCCATTTCTCTGGTCCTCTGCTTCCGGTCTTTGGTTGCCATACGCTCCCTAATACGGGAATCCATCAAAATTGAAAAGTCAATCAATTCATCGAGATACGTTGGCAGTTCCCGAGCTGCCGTCTCGTCCTTCAATCGTTCACAGAAGCCCTGTGCAAATGCTGCCACCAGCGCTTCATTGTTCCAGCCCACCTCTGCTGCTGGGATGCGAAATTCAATAGCGTAATCAGCAACTGTGCGCGACCCTTGTTGGATTTCCATCAGCTTTTTTGCAGCAGAGGCGGCTCTCCCAGGAACCTCAAAGACTCTACGAAACGCCCTTACAAACTCCGAGAAATTCTGAGTAAATGGTTTAGCAGACTCCCACAAAGGGTTTGCCCATGCCAGGGCTCTGCCCGTCAGCAAGGAAATCATGAACCACTTTGCTGCGATCACTGGGAAATGCATGAGGGGTTAATTCTAGAAAGATTTCCAACTGATTAATTAACCCTCTACACAGGGTAGGTTCGCCATCGTACCTGAGGGGTAATGGAGCGGTAGCCGTCAGCCCTCTGTTAGCGTTAGTCAGCGTACCAGACTGCGCTCCCGGTGTCAGAACGGGGGGGACCACCGGGGCCGGAACTGGTTTGTCCAAGTGTGCCGTGCTCTCAAGAATTGTTTGAACAGCTAGAGCCAGCTGATCTCACCACTGTTCATGGAGATCCATCCACCAGTGGATTCTCTGTGCATTACCGTTACCATCTGAGGTCATGGCCCTTTCGTACTGTTATGGTTCAGTACACTCAGACACGGTATGTGTTAGTAAAACACAATTTTATTGAAACACACAAGGAATAATGTAACCCTCACAGGTCCAGTAAATAGTAAAACTGACACAGGACAGGTTACAAGCAGGTTAACCCACACGGGTCCAGTATGGTACACAAACACAATACTGACACAGGTCAGGTAATTATCTTGATACAGTGTATGAGAGTCCAATATGTACAGTGAAGCCACTGGCTGTGTGGCCAGAAATAGCGGAGGCCCAATGTCGCTGAAGGCAGCAGGAGGTGACAATGACAGGACTGCAACGGCAGACAGGCAAGGAGCACCTGCACGGGTATACAACAGTGGACGCCCACCATGGACTACACAAGGCTGGTCAGAGCTCGTGCCAAACCGGAGGCCCTACGGAGCTGTCAACACCAATGCTCTTGCTACCCACAAATGGTTAATGTGCGTCTAGATAAAATGAATGGCAACCGGAAGCGCCCAACGGACCTATGGGATCGGTACGCACAGAATAACGGACCCAAACCACACTGGTGTAGCAAGTCGGTAATGAGGCACCACCCCCGAAGGGGTTAATGATCGCAAAGGTCTGGATAACGGCAACCACGGGATGCGCCCAACTGAACCCAAGTGAAGACCAAGCAATCACAGCACGGAGTGAAAGAATACTGGCACACTGAGACTCTGAATCACCTGACAGGATGAGCAAGGTACCGGAGTACTGGAGCAAAGAGACACAGTATTGAGAGAACCGTGCAAGTAGTAAGCAGCCAGAACTGCCTGAGGTTTGCCCAGCCGGGCACGCAGGAAGCAGGAACCACCGCCAAGCCGATTCGGTACACAGCACAGGAACGTCAGCCAAGCCGGGTCAGTACACGGAACAGGAACGTCAGTCTCGCCGGGTCGGTACACGGAACAGGAACGTCGGTCTCGCCGGGTCGGTACACGGAGCAGGAACGTCAGCCAGGCCGGGTCAGAGCAGGAAGCAGGAACTTCAGCCAATCCGAATCGGTACACAGAATCAGGAACGGAGACAATGGCGTGGTCAGGCAGTCCAGGGTCATACACTGGTATCAGAATAGCAAAACTAGCGCTAGGCATCAAGTACACCACGAAAGGGCACCAGCAAAGTGACAGCCCAGGGTATAAGAAGGCTGTCACTGGGAGGAGCAGTGCAGCGCAGCCAATAGGACAGCAGCAACACAAGATAGACAGAATGTCACCTGATCATGGGCGCCGTGATAATGCTAATCATACATTGCACACATAGACACTATACATACACACAATAGACACACTACACACACACACTCCACATATAATGCATACAATAGACACACTGCACACAATATACACTAAACACACATTGCAACCACACACTATACACACACAATATACACCCACACAATATACAAAATACACAATATACACAATACACACACAATAGATACGTGCACATATATACATGATACACACACAATACACGCAGACACAATATATATACATACAATAAACACAGACACACACACTGCTGGAGAGTTGTGTAACACACTGCTTTGCAATGTGTTACACACCTTTTTGGAGCTGAAAGAGTTAAAAATTGAACAAGCCTATCAGTAAAAACATCACCTTCTTTCTGGATTCACCTGGAGGTCAAGGGAAAATAGTCCTACATGTAAATCAACTTTTAATATTTAACCCTTTTAGTGTCAATGCATTGGATAGCAATGTGGTGGATAACACACATAATGACTACTCCTGTTTAGGATGTTTTCTGTACTATTCTTCTTGTATAAAACAATCTATGTTATTATTTAGTTATACATACAACTGCATGGGACTTTTGTTTTCTTTTACAGTTTTTTTTTTTTTTTTTTTTTAATTAAAGCAGAACTATCACCCTGTATAAAGTCCCCCCACAATAATTAGGCATATGGAGATTAGCTTCTTAACAGTGAATTAATTATATGTCTATTTATATAGTGCCACAAGTATACGCAGCGCTTTACAATTGAAGGGTTTTAACAATACAGGGTTGCAGGTGCTTTGTAGACTGAAACACAGGAAGTGAGGTCCCTGCCCGAAAGCTTACAATCTAAAGTGGTAATGGGAGACATACAGAGTACATAAGGGTCAAGTGCTGAATACAGTGCCAGAGTTCTGCTTAGGATAGGGGACATAAAGTAAATAATTTATAAAGAGCCAAAGTTGTACAGTCAGTGCCATGTAGCATGTTTAGGTTTTGTTAAGGAAATGTAGTTTCAATCGTGACTTGAAGACCATCAGAGAGGTGCAATGGTGCAGAGTGGGAGGTAGAGCATTCCAAAGATAAGGAGCAATGAGAGAGAAAGGTTTGATATGTGAGAGGGCTGTAGACACAAAAGGAGCTGAGAGAAGATTGTTATTGACTGATCGTAAGTGGCGGGATGGGGTATAGCGGGAGATCAGAGTGGAATAGGAAGGGGTAAAAGAGAAAAAAGTTTTGAATGAGAGAAGCAGAATTTGGTAAGATATCCAGAGTTTGATAGGCAGCCACTGGAGAGATTTGAGGAGGAGGGGGGCAGGGGCAAACCTAGGTGACAATAGGATAACTTGTACTGCAGCATTCTGTATGGATTGAAGAAGATGGAGCTGGGAGGCAGGAAGGCCAGAGGGAAGAAGGTTACAGTAGTCCATGCGGGAAATGATGAGAGATTGTGTAGGAAAAAAGAAAGGGACAGATTTTAGCAATGTTAAGCAAGAGAAAGTGGCAGGATTTAGCAATGGAGTTAATATGAGGAGAGAATGAGAGAGATGTGGCAGTTATCACCCCTAGGCATCATGCTTCTGATACTGGATTTATGGTAGTACCATTCACAGTCACCTGGAAGGTCTCTACGGGGCCAGACCTGGGTGGGATGAGTATTAGCTCCGTTTTAGACATATTGAGCTTGAGGTGCCCATGAGCCATCCAGTCTGAGGTAGCCGAGAGACAATCTGTGACATTTAGATTGAATATCAGAGGTCAGTTGAGGTGCGGATAAATAAAGCTGGGTGTCATCTTCATAGAAGTGATATTTGAGACCAAATGAGTTAGTAAGCTCACCAAGTGTTATTGTGTAAAGAGAAAACAGGAGTGTTCCTAGAACAGAAGCTTGAGGAACACCAACAAAGAGGTGGACAGTTATATTATTGGGCACAAGCACCACGTTCTGAAGGAATCCTTCTTCTTCTGAGACCGGCTTAGAGACGTCTGTTATCCCGCGCTGTCCGTCCCGGTCTCCTCTAGGAGGCATTACACTGTACCTTAAGGTACGGGAAGGGACTGACGGCGCAGATGGCTCTAAAGCAAAAAAACCTGGCCATAAGTCGCAGAAAAAGAAGGAATGCTTATGATCGTGGTACTTGTGCCCGATAATAGTAATGTTAAGACGCTAATTGTCATATGCTTAATTATTGTGGGGAGACTTTATATAGGGTGCTAGTTCTGCTTTAACAGCACAGGCAAAGCCGTGCCAATATTGCTATTATATATATGAGAGAAAGATAAATACATAGATAGATAACTATTTGTCCATTTCATGGCAGCTCCTGAGCTTAGAAAACTACAACCAGCAAAACTGAAAGAGAATTTCTGTCATTTGTGACAATATGTGTTTCCATTATTTGTATATGATCATTCAACTTGCCAGAGTTCCCAGACTCAATAGAACACCTGCTACTATAATGAGCACAGACTAAAGAAGAGGTGGCAACAGGTGGCTCTACAGCTGTTAGACTTCAACTCCCATCATCATCAGACAGAGAAACAGACTGATAGGCACAGTGATTGAGAGATACACAAAACACAGTGAGGGAGATAGACACAGAGAGGGAGACATTAACAGACAGAGAGATGTGTTCAGAGAAACATCCACAGAAAGAGACAGATGTCCACAGAGAGAGATGTCCAGAGAGAGAGAGAGAGTGACAAACAGAGACAGAGAGGCAAACTGAAAGAGAGCCTGAAATAGAGAAAGATAGACAGACTGAAGACTTATGCTGTCCGTTATCTATCTGTGACAAAGTATGTTACCCTGTATGGTAATATACAGGTATAACCCGTGTACATGAAAATACACTCCCACCCTGGACAACATCACTGTGGCATTAGAAGACAGTGACAGGACCAGGACACCTCAACAAAGGAGGACCCATTCTTGGATGCCCAGGTAAATATTACTTTGACTCCCAAACCTCAAGATTTAGCCCCTTGAGTGCCAAGACATCTTGGGAAAAATCAGCCACATTCAGGACCTAAAAAGCATGATGTCTCCCAAGATGTCAGCCGCATTCAGAATGTTAAGAACTACTTATTTCAAGGGTGCACTTCCCCTTTAGGAGCTCATTCACATGGGTGATTGTTTCAGCTCCCTGTTACATTTCTATGGTCTGTCTTGTTTCACTCGCCGTCTCCTATGTTCTTCCATTGAACTAGACAAGGAGGGGAGAATCTGACAATTGGCCCACATAAGCAGCATATGGGTTGGTCATTCATTGGAGGCTGTGATGAACTTTGTAACCTTCAACAATGATTGCAAAAGATGTGCCAGAGGCTCCGTAAGCTGCAGTGCAAGCGTTCCTTTCTACATAATTACTACATTGCTGTGGCAGCAATATGCTGGTATTTGGTGCAATCATGTGAGGAAATACCCATGTGAAAGGTTATATAGCCTGGCATAGAACATTTCACAATGGGCAACATAACCAATAAACTATTGATGCCCCAGAATTAAGGGCCTACTGGTTCCCAAAGGTAGTAATATTCTTATAATCCAGAGCAGGAATAGGTCAACTGAGATGTACTAATACACCAAGAGTAAGTCTAGCGGTAATCACTTTCTCCCCTAATGACCATGTTGACAGTTTCTTGACCACTTTCCTGGTACATCATTTATAACCTCATGTCCTTTCCCACCTTTTCGGTGCTTCAGTATTAATGTCTGTGATATGTCCATTGAGGTATATGCAAAACTGATACCCTGCTATTTATTGTTTTTGTTTTGTTTTTAAAATCTATTGGAAATGTAATGAGTATGGGATGGAGCTTTGTCAGTGCACATTGTGATGGCTGACATGAATGCTTGCCCCAAGATACTTGATCCTAACAGTAGGCAGTTTGGAGTACTATCACGTGGGTAGTAACGTTTGGCACTTCAGTTGATGGGAACTTGAAAAACTCCAAGCATACAGTCATTGGCTTGTTAGGGGTAATGGGAATTGTAGTCCACAACCAATGTAGTGCTAAGGGTTGCCTACCCAAATCTTGATGATTTGTCTTCATGCATAAATATATATTTTTTTCTCCAGGAAAATGTAAATAATTTTGGAGGTGATACACTAAGGTAAAGGTGGATCACCTGTAGTATTCCTAGTTGTTATCTGAACTACAACGCTCAGCATTGTCAGCCATGCACTGGCCAGCTGAGTATGATGGTTAATTATAGTCCAACAACTGGAGACACCTGGATACCCATCTTTGCAATATAATCAGAAACACATCCCCCACAAGAGAAAACTCATCATTTACCCTAAGCAACTTATTAGCCAAGGTGTCAGAAAAATATCCAGTTTGAAAAAGAATATAAATTAGAGCTCTATTTTACAGAACGACCTTCTCTCCTCTTAGTGCATATTGATCTTTATGTACCTCCAGTCTGAAGTAAAGCCTGTGGATTAATATTTGTACAGTGCCTAGTAACACCATTATCTTGCAGTTAAAATTAAACAGAACGGCATTATCCATGATGGTGATTATTTGTGTTTGCATCTGATTTGCATGCAAAGTACTGGCTCACATTTAATGCCTGATAAAATAATTTCCTATCAACAATGCTGGTGGATCATTAGCACAAGCTTTTAATGCAAACACACTGAAAACATCAGTGAATCAAAGCAGAATGTTGCACAAAAATTTGCCTTTGCCCAGATTTTGACAAATGCACCACATTAACCCACATTTTCCCTTTATGTTTATATAATTTCCGCATCTTCTGTCCTTTATCTATCATATTTTCACTTGGATTCTATTGCAAGTATTTACAAAACTACACAATCAACTGTTCAGCTACATTTGCATTCCTACTTGCTGAAGCATCCACTTAGAATTCTCTTTTTTTACCGAGTTTTGAATAAGAAAAACTATATGATTCCTGACCCAGAGTGAATGGGATCAGTACAGGCAAACAGCAATGTTTTATTCATATTGCCTCCATTCATGCCACTCTTGCATTTAAAATAATTCTTAAAGGCAATTACTCACTTAGCATAGATGTAAGAAATAATACAAAAAACATACATTTCACAAGACACATAAACAGCTTAGTAAACCGCTCACAATTTGAAATATGCCATGATTTTTAGTTCACCTTATTTATCACACATACAGAGGCAATTCACTCTTTGATAAAATGTTGCCTATAGCTTGGTTTCTTTGGTCTACATTATTTCCTGTATCAGTAATCCTGCTGTCTTTGTTCCACATGTTTGTTCTTGCTGTCTCTAGAAATTAGAATACCTGGGAGATATGCACTAAGATGTCATAAACAGATGATTTATCCAGTGTGATAAACGCTCTCATTTCTGTGTTATTCTATTAAGCCTATGCACTAAGGTTTCTTGAGGTGGAGAAATCGTAGTGCATTGGCTCCATAGAATAACATAGAAACTGGAGGTTTTATGACACTGGAGAAGTCATCTCAGCTTTATCATGCCTTAGTGTATCTCCCCCTGGTATGGTGCTTCAGTTCTCTTTGCACACAAGCTTATGCTCTGTGGGTCAAACATTACTTACTGTGGCTATGTCCTGTAGAAGGCTTTGTCTATGCTTCTGTCCTAAATAACTGTGTCCATGGGACTGTTGTGATAGATGATTTGTGTGTAAAAGATCACTGGGAGTCCTCTGAGTTTGTCCTGGAGAACATGGTTCCTGACTGTCTGATCTGAGTGATCCTATGACCACGGGTCTGTCCTGGTGAATGCTCTGTAAGTGTAATGGTTACCTATAATCTTCTGTCTGTGGGTCTGTTAGGGAGATGTTGTGTGTGTGGAACTTTTATGTTGATCTGTCTGTGAGCCTGTGCTGGAGAACACACCATGGATGGAACCAGAATATTTTATCTGTGGTTTAGTCCTGCAAAATAATCTGTGGATGGAACTGGTAAAATGTTAAATTTTCGTGTCCTGGAGAAAAATCTATGAACGTAACTTGCAGAATGTTGCCTGTGGATATTTCCTAAAGAAAGTTATGTGACTATAATCTGCAGTATTTTGCCTGTGGGTATGTCCTAAAGAAAGTTATGTGACTATAATCTGCAGTATTTTGCCTGTGGGTATGTCCTAAAGAAAGTTATGTGACTACAACCTGTAGAATGTTGCCTGTGTGTATGTCCTAAAGAACGTTCTGTGAGTATAACCTGTAGAATGTTGCCTATGGGTCGGTCATAGAGAAATGTCTGTGAATATTACCTGTAGAATGCTGGGGAACAAGCTGTGACTTGTAGAATACTCTGTATTTGGGTCTTTCCAGGAGAACACACTGTGGCTAGAACATGCTGAATGTTCTGTCTGTGGGTCTGTCTTGGAGAAAGTTCTGTGAATGTAACATGTAAAATGTAAAATATTCTGTCTGACCTGGAGAAGGCTCTAAGAGTTCCTCACTCTGTGTGCTGATGCTTCTCTTTCCCAGTATTCAGAGCTCACATCAAGGGAGGGGCAGGTACCACATCAGGTCTAACCAATACAGACACAGTGTATACATGTATTTTATTCACCTGTATACAAAGCATCAGCTTCTCTCTCTCTCTATCCTTACAGAGTGATAACTGTTTTCTCTTAGAATATAAACTGTATTTACTGTACATTTTCTATCTGTATCCGTATACAGACTGAAAGCCCTCTCTTTTTGTATCTAAACTCTCTGCATATGGTATAAACTGACAGCCCCTCTCTGTATAAGCTATACTCAGTGTCAGGTCCTTTATACAGGCTCCCATCTATTCCGTAGCTTTATACACACTCTTGTCTTCTTCTCCTAGTTGCACACATAGAATTAGTAACTCTTATCTAGCTGCATTTGTGCTGTCAGTTACTCTCCTATTAACTATGTGCATACGGTCAGATATTCTTGCATTAGTTTTGTGCATACAGGGGTAAATGTATTTAAAGTGCTAGCCTTTGTTTGTACATAATTGTTTTTAAGGGGCAATAAAGAATTACAGCACAGTGTAATATGAACACATACATACTGCAATTCTTTATTGATTATTAATCTATTGGTAAATAAATCCATGACACTCTGGCTTAAGTGTACTAATACCTTATGATATGTGGATATTTGTATTTAAAACAATAATTTAAGATACATTTAGCTTTATAAACTTGTCAGAGTTTGCAGCTTAGACAATTCTGGCTGGCACAGTCATGTGACGATACTGGCATTTTATATTGCTCTCCTTGCCTCATGATTTGGCACTCAACAGGTTAAACATGAACTTATACATATTGTTTTTATGAAGTATCTTATGAGCTCCCATTCTCTAGTTACTAAAATAAGTAGAAAACAAGGAAGGAAGATAGGGTTGCCACCCAGCCGGTATTTTACCGGCAGGCCGGTAAAAAATTGGCTTCTTTCCAATGTTAAGTCTATGGAGGGAATGCCATGGCCGATATTTTTCTGAAGAAAAGGTGGCAACCCTAGAGGAAAAGAATGAGGCAGTGGCACTTGAGTGTGAAAGTTAATGTTTGACACACGTACCACCCATTACTGACTAACATGCATAAACTGACACATAAGTATAGTTATTTTTCTTATAAACTATTATTTTAATTAACGATGGCTAATATACGCTTATTTTTAAAGTTCTTCCAAATGAACCCACTTTGTCATAAAATGTTAATTCCACGTTAAGTATTTGAATTTATTTGAGTCAATGTTTTGGTGCGTCCAAGTACGCCATTATCAGGACGCCTATATCCCAGTGACGGACACACCAAATGTTGGGTCAAATTCCAATAATTAGCCCTTTGAGTGCCAGAGGAGTCTGCAACACATAGCTGTGCAATGCGTTGCGTACCCCTCTGCTACTAAAAGTGTTAATCACTTAGACCAGAGTTCTGTGGATTTGTTTTGTTCAATGTGAACCCAACATTGCATCAAAAAGAGTGCAGGTATGAACTATAAAATATACATTTTATTTATAGATCTTTTCTTATCTACTTTAATCCTTGTAAAGTTATATGTTGCACCCTCCTCTGGTCCTTAACCATTTTGAGTGCCAGAGAGCTGCTAAAATGGTTGCTTTGTTAAAATAAGAAGAGCTTAGCACTTTGGTTAAACATCCTCATTCTCACTGTCCCGCTAGCTGTGTTCACAGAGTCATTGCTTCTCACTTTTAGGTTCTATTACATGGGTATCATAATGCATAAAAATTAATGGAATAGTTACCATGATGTTGCATGCTGCTGTCCAGATAGGCATCTATTGTCACACATGTTGCATAGAAACACTGTATGCTGCAGCTTTCCTGTGATGGGCAATAATTGTGAAGACGTTTCAGTATAGTTAGGGCTGTTTTAAGAGGCCCTTTGTTAAATTGTGAACAAATTTTGGATCAACTTAACTCCTTTGCTGCTAGAGAAAGAGAGATCTTCAGTGCATTGCCCTGAAGTGTGTTAAAGGCATGTCTAGTATCCAAAGGGTTAAACTGAGTATGACCCTTCCTTAGGCCCCTTAACACTTATCAGAAAATCAGTCACAGTGATGCATTGTTCACGGAGAACAACTTCACTCTTCCCCAACCATATGGCTACAGGAATAAATTTGTTCCTTACTGAAAAACTGGGACAAATGGGCACTCAAGATGAGAACTGCTGGAACAAACAGTTCCCAGAGAACGCTTGGAGTGCTCATGCATTAAAATACCCTGAGTGTGGAGTATCTGCACTGTGGCCTATGGGGATGCCATGCAGAGTTATTACTAGATAAATGAACTGTGATGCACATTACAATATCTAATCACTGTGGGCAATACATGGGAATCAGCCAATCATGTCTGCCTGTTGTCTTGTGTTCTTGCTCACTATCTGCTCCCTCCTCCTAAAGTGGTACATGTGATCACTTGAAGATGGGCAAAGCAATGTATTGGAGATATGACTAGCAATCAAGGAGTTAAGGAGACATTTCAAAATGGTGCAATAGAAATTTTATTATTATAATTTGAAATCTTTTGTGTGTATTTCATCTATAGATACCTATGTGTGTGTTTGATTCACATTTACAAATTATCCTTTTTGTATGGCTTCTTGATCAGAGCATGTTGTGTTTTTGCAACATGTTGCTTCTAGTTTCATAAACATTTTAGAGCACATTTTCCACTTACAACTGCACATTGCATGTGTGTTATATGTATAGAGTGTGCACTTTGCATGTGTGCTATATCTATATACTGAGCCAACTGGACAGTGCATGTGTGCTATCTGTATATGATAAGCCAACTGGACAGTGCATGTGTGCTATCTGTATATGATGAGCCAACTGGACAGTGCATGTGTGCTCTCTGTATATAGTGAGCCAACTTCACAGTGCCTGTGTTCTGTCTACATATAGTGAGCGAACTGCACAGTGAATGAGTGCTGTCTCCATATAGTGAGCCAACTGCACAGTGCATGTGTGCTGTCTGCATATAGTGAGCGAACTGCATTTTGCATGTGTGTTATCTGTATATAGTGAGCCAACTGCACTTTTCATGTATGCTATCTCTATATAGTGAGCCAACTGGACAGTGCACATGTGCTATCTGTATATGGTGAGCCAACTGGACAGTGCATACGTGCTGTCTGTATATGGTGAGCTAAATGGACAGTGCATGTGTGCTATCTTTAGATAGTGGACCAACTGGACAGTGCATGTGTGCTATCTGTATATGGTGAGCTAACTGGACAGTGCATGTGTGCTATCTGTATATGGTGAGCTAACTGGACAGTGCGTGTGTGCTATCTGTATATAGTAAGCCAACTTCACAGTGCATGTGTGCTGTCTACATATAGTAAGCCAACTGCATAATGCATGTGTGCTGCCTGTATATAGTGAGCCCACTGCACAGTGCCTGTGTGCTGTCTGCATATAGTGAGTGAACTGCACAGTGCAGGTGTGCTAGATGTATATAATGAGCCAACTGCACAGTGCCTGTGTGCTGTCTGTATATAGTGAGTCATCTGCACAGTGCCTGTGTGCTTCTGTCTGTATATAGTGAGCCTACTGCACATTGCATGTGTGCTGTCTGTATATAGTGAGTCATCTGCACAGTGCCTGTGTGCTGTTTGTATATAGTGAGCCAACCTCACAGTTTATGTGTGCTGCCTGCATATAGAGAGCCAGTTGCACAGTGTGTGTGCTGTCTGCATATAGTGAGCCAACTGCACAGTGTGTGTGCTGTCTGCATATAGTGGGCCAACTGCACAGTGCCTGTGTACTAGATGCAATGCATCCAAGGTGGGGGTGGAAGGCCACAGCTTTAAGCCAGACAATACTCTCTGCCAGTTAAACCATAACCTGATTATTTGGTAGCCCTAATGTATATGGGAGCTCTAGCCCCTCCTTAGAGTTACCAGGTGGCGTTCGTCCTTATGACGGTCGCTATAGAGCAGGGAACATGTTCCTAAAACAAAGCAAAGGTCAACCAAGAACCAGCTGCTTACCCGGTAGAGTAGTCATATACCTGACTGGCAAGTAAAATAGCTAACCCCAAGACAAGATTAGCTCAAACGAACAGCATATCATCCTGACTGACAATTCCTAACTGACTAACTAACAAAACAATGCTAAACATGTCGGTAAATAAAGAATGAAAATGAGGGAAGAAATTATAACAAAAAACGAAATACCAGGAGAGAGAGGGAGGGACAAACTACAGGACAGGAGCTGGCATCTCCTGCAGTTGGAGAGCAAAGAGGCCAATATGGTCACAGCCCTCTCCTTAAATGCAACCCACCCAATCCCTCCCAGTACCCCTAATTTTTCCTTATCCTATTCTTCTACCCCAGCCCCATCAGTCACGCCACCCCATTCTCACCCATGGGGCCAACCTTGACTTCTAGGTGTGGAGGTTAAAGAAGATACTATACACCTATGGTGGAGGTGAAAGGCCATGGCCATAAGCTACTGATGTATCCTTGCTGTGACCAGAGCCGTGGTTAAAGTCTCTGAGCGGGAAGACAGATGGCAGGTTGAATACACCAGTGTACCACATAGGGGTGAAACTTATTTTTCTGAGAAATAAATGGACCAACTATGCAGACTATGTTGTACAAATAAACAGCTGTGGAATTGGTGACTGACACTGGAGTTCAAAATGGGTGGACATTGTGGTGGCAGATAAACAGCTGGTGAAATCTGCAGAGACTAAGAGGCAGGACTGAATCCAACAGGATCAGTAATATATTGTCTGTATGGCCATATAGGGTAGACCACAGTGACGCAGAATCTGAGCAGAGAACAACAGGTGGTGACATCAGACACAGAGGCAAAACTGCAACTAACTGGCAATCAGGTGGAGAATCTGGCAAGAGTGAGACAGAGGCATCGTGGATAACAGCCAAAGTCAGTACAAGATAGTCAAGCAGAAAAGTGGAAACATCAAAGCCAATAGGAGCGGGGAAGAGGCAGAATGGATTGTATATTGTACATACAAACTGGCTTAAAGGGGAACTTTCACCTCCTCATTATCATTATTGTATCCCTTCCTTTGTGTCCCCTCTGTACATTGCGGTGTTTCTTTTTGCCTACAAATCTGTTTAAATGAAGCAAAAAGATACTTGAATTGTGTACCTGATGACGTTAGGAGCCACACAGCCGCGCACCGTATGGTGCAGAAGACACTCCCACAGCCTCAGCTCCTTTCACTTGCCCCAGCATCCTCCGATGACGGAGGCGTTCTGTTAGTAAGCTGGAGAGAGATCTCATTGGCTAGATATCGATCTCTGCTATCTTGGCTATCAAAGCTCCCAGACCCACATGATGAAGCAATTCCAATGCCCTGTCAAAATGAATTGTTGCCGACGCCAGATTCATGCTTACCTATCCCGTCGTTAACTAAATCCCCTTTCAGGTAAGATAAATGGTGATTGAGATTAAATTTATCCAGCTCCTTTTTTGGGACCAACCCCAAAGGACACATTTGCAAGTTGAAGAAAGGCGGGTCAACGAAAGGACCCACCATACAGTCCAAAACAAACTCCTTACCTTTTTTATTTCACATTGTCTTTATCTCTAGTTGTCCTTTACCGATCTCATATTATTGTAAAACCACCAACCCTCACCTAGAAGGGAATCCAAAAGCTGTCTGAGAGAAAACAGACTTAGTTACCTGTACCTCTGCTCTCTTGGGGTAGAGGCCTAGCCAAGGTTCCACCCTAAGGCGTCTTCCCAGTGTTCTCCCAACCGACAGTCCAAGTGATCCCTGTGTTTTGGTGCCTTAGGCTCCCAGTAGCAATGCAAAGCTGAGTGGGCACACACTCAGAGGGAGAACTCATGTCACCCATGTCACTTCACGCTTGCCTTGATTAAAACATTACAACTGTGAAGAGAGTTAATGAGGTGCAAGAGTAATAAGACTGGAAGGATTTCATGTGTCACCTTGGAGATTAATATACAACATGTTAAAAATATCTTATAAAGAACACCTGGTAGGACCTCACTGTACAGCTTAGATTGTTTTCTATGTACCTGCTGGGGACAGAGTAGTAGTGGTAGTCTGTATACACACACACCCCCTGGTATAAGGTAAATACACAAGAAGAACTCAGTGGTCCTTAAAGGGGAACTACCACCCCGCAACAACTTTAGATGAATGCAGTCTTTATCTGGCGACTAGCTGCTTAGTAGCGCTAGTCGCCAGAAATATTACCTGGTTCCCAAGATTTTGCTATTTTACCGAGGCTCACAGGAGCAGGAAGCATGGACATCTAGTCACAGTGACGTCCGTGCGCCTGCGCTGTCAGTCCCTTTTGGAGCCGGCCGGCTCCAAAAGGGACTGACAGCGCAGGCGCACGGATGTCCCTGTGATGAGATGTCCATGCTTCCTGCTCCTGTGAGCCTCGGTAAAATAGCAAAATCTTGGGAACCAGGTAATATTTCTGGCGACTAGCGCTACTAAGCAGCTAGTCGCCAGATAAAGACTGCATTCATCTAAAGTTGTTGCGGGGTGGTAGTTCCCCTTTACAGACCACTGAGTTCTTCTTGTGTATTTACCTTTTACCAGGGTGTGTGTGTGTATACAGACTACCACTACTACTCTGTCCCCAGCAGGTACATAGAAAACAATCTAAGCTGTACAGTGAGGTCCTACAAGGTGTTCGTTATAAGATATTTTTAACATGTTGTATATTAATCTCCAAGGTGACACATGAAATCCTTCCAGTCTTATTACTCTTGCGCCTCATTAACTCTCTTCACAGTTGTAATGTTTTAATCAAGGCAAGCGTGAAGTCTGGCTATTTATGTAAACAGATGTTAGATTAAGCATATGGCGAAAGAAATAATTTGGGGAGGGGGAACTAGTGTAACCAAAAAAAGCAATACAAAAGGTGGAAGGTTTTTTATGGTTTAAAGAAGGGTTGAACGATGCAGATTTTAGTCCTGAACAACTGGAGGACCTCAGGTTGTCCACCTCTGGTTTAAAGGGTTATTTTAATGGAAGAAAAAGACATGTAATGATTGTGAGAAGCTGATTTTTGTTAGTCATTTGATTAATGGTTAAAGGCCCAATTACAAAACAAGAACTCACTGACCTGTACCAAACCAGTAAGCCACTGGTGGGCCCTAAGCATAGTATAAATTAACTGGTCCAGTTACGCCCTTGTTTGCTAAAGATGTCTCTAACACGCCCCAATACATGTGGAGAACTTTTTTGCGTTCAAAGGGTCAAATAACTCCTACACCTCTTTCCCTGAGAAAAGTGAGTACTCAAAATTATAGTGGCTTCACATAATTTTGAGCTTATATTCTTAAAATATAATGTTTGCTCACACATAGAATCACAAAATCCTAAGCAATCACACAAGATACTGAGTTTTCATGCCCATCTTCACACAATGCTGAGTTTTCACACCTGGCTTAACACATTGAGAGAACTGTATTGTGTGCCTCATATCACCAGCATACATCCCAAGTGTCACTCTTTAAGACTCCAAATCCTCTTTCTTATCCTGGCATCCTTCATTTAGATCAAAATGTATTGTGTGTATATAAGTGTATCACATTGCTCTGCAACAATAAAACTCACATTAATATTTGGTTACACTTCAGCATATGTGTTAATAAATTAGCCTGTGTAAATAAAACACTGTGATCTTGTTCTTGATTATTTGTTCAGTAGCATGAAGAGCTGTCCACGTTATGAAACAGCCTACAATTTCTCAACAATGCCCCATCCAACCAGCCACAGCCCAGCAGAACTACACAAAACAAACGTGTTGCATTTTACCAATGTGAAATTGGTGAGAGGAATGCATCAGAGAGATCGAGACCCATAGGGTTCAAAATTGTATTCTATGACAGGCCTTGACTGTGGCGTCCTGAGCAACTGTTTACTTTGCCATATAGTCAAAACTAACTTGGTCCCAATTTGATCTAATAGACCTCATTAAGTTCAGTTAACCTTACAAGCAAACCAACCAATATACAGTGAACGTCTCAGACCCTTGCAGATTGTAGACATAGCTCAACAAGACATAGCAGGGACAGTGTTCAATCAATACCTGCAGGCTTCAGATAAACATTTGTGAAGTGAGCCACTGGCATCATCCCTGAACATCTGCAGACTACACACTGCGGTCATTGCCCTAGTCCTCTCGTTTCCATGCCACCCTGACAGAGATGCTTTACAGATTCTCCAGCTGGGTCCTTTCCCAGCATCTGAGCTGCTATCAAAACATTTGCTCAGTTCTTGTTGTTTGATTGTGTGGTGGGGTGTAAAATCTGGGCAAACATTTGGGCCTCTCTCTTTTTTCTAAAGCGTTATTGTTTTACAAGCTCTATGATAACAAAGCAAAACAGTTCCCCATCCTTTAGGTTACAATGAGAGGAAAGTATTTTCTCAAATTATACTTCCTGAGTTTATTAATTCCTGCATTGAAAAGGTCTGCTTTAAAACAGGGATATGGCCATACCCACAAATAAAAAGGGAGCAATTCTGGTGCAAACCAACTACACCACAGAGAACCAATTAAATCCCATTGATTTGAATGGGGCTTTTACATACCTCCCAATATTTCAGATGGCCAAAGAGGGAAACTTTTGTTTTTGGTGCTGTTGCTAGGGGCATAACGGGTGGATGTGGTATTGCCAATACTTTTTAGGTTATTCCATGAGCTATTGAAACCTCTTTGTGTATTTTATTTACACAGGCTAATTTATAAACGCATAACCTGAAATTTAACCCAGGAACGTTACCATTTTTTTCTCTTAAGGTCCTGGCAGGTCACATAATTTTTACTTACAGTGCTCCTGTCGGAGCTCTATAAGTAAAAACGTGGTCTGTAATTGACTGCTCCAAGACCAGAGCGGTCTCGCTCAGACCCCCGCTCGGCACACAGGACACGTAACAGGTCGCGTGTACCTGCACGTCGACAAGGATCAAAGCGGCCTTTAAGGGAAGGTAACTTTCCTGGACCGCTGATCCTTAAGGGGTTAAACAGACATTATTGTGAGTTTTATTGCTGTGGAACAATTTGATACACATATACAGACCACACAGTCTGATCTCCTAAAAACAAGGACACCAGGGTGGGAAAGAGGGACAGAGGAATTTGGGTCTCAAAGAGTGAGTCCTTCCTAAAGAGGGTCACTTGGGAGGTATACTTTTAACTCCTTGAAAACTATTAAGGTCTCCAATGCACTGAGCATCCCGAAGGCCCTTCTGCACATACAACAGTACATTTTTCAACCAATTTTTCTTCCTGTGGGTTCCACAGAATAACATGGGACTTGGAGAGTTTGTAACACCGGAGAAGTTATCTCTGTGTTATCTCCTCTTCATCACATCTTAGTGCATACCACCCCAGGAGATATATCCAACCTTCAAGGGACTAAAACAGAAAAGGGTAATTTTACACAGGAAGACTTTCCTACAGACCAGAGTATCAAACAATTTGAAGGCATATGCAGCACTCAAGGAGTTAAAGGAACAGCAGCATTTAGAGGGATAGTAATACATAATAATTAAAATCATGATTTTGTAGCCATTTAAAAATGTAAACTAAATGCCCAAAGCCCCATCTCTCAAACCTTTATGGTTTGAGAGATATTCACTGTCAAAGTTCCCCCCTCCCTCCCATTTCCCTGACGTCAGTGCTCTAGCTGACTGCAGGGGAATCCGGTCCCAGGACCGGCGGAGGCTCTTCAGCAGAGCGTGAGATCAAGGTACTGAAAAAGAAATCCTTCACTGGAATGGTTTACAAAGTGTGTTTGGTGTGCAAGCACACTTAGAAGACCATTCCAGTGAAGCATTTCTTTTTCATTATCTCGATTTCGGCTCTGCTGCAGAGCTGACGGCTGGTCCCAGGACCGGATTCTCCTGCAGTCAGCTAGAGCACTGACGTCAGGAGAAGGGGAGGGAGGGGGGAACTTTGACAGTGAATATCTCTCAGACCATAAAGGTCTGAGAGATGGGACGTTGGGCATTTAGTTTAAGTTTTTAATAGCTACAAAATCAAGATTTTTAAAAATTATGTATTATTATCCCTTTAAACATGAACATAGGGTTATATATAAAGTTTGAGTGCCAGAGAGACAATCAGTGCACTGGAAAACAGGCCTAAAAGACCTAACTATCGCTGTGCTTCGTGCCGAACTCAAATGGCTCTTTTTGCTTTCTGAGGCCAAAAACCTTGTTGTACACTTGCTCTGAGGGAGCAGCAGCAGCCATACTCCCTTTCTGTCCTTTCCATTGCATCAAATGACTGTGACCCATACAAAAAATATATATTACACTTTTCTATATTAACTCTTATATGATGGAGAGTTATAAATTCAAACGTGAGCAATTCTGGAGTAAGCCAACTGCAAAATAGGTGGAAACGTAAGAAAATCCTCAAGTTACCATTGATTTAAAAGAGGTGGTTATCCTCTTGAATGTTATAGACATTCAATGGGTTAAAATGCCCATTTAAAGATAAAGAAGCAAGTGGGAGAGATTGAAAGAGGCAAAAGGGGGAGAGAAACAGAGGCAAGAGGGGGGAAAAGAGGGAGAAGCAAAGGAGAAAGAAGCAAGGGCAAAATAGAAAGACGTAAGGGTATGGAAAGAGAAAGAAGCAAGGGAAGAAAGAAGCAAGGGGAGGGCAAGAGAAAAAGTAATAGGAGATAGACACAAGAGGAGGGAAAGAGAAAGAAACAAGGGGAGAAAGATGCAAGGGGAGGGAAAGAGAAAGAAGCAAGGGCGGGAGAGAAAAAAGCAGGAGCAAAAGTGAATGAGGCAAGGGGAGGGAAAGAAGCAAGGGGAGAAATAGAAAAAAGAGGGGAGAAAGAGGGTGTAAAACTGGAGGACGCGTGTGAGAAGGAGGCATGAGGAGAGAAATATCCAAAATGGTGCAAGACAAGGTGAAGGATTTAGCAGACATGGGGATAAAAGAGACTGCAGAGGAGAAAGAGGTATTGGGTTGAATAATGTAAGGGAAAAGGGAAGAATGAGAAAACTAGGCAATAAGACTCCATAGTCTAACCTCTGTGCTGCAGACTTCCTATACCACCCCAAACGGGCTGAGCCTACATTTCTCCTCCCTTGTCTGCTTGCTTCCCTGTTGTCTCTCTTCCTTGCTCACATTAACACCCTGAGAGCCAGAGAGGTATTGCATGAATAAACCATTGCGAGGAACTGGGGATCTGTAACTGAAAATCCACTTAAAGGGATAGTAATGTTCATAATAAAAGCAGCTCTAATTAATCATCATAGTATTTGGACTTTGGAGAGTGTTATTTCAGTTCTGTCAGAGTTGTAGTTCAAGATTAATTCAATGACAAAGTTTTCCCCTCCCGCCCCTTTTACTGATGTAACACTTTTCAGCCAGATCAGAAGGGAGGTGCCCAGGTAGACTGCAGAGAGGGACAATCTTCAATTAAGATAAGGGAAAAACCCGAAAAGCTTGTCAAGGGGGGCAGGGCTTTCATTGTTCTCATTGTCAGAAGATTGTCCCCTGCTGTTATCTCTCTGGTCTTACAACCAGATCCACATCTGAGAAGAGATGGCTTACACTAGGTAAAAGGGGCGGGGAGGGGAAACTTTGCTTGTGAATATCTCTTAAATCATAAAGGTTTGAGAGATAAGACTTATATCATTCTTCATATTTTTTAATGCCTACAAAATAAAATAAAGTTAAAACAATGTATTACTATCCCTTTAACATTCGGTAGTGGGTTTCTTCATCTTTCAGGGCACCGCTATCACACATGTTCTTATAACAGACTCTCAGTACAAGTGTGAAAGTGTCGCCCTGAGTGATGAAGAAAATCCATGCGTGTAACATTTGCTGAGTGTCACATGGATCGTCACATACAGATCCCCTATCCTCCACAATAACTTAAAGCGAGCAAGGGACAGAAACAACAGGGAAGATCCAGCTCACAGGTCTCCTGCTCCTCACAATAACTGAATGAATGCAGGGGACAGTATCAAATACAAAACAAATAAATTATATAGAGGAAAGCCCATACCTGAAGCTGGCAATTAAGTTTGGGGACAGATCTCAGTGCCTCCTAAATTGAAGGGTGGGCTGTGTGTTTCCCACATTGATGGAGTTATCCCATTGTCTCGGCATCCTGGGGTGTGGCTTTGTAGCCCATCACCGAGTCGTGGAGGGTTTCTCTCACATTGAAGGACAGTTACAAGTGTTTTTAGCAGTGAAAGGGAGGAGATCTGTAACGTCAACACTGTTTGGGGGCTCCAATATAACATAACAGCTCACACTCTCTGGTAGTCCCCCACACCCCATCACCACCACTGTACTGTGGAGGCTGTAGGGGCCTCCGCTACACCTCTGGACTGTAGGTTGTCCACTTCTGGAGTATTCCATACCATTGGATGCCTATGTTGCATCCTGTGAAGGGAGTTCTGGGCTCAAGGCCATCCCCTCCATACATAACACTGGGCTATATAATATATATCTAGATATATAAAATAATTATTATCCTGCTTATCCCAGGTAACTGCTAGCCACACCCAGAAGCAGCAGTAGGGAGGAGTTATACATATTCCTTCTCCTGCTCAACTTCTCTCAGTAAAAAGATGGCTGATGGCAGTGAAGAAAACACTATCCTGGTCCTGTAGCAACCACAGTATCTAGGCCAGGGGCGTTCAACATGCAGCCCATGGGTCAAATGTGGCCCGTCTGACTCCATGGTACGGCCCACCTGAGATTTTTAAAAAACAATTTTATACTTATACACATAGATAGGAGGATAGTAAGACATAATCCCTTTCTTGCCAGTACCGTTCAAAAATAGATATCTGTTAACCCCTTAAAGTGGAATTATCACCCTGTATTAAGTCCCTCCAATAATTAGGCATATGGCAATTAGGTTCTTAACAACGCTATTATCGGGCAAAAAGTACCAAGCTCTGAAGTAATCCTCCTTCTGAGACCAGCAGCCAGGCTTGCATGCAGACATCTTGGCTTAGAGGCATATGTGTGCCTGAGCTGTCCTTCCCAGTCTCCTCTAGGAGGCATTGCACTGTGCCTTAAGGTGCCGGAAGGGTCTGACGGCGCAGGAGCGCAGACGGCTCTAAAGCAAGAAGCCTGGCCGACGGTCTCAGAAAAAGGAGGATTACTTCACAACTTGGTACTTGTTTCCGATAATAGCACTGTTAAGAACTAATCTCCATATGCCTAATTATTAGTGGGGGGGACTTAATATAGGGTGATAGTTCTGCTTTAAAGACTGGTGACATGCCAGGACTGTCAAGCTGCTCCAGATGTAACGGACTGGTGAAGGTCCCGGCATGTCATGGAATTCTGTGATTGTAGCGTGGCTGCGCGCTAATCTGCGGTACCAAAATGCATCGCAGTAAGAAAAAAAAGTGGTCCTCTTTAGCTGCCCACCCCTGGATTGTGCAGACATTCAGTTGTTAAATATCAGTTTTGTCCCTTGACTAGATAAATAAATCAGTATTTTTGAATAGCTGACAGGCTGCAATTCGCCATCATTAACAATTAAAAAAATGAATGCAACCCTTGCACTTATGGCTTTCTGATTATGTAGCTCTTGAATATGCATGCTTGCTACTACAGACCTATCAACAGTATGGAACAGAGAGAGGATGCCTAAAAGAAAAATATAATAACATGTATTAAAAAGGAACACTAATAAAGGATATAAGAGGGAATTCTTGTCTCCCACTCTGAGAACTTGAATACTCACACCAGATTTGGGCCAAACCTGAGATTTCCTAGGTATGAGTATGCAGTACACCTAAATATTGCATGAAATCATATAAATATGCAATATTAACCATTTGAGATTGAGGTGTGTGGTATCTGCACCCCTCTGGTTTTTAAGGGGTTAACACTTTGGGAAACAGTTTATAAACTATTAATGACAGCCATATGGGGGTAAAATAACATTTTAAAAACAGGCACAGCAGGATACAGGGCCAGGTAACCAAAATCAGAGCCTGTCCCTGGAAAGCTGGGATAGTCACAAGTATGCAATGCATATCTTGTGGTGCTGGAACCAATACTTTGAAATGCTTACACGTGTAGAGAGGCATACAATCCACTTATCATGTCATGCCAGCCATTGGTTAGTGGAAACTCATGGCAGTCATAGTCTTGCAGTGGATGAGGCTCTCGCATCGTTCATTGCGCCAACAAGGTTCCCGCGTTTTAGTGGGCGTGTCCTCGCATCACACCGAGGGGGAAAGCTGGACTCACTGTCGCGCAGCACCGCCCACTCTGGGTTCCCTCCTTTTCCATGTCTCCGCCGTGTGTGGCAATCATGAAGCCAAGAGGGAAACGGATGAGGTGTGTGACGTTGGGAGACAAAGTTAGAGGCCATCGGGTACCGATGAAGGAGATTCCATGATAAGGGAAAAAATCAATGAGGGATGAAGACGGGGTTGAAAGGTTTTGATTGAATAGATCTGGGCGGGACACCGGGTTAGTACTCACATCATATTTCGGATGATGAGATTTACAGTCGTACCACAGCTGGGGAGCCACATGTTGACAACTTGTGGCTCCCTTTTTTTTTGGCTGCAACATCATCTGTGGACAATCTGTGTCTCCCCAGCTATGGCTGGATTGCAACACCCATCTTGAGGCTGAAGTAATTTGTAGCTCAACAAAAGCAGGGGTTGGGGAGCCACATGTTGTCCACCTCCATTTTAGAGGTGGATAACCTGTGTCTCCCTAGCTGTTGTTGGACTGCAACTTATACCATCCTTAGGATGATGGGAGTTGCAGTATAACATCCGGGGAGCCATTGTCTGTGCACTTCTGATGGAGAGGCTCTGCAAAGAAAGCAGTAGGTTACCTAGAACTGAGGTTGCAGGCGACATTGAGGGGTCCAATAATATATGGGTAACATGTTTTGTGCACTTTACAGGGTGAAGCGCCCATTGGATCTAGAGGAGCTGGCAAGGACCCTACCTGGAGGAGACAGGCCTGAGCATGGTCACCAGGTGTATATATACACACATTTCATATATACTGTAAATTCTTATGTACATCATACACAATAAGGCTTATGTACCAATGAGAACTGAATCAGTTTTGGGGCAAACCAACTTGACTGTAGGGCACAAGTGAAAATTACACAAATCCCCATTCATTTAAATTGGGATTTTAACCCCTTGAATGATAGAGGGGTTTCCAATGCATTGGTGACCTCTCTAGCATTCATTGGGTTAAAATGCATTTAAATAAATGGGCATATTGTTTTGTACACTATAGTGCAGTTGGTTTGCCCCAGAATTGATAAGATTTTCATTAGTACATCCGCCTTACTGTTTGTCCCCAAACCCTGGTGAATAATAAAATATATAAAAACAAAGGGATTTTAGATGTCAGATTTAAAGTGCATGATCTTGATTAAAACTGTAACCAGACCTCCCATTAAAAGCAGGACACTTATTCAAGGGTTAGTAATCCCCACTTATAAGCTTATGCTATATTGTAAATTAAAAAAAATGATGTGGCGCAAGTCCCATCTCTCAGACCTTTACGGTTTGAGAGATATTTGCAGCTAAAGTCCCCCCCCCCTCCCCTTTCCATGATGTCAGCTGTAAATCTAACAGAAGGAGATCCGTGTCGGCAGACTCGAGGCGGCTCTTCAGCAGAGCTGAAATAGCGATATTTGAAAACAACTACTTCACTGGAATGGTCTACAAAGTGTGCTTGCAAACCAGGCACACTTTGTAGACCGTTCCAATGAAGTAGTTCTTTTTAAATATCGCTATTTCGTCTCTGCTGAAGAGCCGCTGGCTGGTCCCAGGACTGGGATCTCCTGCTGTCAGTAGAGAGCTGACGTCAGGGGAAGGGGAGGGAGGGGGGAACTTTCTCTGCAAATATCTCTCAAACCATAAAGGTTTGAGAGACAGGACTTGCTCCACATAATTTATTTTTTTTAATCTACAATATAGCATAAACTTATAAGAGGGCATTATTAATTCTTTAAAAACAGATACTGCAAAGGTTCATTGGGTCCCCTGAAGCCTATATATATATATATATATATATATATATATCTTTAAAAACAGATACTGCAAAGGTTCATTGGGTCCCCTGAAGCCTATATATATATATATATATATATATATATATATACAGGGCTCAAAATTTCCACTCGCCATTGGCTTTACAAACACACAGGTGTTGATTGGTTGGACATGATGCGAATTGTAGTCTCCAGTAGTTGAAGTTACAAAGACTGACTACCTAGCCCTGAATTATGGATTAAAAGGGGCAGCAATAGGGTCAGAACAAGTTAATTTTAGATGAAAGGATAGCTCATACTGACAGTGACTCAGTCAATGCTGTTTCTTCATAAGAAGCTTTACTCTTCTAGAATTACAGTTTTTCTTCAAGCAGGGCGATGTCAGATTCCTTTGGTGCTAATGTGCATAGCTGGGAACTCTCCGGATTTGCCCCGGAGACTCCTGTTTTGGCTGCTATTTACCGGGTCTCCAGGGCAGAGGCTGATTCTTCTGCGTGTTCCCAATCTGTTGCTCCCAATCCATGCCCACGTCTCCTTCCCCAGCCTATTCCTCCTACTCTGGCCAGGTATTTTAAGCTCCGCTCACCACTGACGATTAAGCCCCATCCCCTTTTTGACACAGATCGCTCCATTTTTCTACCTCCAGCTGCACCAAAGGACTCCCCTCAGGGGACCAAAAAAAAAAAAGAATTAAAACCGCTCAGATACAAAAAGCAAATACCGCTGTGACTCCCAAATATATAATATAATAACGTGAATGCAACAAAGAAAAACTTCACTCACTGCTGGTCTTCCTAGCCATGCAAATACGTCCGGTAAATCTTGATAATTAGCACAACTGGTGTTGGATGAGAAACTCCACTTCTCCAAATTTACAAGACAGCAACAAGTGATCCGCACTCTGGTTGCAGTTCGATTCAATGAAAATCACAGATCTTTATTCTTTGAAAAGCTTGAAAGGCATGTAAACATACAAGACAAATAGCACTCCAACAAACCCCTAATGCGTTTCGGACCTAAACGGTCCTTACTCATAGGCACCGTGGCTGGAAGTATTGAGCATTTAAATACTATACAAAGTAACAACCCCTTCTTCCCTACACCACACACATGTAAAAACTGAACTGGATTTAAAAGGCCAACCAATTATACAAATACGATTGGTCTAGTAAATGGAATGTAATAACCTCATATAGAACATATTAATCAGAACGTAAACAGTCCAGAGAGGAGTCCACAAGAACAAGTTCCCAGGTAAGCTCATGTGATATCCCCACAGAGCTGATTGTAAATGTAAGTAAGACAAAAGATCAAAACAAAATAAATAACAAATGGGGATTTTCACTTTTACTTACTAATTGATTCCAAATATTCTTTAAAAAAATATATATATATATTTTGGGACAATAACAATTCTGAAAGACTTGGTACATAAAGCTTTGGCTCAGTTATGGTGTATTTTTCTTACTCAGTAGAAGAGAGGGTGGACCTTTATCACATTATATACACTTATATAAAGATACAATGACTAGTGTGGAAAACGTCATAAGTGACGCAAACTATTTCTCTTGGATCCCATTGGAGCACACAAGGGACCATGGGGTTAAACTTCCACAAGGAGGGAGGGTACTTCAGGGCAGACGTGTAACTACAGTGGGTGCAGCTGTGTGAGGGCCCAGGATCCAAAGGGGTCCCTTCTGCCCAACGGTCCGGTAGGTTCTAGTTCTGCATCTGTGACAATATTTTTGTCTTGGGGGGTCCAAAAAATGTTTCCACTGGGACACTCCAATGACTAATTACACCACTTCTTCAGAGAAAAGATTGCATGACTCCTCCCATTTTCCTCTTAACCCTTTGAGTGCCAGAGGGGTACGCAACGCATTGCCTGCCCTGCAACTAGGCCTGTTTTTAAGTGTCCCCTTCACAGGGGATTCAGCAGCTCGTATTTTTTCAAAACTCTGTGGGTCCTTATGAATGGAGAAAAGTGGAGCAATTCTGGGGAAAATCAGCTGTGCCAGAGAGCACAAATACAGATCCATCCTGAATGAAATGGGGCTTGAAAGCAATCGTGAAGCAATGCATTGGAGATATCTTTAGTATTTAAGGTGTTAAAAACACCATTTATACCAGTAGGAACTTGGGAAACTTCATTTATTTAACAATTGGTTTTTATCGATTTTCAAAAAAGTAGTTTAAAGGGAAAAGATTAGAGGGGGTGGGTACAGAAATAAGAAAAAAGGGGGGGGGTACAGACGCATGCAGCTTGAATAATAACATTGACAATAGTGTAAAGAGCAATACATAGAGAGCAGCACGTTTCTGGGGGTATCATGGGACAACATGCTACAAGGTATCCCAACATCTAGGCTACGAAATATGAGAGCCAATGCGGATATGATCATGAAATGTCATCAGATCAACCCACTCAAGAGAGGCAGAGGTGCGTGGAGGGAGCTACCGCCAATGCAATTGGTCCCCCAGACCCAAGAGTGGGCTGGAGACCCAGACCGCAACACATATCAGTGACAGGAGGAAACACAGTAGAAAAAAGGAGGTGATAAGAGTTAAGACACAAACAATATAAAAAGCGTCACTCTCCAAAAAACAACAACCATCTAAGCCATACCTCAGTGTACTTGGTCATTGCTTCAGGGGAAGAAGAGGCCAGTTCCACCATTACCCAAAGCTCCTTGATAAACTTTGATAAATAAAAATTCATGACGAGCCAGGAGCTTCACAGGTCCGTAATGCACAGACTATCATGACGGTCCTGGCACGTCATTGGAATACCTGGGAACTTTTGAAACAGGGCTACCCGGAAGGTAACCCTGTCAGTGCCCAGGGGGAGGAAAATGAAGTGAATCGTGTCATAAAAGGGGCAGGGCTTAGACACAGGGGGGCAGGACAAAAGAAAAAAACACAAACCCCCCCTGCACAATAGATGTAAGAAGGCGCGGAGTGGGAGGAACCGGGTGGGATGGAGCACAAGTGGGCAGAGTTTATACTTAAACTCTGCCCACCCGGTGATTCACACATTGCCCTGGAGACCCAGTAATTCACTTTGAAATCCGGAGTCTCCGGGGCAAAACCAGAGAGTTCCCAGGTATGGTCATTGGTCAAAAAGGGTTTAAAGTGACTGAGCCACTATCTAGTCCACCTGTGCTCTAGCTGGGATATCCTGAAAACACGCACTGTTGGTATCTCTTGAGGGCCAAGCATGGTACTCCCTGCACTAATACATTACTTTTCAATGCATTAGAGACATCTCTAGAATTCAAGGGATTAAATGCTTCATTTAAATCGGATGGAAATTGCTACGTTTTCATTACCTCCCAGTGGTGCAGTTGATTTTATAAGGAGTCACACTTCTTTACCTTGATGAATAAGACTCAATCTGTGCATTCATATCTTTATGTATTGCTACAAACACACCACCCTTTTAACGTTATATACATGTGTATCACACAGAGCCTGCTCCTTCATGTTGTCTCGTACATAGAATTTCTTCAGAGAAGGATTCAAGATACACAAAACAGGCTGACACCCACAGATAGTGACCAGGGTAAGTGGGGAGCTAGGATGCTGGGGATGAGAATTAAAGGGATAGTAATACTTCATTTTAACTTTATTTTATTTTGTAGGCATTAAAAAAACATGAAGAACGATATAAGTCTTATCTCTCAAACCTTTATGGTTAATGAGATATTCACAAGCAAAGTTTCCCCCTCCCACCCCTTTTACCTAGTGTAAGCAATCTCTTTTCAGATGTGGAATGCAGTCTATAGACTGGACAGATAACAGAAGAGGACACTCTTATTCATATGAAATCCCTGCCCCCCTTGACAAGCTTTTCAGGTTTTTCCCTTATCTTAATTGAAGATTGTCCCTCTCTGCAGTCTACCTGGGCACCTCCCTTCTGCTGTGGCTGAACAGTGTGACATCAGTAAAAGGGGCGGGAGGGGGACACTTTGTCATTGAATTACTCTGGAACTACAACTGACAGAATTGAAATAACACTCTCCAAAGTCCAAATACTATGATGATTAATTAGAGCTGCTTTTATTATGAAACATTACTATCCCTTTAAGAAAGAAGGAGAGAAGTTAGTGCTAAAGATTGACTTGATAAGATAGACTGCTAAAGGAGGTGGGAGATAAAGGGCAATATGTACAAATAAAAAGTGGATCAGTTGTGGGACAAAACAACTGCACCATAGGAGACAAATACAAATTTCCATTCCAACCCGTGGAGGGACTACGTATCCCTTTAACCCACTGAGTGCCAGTGGGGTATCCAATGCATTGCAATGCACTCAAATGGTTATATTAGGGATGCTTATGAACATTTCATTCTGCAGGACTCCATAGAAAGCAGTGCAACCCCACAGTGTCTGTCTTTTTAAAAGCATCCCTGATTTAAAGGGATATGTGGTCACCTTAAGAGGTCTTTAATGCATCCCAGCATTCAATTGGTTAAAAGATTTGTTTAGATAAATGAGAATTTGTATTTGTCTCCTATAATGAAGGTGGACTAGGAAGGAGCTGGGGTAAGGGGGAGGTCAGAGGGGTAGGAGGCAAGGGGAGTATGTTAGGCAACAAAAGGAGGAGGTTAGTAACTAGGAGGAGGAAGGGGGATAGTGATACTGGAGGAAGAAGTAGAACGAGGGAGGAGCTTAGGCACGGTGGGAATCTGAGGAGTGGAAAAGGTCTGGAGAAAGACAGAGGAGAAGGATATAGATCCTGTTGTACATAGAAGAACTGTACTTATGATTGGGCAAACCAACTACACCATAGAGGCACATGAAAAAATTCTCATTTGCTTTACATGGGACCTTTAACCCTTTGAATGCTAGAGCGGCCTCTGACTCCTTTGTTTGTAATGTATAGGAACCCTCTATAGGTTAAAATCCCATTTAAATAAAATGAGAATTTGGGTATTTTAATCTTTTCCCTATGGTTAAGATTTGCCCTAAAATGACCCCATTCTTTTTGGCACATCAACATCAATGCCAGGGAGGAAGATGGAGCCAAGAGGGTGGAGGGGGCACAGACTGAAAGTGGAGAAAGGATGACAAGTTACAAATATCTGGGTTGTGGGTAAAAGGGTGAAAACTCATCTTTCTGCCCATTTAGCTTCCTTCCTTCCTCTCTGGACTCCTGGAAGCCCCTGCAATGCCACACCAAAGAGAGGAAAGTCTCAGAATCTACCTGGTAGACCAAGGAAGAGAGGTCGGCCAAAAGGTGAGGCCCATGTGTGTGTGATAGCTTTCTACGTTACATTAATCCACTTGGATTCTAGTACTTTCTGGAACACACTGTGGATCTTCCAAAGGGTTAAAGCAGAACTATCATCAAAATTTAATTGCCCCCCAAACACTTACTACCATAGCGATATGCAAAGGCTTACTGTCATTAATGCAGCAAATTCAAAATTAGGAGAGCGCTACCCTGTATCGCACAAGTATACAAATTTATTAAAACAATATTAATACATAAAAATTTCACAATGTATCCTCAAAACATATTAATATCTATTAGCGCTTATATGGTACCAATTCTTCCAGAGCATAAATTATGAGTACTCAATATATTATTGAATTGTTAGGCGTTCATCTTTAGATGTACTATATGTATTGTAATTTTGCTCAAGGTTTCTTGTATATTACTGTCTCTTTATATATTTTAAGGATATTCTTTTTAAATGTTTGCTTTTAATCCTTTGAATATTCTTAAAGGCAGTTACTGATAATCCTTTTTATTCATATACTTCATACACAGTATGCAGTGTGGCTTGTTCAGAGTCTATATTTTCTTCATGCATAGTGGGCAGGTCTATGTATCAATATTAAGGTGATATGAAACATAGAATTTGACGACAGATAAGAACCATTCGGCCCATCTAGTCTGCCCATTTTCCTACTGTAAAAACCTCAAACCATGTTTGGTCCTTGGTCTTTTCTTAAGTTAAGGACAGCCTTATGCCTATCCCATGCATGTTTAAATTCTGTCACTGTATTAACTTCTATCACTTCTGGTGGTAGACTATTCCACTTATCTACTACACTCTCGGTGTACATCTAAACCTCTGTTCCTCTAGTTTTAGACTACGGCCTCTTGTCTTAACATTTTTACTCCTTTGAAATATACTTCCCTCCTGCATTTTGTTAAATCCCTTCATGTATTTGAATGCTTCTATCATATCCCATCTGTCTCTTCTCTCCTACAAGCTATACATGTTCAGATCCTTTAGTCTATCCTGAGATTTCTTTTCCTGTAAACCAGTCACCATTTGTAACATTTACAATATCACCCAGTAGCTGCTAGTGTTAGGTTAGGGCACTTAGGATCTGCTTCGATTAGGGTATCCCCCACAGACACACACACACAGACACAAACACACACACACACACACACACTGAGTTCATTACTTTAGTTACACTTGCACAGCAGCATCTCATGACCCACGTTGCAGCTGTACTTGATTACTGGCATGTTAGGTCCCTGTATTAGTTAGGTTAGGGTAGCACTGGTAGGTTAGGGTAAGAAGACAATTATAACAGCAACATTTTGAGTACGCCATTTTAATGCTCACAACTTCATGAATAAGCACTTTTTGATGAGCAGTCATACATTCGAGAGGTTTTTTATAGTAAATCATCCAGCACACTGAGAAGCGATAAGGTGGAAACATCTCTAGTACTGACAGTGTTAAGACCCCCTGATTAATTTGGTCAGTTTTATTTCTCTCCTATCGTTTCTTGGCTTCAGAATCTCTCATCATTAGTGCAAAAGGCCCTGTGATATATATATATATATATATATATATAAGCATCAAGAGTTGGCAGTGGCACTGAAGAATTAAACATAAATAACCACTTGAGTAATGCGGTGCACGTCCCATATAATGCATATACAAAAGTACTCAGCCGCAACTGGAGCAGACGAGACAGCACTCAAATGAAGAATCGTTGATAAAGTTTTATTCCATAAGTGTCTCTAAATCACCAAATGTTTTCGGTCATGAAGGTCCTTGCATGGACCGAAAACGTTTGGTGATTTAGAGACACTTATGGAATAAAACTTTATCAACGATTCTTCATTTGAGTGCTGTCTCGTCTGCTCCAGTTGTGTGTATTGTACCTTGTGTCTTTTAGAGTACCGTGAGGCAGTCCTGAAGTCCCGTCACTGTCTGTCACTAGATGGATGCAGAGAACCTGAGTTATGGAGCCAAAAGAGAGGCTCAGTGCGGGGAGAGAGACGCTATGAAGGTGTGTAGATGGGGGCGTTCTGGGTTTAGCGGTTGTTCTGCAGTGTGAAAGTTTGCTCTGTAATTTTCAGTAACAGTGCTCTGTAATGCTCATTCAGATCTTGAGGAACAATCTGAGCAGACCTCCGAGGGGATGCTAAGGTAAGTGGTCTTGGGAGTGGGGGAGGGGATTTTGCCTAGTAGTACTTATAATATAATCTGCTGCGTATACACACACACACACTCTCTCTCTCTCTCTCTCTCCAGGCGATGTAGGACCATGCACAAACATACACCTCTATGCTTCTCGAAACTTAGAGGTACCACTACCCTCCTCTCATGTTCTACCACACAAATCTAGCTGTACCACTACCCCCCATACACAAACATAGCGGTAACACTACCATCCTCTACTATACCTTCCATAGAAACACACAAACCTACAGGTACTGTTTCCCTCCTCTATTACAGACAGAGGTACGTTTATGCTGCTATGTTGCTCACACATACAAACAAAACTAAAGGTATCACTACCCTCTGGTGCACACACAAACAAACCTGAAGGTACCTATCCTCCTCTATTGCTCACACACAAACACACACACACACACCCCTACATGCTACATGCTACATTTACACACATACACACCTACCTATATATACCACTACACTCCTCTCTTAATCACACAAACCTCTCTTGCTTATTGTGTTCACATTGTTTTAGGTAGATTTACATTCCCTCTGCTCCCACACAATCTTAAAAGTAACTATACCTTCCTCTTTCCTTATTATACACATTCTAAATCTCCCTCCCCTTTCTCTGTCTAATCAGGCAAACATTGGTCCCTTATGTCTCACCTTCATCCTCTGATAATGGGGATACTGGCCCATGGCTCCTATCCATCTCATTGTCTCCATGTTGTTCTCAAAGTGAGTACCTCAAGGCAATGTATTTTGCCATGATATCATTTGGTTTTGATAAGGCTTCTGCTGTGCTTACTGAGGACAAAGGGGAAGATTTATAAAACTGGAGTTAAGAGAATAATGACTGTAATCTGTGCTAAAGCATATTCTGCATTTATAAAATTGCCAGTTCCAGTTTTGGAAGTCATAAAGATCTCTAGTCGAGTTTTTGCAGGACAGACTGTAGAGCGGGCAAAAAAAAATGGCAGTGAATTTATAAAGAAATGTCACAAACTGTGACAATTTTGCAACAGAATTTTAACACCAGGCTAAATTTGTTCTTAAAAAAAAGTGTTAGAAATCTATTGATGTAATAGTGATTTACTCCATATTTAAAAAGCTGATATTGTTAGTTAATAAATAGCACCTGAATTGTACGTGCATTAGCGATATTTTAACGACCAAAGTGCAGATGGCTTTAAGAATACTTTTTATAAATCTCCCCCACAGGACCTAATGATGACAGAAAAAGATGCAAAATTTTGGAGCATACAAACCACCTTAGGGAAGGGACTAAATATCCTCTACATTCACATTGATTTAATGGAAACTTTGAGGGACAGATTTAAAGGTTGTCTTTAAAACAGCCGGCAGGGCTGAAAGTGAATACCGGGCGACATAATAAAATGTCTAACCTGGTATTTAAAGGCCCTTCTAGCTAAAAGCACAACGTACATTAGGCCACAGAAATTGTCTTGTGGCTAAACGTCTGTTTTATGCTTTAAGTTCCCAAAATGCCTCTAAATAGCAGCGATATTGGGAACTTAACAGTAAAAAAATCTAACGATCAATGCCTGACATACTGCCAAACGCCAATCGTTATCTTGTATGTGTTACACTTCCCTGTCATTCACTGTCTGTCTCCTTCTATCTTCATTCTTGTATCTTCTGTTCTTTCTTGTATCTGTAAATAAAAAGAAAAATATAAATACAATGCTGAAATACACTAATACATCCTTTAACCCCTTGAGTGCCAGAGTGGTACGCAACACATTACAAAGCAATGCGTTGTGTACTTCTCTGGGGCCCAGAAGCCTTAAAGTATGTATTACTGTTCAGTGCCATAAATAAGAATATGCTGCCAGTTAGACAACAATGTCCAAGTTGTTCCAAATAATAACTCCAGTAATGGCATAATAACATAATTCTTTGCTTATAAGAAATATCTTAATTTTTTTGTTGCTGTCTCGGCCACTGTTTGCGACCACGGAGGAGGTGGCGGCAGAGACAGTATTATGTGGCACAGCCCCCAGTTTTCCTCCTCATGGGCCGATGCCCATTACACACTGAGTGAATTGGAACTGAAACTGCCTTTACATATGGGCAGTCTCAGTTCCAATTCCCTCACAGCCATTGACTGGGATGTGCTTATGTACATCCCAGCCAGTCACTTTAAAGCATAGCTGCTCAAAGCTGATTGGCAGGGATGTGAGTAAGCACATTCCAGCCAATGGCTGTGAGGGAAGTGGAACTGAGATTGCCCATATATAAAGGCAGTCTCAGTTCCATTTCCCTCAGTGTGTAACGGGCATCGGCCTGTGAGGAAGAAGGTGGGGGGTGCTGTGCAGCATAATACTGTCTCTGCCACCTCCATGGCCGCACGCAGTGGCGGAGACAGCAACAAAAAAAATAAGTATTTCTTAAAAGCAAAGAATTATGTAATTATGGCATTACTGGAGCTATTATTTGGAACAACTTGGACATCATTGTCTAACTGGCAGCATATTCTTATTTATGGCACCGAACAGTAATACATGCTTTAACCCTTTTGAGCCCCAGAGAGGTACGCAACGCATTGCTCTTTGGCACTCAAGGGGTTAAAGGACATATTAGTGTATTTCAGCATTGTATTTATATTTTTCTTTTTATTTATAAATGCTAGAAAAAAGAAAGAAGAGATGACAGAAGATACAAGAAAGGAGAAAGAAGGACAGAAGATGACCCGCATGCCGAGGACTCTGCTGGACATCAGAATTAATGGCATGTGTTACTTGTAATATGGTGTTGATTTGTTACTTAGTTTGGTTAACCCTATGAGAGCCGGTGGAGTAATTATACCCCACTGGCACTTATAGGGTTAATTCTGCTAACTTTGGATACTTTTTAGGCACTTTGAATGTATTGATGTGAGGCTTAGGGCCCCATATCAATACATCCACTGTGGACTTAGTTTTGTTTTTTGTTTTTTTCTTTTAAAAGATGTCAGCTAACTAAAGATCCAATAAGATCCAAAAAAAAATGGGTCTTAAACTTTACGCGATAAAGTAAGTCCCTTATCGGATCTTAACATCTGACACAGTCCATTAAATTGCAGCTTGTAGCGTTTTTTTAATTTTTAATGGGCCAAGACACATGTTAATTTTGTGGCCTACAGGGTTTTTTTTGCCGGCATGTTTTCATAGCACTGATCTTTAAATCGCTTACAGTGTTTGATAAAATGCCGTCACCTGTTTTTTTTGTATCGGTTGCCTTTAAATCTGGCCCTGAATCCCTTGAATCCTAGAGATATCTCAATGTGATGGAGACCATTCTCACTCTTAAGGAATTAACCCTCTGAATTCCAGATAGTTATGCAATGCATTGCAAAGCAATGTTTTGCATGCACCTTTGGCACTCAAGGGGTTAAAACCTCCATTTAAATCAATAAGAATATTGTATTTTCTCCCTGTAGTGCAGTTGATTTGCTCCAGAATTGCTTTACTTTTTCCAAAGGACCTTATGCATAAATCAAAAGATGAGATATTCTGGATCATTCAGTTTGCACCATAGGAGAAAATTAAAATTCAGCAAGCTTGTATTAATTGGAATTGGGCTTTAAATCCCTTAAAGCGGAACTACCACCCCACCTAAAGTTGCCCCCAAAGAATTACCCATCTGGCAACTAACGGCTCAATAGTACTAGTTGCCAAAATTGTTACCTCCTTATAGAGAATTTCTACTGCTCCCGGGACTGACAGGCAGGAAACAGAGCAGACATCTTTCCACAGTGACGTCTGTGTGCCTGCACGGTCAGTCCCATTCTGCTCTAGGAGGCGTTGCTAGGATCCAAATGGTACCAGAAGGGACTGACAGCGCAGGTGCACAGACGTCACTATGCAAAGATGTCTGTGCTGTTTCCTGGCTGTCAGTCCCAAGGAGCAGTAGAATTTCTCTATAAGGAGGTAATAATACTGGCGACTAGTACTACTGAGCAGCTAGTCGCCAGATGGGTAATTCTTTGGGGACAACTTTAGGTGGGGTGGTAGTTCCACTTTAATTACCAGAGAGGTCTAAAACATGTTGATTTGCAATGTGTTGTAAACATTAGCATTAAAGGGATGAAAAGCAATACTACTACAATCAAAATATAATTTTTATCTCTCCCCACCATGATGCAGTTTATTTGCTACAGAATTTCTCATCTTTTGATTTCTGTATAAATCCCATAGCCTCTCAGACATTGTTTTCCTCTTGCAGACAGTGACCTTCATGGGCCTTCACAGCCACCATCAACTACTGCTATACAGCTGGGACTTAGCCCATCCCTCCTCTCCTCTCCTGCAGATCACTTCCTACAGGGAGGCTCCCCCTCAGGTTACTACAGGGCAGTATGGAGGTGTAGTACCAGAGCTTTGTATGTGTGTGGTGTGAATAGTGGAGTAATAGAGGAGACCGCTGAGGTGAATGCAGATTTGGTGAGAGACCTGTACATGCTGATGTCAATACATGAGTGTGTTGCAAGGGAGGAAAAGGGCTAGCTGTATGTGTGCTGGGTTATACAGGTTTGGCAACCAGGGCTACATGTACATTGTTGGCCTAGTAATGGGTATGTACATGCTGAATCTGATTTGGAACCTAATGGAAGTGAACTGACAGTAATGTGTTTGGGTCAGTACAGGAAAGGAAGAAAACAGGTGCAGAACTCTGTAGGTTTTGCAAAGGAGTCACATAGTTACATAGGTAACCATTTAAGGCTTTGCTCAATGCCTTGCAAAGTTAAAAAAAAGACATAAGTCCGTCAATTTCTAACTTTTCCGGGTTTCCTTTGATTGATCCCCAGGAAAACAAACACATTCCCAGTGAAGCCATTTCCAATTTTGCCTTAAGTGAGGAAAATAAACCATTCTTATTGCCTTTTGGATTTAGGATTTTTACATGGATCAGCTTCCTGTCTGATTTGAAACCAGCTGTCATATTTATATTTATTATTCATAGCTAAATAGGTATCTAATACTGCTTTGAACATATCTACGGTGTCTGCCAATACAGCAAAGAATTCCTTATCCTTACAGCCCTTACATAAACAATCATTGTGTTTGCTGTAGTTGAAAGTCCCTTTCCCATAAACTTAATAAATAGCCCTGTTTTTTGCCCAGCTCTCAGTGAGATCTATGTATTGGCTTTCAATATAATTATAAATAGTAATCATGTCCCCCTTCCTTAGAAGTATCGTCTCTAATGCAAACAAATCGAATTTCACTAGTCTACCTTTAACCCTTTGAGTGCCAGAGGGGTACGCAACACATTGCTTTGCAATGCGTTGTGTACCCATCTGGCACTCAAAGGGTTAACTAAAGTCTACAAATGGGGTTGAGGGACAGGATAGAGGTGCAAAGACATAAACTGTGTGTGTCTAAATGTAGTGTTAGTACAGCAAGTTTAGTGACAACTGTATGTGTGTGTGTATGTGTGTGGTATAAATGTGGAGTACAGGAGGTCTAATGACAAATGTGAGGCTGATCTTAGAAGAACTGGAGCAATACTGGGGTACATACTCTGTACCACTGGGAACAAATTATTCTCCAAATACCCTTTGACTTATTTGGGGCTTTAACACCTTTACAATGTGTTACAGTCCTTTCTGACATTTAAGGCAATAAAGGTCAAGTATCATTTTACTGTTTGCACCTATGGCAGCAGACTTAGTAATAAAAAAATTAAATAAGAAAAAGAAGGCCAGCGCTGCTCTGTGCAGTCCCAAAATGGCTCCTATCAACAGATTGTCAGGTCAGGAAAGTGAGCCAAGTGAGCCACTCTGCTGAAACACAAACAGGAAGTCTGTGGTTCTCAGATACAATCTCCTGGTTTATGTGTGCATGTCCCATAGACCCGCTGTGTTGGACTTTCATACCCCATACTGTAGGTCCATAGTGAATTGTAACGCACGGGATGGGAAGCTGCCCTGCTTGATACAAGAGCAGATAAATCAGACGAGTGCTCATGTCTTCTTGCAGACACTCCTTCTGCTCCCATGGTGGTACCTCGACTCATAGTGCAGCTGTGGCTTATTCTGCAGGTCTGTTGTCAGGGGAACAGATATGTTGCTAGAGCAACCGTCATAACTGCCCTTTAAAAGCCCCATTTTAAACAATGGGTATATTCATTTGTTCCCTGTGGTGCTCTTAGTTTGCGCCAGAATTGCTCCACTTATTTAGAGTATTGCCTCTGTGTGTATGTGTGTGTAAATGCAGTGATAGTTAAGGAGTCTTAGCGGTAACTGTGTGCATTTAGGTGTGTGTGAGTGTGAGTGTTGGAGGGGGTCACATATCTCCAGGACAGGAATAATGAGGGTCAGTACTTTAATAGCAGAAATACTGCAGGGTATGATGGAGGTATAATTGCAGTTGTGTCCATATGTTATAAGTAGGCCTTAATGCTGCTGTTCTCACATCAGGGCTATTTGACGAAGTCCTGCTCAGTTCCTGCTCCTCCCCTGCTCCTCAGGTAAGGACTGGTATGTCCTGTTAGCCCCTAATTCAGATCACTTCTGTCATTCTAGCCAACTCCTTAATATGCCCCATCATTGTCTCATGTTAACCCCTCATTTCCTAGGACTCCATCCTTCCTTCATCATTTACCCTGGATCACAGCTACCAATCACAGAGTGAGGGCAGTACGGGGAGAGAAGCTTGGAGACATCAAACTCATTCACAGAGTGAGAGTGACTCGAAGTTTAGAGCTGTCAGGAGCATTCATCAGTCTCTGAGGAAGAAAAGAACAGGAGGAGCCAAGAGTCTGCTGGTAATGCTGTCTGTGCTTGTGCCTGTGTGTGCCCCACTCGTTATGTATGAAAGGGTTAATTTTACCAGGGGAATGCAAAATGACAAGATTTCTAGCTGACCTGTGTGATGTTTCCCACCTTTGTCACTCTCAGCTGTAAGGATGTTCAAAAGGTAACTGGATCTATTCCGGGGAAAACCAACTGCACCTTAGAGGACAAATGGAAATGCCCCAAATTCCAGATGAGACTGAACTGCAAAACTTCAGTCTTGCAGTTCAGACTCTTCTCTCGGGAACCAACACAGGTCCACTGAGGATTCATTTTCAGACCACCGTTCTGATCCCACACTGGTTCATCAGGGCTTACAGTGCAGTCCAATGTCATCAGCAGGTCTGCTTCCAATGGAACAGATCTGCCAGTGGGGCACTTTCCAAAGCAATGTGTTGGACACCTCTCTGGCACTCAAATGGTTAAATTTTTTTTTTTTTTTTTATTGTACCTCTATGGTGTAGTTGGTTTGCCCCCATAATTGCGCCACTTTCTGAGTACATCATCCTCAGTATGGCATTAAGAATGTGAAGCATATGCTAGGAGAGAACTATAATCTATTCACAGTGACATACAATAGACAGTGTACGTCAGTGACTTTAGGTTGCAGAATAAATATGTGGGTGACCCGTGGGTTTTGATTGAATACAGAGAGCTGTGCAAACAGTCATATTGTTGAGTCTATATTGTCGAGTGTTATCAATCTATAAGCAGAATAATGACTGTGCACTTTACCTTCTATAGTTTAAAAGCTCCGACTTCTTTAATCATTGGCCTCCGTGTATCCACCACTTGTTCTATAAATGAGTTATTTGCAATCATTGTACAGTTAATATCAAGTAGTACACAACTGTTCAAGTGGAATTTAGCACTGAATAAAGAGATGCTGAGCAACATTTTCATGTCACAAAATGTATATTTATTATGTTCTCCTGGATGCCCTACAAAAACAAAACGTCTAACACCGTGATCCTAATATCTACTCCCATACTTCGTTACCCTTATTTGTAATCACCCTCAATGTCAATAATTCTACTTTTTCTAGCTTCACTGGAGGATGCAGGAACCATGGGGATGCAGGGACCATGTGGTTAAGCATCATGCCTATAGGAGGCAGGGTACTCTAAACAAAAACTCCTTCCCTTTTTAAGAGTGACCGACAAGGAGATCCGGGGCTATAATTCTTAGCTTCCTTCCTTCCTTTGGAATAGCTTACACTGCTGAATTATTGATGCCCAAGCTTAGCCTTTGGCTGAGTGTGAAAGAAGCTTTATTAGTTAGTAGGTATATGCTTCATGGGACATATGCATGTTTTAATTATTCATTTATTCAATTATTAATTAATTTAATTTTTTGGTCTATTCACTTATTCATGTAAATTGTATTTGATACTCATTTACTTTTTATTTATCCTTAATTTATTTATTCATTCTTATTTTACACATTTGTTTATAACTGTATAGTGCTCTATCTCTCTTTTCGTTCTGCTGTGCTGTGGATTTTCTTCTCCTCAGGCCGGCTCACTTTCAGTTTTGGCTCCTTCAGCTGGCCCATGTGACTTGTGCACGCACGCTCTTCCCTTCACAAGTGGTGGCTGTTCCTCCTCACTGCAGCTCCAGAGCTCTTCCAGGCAGCAGTGGTTCTTCATTCCCATAAAGTCCAAGCTTTTCTAGCTCTGTAGGAGCAGAGCACGCTAAAATTAAATTGGAGGTTTTTTCCTGGGGCTGCATTAATCTCTTATACAGTGGGGCAAAAAAGTATTTAGTTAGCCACCAATTGTGCAAGTTCTCCCACTTAAAAAGATGAGAAAGTCCTGTAATTTTCATCATAGGTACATTCAACTATGAGAGACAAAATGGGGGTAAAGAATACAGGAAATCACATTGTAGGATTTCTAATGAATTAATTGGTAAATTCCTTGGTAAAATAAGTATTTGGTCACCTACAAACATGCAAGATTTCTGGCTCTCACAGACCTATAACTTCTTCTTTAAGAGTCTCCTCTGTCCTCCACTCGTTACCTGTATTAATGACACCTGTTTGAACTTGTTATCAGTATAAAAGACACCTGTCCACAACCTCAAACAGTCACACTCCAAACTCCACTATGGCCAAGACCAAAGAGCTGTCGAAGGACACCAGAAACAAAATTGTAGACCTGCACCAGGCTGGGAAGACTGAATCTGCAATAGGCAAGCAGCTTGGTGTGAAGAAATCAGCTGTGGCAGCAATTATTCGTAAATGGAAGACATACAAGACCACTGATAATCTCCCTCGATCTGGGGCTCCACGCAAGATCTCACCCCGTGGTGTCAAAATGATCACAAGAAAGGTGAGCAAAAATCCCAGAACCACACGGGGGGACCTAGTGAATGACCTGCAGAGAGCTGGGACCAAAGTAACAAAGGCTACCATCAGTAACACACTACACCGCCAGGGATTCAAATCATGCAGTGCCAGACGTGTCCCTCTGCTTAAGCCAGTACATGTCCGGGCCCGTCTGAAGTTTGCTAGAGAGCATTTGGATGATCCAGAAGAGGACTGGGGGAATGTCATATGGTCAGATGAAACCAAAGTAGAACTTTTTGGTAAAAACTCAACTCGTCGTGTTTGGAGGAGAAAGAATGCTGAGTTGCATCCAAAGAACACCATACCTACGGTGAAGCATGGGGTGGAAACATCATGCTTTGGGGCTGTTTTTCTGCAAAGGGACCAGGACGACTGATCCGTGTAAAGGAAAGAATGAATGGGGCCATGTATCGTGAGATTTTGAGTGAAAACCTCCTTCCATCAGCAAGGGCATTGAAGGTGAAACGTGGCTGGGTCTTTCAGCATGACAATGATACCAAACACACCGCCCGGGCAACGAAGGAGTGGCTTTGTAAGAAGCATTTCAAGGTCCTGGAGTGGCCTAGCCAGTCTCCAGATCTCAACCCCATAGAAAACTTTTGGAGGGAGTTGAAAGTCCGTGTTGCCCAGCAACAGCCCCAAAACATCACTGTTCTAGAGGAGATCTGCATGGAGGAATGGTCCAAAATACCAGCAACAGTGTGTGAAAACCTTGTGAAGACTTACAGAAAATGTTTGACCTCTGTCATTGCCAACAAAGGGTATATAACAAAGTATTGATATGAACGTTTGTTATTGACCAAATACTTATTTTCCACCATAATTTGCAAATAAATTATTTAAAAATCAGACAATGTGATTTTATGGATTTTTTTGTCTCATTCTGTCTCTCATAGTTGAAGTGTACCTATGATGAAAATTACAGGCCTCTCTCATCTTTTTAAGTGGGAGAACTTGCACAATTGGTGGCTGACTAAATACTTTTTTGCCCCACTGTAGCTCCTGTTGCAGCAATTTGTTCAGTGATAGAGTATTAATAACACTTCAAGCATTTACATTACTAGCTCCGTTGGAGCAGTTGGTCCATGTTTTACCACAGTCTATGCATATATGGGGAAGTAAGTGTGATTACATTGCAATGGTCAATAATTTTATTGTCTATCCCTTTGGGACCTTACTCTTTGCACTTTATTCTGATTATTGCAGGAGTACAGTTGCCAAATTTTATAAGCCAATCATTCTTCCTCTTCAGTCCTTTGGGACATTGTGCAAGTTAGTTTATTGTTATTATTGGGGAAAGTGAAATTTATAATTTATCAGTTGTTTCCATTTTAAGTCCCTTTGGGATATTTCTCAGTTGATTCACGTTCCTTTCTTTACTGACATTATGTCAGAATCTAAGGAGGAGAAGAAAACTATGAACAACGAAAGTCCTTTTGCCACATGCAAAACTTGTGATACTAAAATTGCAAACAATGTGTCTGTATGTACTAAATGTTTGGACTTTGAGGCTAGCAGGGCTACAACATCTGCAGAGTTACCACCAACTCTTGCACCAGTGTGGGCTGATGTTTACCTGTTTCAATTACCAAACTGGAGAGCGTTTTGGTTAGATGTCTAACAGAAGCACCTTGTGCACCTGTCAAAAGATCACCACACAAAAAACTCTCTAAAGACTTAATTTATTGTCTGCTAGAGTCATCAGACAATGAAGGTGAATTGTCCAGTTAACTCCCCTTGTCCATTGCAGAGAGGTCCACACTAGATGACTCTGATTCAGAATCCATGGTTTCCTTAATAAAAGCTATTTGATTAGTCCTTGAAGTATCAGATGACCAAGCCTCTAAGTAAATCAGACAAATCCCTTTTTAAATGTAAAAATAAATCTTTTGTCACTTTTCCTGCTTATGAGGAGCTTGACCAGAGAATAAGAGGGAGAACCCAGATAATTCTATGGTTATTCCTAAGAAATGTGAAAGGACTCACCTTTTCCTAAAGACAAGGTAGACATTTGGTCTAAACCACCAGCTGTTGACCCTACAATCTTCTGAATGTCAAAACATACCAAAGTACCTATTCAAACTGCAGTAACTCTCAAAAATCCTGCTGATAATTTTTTTTATATATTTGAGCTTCATTTGCTGCAGCATGGTCATGCAGAGCTGCTGAGGCTTTGCAAACACAAATAATTCAAGCCATGCAAGACAGTGTGCCACGTGAGGATATTTTCCGTCTCCACATGAGGACATTTTCCTTCTCATAGGCTATTACCAGGAGACCACCTCCTGTATTGGAGAGACTCTGCTTCCAAAAAAGCTTTAATATCTTTACCATTTAAAGGATCTCTTCTTTTTGATGCAGTGTTGGACAGAATTGTTAGTTATGCCACTGGAGGTAATAGTACCTTTTTTACCTCAGAATAAACCTAAAATATTTGATATCAAGAAAAAAATCCTTCACTTACAGATGAAAAACTTCTTCCAGACAAACTACATCTCACGCATCTGGAGGTTTCTTTTGTTTCAACAAAGCAAAGCCTACTGGGTACAAAAGAAAAATGTACCTATGGCATGTGATTCCAAACCCACCAAGTTTGAGTATGAAGTCCCCCACAGATCCTCCACTAGGGGGAAGACTCCAACACTTCATCGAACAATGGAGGATGTAAATTTTAGATGAATGGGTACCTCAACTGATTCAAGAAGGTTACAGAATGTCTTTTGTCAAAACAGAATTTCTTTTTTTCTTTGATTAGTGTAACAGGCCGCAAAGGTTGAAAAATCAGCCGGAGCACTTGTGAAACACATCCCTATTGACCCTGGCATTTATATTAATACGTTTTTGCTTTATTTACATTTTTATTTTATTTTTTTTGGTTATTTTATTTTTATTCTATTTTTGTGGTATCACGTTGTATTTCTGAGACTGGATTTATTCTTCAGAGAACGAGAAGGAGCAGAGAACCTACACCCAAGCAGGGACAGGTAAAGTACCCTGCATGCAATGTCTGTTGGTGACAGGCATATGCCTGATTGTCAACATTTGTTTAATGTGAGCTGATATGTGACTCTTCTATTTTGACACATTTATCTGTTGGATAAAACACTATAGGCGCCCCTTTTTCTTTTTTTTTTTTCTTGTGTTTTGACTTGCACCTTACTTCCTCTCAGTGGATGATGCTGTTTTGAAGTAGCTGCCTGGATACCCTGCTAGTTGTGGTGAGCGAACATGATCATATCCCCCAAGCCTGTTCAGCAGAGCAACAAGTATGTGTGTGTTTCAGCCATCAGTTTTGTGACTGCATTACTTTTTGTTGGTGGATGGGGACACTTTATTTGTGTGAAGATATTTACACTAGGAGTGCCTCCTGCCTTTTTTCTTTTTTTCACAGAATGTCTTTTGCAACTCTACCCCCACTTCATTTTTTCATGTGCCGGGTACCAAAAGAAAAGGTATTACAGGAAGCCTTTCATCAGGTAATTTGACAGTTCCTAGACAATGGGGTTATAATCACTGTACCAAAAGAATAAAAGTTCAACAGCTTTTATTCCAATCTCTTTATGGTACCTAAAAAAAGACGGAGGATCATGTCCTATCCTGGACCTGAAAAAATTGAACAAGTTTCTCAAAGTTCCCAAATTCAAGATGGAATCTATCAAGTCAGTGAAAACAGCCATGGAACCAGACAGGCTGGCCCTTACATGGGTCCCGGTGGGTCCACGGACCCAGGGGGCACTCTGACAGGGCTGGCAATTTGCTTCCCCAAGGAATGTTATTTTGTACGTCGACCTAGGCAGTGCAATACTATACAGTGCTAAGGAAGTAGTCTCCCAGAGAGCCGCCATCATTACCACAAAGCCTTGAATATAAGCTCACAAATGCTACTCCCCAGCTGTCTCTTGCAGGATGAGCAGACAAATCCAAGGTCAAGGTGCCACCTGTAGGGACTGTGCTAGTAGAATGTGGGGTCCTATTGATGGAATGTTCAGATATGGAGGTAGATGAATGATCTATAGAAGACGGCGTGATCAAACAGACACCTAAGACAACGGCTACAAGCCTCACCTCTCAACCACCAATTAATACACACATCCAATATCCACCCGTGAAGTTGGTGTATTTCCCATGTGCTCGCGTCCCTCTGACCCTTGGTACTGCTTTCTGTACAGTTTCTAGGGCAGCAGCAATGTAGAGATGCGCTGGTTTTGATACATGTTTCCTATGACATGTGCACAGTGGTATAAATGCTCTACAGTACAATAAATGTTCTACTGAGCACTGGTACACAGTGGTATAAATGCTGCACAGGTCGTGGAGTATACAATGGAGAGATAAGATATAGTACTGTATATATGCAGTGGTAAAATAGAAACATAGTGTTTGAAACAGAATTTAATAATTAATATAATTATGGATGTGGTGTGCTTTGGTGGGCTTGGTTTTGGTTTGCGGAGGGTGGGGGGGCGGGTAGCATTTCATCCTTGGACCTAGGCAGCACAATGTCTTGGGCTGGCCCTGGAACCAGAGGAATTTCTGACATCGCTATGTGTACCTACACATTCATATATGGCCCAAGCACTGGAAATATCTCGGGTTTGCTTACCAAAACCAGCACTTTCAGTTTGTGGCACTACCTTTCAGTGTAACCACAGCACCAAGAGTATTTACCAAGGTGATGGATCCTTTTATGGCTCACCTCAGATCCATGGGAGTAAACTTGACTCCATATCTGTACAATCTGTTTCTAAAGGCTCCATCCCAGGAGCTAATTCAACAACATCTTCATCTTTCTCTGCTAACAATGAAGAATCATGTTTGGATCATCAACCTAAACAATTCTTAACTGATGCAGTCTCAGCAGATACTATTCTTAAGACTGACGTTCAATCCCAAGATTCAGAAGGTGATATTGCCTCAAGAGAAATTTTAAGATCTTTAGGACAGAGTCCAATTTTTTCTCTCCCAAACAGAAATTTCAGTCAGGCACTGCATGAAGATTGTGGGAAAATGGTGGCCACAATAGAAGCAGTTCCTTTTGCTCAGTTTCATTTGAGACCATTACAATTGGAACTACTCCTCAACTGGTCCAAAAATCCAAACCATCTCCATTATATGATGACGATATTTCAAACCACAAGACATTTCTCCATAGCAGAGTAGGCAATAATCACAACAGATGCCAGTCTGTTCGGATGGGGAGCAGTTTACAAACATCACTCCTTTCAAGGTCAATTGACTGCATCAGAATCCCTTTTTGGAGTTACATGGGACATATACAGGTTTTAATTTGTATTATATTTAATTTAGTTTTAATTATATATAAAAATGACATTTTATTTTCTATTTCATATTTACCTCATAGATTAGTTTTATTTTCTACCTCATATTTTTCTCAAATTTACTTTATTTATTCTGTAGTTATTACATTTACTGCATAGGGCTCTGTGTTTTCTGTTTGGGAGAGACTGCACTGCTTACATTGCTGGTTTCCTTCTACTCACTGGAAATTTGGCTCTTTAAGCATGCACACACTAGAGGACACGCAAACGCATGGTATTTACCTCACAGAGCGGTGGCCATTGTTCATAGCAGCTCCGCAGTTTCTCCAGCAAGCAGCTTCTCTTCAACTGGGACATAATCAGTTTCTCTAGCTCCGTAGGAGCAGGGCACTCTCTGTGGTGAACAAAGAGTTTATTTGGCTAATTTGTATGCGCTGACTCCGTAGAAAACACTATTTTTCTGTACTAATAACTTGTTAATCCCTCCATTGGCAGGCCCTTTGAAGCAAAGGTCTGTTATTTCTATTGGGGTCATTCCTGTGAGGATTCCTGCCTGTCCATTATTTTATTAACAGTGGTCATTCCTTTGGGGAGACACTATAGAGATATATATATATATATATATATATATATATATATATATATATATGGAATCAGCATGTTAACCCCTTGAGTGCCATGTATGCACGTGTATCTGTGTGTGTATGTCTATATATAATAATTTATCTATCTATATATAAAAGACTTCTGTGTACCTGGCACACAGACCCAGCGGCAGCAGTAAGGAGGAGTTTTTCAAATCTCCTCCTTACTCCCTTGTCCTGGAGATACAGGGGTGTGTGATTTAGCCCGCACTCAACTCAGTCTCCAACAAAAAAACAAACAAACAACACGCTTAAACTAATGACACATATGTACCACTCATGCCTTAAGACACACTCACCTCCTCCACTACATGCCTCATACTCCACTACATGCCTCTACTCCAATAAATGCTTCATGCCCCAATCATGTCCTATGCTACATGCCTGCTGCCCGACTCCCACCTCCTACACTAAACGCATCATGGCGTACTAACATCTTCAACTATATTCCTCATACAAATTGATAACATTTCAAACCTGCATACACCCCTTGGCCCGCTCACCTCCTCCAGTAAACGTCTGATACTGCAATCTTCAACTTCAGTGTAATGCCTGCTCCCGTCCAATTGTTGCCCGGCCTTTAGGCCTGTTCCCTCTTGATGCAAACATCCGCACCAAGTTTAACCATTTGAGTGCCAGAGGGGTACACAACACATTGTTCTGCAATGCTTTGCATACCCCTCTGGCACTGAAAGGGTTAAGCCACTTTCCAGCCTCACGTCTGTTGCTCCCTGGTACTGGAGGTCCCGGCCAACCACCTCATAGCAGTGAGATACCGCGTTGGCCGTCTCTCTTTCATTTACCAATGTTTAACCCTTTCAGTGGCACAGGGCTACGCAACACATCACAATATATTGCGTACCCCTCTGCCACGCAAAGGGTTAATATGACCGGACACTGTAGGCTCACCTCCTGCGCGGCCCTCTGCTTCTGCTGAATTATTTGTATCACTCAACTGTATTTCCCATTTGGCCCGTAGGACATACTGATCTCCTAACAGTCACTCAACCTGCAACAGGAGGCCTCCACCATGCGCAGTCCATTGCACACACGAATGGAGCCATCTACTGTCCCTTACATTGTACTCTGACCTTTGCTGTTTTCCCTTGGCAGGAGAGGAATTCATGCACAAAACAAATACTGATGCAGTTCTGGATCAAACCAACAGCGCCAAAGGGGATAAATACAACATCCCATTTATTTAAATATGACATTTAACCCCTTAAATGCTAGAGAGGTCTCCACGCAATGCTTTGGCGACATCTCTAGAATACTAGGGGTTAATTGCCACATTTTACTCAATGGTAATTGTGGGAACTTTTCTATTTATCCCATATGGTAAACTTGGTTTGCGCCATAACTGCATTTCTTTCCACCAGAGGGGACAAGTGAACACCCACATTTCTCTAAATTGGCCTATTTTACTCCTTTAATGAGAGAGACGGTTTTCAATGCAGTGGGAATATATAACTAGCAGCGTGCTACGACATTGGCCGTCTGTTTGTTTTTTAATCAGTGCTTAAGCCTTCGAGTGGCAGAGGGCTATGCAATCCATTGTGTGCCCCTCTGGCACTCAAAGTTTTAATGTGAGGCTGAGTACACAACGGGCAACGCCGTCCCACATTGCTAGTAAATATATATATATATATATATATATATATATATATATATATTTGGTCTTGAACTACAATTATTCATCCCTTTCGGACATTTGCACTTTATTGATTGTTAATCATTGTGAATCATGGTGTTTAAATTGGAAGAAGCTGCACTAAAAATTTGCTCATGGCTTCAGACTCCAAGCCCTCCACAGCATGAAGTTTGGAGTATGGAGTCTCCCACAAATCTTCCACTGGGGGAAGACTCCGTTACTTCACACAGCTATGGAGGATGTCAATTTCAGATGAATGGGTGCTTCAACGTATTCTAGAAGGGTACAGAATGTATTTCACAACCCTTCCTCCTCATTGTTTTTTCATGTCTAGGGTACCAAACAAGGAGACATTACAAGAAGCCTTTCATCAAGCAATACGTCTTTTTATAGACAATGGAGTGATAATCCCATTGTCTATAAGAACAAGTCATAGGCTTTTATTCCAATCTTTTTATCGTACCCAAAAAAGACAGAGGATTCCATCCTATCCTGGACCTAAAAAAATAAACCAGTTTCATAACATTTATAACATTTTTTTAGACATCAAAGATGCGTACCTACACATCTCTATATGGCACAAACTCTGAAAATATCTCAGGTTTGCATACCTGTAATGGACCATAGGCCGTTTCTATGGGCACTTGTAAGTGCCAGCAGAATGATCTCCAAAGACTGGATGACACAGATGGAAAACCCAGCTCCTGGCCGCTGGGAAGTAACAGAAATGTGGCAGGGCATGTTAAATTCCCCTCTGTCCATGTTGGAAAGTAGACGGCCTTTTGACTGATTGATTCTATGTTTAATGTTATGTGAATGTTTTATTGTGTTGTCATGGACTGTAATACATGTAACAGATGCTGGACTCCTGCGTTAAGAAATTGTTGGCTTACAATCTTACATGGGCCTGTAGGAGTTAAATGGTTGTATTTTTGCAATACTATCCACAAACTGTATTCATCTCAGTGTCTGGTCCAGGTTTTGGTTAGGTTTCACTTTCCTAATCCCTTCACCTCTGTTGTATATACACTATTGTACTCTGTGTGATAGGATCAGTCTGGTGTCATGACTGTCTATAACACCTGTTTCTATTGTACTGTTTTGTTGATTGTCTCAGTCTTATTGCATGTCAGATCCCCCCTTTCCCTGAAATGTGTATCTAACCCCTGTCCACTTGCAATAAAGGAGAATTAGTCGTTTTGGACTAGATGTGCATCTTGTTGTTTTATTCCTGGATGGTCTAAAGGGTCCCTATTCAGAGAGCCTGCTTTCCAGTCTTCCATGCAGCAATCCAGGTTCAACGGCCCGGTTACCTGCTTGTAGCCGCCTTCAGGAGGGAGGTACCCGGAATGCCAGCCCAAGACAACTCGGCGTCTTGGGCTCCCGTTACAATATCAAAACCAGCAGTTTTGATTTTTGGCTTTGCCCTTCGACCTAGCCATAGCACCAGTAGTTTCATCAAGGTGATGACTCCACTAATGGATCCCCTCAGATCCATGGGAGTAAACCTGACTCGTTACTTGTATGATAGGTTCATCTCAGGAGCGAATTCAATAACATCTTTATCTAACTCTGTTAACTATGAAGTACCTAAACAAGTCTCAACTAATACCATCTCAGCAGATAATGTTTCTAGGTCTGATATGAAATGCCAGCCTTCAAAAGGTGTTTTACCTCAAGAAAAAATTTTGGATCTTCAAGACAGAGTTCAGTTGTTTCTCTTTCTACCAGATGTTTCTGTCAGGCACTGCATGAAGATTGTCGGAAAGATGTAACCAGAACAGAAGTAGTCCCTTTCTCTCAGTTTCACTAGAGACCTCTTCAATCGGACCTAATCTGCAGTTAGTCCAAAAAATCCAAACCACCTTCATCATATGATGAAGATATCACATACCTCGAGACAATCTCTTCAGTGGTGGCTCATAAGTTCAAATTTCTCAAACGGGAAGCCTTTCTCCATAACAGAATGGGAAATATTCATAACAGACGCCAGTCTGTTTGGATGGGGAGTGATGTACAAACATCTCTCCATTCAATGACCATGCTCCAGCATTTTCAGCCATTTACATTCCAGTAGTGGAGAATTGGGAGGCAGAATACCTCAGCCGTCTGCCCACAGATCCAGGGGAATGGGAACTAAATCAGGAAATATTCCTTCGGATAACTCACCGGAGTTCCAGACATAGACATGATGGAATCAAGAAGAAACAGAAAACTACCAACATTCTGTTCAAGAGCAAGGGATCCACAAGCAACAGCAGTGGATGCCCTAACAATTCCATAGAATTACAGACTAGTGTGTGTGTCTTCCCTCCACTAGCTATGATTCCCAGAATACTCAGCAAAATAAAGGAGGAGATAGTGCACACCATCATTATAGCTCCATTTTGGCCCAGAGCCAAGGTGTCTACCTCAGATTCCAGACCTAATCTCTCAAGGTCCAATTCTCCACCACATCTTGCTCAAGCTTGCTAAGACGGCATGGAACTTGAGACCCAAATCTTGACGAACAAAGGCTTCAGTTCTCCAGTAATTGTAGATTATGTTAGCGTAGTGTACTAATAATCTTCATTTTAATAATGACAGGAGGCAAATATTTTGCTTAATTTTTCTTTACTGTAACCATAGCAGCACAGATCTTTTATCATAACCAATCAAAAAACAGCATTACAGGCCTTAAAAGACCCTCCATACTGAAACTCCTCCTCTTTCTTTGCAGAAAAAAAAAAGCAATAATAACAGAGAACAACATCAATCATATAATGTCTTCCTCCAGCCGCATCCTCTGCGAACTAGTGACCTCGAACATCTGGACCACCCAGGGAAATGTCTCGAAACTCTGAGTCGGCTTACCCACCGACCTCCAGACAGGAGTTACACTGAAAGAAATAGAAAATTTGTGAAAATATCAAATATAATCCAGGTAGCCACAATGCCAAAATGACACCAAACCTACGAATATACGTAATAATAAATAAATACATACATAGAAGCCATAAATTAAACTCCCCACGTAACCCCCCATACTGTAATACTAGCAAACACCAAACCCCAAAGGAAGGGAAAATATTCGCCTCCTGTCATTACTAAAATTAAGATTATTAGTACACTACGCTAACATAATCTACAATTTTACCACATGACAGGAGGCTTCATATTTTGCTTTTTTAACGCTACGACACTAAGGAAAAAGCCGCATGAGATGATGGATGAAAATAAAAAACCCGAAACGTGTCTTCTCTAGACCAATCTGACGCAAAATGTCCGCAACAGAAGCCCCCGTGGACAATGCTCGTGAGGCTTCTGCCTCCCTCACTGAATGAGAGCCAAAAGAAGCATCAACCCCAGCTAGAGACAAGATCCAACGGATCCATCTAGCCAAAGTAGTAGCCGACACAGGTTTAAAAGGTCTGACATATACGAAAACAATAATTGACCCAAAGGAGACAAACACAAGGGAGAAATAACCTCCACATATCGAAGTAAAGTCCTTACTACACAAAGTCCAGGAACTTCCCTAAAAAATGGGTAAAACACTGAAGCAGAATCGGTCTTCGTACGTCTGGAGATGGAGAAAGCTACTCACTCCGGAGATAAAGAAAACCCATCTATGTCAAAAGCTCGCACGTCTGAAACCTGACGGAAAGACACCAGACAAAGGAGTAACGTAAGTTTAGCAGACAACTCTCTCAGTGACAGCAAATCATTATCTGGCCAATTCCTCAAAAACCAAAGAACAACATCAACATCCCAAAATCTAGCATGTTTAGGAGCTGGCGGCCTAGCCAACCTGATCCCCCGCAATAAACAACAAATCAAAGGATCCCGGCCTACTGACACTCCAGCAATCGGATCATGAGCTGCCAAAATGGCCGACCTCATAACGTTGATCGACCGATATGAACAACCTAATTCAAACAAATGTGACAAAAAATTTGCAATCACAAGCACAGCTGCCGTAAAGGGATTGCAGTCCCTCTCCAGACACCAACTAGCCCAGGAATTCCATGCAGAGATGTAGCTTCATCTCGTGCCAGGAGCCCAGGAGTCCCACAAAAGATCCTTAGCCGCTTGCAATAAGCCAAAGGACGCCCAGGAGCCCCTGAAAGCATCCAGGCCACCAGCGACAGATGCCCTTGAATCACCAAAGGATGTGGGTACCCCAAGGGATCTAGGAGAAGATGAGGAAAGTCCAGAAGAAGAAGTGGATCGTCGCAAGACAATTCCAGAAGATCTGGATACCACGGTTGGCTCGGCCACAACGAAGTAATCAGAAGAATGTTCACCCCTTGAGTCCTGACATGATGAACTAATCTCGCCAAAATGGCAAAAGGAGGAAACGCGTAAGCCCCCTGAATCTGCCAAATCTGCAGAAACGCATCCACTGCTGCACAACCCGGATCCGGAAGCCAGTTGAAATATTTCCTCATTTGATGGTTGGTTCGGGACGAGAAGAGATCCAACGTTAGAGGCCCCTAGAGAAAAAACAGATGTTGAAACACCTGCACATCCAACGTCCAGGGTCTGCTGCCCTCCAATGACAGGAAAACCAAATCCGCCGTCAGGTTGGGAACACCTGGTTGATATTCCGCCTTGAGCGTAATCCTCTGATCCAGACAAAAGCGATAAATTTCTTTCGTGGCCTCTGAAAGGTCTCTAGACCTGGCGCAACCCAATCTGTTTATGTACTGGACCGCTGAAATATTGTCCATCTGTAGCAGGATACAACAATGTACATGTCCCTGGCCAAGCAGCGAACAGCAAACGACCATGCGATCAATTCGAGGCAATTGATATGAATCACCACTTCTGCCTGCGACCACGGACCCCCTGTGGAGAAATCCGCACAATGAGCTTTCCAAAAGCTGGCGTCTGATTCCAGAACGAAATCCGGAGAAGGTCCAAAAATCGCCTTGCCATTCCAAGCTTGCATGTGAAGGAGCCACCAGCGAAGGTCCGTCCGAACTTTGTGAGAAAGCTCCACCTCCTGATCGTAAGACAGACCTGACCGAAGATGACGAGCCTTCAACCGTTGCATCACCCGATAATGAAGGGGTCCCGGATAAATCGCCTGAATAGATGACGACAGCAGACCCACAATGCGAACCAGGAGACAAAGGGACACACAATCCAAATGCAACACCCTGCAAATCTCCTTCCGAATGGCTGCAGTTTTGGAAAGAGGAAGGCGCAGAAGGCACGAGACGGAATCTATCTGGAACCCTAGAAACTGAACCACTTGAGAAGGAACCAGCTCCGACTTGTCCCTGTTGACCACGAATCCCAAGGATTCGAGAAAGTGCACTACGAATGTCGTCTGACAACTCAACCTGGACGCGGTCTTGCAAAAAATCAACAAGTCGTCCAGATAAATAAGACACCGAATCCCCCTGGAACGAAGATGCGCAACCACCGGTTTCAGCAGCTTTGTGAAACACCACGAAGCCGAACTGAGACCGAACGGGAGGCAAGTGAATTGACACAGACGACCTCTCCAACGGAAACATAGGAAAAGACAACACTCCCAAGCCACGGGGACCGACACATAAGCTTCTTTCAAATCTAGACGAGTGAACCAATCGCCCCTGGACAGAAGATTGCGCAACAGATGAATCCCCTCCATCTTGAAGTGGCGGTACACCACAAAGGCATTTAGTTGGTGCAAGTTGATAACAGGACAAAAATCCCCCATCTTCTTCTGCACCAAGAAAATGTTGCTTAGGAATCCTCCCTCATCCGGTGCAAACTGCACTGCGCCTTTCAAAATCAACGCTTGAACCTCTGCATCTATAAGAGCTCTACCCTCTGTTGACACCACCACTGGAGACGGAGGGGACCGTTTTACTGGAACTGAATGGAAATCTATGACGTATCCTCTGACGATCTGAAGAATCCAAGCATCTGACGAAATCTTTCTCCAGTTCTGCAAAAAAGACAGTCTGCCCGCTGTTAAAGTAGGGTGAATAACAGGAACAGAAACACTCACTAGAAGGAAACTTGCCACGTCCGCGTCCACGAACTCTTCTTCCTCTGTCCGATCCCCTCTGGAAGGTGGAAGTCCTGTAGCTAGTAGCCGGGAAGAAGGAAGCTGAAGGCGGATTTGACTTGAAGCCTGAATTCCAGAATCGGCTGGTGGCACGGCTTCTCTGCCGACCAGCCCGTCCAAAAACACCTCTCCTAGCCGGAGGACTAAACACTTGTTTAAGAGAACTCTGTGCCTTATTAAGTGTGGTGAATAACGACACATGCTTCTTCAGCTCAGCGATGAAAGGCTCCCCGAAGAGGAGGCCATTAGCTGCAGGGCCCAACACCTTCGGGCCTAAATCCCTTAGTTTAGAGTAAATACGAAGTAAGGCCACCTTTCTTCTTTCAGCAGACAAAGCAGCATTAGAGTTCCCCAAGAAGCAAATGGAACGTTGCGCCCATTCCCTGATGGCATTGGCATCCAGTGACTTGCCTTCAGACAATGAGACATCAGCAAAGTAAAGGATCTTAGCCAAAGGCCCCAGGACCTCCAGTAGTTTATCTTGAGAGGACTTGAGGCCCTTCTCAATCCCTTTCCTGGAATCTCTGCCCGATGTTGACATGAACGTCATCATAGTAGGGTCGAACTCCGGTGTCGATGAGACCTTATCCGGCAATATAGGCCTGGGACATTCAGCCCGTAACTTGCTCCGAACATCCTTTTCGAGAAGCTTCCTAAGCCAAAAATGGACAAAATTAGACAAATGGTCAGGTAAGTTCCATTCAGATGATCTTGGGTGACGAATAACTCTAGGGTCAAAAAGAGGAATCCCCATGGAGTCCAGAAAACAACCATCCTGTGACACCTGGCCACCCAACTCATCCACCACCGACTCCTTCACATACTGTGGATCATAATCATCCCACTTGACCTCGTCATCCGAAGCAGGAGTGTCAGCCCGCCATTCATCCAACACCTCAATATCCAGTGGAGAGGTATCTTTGTCGCCAGACGACTGAGCCGGTGGAGGAAAAGCAGAGTCTGCCATCTGTCTCGACCTTTTGAGGGGCACCTTTCCAGAACACCCTCAAACAGATGATGAAGTCCCCTTCCAATATCTCTTGGGAGCTGAGGTAGCACCCCCAGAGCCTGAGACCTGAGATCTTCATCGTCCCTAGAGACCGGGTCAGGAGAACGTTGAGACAGGATTCACGCCAGGGCTTTCTCTACTGAGTCCGCCACAGCCTAATTAATGATGGCCTGCAGATCCTGTGAATGCGGAGGCGACACGGCCATGATGATACTCCTAGACGGTGTAATCACCTGTAAATCAAGAAAAAAGGCAGGTAAGAACCCCCAAGAAGGTGCGACCTCCTGGTCAACACCTGCGAAGCTTAATTGGGGCTCACCCAGAGAAAAAGTGCTGAAAAACAGCTAAGGGAAAACCCAAATAGCAAGTGGAACTGTTTCCCACAAATGTAACCAATATGGGCACCCCCAGTCGCACTTAGCAAGGGATGAACTCAGAGGGAAACGTTCAAAAATGTTTTGGAGCATATAATATGGGGGCTCACCCCTTTCCAACTGCAACCCCAAAATCTAATAGTATAACCGGGGGCTCACCCCAGACAAATAGGGCTTCCACATCTGCAGATGCACCCAGTGTGCTTGAAAAAGAGTGGGCCTAGGCTTTACCATTTTCCTTTGCCAGGTTGGAGAGGTTTTTGGACTAATGGTTAACAGAAGCACCTTGTTCACCAATTAAAAGACCACAAACCAAAAAAGCCCTCAAACAATTTTCTTTATTCACCATCAGATTCCTCTAACGATGAAGGTGAATTGGCTTGTAACAGTTCTGAGTCCCCTCTTATCCACTGGAGAGGGTTCCATAGTAGAGGACTTAGATTCAGAATCCATGGATTCTTTAATTAAAGCTATTGTAGATGTCCTGGAAGTTTCAGATGACCCAAGCCTCTAAGTCCCCAACCAAACCTCATTTTAAACATAAAAATAAATCTGCTGTTATTTTCCCTGACTATGAAGACCTTGACAGATAGTGATGAATGAGTGTGAAACCCCAGATAAATCTGTAGTTATTCCCAAGAGATTTTTAAAGGTGTACCCTTTATCTAAATCTATGGTTGGACTTTGGTCTAAACCTCAGTTGACCTACTGTTTCCAAGTTATCCAAACATGGCACTATTCCTATTCAAACTGCAGCAGAGCTTAAAGCGATAGTAATAGATCGATTTAATGACATTTAATACTGTACATCGTAAAAAAATAAATGTATTTCTCCCAGTCCGATCTCATATAAGCTTACAAAGTTCCCCCTTCCCCCCCCTTGCACTGACGTCACTGTCTAGGAGGAAGACTAAGATGCTTAATTCAGCAAAAGAGGGTGTCAATTTCAGACTAGCGGGTACTTCAACTAATTCAAGAAGGGTTCAGAATGTTTTTTACAACCCTATCACCTCATGAGTTTTTCCCCATGGGTGGATCCTGAACATGCTGAAGTCCTTCCCAGTCCCTTCCCAGGAGCTGTTGTTCCTTGGAATGAGGTTCAGTACCCTACTGAGGAAGGTTTTCTTGCCAGAGGACAAGATCCTGCAGGTTATGCAGGATGTGCCTTAACCCCTAGAGTGCCAGCTACTTACGGCGTACGAGTGGACACAGCTGTACCTGCTGTGCCACGCTCGTACGCCGTAAGAGTGAAATGTGGTCACTGCATGCAGTGGCCGCATTTAAAAAAAAAAATGCCTGGCACTCGTGGGGAGGCATGAGGATCACTCCTCATGCCTCCCCAGTTATTGATCTCCCAGCCGATCGTGCTGGGAGATCAATAAACACAAAGGAGAAACGGAGTTTCTCCTTCCCCCTCTCTCCGACCCGAACTTCCGGGTAGGAGTGGGCGGAACCGGGGGAAGCCTCCCAATGTAATCGGTGACATGGTGACATGGCACTCACAGGGACATTTATTTTGATTTCTTTTTTTTTTTTTGGTAAGACCTCATCAGGGGGGTCCTCAATGAGGTCTATAATAAAAAAAGTAAACAAATAAAAAAAAAAATTAACCCCAATGCAGCCCCCCTTCTGCGGCACACACAGGGCTTTTATCATTACTTTGTTATCGGAGATTGTTGGGGGGTCATCAGGATTGGTCCTAATGGCCCCCCAACAAGCTCTGATTACCAAGTAATGCTAAAAAAAAAAAAATAACCCTCTGAGTGCCACAAGGATCCAATGCATTGCTTTGCAATGCACTGGAGACCCCTGTGACACTCACAGGATCACTGTTTGTGGACATATATATTTTTTTTTACTAAGACCTCATTGTGGAGGGATCAGGGGGTCCTGATGCCCCTCAATGAGGTATATAAAAAAAAAAATTAAAACAAAAATTAACCCTGTGTTTGCCACTGGGAGGGGGGGTCAATGCAAACCCCCTTCCTGTGGCACACACAGGACTTTTTATCATTACTTTGTGATCAGAGCTTGTTTGGTGGCCATCTGAATACAAAGTAACGATTAAAAAAATTAACCCTTTGTGTGCTGGACACCCTTGTGGCACACAAAGGATTTTTTCCCCCTTTATTTTTTATTTAGACCTCATTGTATGGGTTCTGATGCCCCCAACGAGGTCTACACAAAAATATTGGGGGAAAAAGCCCCAAAAAATGCACGTGCAACAGGAAGGGGGTCCAACGCAGTGCTTTGTATGAGGGGACATAAAGTGCACACTGGTAGTCACAGATCTCCCATACACCCTATCAGACACTGCCCCAACATCACCACCATCCTTGCTCCTCTGCTCATACCCACACACACTGCCTAATCCCTCACCCTCCCACACACTTTGTTACACTTGTAGTCACAGGTCCGCACGTACATCGGCTGACGCCCTAGCTTCTTTCATCTGTTAGCCATAAAATCACACATACACTGTTTGCTTTTCCATTTCTGTTTCAATGGTAGCTACGCTCTTGCAGCGTAAATTGGTATGTCAACCCAGAGCAGTGGGGTACCATTTTTCTTAGGCTGGCAAGAAGTCCTCGTAGGAAATCCCACGCTATTGAACCATTTTAGTATCTTTGAAGTGACTGATGTGTAAAACAAATGATTGGTTTTTTTTTCCTGTAGCACCACATTCTGGAAATAGTTGTGCCAACTAACTTAGGGGTAAAAAGGCAAGTGACCCCTCATTAGATGCAACAGATTATCTTCTTTCCAAAATGGTATGGTTTATCTACCTTTTCTTCAAAAGCCATTTTTGTACAGGCAAGTCAGGTTTGAGAAAATGTTAGAAACATCAGAGCTTGTAGTAGGTGTAGTTTTCTACTTCTTGCACCCCCTAAGGTAGTTCAACTCATACCAATGGGGTGTCGTTTGACTCCTAAGAGCACTAGCAAACAAATGCAGTTGAAAATTCCATGGTTTTCACAGAGCGCCATACATTTGAAGGGGCTGAAATGTACAAAAATGCAGTTGTTTTCCTATATCGCCTCCTTCTGGAAACATTTATGCACACCAGTATTGGGGTAAGAAGGCAAGTGACCCCTCATTAGATGCGGCAGGTTGTTTTCTTTCCAAAATGGTATGGTTTATCTACCTTTTCTTCAATTCTGAAGGTGTTATAGTCATTTTCGTACAGGCAAGTCAGGTTTGAGAAAATGTTAGAAACATCAGAGGTTGTAGTAGGTGTAGTTTTCTACTTCTAGCACCCCCTAAGGTAGGTCAACTCATACCAGTGGGGTGTCATTTGACTCCTAAGAGCACTAGCTAATGAATGCAGTTGAAAATTCCATGGTTTTTACAGAGCTCCATACATTTGAAGGAGCAGAAATGTAAGAAAATGCCTTTTTTCATTAGCGCCACCTCCTGGAAGCATTTGTGCATACCAGCCTTTGGGTAAGAAGGCAAGTGACCCCTCATTAGATGCGGCAGGTTGTTTTCTTTCCAAAATGACATTGTTTCTCTACCTTTCCTGCATATCTATTATGGTTATAACCATTTTAGTGCAAGCAGATAATTTAAAAAACAAAAGTGTCAGGTTTATGTATGTGTTCCTAGCACCCACATATTGTATGTTAACCCACACAAATGGGCTACCATTTTTCTCATGTTGGTAGCAGGTACTGAATACAGAAGGAAATGTTATGGTTTTCAAAGATTTTAGTATCTTTGAAGTGGTGGAAATGTAAAAAAACATGTATTTATTCCCATAGCGCCACCTTTTGGAAATATTTGTGCACTTCAGCCCAGGGGGTAGAAAGGCAAGTGACCCCTCACTTGATGCGGGAGAATGTCTACTTTCCAAAATGGTATACCTTTTATACCTTTCCTTCATGTCTCTAACAGTTATGAACATTTTAGTTCAAGCAGCCATTTTCGAAGAAGCAAACAGGTAGGTGTAATTATGTGCTTCTGGCACCCCTAAGGTAGGTCGACTCATTCCAATGGGGTGTCATTTTTCTCCTAAGAGCACTAGCTAATGAATACAGTTGGAAATTCCATGGTTTTCACAGATTTCCATACAGATGAAGGGGCAGAAATGTAAGAAAATGCAATTTTTTCCTAAAGTGCCACCTTCTGGAAGCATTTGGGCACAACAGGCTTGGGGTAATAAGGAAATTCACCCCTCATTAGATGCGGCAGGTTGTCTTCTTTACAAAATGGTATAGTTTGTGTAGCCTTTCTTCACTTCTCTAGTTGTTATAACCATTTTTGTACAGACAAGTAATGTTTGAGAAAATGTTAGCAAAATTAGAGGTTGCAATAGGTGTAGTTTGGTACTTGTAGCACCCCCTAAGGTAGGTGAACTCATACCAATGAGGTATCATTTTTCTCCTAAGAGCACTAGCTAATGAATACAGTTGGAAATTCCATAGTTTTCACAGATTTCCATACAGATTAAGGGGCAGAAATGTAAGAAAATGCCATTTTGTTTCCTATAGTGCCACCTTCTGGAAGCATTTGGGCACAACAGGCTTGGGGTAAGAAGGCAATTCACCCCTCATTTGATGCGGCAGGTTGTCTTCTTTCCAAAATGTTATGGTTTGTGTACCCTTTCTTCAATTCTGTAGTTGTTATAACCATTTTTGTACAGACAAGTAATGTTTGAGAAAATGTTAGAAAAATGTAAGGTTGTAGTAGGTGTCGTTTTGCACTTCTAGCGCCCCCTGAGGTAGTTAAACTCATACCAATGGGGTGTCATTTTTCTCGTAAGAGCACTAGCTAATGAATACAGTTGGAAATGCCATGGTTTTCACAAATTTCAGTACATTTGAAGGGGCAGAAATGTAAGAAAATGCCTTTTTTTGTCATTAGCGCCACCTTCTGGAGGCATTTGTGCACTCCAGGCTTGGGGTAACAAGGCAAGTCACCCATCATTACATGCGGCAGGGTGTCTTCTTTTCAAAATGGTATGGTTTGTGTACCCTTTCTTCACTTATGTAATTGTTATAACCATTTTTGTACAGACAAGTAATGTTTGAGAAAATGTTAGAAAAATTAGAGGTTGCAATAGGTGTAGTTTTGTACTTGTAGTGCCCCCTGAGGTAGGTGAACTCATACCAATGGGGTGTCATTTTTCTCCTAAGAGCACTAGCTAATGAATACAGTTGGAAATGCCATGGTTTTCACACATTTTAGTACATTTGAAGGGGCAGAAATGTAAGAAAATGCCTTTTTTTTCATTAGCGCCATCTTCTGGAGGCATTTGTGCACACCAGGCTTGGGGTAACAAGGAAAGTCACCCCTCATTAGATGCAGCAGGTTGTCTGCTTTCCAGAAATATATAGTTTTATATAGTTATTCCACTGTTTTAGGCTAGATTTACCACAAAAACCCTAGAATGCACATTTTAGTTTATAAAGTTGAAAATGTAATTTTGCGCTGCTGGTGATTAGGGCTCTACGCTAGCCATGGACGTAGGTAAAACTATACAAATTTGGTATTTTTTTACTCGGGGGACTCGGGACTTTTTCAAATAATTGAAACTTTTTCAATCAAGGTAAATGTGTAAATTTTCACTTTTTTTGTCATTATGACATCATAGCTTTTTGCACGATGTAAAATTCTCTTCATGTAAGGAACCACAAGAAAGCTCAATTCGTTCTGAAAAAAACAATATATAGTTTTCCATATTTAACTAAAAATCCACAGAGGAAATCAAGCCTAAACAGAAGGATAGCAAAAATGCTGAAAAGTGTCTGGCCTGCAGGGTACAGGAAATGGCCCAAGCCTCTGGCACTTAAGGGGTTAAGCTCTGGAGTGGCCCTCAGCTCTGGTCCGGAATTACCTGAGGGTTCTGGGCTGCCTAGAAGCGGTACCCTATTTTCAGGTGCACACCAGGGAACTCCAGAGACTTGTCATCCAGACGTGGCACGGGAATCAGGTTCTCCTGCATCAGCAGCTCTCCTTCTCTCTGGAAGCCAGACGGGATCTGCAGTGGTGGTTGCAACGGCACAACCTGGACCAGGGGAAGCTGTTTGTGATTCCAGAATGGACTGTGGTCATGACGCATGCCAGCCTGAGTGACTGAGGTGCGGTTCTGGGTCACCTGGGGATCTAGGGCATATGGACTGAGGAGGAGTTTCTCCAGTGCATAAATGTGCTGGAGTTCAGGGAGATCCAGTCACTATGGTCTACTGGACTCCTCAATTGAAGGGTCATCCAGTAAGAATGCAGTCGGACAACGCCATGGCCGTGGCTTACATCAACAAGCAAGGGGCACTCTGAGCCCCCCTGCCTGTTCCAAAGTCAAGTACATCCTGGGTTGGGCAGAAGCCTAAATTCCGGCCATCTCCGCCGTTCACATTCCAGTGGTAGAAAATGCACTGGTGGACTTCCTAAGTTGCCAAGACGTGGATCTGGGAGAGTGGAAACTCCATCCGGAGTTCACTCTGATTGTGCAGAAGTGGGATCTACCTCAGATAGACCTGATGGCCACAAGGAACAACAGGAATATTCCATTGTTTTGCACCTGTTGGGGCACCATAGAGGACAAGTGAAAATTCTCATTGATTTAAATGAGCTAAAGACGTCCCCAATGGATTGCTTAGTAATGTGTTGGAGAACTCTCTAGCACTTATGGGGTTGAAAGCCTTATTTCCAATCAATAGGAATTTTCATGTACCACTTTAGTGCAGTTGGTTTACTCCATAACTTCTCTTTTCAAATGGCCCTAAAATTTTAGTTCACTCATTCATAATGTCTCATCTTTACTATTGCAAAATTCTCCTAACTGGTTATCTGCTCCTAAGAGTTCTCAACTCCAGTCCATTCTGCAGGTTGTGTGAGGCTCATTCATTTGATTCATTCCTATTCCTTTTCTGCATTACACTGCTAGGCCCTGTTCATGTTTCCTGTCTTTTATCTCTCTAAGGTATGCTCACCTTCGTCTAGTGATGACTCAGATGCAGCCACCTGTCCCAGTCCAGTAGTGTGTGCTGGAAGGAAGAGGACACGGGGTTCTCACAGCTTCTCTAATATGCAGCATCTTCGGAAGAAATGCGTGAACGGATTTATCATGTTCTGTAGAGTGAACCGGAAGCCATATCTAAGGTACCCAGGGAAGTGAGAGAGAGGGACAGGAAAGAATGAAAGGTCAAATGAGAGTGGGTAATGATAGGGGGGCAGAGAGTATAGAATAAGAAAGGCCAGGGAGATAGTGTGTGTGACCTTTTCCCCTCTGATCAGTGCTCACCCTGGCACAGCGTCCACTACAGCAACCAAGATTTTGGCAGAACTGTGGAGAAAGATGTCAAAGCAGGAGCGTCAGCCATACTGGTGAGAGAGAATGGGGAGCTTGAGGGAGTTGGGGAACTACATAGAGAGAGATTAAAGGAGCAGTAAACTTTTTTTATGAAAAAATCTATATTGTAGGGATTTTCCTATTGAGTAAGTTAAGGGTACTCCCACCGCTGAGAGATTTATATTTCCAGAGTTATTATAGTTTAAACTCATGTATTTTTACATTTACAGTGCCCTCTAGTGGTCAAATTTTAATTAGTTTTCCTGTTAGATTCTAATGGAGAGGAAAGTCAGAAAAGTCAGAGATATAACAATTCTCCATAGAATGTAATAGAAACTGCTGAGTCACTTCCTGTCAGAACTATCAGGAAGTAAACACAGTAAATTCACTTCCTGTCAGTTAGAACTATCAGGAAGTAAACACAGTAAATTAACTTCCTGTTTATTTAAACTGCTATAAATTTTGAATAAAACATCTGACAGCGATGGGAGTGACCTTGTTTTATTCAGAAGGAAATGCTCTGTAAAATATGTTTTTCATAAAAAAAGTTTACTTCTCCTTTAACTAAAAGATCTATGGGGAGGTGACAACACAATTATTAAAACCTGCTGTTATGACCTAAGAAGTTGTTTTTTTGCTTGATATTGGAGCCTGAGTACAATAAAAATCCTATTATTACTACTTCAGTTCCTTAAATGTTGGTGACATCTTAGGAGACATCATGGCGTTTTCACCTTTTGAAGTCTCCCAAGATATCATTGTACTCAAGGGTGAAATTTTGGACTCTCTGCAACTAAACCATCTATCCAGCACCTGACCCTCAAAGGTGCAACACTGAAGCATCCACCACTATTTTTTATGTCACTGGTCCTGTTAAGTGATGTCACAAGATGCTGATGTCCACTAGCACCTCTAAGTAGGAGATGGTGGGGGTGAGGGGTTAGGTTCGACCTACAGAGGGTACCATATCACACCCCTCCCCTTTTATTAACATGGCTGGCTGGTTGGGGATGATTGGAGTTGTAGTCTCCTACAGCCAGAGGTCCAAAGATGAGCTAGCACTGTTATTTGCTATGTCAGCCCACAATAATGGTGGTATTGTTGCTTAAAGGAGAGCGGTAGAGATTCCTTGGTTTTCAAAAATGTCGGCATCTTTCAAATGCTGGAAATTCCTTACCTATACTGACGCCTTCTAAAAACATTTGTACACACTCTCCTAGTAGTAGAGGTAGACAATGAACGCCTCATTTCATGTGTTCAGTTGTGTGGCTTCCAAAATGACATGCCTTGTAGAAAACCTACATGTAAAATCACAAATTTTTTGGTGTTACAGAAATGCAAAAAGGTACAAACATAATATTTGCCAGTAAAGTGCAGAAGAAAACCCATTTCCACTCTGTAGTTTATCATTAAATTTTTAATGAAATTAAAAAACAAAGGTTTTCCTGTATTTTAGATAACATTTATTTCCTGTGGTGGGAGGGTATCTACAAATCAATGGAATTATATGAAAGTGCGGGTTCTGCCGAAAATCAAATAAACAGAAAGAGAAAACAAAGATGTACGTGTGTGAGTTACCGACAGTTACTAAAATGTTAATTTATAAACAGAAACAACTTGTAAATATTTGCTTGCGCCACTTGTTTTTATAATGCAGCACTCAAAGAGCTGCAATATAAATTATAGTTCTAAAACGCGTCGTCAAATCTAAAACAATATCCACTTCTCAGGTGATAACACAGGTCATAGCTGATAACACTCCATGAAGAATGTCAACCAATGGGACTTGTGTGCAAAAGAAAAGTGGAGTTTTTCTTGGCCAAACCAACTTTACCATAATGGAGAATTAAAATAGTCCCATTGAAAAATATGATTTTAAGCCCTTGATCGTTAGGGAGGTCCCCAACATGTTGCTTTGCAATGAGTTGAGAGTCCTTTAGCATTCAGTGGGTTAAAAGCCCCCAGTAACCATTTGAGAGAGAGAGAGGGGTATCCAATGCATTGCTATGCAATGCATTGGATACCCCTCTGGCACTCAAAGGGTTAAATTAAATTGTTGGGCAGAAACCGAAAGTGCACATACAAAACAAAAAGCAAACCTGCAATCCTCCATTGGTATAGTGGAGCTCAGGTTTGCTTTTTGTTTGGTATGTGCACTTTGGATTTCTGTACTGGAGAACTTTCTCATTCCTTGCTGCTATCCAGATGCCAGTCATCTGATATCTTTATTATTTTATTCACTAGATGTATGTATTATGGTGAGCTAGTGCTGTGAGCATTTTTCTGTTTTTGCTTTTGTTTCTTTAAATCATTGGGGGCTTTGAGAAAATGTATTTTCTATGGTGCAGTTGGTTTGCCCCAGAATTTCATTACTTTTCCTTCAAACGTAAGGCTCAAAATATGTCTTCTATATACAACAGAAGTCTCAAACTGCATTCCAGCGCACAGTTTAAATAAATCACTCTTTTTTGCACAGGTCATTAATTCCTAATCACTGCGTTAATGATTGACACCTGAGCAGAATCATGGAGATCCTTAAAACCTCTTGGGTCTCTAGGAAATCAGTTTGAGATCCATGATGTATAAAGAGTAAAATATCAGGATAGGAAGGAGTGGGGGATCCAAAAGGAGTTGGCATCAGATAATGAACTTTCCATTTCTAATCAGCTTTTTTGTTTCCCTCTGTATTTGTGTCTCTCAGTGCTACAGCGCACCAGTACAGTCTTTTGCATGGCCGTTTGGTTAAGCAGAACACCCCACAGCTCTCATGTGAAGATCTCGCCCAACCAAAATCTCTTTCTGTGCTGCTGGCGGAGAAGGCTGTGCGCCCCCTGTTCCTTTGATCATTTGAACATCCCCTTCATGCTTCTCTGTTATGTTCAGTTTTAGTTCTTAATAAAATGTAATTTAAATAGTACTCTGCCTCTTAAGGACTGTTAACTGTGTTGATTCCTCAACATCTATCGCATATTTTCTGTAATGTCATTGACAATGGCAGGCATTCTCTGCTCTGGGAACAGGGCTAGTTTAACAATGGGGTACAGAGAGCAGCTGTTCAGGACTCATTGGTGGAGAGGCCCCCCCACAGACAAAGAGAAATTCTGGTGAAAATGGATGTGAATGCTCTTTATCTTGTCATGGTAGGTATAAGCATTTAGCATGGTTTGTACCTAGGTATGAGTACACAGCATTGTATGATAATTTAAAACCTATTTGTAAATTGTCTGAAAAGTGGTCATGATTCCCTGACTACAGCTATCACAGTCCGGTAGCCCAGGGATTAATACTTATTGAGGGTTGGGTGAATGGCTCCTTCAGTTCCTTCTTTATTGGCAACTGAGTAATATGGTATCTGAGAAGGACAAACTTCTGAACTGCTCAAACACCATGTTAGTATGGCGGTTATGCAGAGCTTGGATTTCAGGGCTAATGACATTTGCTTTTATACCTTTTATATATATATATATATGTATATATATATATATATGTCTGTACTAGTTTTAAAGCCCGTGTACACAGACCAACACTGGTGGCGCTGCAGTCATGTGCAGTACAGATTGCCCGCGCTAAGGCTGATACGGAGCGAGTCACTCCGAATTCAGACCGTAGTCCTCTCTTCGCGCCTTGGTCCCAGGAAGGTGCACAGAGAGGACTCAGGTCTGAATTCGGAGCACCCCACTCCGTACCAGCCGCGTTGTGGGCAGTCTGTACTCGTATGACTGCAGCGATCTCAGCCGTCTCTACTGCGCATGACGGCTTCTGACAAACATACGTTAGCGAATTATTATATAGGATATATATCCTATATCTATATAAATATATATGTATTTAACCATTTAAGGACAAGAGGAGGGTGGAGCATGTTGCTTCGTAATGTTTTGTGCACTCACTCTGGTACTTAAAGGGTTAGGGTGACCAGATAGCCATTTTAATATATGAAGCTTGTAAAATTGTCATTCTGAAGTCTGGCACCAATACAGTCCTGCAGTGTGTTTATTTCATTACCAAAGAAAAACAGAGAAAACTCACAGCGCCAACTCACCTTAACATATCCTTACAATGAATACAACTTTAAGAAACTTATAAAGATAGATATATAGAAAGCAGCATGGAATGAGGGGGTTCTCCAGACCCCCAAACATTAGGCCAGAAACCCAAAGTGAAAAGACAGACAAGAAAACAATCCTGCACTACTCTATATAAAGAACTAATATGTGCCCTGTAATGGGCATATATAATAATTCTTGGTAAATTTACCAAGAATTATTATATATGCCCATTACAGGGCACACATTAGTTATTTATATAGAGTAGCGCAGGATTGTTTTCTTGTCTGTTTATTTCATTAGTGTCCTGCATTAAAATGGCGATTTGATCACCTTATATGTGTGACGGTACCAGGATTTGCTGGACCTTTTTGGGGTCCATGGTTCCAGAACCGTCATTGCTGCTGTCCCTCTTCCTCGGACGGTTGGAGCCCTGCTTCTTTCTGGCAGTTCTGGATACTCAGGCAGGAACAAATGAATGCTGCTCACTGATAGACTGGCTAAGCTAGTGAATTTAGCAGAACACCAGGTAGGGTATCCATGGGCCAAAACTCAATGCACTATGTGTGGCACAAACCTAACAGTGGCCATGCCCCAAGACACAGTATCCTTTCAGTAAAGTCTGTTGATCCACTACAAAAATGAAGCTTGGGAGGAAATTCACCTTTCAGCAGGACAATGATACCAAGCTTGAGCCAAGTGGCTCAAGAACCAAAAGGTGAATGTCCCTTAGTGACACACTGGAAGTCCTGATCTCAGTCCCATTGAGGATCTGTGGCACTATTTGAAAACTGTGGTAATGTGGTGCAAAAGCGACATCCAACCAACCTGAACAACCTAGACTAAATCTGCCGCTTGGACTCTGATGAAAGAGCCTTGGATCTCAGAAATGCTTTGGACAATTTATACCTGCTTTAATGAATTTTTAATTAGTAAATATACATTTTTTTCACCAACCACGTTCCTGTTCTCTGGATTATATCAAGAAAAGAGAGATTTGCATAAAGTCGTATATACTCAGAGCAGAGTGGGATTTATACCCCTGCTGGCAATATCACTGGCTTGGTCATATACAGCCAGTCTATACTAATGTGTTTATATTTTTCATATTTTTGGCTGTATGTTCACAGGTACCTATTTAATGCCCCAATTTATTTCTTTGCATTATATTTATATATATTTTCCCATTGGTTTCTCCTTTGACAAATACCTACAAAGTGCTAGGGTGCCCTGAACAATCCCAGAATATGTGTTAGGGGTACCTTGATTGAAAACAGATTGAGAACCACTGGTTTAAAATATTAACAGTGCCACCTGGAATATCATAGTAATATCTCAGCCACTTCATGACAATTTGGACTGTAATTACTTTTGATTAAAGCAACTGCAAGTCGAGAAACACTCTCACTTTCAAAACTCAAATTCCTGTGTGCCAATACCATTGAGAGCCATAATCTTCACATGCATCAAACGATCTTTACTGAAAAAAGGGCACCGTTTCAATGTGAGAGACACATTTTCATCAGGACAGTAAGGAAAACATCAACCCTCCCAATACTCTATATACATATTTCAAAACTCCCGCCAAGATCATGAGTGTAACATCACTTGTGACATCATCAGGTGTCCCCTTTACCAATTTCAGTGTACAAAAGTCCCAAAGTCCTTTGGGTTAATTTTAATGTATAGACAGGTCCTTACTTGGTGCCAGTAATATCAACAGTAGAAAAATTAGGACTAAACGATGTGCAAAATGGAAGGAAAAAAGAAAAATACAGACATGAAATAAAGTATATACAAAGAACACAATTCAGTGCATTGGTGGAATATAGTTAAAGGTGGAATGCCACCTACTGGTAATGTGCATAAACCAAGCTGCGATCAATTAAAAACATAACTCGTAGAGAGGAAGGACAAATTACAGGCATTGGGATAATGGAATAGAGAACAAATGCATTTACACTGTACTCCCAGAGTGTGCCCATCCATATCATTGTGGAGTATACCTTGCCACTGCAGTCACATAAGCATCTGTCTAGGGATCAAATAGTTAAAGAGAGAGATAGTAATATAGAACAACTTGGGGTAGTATACACATAACAACACAAATTGCTCTTAACAAAGGCGATAAGCGTTGGGATCTGTACCCAGAGGAGGCTTCACGTTTGTCCTTGTTCTGTCTCTCCTATTTTGTCATGAGTATATCTTTTGCACTTAATCTTGTTTGCAATTTTGTGTTAAGGGTTGTTTTTTCTCCTTTTGTTTTTCTTTATTATTTAGGTTGTACTTAGTTAGATGTGTATTATTGCACGTGCACACATCACATTGTGCTCTCACATGGGAAGGATTTTTAGGTCTGTAGACATATGCCTGCTGTTTAAACTGGTTTTTTACTGCTTGATTTACATTGCTATATTACCAGCTATATGTGAATGGTGTCTGATATTATTGTAATCAGAAGCTTAGTATTTTAAATCATGTATTATATTTTTGCAGGCTTCAAACTGGTTTAGCCTCCTCTGTTTCAATCTTAATTGCTTTTAACAAGTCATTCTTTTCATGTGATAAAATATATTTTTGTGCCAATAAAAATTACTTTTTTTACATATGTACTCTTGCTATGAGTGCCTCATTTATGGGACATATTGTTTTTTTGGGGAAATTGCCCTTTTAGGGCATCTTGTATCCAAGATTTGTTATTAGATCAATAAACAACCTGAGATCCAAGAATTCAGTTTGTTTCCTACTGTAACTCAATTCGAACCTTACAGAATTTGGCAATAGATTCAGTTCACTATGCATTGCAACGAGATAATCTATGCTCCCCTCCCACAGAAGAAGCAAGTCATCTATGTAGTGCCTATAAAACACAATGTGACCATGTGTAATATATTTTTTCTCATAAGAATACATTATTATATTGGCATGAGAGAGGGTCATGTTGGATCCCATTGCCGACCCAGTGAACTGAAGAAAGAGTTTATACTCATTTCTAAAGTAGTTGTGTGTAAGCGTGGTGTGTAAAAGATCACAAATTAATTCTATTGGAACAGGTCCAGTGTATTGAGACTCAGGTAAGTCCTTCCTTACTGCTTGGATCCCTAAATCATGGGGAATGATCGTATGAAGGCTGTTGTGTCACTGTGAATAATACAAGAGAAGGTCAGACACAGGAATATTGGAATAAACCACCTTTATTGATAATCACATAATTTAGAAATCCCCACAATACCCAGAACAGTAAGACGGGTAGCACACAGTCCACTACCCAGGGCTGAGCACTATGCCGAGGCCTGCACTACACTGAGCGTGACAGAGGTAAACATAGTACCTGGCCTATGGAACTATTAACTTGGTAGGAATCAATCTACCAGAGGTAATGCACCTGTACAGCATGGAAACTGTAACGAGGAACAGTGGTATAAGCGTGGAGACAGCACAGGTCAGATTACCACCAATACAGAGAGGCAGATAAGCCGGGGTCAACACGGAGCGAGTAGTCAGCCAGAGCCACAGGTCAGAACTGATGTGGGTAGTCAGACAAGCCGGGGTCAACACAGAGCGGATCTGAAAGCCAAGCAAGGGTCACAATGAGACAGAGCAAATGTAAGGAGTACTAGTAGGAATACCACATAAGGGCAACTAACACTAGGCCCAGGGAAGTTTAAATAGTACTCTCCAAGGCGGGAACCACTTAGGCAAATAGGAATGAGCCATATAAACAACACAACTAGCAACACACACCTGCACCCGTGACCACCAGGAATGCAGAAGCGCCAATGCCGTCCCTCCGCCGGATAAGCAGAGAACAGCAGCACAGGGGCAAATGGCAGCATGGATGGCTAGGACACTGTGATATGTTGACATCCATTGTAACAAGAATGGTATTATTTGAATGGTAAGTGATACCGCAAATTGCATTCAGAAAGTCGGTATTATGTTATACATATGAGGGCATTTTGCTGACTATTGGTTGGATCAAAGAATCTAAATATGTGGCTGTAGGCTGAGCGATGGAACCCGTAGCTGAAATAATATGTGTCCCCGGAGGCAGAGTATATGATTTACATTCAGTAAAACTAAATTAAAAATATCTCTCTCTATAGCAGGCGAAGGCAACCTGCAGCCCTCAAACTGTTTTTGGATTACAAGTCCCATCTAGGGTGATGGGAGTTGTAGTACAGTAGCTGCACAAGGGGCATGCCTAGGAACTCTCAGGGCTTGATTCTGAGACCCAGATCTGCCCAAATCACTGCTTATTTAGTCCCTAAATTAGTACCATTTGTACCAGAAGAGCAGATGGAGATGGAGAAACACTAGTCGAAACCCCGGAGTCGTAAGTTGTATCACTCAGTAAAGATGGCTGCACATGGGCAAATCAATACTGAATTTTAGGAGCATTTTAATGTGTGGGCACCCAACATTTGATGGGCGACCTTACCTTGGATTCCCAGTTTTACGGGAAGGAATTCGTTTAATCCTATGGTCAAATGTCAGGAAGGGATGAGGCTGTTCTGAGTGCATAATGCATAAATGGGGCTGCTTTTCAAACTAAAGTAGGCAGTGTGCATGAGCCTACTTTGTCCATTAAAGGGATAGTAATGCCCTCTTATAAGTTTATTCTATACTAGTGTAAAAACTGTGTACATGGGCCAAGGTCCAAGTGATGTTAAGAGGCCGGTCCTGCTCTGCGTCCTGCCGCTGACACAGTCATGCACTGTAGAGACTGCCCGAAAGCACAGAATGCTCCCAGCACATAACTCCCAGCATTCCGTACTCTCTGTGCTCCCAACATTCTGTGCTCCCAGCATTCTGTGCGTTCGGGCAATCTCTACTATGCAAGTCCCATCTCTCAAACCTTTATGGTTTGAGAGATATTCGCAGCTAAAGTCCCCCCCCTTGCCTGATGTCAGCTGTAAAGCTGACAGGAGGAGATCCATGTTGGCTGACTCGGGGAGGCTCTTCAGTAGAACCGAAATAGAGATTTTTAAAAATAACTACTTAATTATAAAGGTCTACAAAGTGTATTTACAAACCAGTCACACTTTGTAGACCGTTCCAATTAAATAGTTATTTTGAAATATCACTATTTTGGCTCTGCTGAAGAGCCACCGGCTGGTCCCAGGACCAGGATCTCCTACTGTCAGTAGAGCGCTGAAGTCAGTGGAAGGGGAGGGGGGGAGCGTTAACCGTGAATATCTCTCAAACCATAAAGGTTTGAGAGACAGGACTTGCTCCACATAATTTTTTTTTTTTTTAAATCTACAATATAGCATAAACTTGTAATAGGGCGTTACTATACCTTTAAGGAACAGAGTGGGTGGAGTTTGTGTCCTGCAGTCCTGCTAGCAACTGTCATGTCTACCTGCATGGACATAATAATAACCAGGATTGAATGAAAATGTTCTCTCTTGAAAAAAAGGCACAAAGAAAAAATTCATAGGGCCGTTAGGATTTTCTGCCCCTTGTATGGTAAGTGAGGGTTATTAATAGAAGGTGTTAGTTCTCCTTTAAAGGGATAGTAATACTTCATTTTATCTTTATTTTTGTTTTGTAGGCATTAAAAAACATGAAGAACGATATAAGTCTTATCTCTCAAACCTTTATGGTTTGAGAGATATTCACAAGCAAAGTTCACCCCACACTGTCTGATCTCCTAACCACAGGGACCCCAGGGTGATACACTTATATACACACCACACAGTCTGATCTTCTAAACACAGGGACACCAGGGTGATACACTTATATACAACCACACAGTCTGATCTCCTAAACACAGGGACATCAGGGTGATACACTTATATACACACACCACACAGTCTGATCGCCTAAACACAGGTACACCAGGGTGATACACTTATATACACACCACACAGTCTGATCGCCTAAACACAGGTACACCAGGGTGATACACTTTTATACACACCACACAGTCTGATCTCCTAAACACAGGGACACCAGGGTGATACACTTATATACACACTCCACAGAGTCTGATCTCCTAAACACAGGGACATCAGAGTGATACACTTATATACACACCACACAGTCTGATCTCCTAAACACAGGGACACCAGGGTGATACACTTATACACACCACACTGCCTGATCTCCTAAACACAGGGACACCAGGGTGATACACTTATATACACACCAACCAGTCTGATCTCCTACACACAGGGACACCAGGGTGATACACTTATATACACACACACCACACAGTCTGATCTCCTAAACACAAGGACACCAGGGTGATACACTTATATACACCTCACAGTCTGATCTCTTAAACACAGGGACCCCAGGGTGATACACTTCTATACACACCACACTGTCTGATCGCCTAAACACAGGGGCCCCAGGGTGATACACTTATATACACACCACACAGTCTAATCTCCTAAACACAGGGACACCAGGGTGGGAAAGAGGGACTGAGGAATTTGGATCTCAAAGAGGGACGCTTAAAGGGATAGTAATATTTTGTTTTAATTTTATTTTGTAGGCATTAAAAACATGAAGAATGATATAAGTTATCTCTCAAACCTTTATGGTTTAAGAAATATTCACAAGCAAAGTTTCCCCTCCCCGCCCCTTTTACCTAGTGTAAGACATCTCTTAATTGAAGATTGTCCCTCTGAACAATCTACCTGGGCACCTCCCTTCTGAGCAGTGTTAGGTCAGTAAAAGGGACAGGAGGGGGATACTTTATCATTGAATTACTCCTGAACTACAACTCTGACAGGACTGAAATAACACTCTCCAAAGTCCAAATACTATGATGATTAACTAGAGCTGCTTTTATTATGAAACATTACTATCCCTTTAAGAGGTATGGACACCTAATATCTCCTAAAGATGGACACTTCGTCGGTATGTTTAAACGATAATCATTTTAATTTTGGTCATCTTCCTGAACTGCAAACCCCCCTAGTCAATGAAGCGTTATCGAGACATTCCATGGTTTTATAGTAATACATGCAACACGTGGCTCTACAGCTACTGTTGGCTTGCAAATTCAATCAACTAGTAAATTATAATCGTTGTCTTCCAACAGCTTCACACTTCAAAGCCACAGCTTGCCTAGCCCACTCCCAACGTTATCCTCACTTGCTGTCATTTCAAATAACTCCGCCTCTTCTTGCCATTCCCAACATGGCGTTCAATACCACCATTAATATTTTGCCAATCTGAAGATGACGAACACCCATATGAGTGGTGCAGTACGTCTGACAGCCGAAACATGGCTCTCACGTCGCGTACCCGTAACCTGCCATTCTCAATGTGGCCGCCGGATGTCGCAGTGTGTCGCTCTCTTGCTGACGTAGTGACGGTGACCGGCAGCGCGAAGATGGCAGAAGGAGAGCGAGCAGCGGAGACCGGAGGAGGAGGCACCGTGAACAGCGGGGAGAGGAGCGCTGAAGAGCTGAAAGAGCAAGCCAACGAGTACTTCCGGGGTAATACGTCACTAGTAACTGAATATACCAGGAATGCAATGCACAGATAACACATGCTGCTGCTATATACAGCTGCCCGAAGTACTTGCGTCTGCATAACATGCTTTTTCTAGGCAGATGTGCTGTATAGTTTTACTAGGGCTACTGCATACATACATTACATACTTTATCCAGTCTATACATATAGCTGTGTGTACATGTATGTTGGGAAACAGGGATGATTAGCTTTCATTGGTTACCTGAAAGCTGCGAACTTTTACATTGTGTTAAAGCAACGTTGGCCTCTGAATTGAAGCTAACATATTGTAGCCTAGATTACTTCAGTTAGTATTAACGTGTCTGTCTTCTCCCACTCTTTAATTTGCCTGAAACAGTTTGATCAGATGCAACTATAAATGTATCCTGCAGAAAGCTATTCTTTGGACTGAATACAGCATGACACACCAGCTTACATCATGCATGCTTTATCTGACAATTATGGGGTGGGGCATATAAAGAAGCTTTTATTTATTGAATAATTTGCCTTTGAATATGAAGTGATACAGTGGATACCTGATGGCACTGAAAGGGAAAATGCAGATTGATATGGCTCTTTATGACTACATTTTACATGCAAAATTCTATAGTCTATTTTTGAAATCATGTTAGTGTTAAGAAACTGAAATAATAGCCACACTTGTCACCCTTGCAAAATGCAGAGTTCTCAATACATATAACTTAGCTTTGTAATGAGGGAATTTCAACCAGTGGCTCTCGAGCTGCTGTTAGAGTGCAGCTTCCACCATTGTCTATATAAGAATGACAGGCATAGCAGTCCACCAGTGGACAACATACTGGTTCTCTGGCATTGCTAGAATCTGTCGGTTATCACTGTTTTATCAAGTATATAGCACAGAAAAGATGCCTCTGAACATTTATGGGCTGCATATCCTGGTGATCTAGATCTGTTGAGAAAGGAACAGGGTTAGAAATCTGTGAAAAAATTTGCACCAGAGGTGTACAGCTAGTAATAGAATGACCCATGGACTGACCAATAACTTTAACACCTTGAATGTTAGAGACATAGTTAATCCAGTATAATTTTCCTTGACTGGCCTGCCAGCACATGGATCTTAAAAAAATAAATAAAAATGGACAGTGCTGGTCTTAATCCCAGTGCACCATATCTCATAAAATACCTCTAATTCCAGTGACATTCCACTGTGCTGTCAGTCCCTTTTGGAGCCGAACAGCTCCTAGCAACGCCTCCTAGAGCAGGCTGTGACTGACGGCGCAGGCGTCACTATGGAAAGATGTCTGAGCTTCGTCCTGCCTCTCAGTCCCAGAGTAGTGTCTCATTCTCATCAACGTGGTAAGAAATCTGGCGACTAGCACTACTGAGCAGCTAGTCGCCAGATGGGGAATTATATGGGACAGCGTTTTTGAAGGGTGGTAGTTCCGCTTTAAATGGTGCTTTTAACCTTGTAATTATTAAAGGTATCTGGTGCATTGCTTTTCAGTGTGTCAGAGACATATGTAAAAGCCCCACTGAAATCCATGGGAAGTTTCAGATGTTTTATTAATTTACACCAGGATTATTCTGCATTACTTTTGAAATAAAGCCTAAAATGAGAATTAACATGTCAGTGGTTGCAAGAGGATGATGGCAATTGAAGTCCAACATCAGCTGGAGGGCCTCATGTTACCCACTCATGTTTTACATACTTTAAAAGGCCTTGTAGATTAAAATGGGAGCCATCAGTGGGTTTCTGTTCATTAGGTGCTTCCTGACAATTGAATGCATCATACATATGTTGTCACCAACTCCGAGTATAGACTTGTGAGTGGATCTGGGTATTAATAACAACAGATTCCACAGCAACCCTATTAGACTGTGGTTGTCAGCTCCAGTGCTCAAGCACCATAAATCACAGCATGCCTTAACCCTAGCAATGGCTGATGGGAGTCTGCAGTGAATCACCCCTTTGGAACTCAGAGTTAAAGGGATAGCAATGTTTCACCAAAAAAAGCAGCTCATTATTTTTCATAGTATTTAGGCCGTGGAAAATGTTATTTCAGTACTGTCCGAGTTGTAGTTCAAGAGTAACTGAATGATAAAGTATCCCCTCCCGTGCCTTTTACTGATGTAAAACTGCTCACCTCGGAGCAGAAGGACTGTCTGGATGGATCACAGCAAGGGACAATCTTAAGTCAGCATAAGGAAAAACCTGTCAAAGGGGGTAGGGCTTACCTTATGCTCACAGTAAGAAGTTTGACCAGATTCCACATCTGAGGAGATGAGGCTTACACTAGGTAAAAGGGGCAGGAGGGGGGATACTTTATCATTCCGTTACTCTTGAACTACAACTTTGACAGAATTGAAATAACACTCTCCATGGCCCAAATACTATGAAGCTTAATTGGAGCTGCTTTTTTTGTGAAACATCACTATCCCTTTAAAGATGTGTATAACTAAAACACTGTTCACACCAGGGGTGGAGAAATAATAATGCTTGATAACAAGATATAACTTTTAGGTTCTGTCTAGTGCTTTTAGGAGAGGAAGTATAGGGGGTACATATATATTTTAAATGTCTTCAAAATTTAGGAACCTGAAGTTAAATTTTAGGAGCCTGGGCTTCTGGGATTTTTTTCACCCATAATTCAGTTAGATAAGAACAAGATTTATTTTTCTAAATTCAACCGTGTGTGTTAGAAAAGTACAGTGAAACTGTCTCTGATAAAATAGTATTCTGCATTATGGATAAATAATACATGGCTTAGAGTGGAAGAGGATGGAGATCCTCAACACATTTAATCAAAAAATAATTGAATTAGGTGATTTTCACAAAATAAGAAGGGAAGGTCTGATTGAAATTGGGAAGTTTTATGGTTGTTGTGTGCAGTATATTTGATGGAACAGTAAGGTTTCTTATTAAATGCATGAATCTTAAAGGGATAGTAGTGGTTTATTTTAATATTCTTGTCATTTGACCAGCTGGCAGCTCTTCAGCAGATCCGAAATAGCTCTATCTAGAAATAATTATTTAATTGGAATGGTCTATAAAGTGATCCTGGCTTGGTAATCAGTAGGAAGCAGTAGCTGGTGTTGACCTTCAATTAATCTTTATAGTATTTGTGCCATGGAGAGTGCTATTTCCATTCTGTCAGAGTTGTAGTTCAAGAGTAATTGAATGATAAAGTATCCCCCTCCCGTCCCTTTTACTGATGTAACACTGCTCACCACAGAGCAACTAGACTGTCCGGATGGATCTCAGAGAGGGACAATATTCAATTAGCATAAGGGAAAAACCTGTCAAGGGTGGCAGGGTTTTCAATGTTCTCACAGTAAGAAGATTGTCCCTTGCTGTGAGTTGTCTGGTCTCAAGGCCAGATTCCGCATCTGAGGAGAGGGTGCTTACACTAGGTAAAAGGGACAGGAGGGGATACTTTATCATTCAATTACTGTTGTACTACAACTCTGACAGTTTTGAAATAACACTCTCTATGGTCCAAATATGAAGATTAATTGGAGCTGCTGTTTATGTGAAACATTACTATCCCTTTAATTATTGTTGACCTGCACAATGCAGCTCCTATAGACCATCTGTTTGGCTTGAACCCCCAACACAGGGGGTATATGGTGACTGTTCTTGCAACCTGCAAAGTTTGTGACTGAGAGTGACATGTTTCTAGGTTGCATACCAGCTGACTGATTCCCCCCAAACAACTAATAAGAAATGTTTCGGGGGATACACAGTGCAAACACTGAGCTTCTTTACTGTGTAGTCTCCCATATGGAGCAGACTTAACAGAAATGTATTTTTCCCCTTTAAATCTTTGAGTGCCAGAGGAGTGATGGCATGACAGGTAACCCTTTGAGACTCAGAAAGTTGTGAATCACATGGCAAAGCAATTTGTGGTATTGGGTTTTCATCTGTGTTCCCTCCCATGGCTATAGAGTGTGTATATAGTCTCCTCCCACCAGTTGACGTAGGGACGAATCAAAATTGATAAAAGGCTCCCCCATGTGCTCGACGTTAGTCCTTTTGCCCTACAGCTGTAGTTGGGAGAGCTGCTATGCAGCTCCGATTACAAGTATCGGTAAACTTAATAAAGAAGGATAGCGATGTTGTACTCACTCTGATCTGGCCGCATTTTTGCCACCTAGGCCAGGGGGACATGGCGATTATTGCCTTCCTGAAGCCCTGACTCCACCAGTAGGTTGGTCAGGGAGCCTCACGTTCCTCTCCTCCCCAAGCGTTGAGCACGCCATTGTTCTAAGTGGAACTGGATATGACGCGCCTCTTTGCTCCAGGAACCCCGTCACAGGCTGGAATAGCGAAATGCTGTAACCAGTGTAAAAATGGATGCTACAGACCTGGAGGGATTCAGAGAGGAAGTGGAGGCACCTTTCTTTGCACTACACCAGCGCTAAAGAGGCAGGTAAGAGGCATTAGCCTGCATTTTATATCTTCAGTATAGTTTTCTTTGGAGGCGGGACTAGCATTCCAGCCTGACACGCACACCATAAAGAAGCTATTTAAAGGCCGCAGGGATAACTATATGTGATTTGTGTGGGTGGCTATAAAGTTTTATGGTTTTAACCTATTTATATTAAAAGTTACATTTTATTGGCATTATGTGGATCAGAAGCCCATGCTTTCAAAAGAGAAGGGTCCTCCAGACCCCAAAGAAGATAAATCATCACAGAATTTTAAACCTTGTTCAAGTTGTGCTGCTCAACCCATTTCAGACCCAAGTTTGCTTTCTATGGACTGCCTAAGAAAGGTAACAGGACAAAGCATGCAAAGATAGTTTCAGGACTTCCTTGTATGGATGAAGTCTTCCATGCAGGATACTTTTTCATCCATCCATCCAGTCATCATCAAAGAAGTGCCAGAGGATGGAAGACCCTGGGGAGGGTACATCTTCCAGAATGGAGGATGTAGAAGATGACAGTGGACCAGAATTATTGGCCTATTCCTTGGAGGAGGAGGAGAGCGAAATAATTGAAGAGGAAGGCTCCTTTAATACGGAGAAAATGGAAACATTCTTAAAGCAAATCAGAAAGTCCCTGGGGCTAACTGAGGAGCAGAAAGAGCTTAATGTCATTGACACTGCCTTCCTAGGGAAAAGGAAGCAAGTTCCAGTTTTCCCAGTCCACAGAATTGTCTCAGATATAGTTCATACTGAGTGGAGTAAATCAGAGAAAAGAGTATCCTTTTCCAAAAGGTTTCAAAAGATGTATCCTTTCGCAGAAGTAGAGATGATGGAATGTTGGTCCAACCCCCAGATGACTGACGCATCAGTGGCGCATATCGCAAAAAGACCCACCATACCAAAGGAAGATGGTTCATCCTTAAAAGATAATATGGATAGAAAGATGTAAGCAGCCTTAAAAAATAATTTACCGAAACTGATGAAAGAGGTAGCAAACATTAAAGAAGCTATTGGTTTCTCATGTGACGTTTCAATGAATGCCATCAGACTATCAGCCAGATCTTCATCTTTGGCAGTGACAACGAGAAATGCCCTTTGGTTAAGACCTTGGGGCGCTGATCCATCTTCAAAATCCAAATTGGTTTTGCTACCATTTTCAGGTAATCTATTATTTGGGGAACGTCTCAACGATATAATTTCCAAAATGACCTGGGGGGAAAAGCTCATTCCTACCCCAAGACTGAAGAGCTAGATCCTCTCCGCAGCGTTCATCTTATAAAAATCAGAGACAGCCTTTTCGCAATCCAAAGCATTTCTCAGCCTCAAGACTCTATGAACAAAGAAAGCAATCCTCAGCTCAGCCAAGAGGAAGCTTCAGAAAATATGGCAACAGAAAGCCATATAGAAGAGATCTTCCCTGAAGGTCTGTGGGCCCAGCTTCTAGCCCCAGTAGGAGGTCGGCTTGGGTCACTTGCCCACATATGGAAATCCCTAACAAAACAGGACAAATGGGTTTGGAAAAATCTAGAGGCTGGGTATCCGATAGACCTTCAGTCCAGTGCAATGAGGAACTTCTTCAGAAAATTAAAAATAACATCAACCCCTGTCAAGAAAAGAGCTCTGTTCGAGGCAATAAAAGACCTAAGCAGGGAGAGAGTAATAGAAACTGTACCAGAGAACTTCAGGAAACAGGGAATCTTTTTGATAATCTTCCTAGTTCCAAAGCCAGGGGGCTCTCTTAGAATAATTTTGGACCTGGAGAAGGTGAACTCCTACATAATACCAAAGAAATTCAAAATGGAAACAATTTTGTCATTCCTGAGAGCAGTCGTACCAGGGAGTTTTCTGACAACTTTAGACCTGAGAGAGGCATACTACCACATTCTAGTGAGGGAATCCCACAGGAAATTCCTCAGGTTTGCCATAGCGGATCAACACCGGCAGTTCACTGCTCTCCCTTTTGGACTTTCCTCTGCCCCGAGGATATTCACAAAGACTTTAGCAGTAGCCTTGCAGACACTCAGAATGGAGGGCATCTGCATTGTTCCATACCTGGACGACCTATTACTAATTTCAGAAACCAGCCGTCAATCGAAACTGGAAACCCAGAGAGCAGTCTCTTTTCTACAGCAATTGAAATGGTTAATACATCCAGAGAAGAGTCAGCTAATTCCCTCAAATCAAGTGATATTCCTCGGAATATTGTTTGACACCAGAAAATCCACAGCAACCCTATCCCCTCAGAGGAGGGGAAATCTAAAAAGAGGGATAAAGCAATTCCTAAGGAGCTTGCACCCCACAGCTCAAGATTTCATGAGGATCATAGGGACCCTAACATCATGTATCCAGATAGTCCCATGGGCATTTTCAACTGAATCAAGAAATCATTCTCCCTACTTTTCTGTAAATATCCAGAAACCAAGGAGGAGAGACTTTTCCATAACTTAGATGTGGTCAGATGTAGTTCTTCATATTTGGAAGAAAAAAAAAAAAAGGATTTTAAAAATCAGAATCACTGTGTGTGCTTTCAAGGAAAGAACAAAGGTCTTACCCCTTCCAAATCTTCCATTGCAAGATGGATTACAGAATGCATAAAAATTAGATACCTGGAAGCAGGGCGGGACCCTCGTAAACTTCTGAAAGCCGACTCTACAAGAGCAGTTTCCACCTCCTGGGCATCAAGAGCATCCGCATCTGCTGAAGAGATTTGTCGAGCGGCTACATGGTCTTCGATATCGACATCGACTTTTATCAGTCCGGACTGAAACGTTAGGATTGTAACATGTTTGAATAAAGATACATTATTTTTACTATAAAAGAGTACTCGGCTTTGTGGTTATCTACATTTGCATTTGCTTAAGCCAGTAAGCACCTGGAATACAAGAGAACGAGTGCAGCAACTTTTTCTAACAATAAGTTGCCCTTGTGCCTTTTTTCCTTTTTTTTTTTTTTTTTTTTTTTTTTTTAAGACAACATCTTCAGTCAGTCCCAGGTATCATGTCCATGGAGGCAGATATGACAATTGCTGGCAGTTATTCAAACTGAAGCAGACAGAGTATATGAGCATACGTAACACTTTAATCCAGGGGATGCATAAAGTATTGCTTTGCAGTCAGAGCGGCATGCATCACATTGTGAATACATGTTTTGTACCTCTCTGGTCCCTGAAGGGTTATGATTACCATGTACTGTAGGTGGAGTTAGTGTCCTGTGAACCTACCAGTAACTGTCATGGCCGTCTCCTGGACATGACCTGCAGGAATGATTGACTATATTCTTTCTTGAATCAAGGAGCAAGGAAAAACTCAGAGGATTTTGGTCATGGTAAGGTAAGTATGTGTGTGTGTGTGTGTGTGTTCAGTCAAGCAGGGTCGGCAACTGAATGGACAAGTAGGAGAGCCAGGGTTAACAGTGGAGAAACAACACTGGAAGTGAGGTACAAGAATGGCAAGCTGAAGAATAGTCTGTAACATGGGATCAGGGTTAGAGGAAGGGGAACAGGGATGAGTTTAACTCGAAACACACTAGAATGCTAAGATTGTGCGCCAATATGGCAAGCTCACACTTAACCCCTTAACGACCCTTGACAGTCCTGGCACATCAAGAGTAGATTTGCATTAAGGACCCATGACGTGCCAGGACCGTCATGGAATTCAGGGCTCCACGCGCGGCTGCACGCCGTTCAGGGAGCCCTGAACCACATACCGTGAAAAAAATAAATAAATAAATGGTCCGTGGTCCTTAAGTGACAGCTGTATGCACGATCGGCCATCCTTAAGGGGTTAATAAAAGCCAAGGAACAAGCGAACCCTAAACAGTCTTGAGAAATCCAGCAAGCCCACAGCAAAAAGGAAAATCCAGACAGGAAATGGACACAATAACCCCGGGCAGCAAGGACAGAATCTGACAGTGCGTGTGCATGTAGATGGACCTTCATTATCTGCTACAATCCAGAGGTTAGGTAGCATTGCGCTCGGCTGTTGATATTGTACGCCAACACATTGGACTACTACATGCTGCGCCCTTATGTTATAAACATATGTTATGCATAATCAGTACACCCACAGGTTGAATATAATATTTCTTTAATTCTGCACTGTTAACTCTCTGTACAAATGCACAGTGGAACATGGCTAAGGTGTCACACTGTGTAAGTGCCGCTGTATGACACTTGAACAAGGATGGACTATCACACACTGTGGATGGGCCTCTGTAACTATGTTTATAATAAAGCTTTTTCTTTAATTCCTCTCTATTGGGCGAGTTATTAAAATTGCTTGAGCACCTCATTTGCAGGTATAAATCTTAAGACCCTTTAACGATTTCCCTGTTTTAGTTTGACTGAAGTATTGTTCAGTTGCCCTAGTTCCAGCATAATTGTAAAAAGGTCTCCACGTTTTGTCTGCTAGCTCAGCTGATACATTCCTCACAGAATCGAGAATGTGATTAACCCACTTCAAGCACAAATGATGATTCAAGGTTAAACTGCCTGCTCCTGATGATGGATCTTATCCATAAAGAACAGATAGGAATGCATGTTAAATTAGTTCCTGTAAAACCTCTGCTTCCACCTATACTGGTTGTATTTGGAAATTAGTGGGTCATTGGCTCCCTTGTAGAGAGTGGTATGATGTATGATTTGAAGTACATGTGAAGTGAATTGGTGAGATATGGTGAACAAGCACCCACACGCATACATATATATGTTATAAAATTACACACTGTACACTCATGCAAACACCATTTCCCTGATGACTCATAAAGGTCCCTCCACTAAGGGGCAGGTCAGAGGAGGATCCAAGTCCCAACATTTTAAAGGGATACTAATGTTTCACAAAAAAACAGCAGCTCCAATTAATCTTCATAGCATATCAGCCATGGAGAGTGTTATTTCAATACTGTCAGAGTTGTAATTCAAGAGGATTTGAATGATAAAGTATCCCCCTCCTGCCCCTTTTACCTAGTGTAAGTTGCCTCCCGTCAGATGTGGAATCTGATCTGTTGACCGGACAGGTCACAACAAGGAACAGTCTTCTTACTGTGAGCATAAGAAAACCCTGCCCGCCCTTGACAGGTTTTTTTCTTATGCTCACTGAAGATTGTCCCTCTCTGTGATCCATCCAGACAGACATCAGTAAAAGGGGTGAGAGGGGGACACTTTATCATTCAATTATTCTTGAACTACAACTCTGACAGTATTGAAATAACACTCTCCATGGCCCAAATATTACGAAGATTAATTGAAGCTGCTTTTATTGTGAAACATCACTGTCCCTTTAAGTGCCTTGGTTCCTTGTGTCCCCCCCGGGGGGGGACTAGGAGACTTCTCTGTAAGTAACTCACATCCACACCTTTTCGTGTTTTAAATACGTCAGAAGGAAGGAGGATTTGAGACCTAGGTCCTCATATATAAAGAGAATGCAGTCATTTTAGGGGTGAACCAACTGCCGTATTGGGAGGGGGGCAAACAATAATTCCCACTGAGTTAAACTGGCCTTTTAGCTCTTTGAGTACTAGAGTGGGTTCTGAGTTGGAAACCTCTTTAGCAACCAGGGGTTTAAGTTCCATTTAAAAGAATGAGAATTTGTATTTGCCCCAGAATTATGAAATTGGACTGCTACACTTTGCTTTTATACATAAGTCCCAACATGTCATATGCTGAAAGAGAACTGGAGCAATTCTGAAGCAAAGCAACTGCACCGTTGGAGACCAAAAAAAAAAATCCCACTGATCTAAATGGGGCTTTTATACACAGATTGTGTACTAGAGGTATTGAACACATCGCATTAGAGATCTCTCCAGCGTTGAACATGTTAAAAGCCCCATTCATATCATTGGCAATTGTGGAATGGTTAGTTTCCCTATGGTGCAGTGCGTTATCTGCAGAATTGCTCCGTATGGCTGTGTGTTTGTACCTGTTGAAGACCTGACCATCTCTTTCATTCTTCTCTTCCTCAGTGAAGGATTATGACCGCGCTGTTCAGTATTACACTCAGGCCATTGCTCTCAGTCCAGACACCGCTATTTATTATGGGAATCGCAGTCTGGCGTACCTGCGCACGGAATGTTATGGCTATGCCCTGGCCGATGCATCCAGAGCCATCCAGCTGGATGCCAAATACATCAAGGGTTACTACAGGAGAGCAGCCAGCAATATGGCACTGGGGAAGCTAAAAGCTGCTCTGAAGGACTATGAGACGGTCAGCAATTGTATAATTTAGGAAATATTCAAACTTTTATTTCTGGGAAAAGTGAAAGTCTCCTGGTGCAGCTCAATGCTTAATTAGCTTATACAGTGTCACTGAAAGGCATCATCAGCAAATTAAATGTCCCCAACATTCTTCTTTAGCATATGAAAAGTCAATGAAAAACTTAATTAGCATATGCAGTGCCGTTAGTATCACAATTAGCATACATTAAGATATGGTACCAATTATGAATATATCCTTAAAGTGAATGTCACCTATGGACAACATCACATAAATAGTTAGGCTACATATCAAATACTATGAAAAATGTATTCATTTTTTATTTAAAGTTTTGATTTAGTGTAAATTTAACTTACAAAGTCTGGGCTGTAACTACTTCCGTATAGACTGCGGTTACCTGCTCTATAACTGCAGTCCGATGCTCTGCCTCTGCTCTCCTCCCTCCTCTGATGACGGAGGCTTCTGTCTGTAAGCTGGAGCAGTCTCATTGGCTAGATATAGATCTCTGCCAATGAGACCACTTCAGCTTACAGACAGAAACCTCTGTCATCGGAGGAAGGAAGAGAGCAGAGGCAAAGCATCGGACTGCAGTCTATGTGAAAGTAGCTGCAGCCCAGACTTTGTAAGTTAAATTTACACAAAATCAAAACTTTAAATAAAAAATTAATACCATTTTCGTAGTATTTGATATGTAGCCTAACTATTTATGTGATGTTGTCCATAGGTGACACATCCACTTTAACTGTACTACTGCTGGCTAACATGATACATAGGTAGCTTCTAATGAAGTTTTCAAATGTGTAATTGAATCAAAGGGACAGGTCCACTTTAACTAAAACAGGCCAACAGTGGCGGCACAGCAGTCATGCGCAGTAGAGACTGCCCATTCCGCGGGCTGATATGGAGCAGGGAGCACCGATTTCAGATCATAGTCCTCTCTGCGCACGATGGTGCGCAGGGAGGACTACGATCTGAAACTGGTACTACCTGCTCCGTATCAGCCACAGCGCGGGCAGTATCTACTGCGCATGATGGCTGCTGACAAACATCATTAGCGAATTATAATATAGGATGTATTGTAGGGTTTATCTCCCTGAGTAAAACCAGGGTACTCCCACTGCTGAGAGGTGTTTTATTCAAAATGTATTGCATCTCAGAGTTTGAATTTGCTTTAGGTGCCGTATCTCAATGGCCTGAAATTGTACAGTGGTGCTGTTGCTACATCATCCCATGGAGATTTATAGCCAACTGACCAGATCGGTCTATAGGATGGTGTAGCAACAGCACCACTAAAACTTTAGGCCACTGGGGTACTGCACAAGAAAAAAAAAAAAGTTTGCGTTCTAATAACTTTTGAATAACACACTTCTTGGCAGTGGGGAGTTCCCTTGTTTTACTCATGAAGATAAGCCCTACACCATATATTTTTTGGAGACCGTCTTTTGTGACTCTGTTGTCTTATATTTTTCCATCCATCCCTTTTTGTTTTTGTGTCTTCTCCTTCTTTCAGTTCTTCATACCACTGGTTGGTATTATTCCCCCACTGCTTTTCCCTGCTGTCCTTGCCATGCTTGCCTCTCACACACACTCTCTTTTCTCAGGTAGTCAAGGTTCGCCCCCATGACAAGGACGCTCAGATGAAGTTCCAGGAGTGCAGTAAGATGGTTAGGCAGAAAGCTTTTGAACGAGCAATTGCTTGCGAACAGCACAATCGATCTGTGGTGGACTCGCTGGATATCGAAGGAATGAGTGAGTGGAGGGGGAAGAGAGGATGGGAGAATTGAAGGTTATTGTGGACTGTAATGACAGAGGTACACAGATGGTAATGTACTAAGATGAACTGAGCGAAACAGCTGCACTGCAGGGAATCCGTAAAAAACTTAAATTTCAAATAGGTCATCAACGCTTTTGCCTCATTTACATAAATGGGAAGTTGGAGAATTTTTACTTCTACCTTCTGGTGCAGTTGGTGTCCTCCAGAATTGAACAAAAAAGGGCTTTGTATGAATAAATCAGGTTTAATTTACACACAAAACTGGCGCTACAAACTCGCCACAAGTAGTCATTGGTGAGAAAGATATAGTTCGAATTTATGGTTAGACGTTCCAGTCAGTTCAGATATAAGTTTGTATAATACAAAATGAAGAATACAATGTAGGATCCAATGTCAGTATAATGTCCGCCTGTAGTTCCTATAACCTAGTAAGAATATGATCTAATTAATCCCAAGTGGGTCTTGGTTTCTAGGAGTGTTGTAGTGCCTGTAGTCCCATATGTCTTAGGTACTCCGACATCACGTCACATGCTGCAGGTTAACCCCATTATCAGTCATTATCAGTCTGTTCCTGATTTGCAGTTATGTTGTTGACTTTTATGTGTTTGCACATTAACATATATACTCCACGTAGATTGTGCATGTGGCGCTGTCCTTCCCTTACTTGTTCCTCCAGAATTAATCCAGTTATTCTTAGTACATCTGTCACACCAAAGGCAAACTAACATTTAGCAATTCTGGGACAAACCAGTTGAATCATAAGGAACAAATGAAAGTTCCCAAATTTCCTTTGACGTTTGGATTTAACCACTTGAATGGTAGAGAGGATTTCTGTAGCAGTCAGGGGGTTAAAAGACCCGTTTGAATCAATAGTGATTTGGGGAATTTTCATATGGGCAATATTTTGTACTTGCAGATAATGTAACTGCTTTCAAAAAAGCAATGGATGCCTATCTAGCACAGAACAATATTGAAAATTATGACATACTAGTTTAAAAGTCCGTGTACACGGGACACAGTACCACCCAGCAGCCTCGGCTAGTGCTCGGAACCTCTCTGCTCACTACCCGCACTGCAGTCATGCTCAGTACAGAGTGGCCAAACGCGCCATGGCTGATACAGAGCGGGGCGCTCCGATTTCGGACCAGCGTCCTCTCTGCGCACTTTCCTGGGACTGCTTGGTCCCAGGAAGGTGCGCAGAGAGGACTACGATCCGAATTTGGAGCGCCCCGCTCAGTATCAGCCACGGCGCGTTTGGCCACTCTGTACTGAGCATGACTGCAGCGTGAGCAGTCTCTACTCTGCATGAGGGCTTCTGACAAACATCCTAGCGGATTATTAAATAGGATGGCTTCAATTCAGATACAGTGGTAATCCAGGGAACTGTCTGACTTCCATTTGGAGTCAGGAAGGAATTTTTTTACCCACTTGGGGCTAAATTGGAAATGGCTTCAGAGGGCTTTTTTGCTTTTCTCTGGATCAACAGGGGTGTTTTTGGCATGGGCTGGACTTGATGGATGCATGTCTTTTTTCAGCCTCATTAACTGTTACTATGTTGCAATTGATTTCCTCCAGAAGTTCTACATTTTATATCCCTGGATTAGGTGCCAAGAGGGGAATATTCACTATATTTTGAAAGTCCTAATATGTGCTATTTGCAAGAAACATAATAATGCCTTGATGCTGAATAGCGCATGCTCCTACATTTACGGCAAAGTTACCACATGAGCCTAAATTAACGGAAAAGTTAGCCAGACATATGAATGTTTGCCATCTGCTTTATTGAATTAGGCTCAATCACTAATCCTCACGCAAAATGGTCGATATTTTAGCCACACCCACTTTTTAAAACCCATTCGATAAAAAAAAATTAGCAAACAATTGCTAATTCAGAAAAAACATGCTCAATACAGTAATATTTTGGAGCTACTCATTTTGCCATCAAAAGCTCAGTAGTAATTGCACATGTTTCTTGCATTCCGTTTTAAGTCATAACTTTCAAAAAACCCCACTTCCTCCGTTTGCAGCCATAGAAGACGAGTACACAGGCCCTCAGTTACAGGACGGGAAAGTCACCCTGGATTTTATGCTGGAATTAATGAAATTCTATAAAGACCAGAAGAAGCTTCATCGGAAGTGTGTATATCAGGTAAAGCCACTTACACTTCTGATCTACGGAATGTAGATACTAGTGGGAGAGGCCAAGCTTTGCTTGTGTTGTGCCTGCAATAGTTTCCGAAGTCAAAATTTAGGGCAGTGTTTTCTATTGAAAATGGGAGTAAATCTGGAACAAACAAAGTGCTCTGTAAGGGACAAATAATTATACGCAATTCCCATTGCATGAAATGATGTTTTTAGAGATGCGTTGGAGACCTCTCTAGCATGGAAGTGGTTAACAATCACATTTAATGCAATGGGGATTTTTAGCTCTCTTTGTAGTGCAGTTAGTTTGCCCCAGAATTACCCCAGTTTTCTTTTGAAAATATGGCTCTTAGACACACACAGCCCTGGTATGTTATGACTTAGTGGCGAGTAACTTTTCAGGTCTGGCTAATAGCAAGGAACTTCAACTTTTAAGCCATGATAGATTATATATACATACACATACATATACATGCCCGCACACCTCGTACACCCCAGTTAAAACATGCAGTTGGTGGGCCCATACCAGGGTATCCTGTCTCTGGACTACACACTGCAGGGCTCACTAGGAAAATCCCACCCCACATCTCTGTAGTATGCAGGGGATAATTGTGAGACGGATCTCCTCCAATCTGTAAAAGTCTGCATGCATGTGTGTGTTACAGATCCTGGTACAGGTGAAAGAGATCTTGTCTCAGCTCCCCAGTCTTGTGGAGATCACTCTAGAAAAGGTTTGTATGGATTCTTTTACTTGTGTTCTTGCACTTCAGTTTACCCCCTTTCTAATCTCATTTGATCTTTCTTCTCCCCTTGCTTCCTGTCCTTTCTTGCATCCCCCCTCCTCCCGTTTGTTCTGTTTCCACCTTTCTCTTTCATTCTTTCTCTCTCTGCAGTCTCATCCTTTCTCTCTGTCGGTCTCAGTCTCAGCAGGTAACAGTCTGTGGAGACACACATGGTCAGTTTTACGACCTAATGAACATTTTCCATCTCAACGGTCTCCCGTCTGAGAGTAATCCCTATGTATCCTTTTCTGATTCACGGTACCGGTGGCCCCTGAACTTCTTGATACCAGGACCCTGATGTTTCATATCTGGCAGCTCTGTTCTGCATTACCTCTGACCTCCCCATCCCGCCTTTGTCACGTAGAGGAATGCGTTACGCTCCCCTCTGGCACTCAAAGGGGTTAGTTAAGCCCAATCCCTTCTGCTGTTTGTGACACACCATTGTTATACTTACTTCCCCGATGGGATTTTCTTTGTTTTTACAGACAGACTTTTTGTCATTTCTTATATTCTTTCCCTGATAAAGGGGAACTTTTCCTAATAATAACCTTTATTATGGGCAAAACATCCTATTGGCCTCTTCAGTCGATTCCTGGTGTCCTTTATGTGGAGGCGAACATGACCGTTGTCGGTATTTATTAATATTATTTTCCTTCCAAGCTGAAGTAGGCAAAGTACATGAGCCTGCTTAACCCTTTAAGGGATAGAGGTTGTGCAATACATTAATTTGTCCTTAACCCTTTGACTGCCAGAGTGCAATGCCTTAGATACTTCTGTGGCACTTAAAGGGTTAATATTACCATATGCAGTGAAGAGCATTTGATGTCCTGTGGTTCTGCCAGTAACTGTCATGGCCACCTCCATGGACATACATCCGGGACTAAGTGACGATGTTCTTGCTTGATCAAGGGCCACATGCCGCTACAATTTTCTGACCAGGGTTGTAGTTATTAGGTTATGTTTCTACGATAACCCTTTGAGTGCCTTGGAGTGCAACACGATATAGAGCAATTGCACATCCCTATGGCACTCAAAGTGTTACCCCTTTGAGTGCAAGAGGGGTGCCTAACACATGTTTTTGCATCCTGTGACATCATGGTGTTTGTGTGACCCTGTCATCCCCTCTTCTCTCTCCTGGTTGTCTGACACCGTTTCTTCCCTCTACTGTTATTTATTTTTTTTAACAGTATAATCGAGTCTTCTTTATATATATCTATACAGATCTTTAGCTTTATAAGAATGCATAAGTTTGCCGTTTTACTTCTATTCTATAACAAAGATTTCTTTACATGAAGCGGTCGGACAGATTGTGACGAGGGACAATTTTCTTTCAGCATAAGGAAAAACCTGCCCTCGTTCGTGAAGAGAGCAGGGTATTTCTTACACTGAAGGAAAAAGGATTGTTCCTCGCTGCGATCTGTCTGGTCCGATGCCTGTATTCCAGATCTGAGAGGAGGTGTTTCATGTGGGGTGGGAGTCGAAACTTTATTATACAATAAAAGTAAAACGTCAAACGTATGCATTCTTATAAAACTACAGATCGGTATAGAAATATAAATATATCAATATATACCAAAGAAAAACTAATGGGGAGAGCATTAGACCAATATTCAATATTAAAAGGTAAGTATACTAAAACACTCTATATACTGTGTTTATTGATAACAAATCAGTAAACATATTTTTATACCTACACATTTATAGACTAACAGTGATCTCACTGAAAAATAACGTTACTCCTATTAAAGGAGCTCAAAAAATGTAGTAATTTAAAAAACTAAAAAATATATATATCAACAAAAAATAAAAATCATAAAATTGAAAGTCTCGTGATATATAGCACGCTCAAAGATCCATGATGCATTCAAATCACATATTACATAGGTGTTTATTGAATGATTCAATAAACACCTATGTGATTTGAATGCATCATGGATCTCTGCGCATGCTTCTCCCACTCCTTGCCTTGTATGTATTCTACTTATTGGATTAGCACCCGGACCATAAGGAGAGAGAAATGGTACTCAGCCTACGCTATCGTAGAAGAGACAGCACTCATCAGGGAATTTTTCAATCTTAGTTATTTATTCTATCATCTGCTTCCATATACAAACGTTTTCGGTCCCTAACGGACCTTCATCAGGGTTACCAGAATATTCAGCTTAGGCTGAGTACCATTTTTGTTTATCCTATATGGGACGTGCACCTTGAATTATTACTTATCTAAAATGAGTGCCACTGCCAATTGCCGTTGTTTTTATATATAATATATATATATATATATATATATATATATATATATATATATATATATATATATAATATGACTCGAGATTGTTGTAAAAATGAAACATTGCTATTCTTTTAAATGTTTTTAACCCTTTGAGTGCCAGAGAGGAATCTAGTGCATTGGAGAGCAATGCATTGGAAGCCTCTCCAGCACTTAAAGGGTTAACTCATTGAATACTAGTGGGCTCCAACGCATTGCAGAGCAGTTGTGCAGGAGGCCTCTAGCATTAAAGGAATTGAAAGCACTGCTGAACCCTTTGAGTGCCAGAGGATTGTGCAACGCATTGAGAGGTAATGCGTGGCACACCCAACTGGCACTCAAAAAGTTAAATCCATTAAAATTTTCATGTCCCCCAATGGTGCGGTTGGGTTGCTCCATAATTGCAGAGCTTTAGCTTTATGCATAAGTCCCTTAAAGGGATGGTAACAATTCATACTCAAAAACAGAAACTGCAGGGTTTATCTTGCTGAGTAAAATAGGGGTGCTCCCACTTCCGAAGGATGTTTTATTCAACTGTTATTGATGCACCCGAAAAAATGTAAGCTTGAACAATGTCATTATGGCCTAAAATGTTACATTGTGCTGTTTCTGTAGCAGTCTATGCAGTTTTATGGGCAGCTGACCAGAGCAATCCATAGAATGCTGTAGCAACAGCGCCACCACAGAAATACTGCACCCAAAAAAGTGCAAGTTTGAGCTGCAGTAACATTTGAATAAAACAACTTTCGGCAATACGTTCCCTCTAATCTCTCCTGTCTGTCGTCTTTCATTACTCATTCCTTATTCACCCACTGATTCTTGACCTTGTTACACCCTCCTGACTTTTGTGTCCTTTCTAACCCTTTGAATGCCAGAGGGGTACGCAATGCATTGCTTTTAAATGCGTTGCGTACCCCTCTGGCACTCAAAGGGTTAATGACATCCTACCTTCCCTATACATGTGACCCTGTCCCTCTGAAATGTCATCCCCCTCTCTTAGCTTGAGCACCCTTCCTTCCCTGGTGGTATTGTGTTTTCCTGAGCTCCTGCAGATATTTAATGGTGACTTTGTGGATCGCGGTTCATTCTCAGTGGAAGTTATAGTGACGCTCTGCGGCTTCAAACTACTTTATCCAGCCCACTTCCACCTGCTCAGAGGTGAGAGTCATACGAACATCACAGTGTAGCCATCGCTCATTAACATAACCACACCCCCTCTGAGTGTTCGTCTTCATCCTCCATTGGCTGTTATGTCTTCATCGTGTCCTAACATTCTAATGCTGAATTATAATAACTGTCCTTTTCACAACTCCATTTTCTTATTGTTTCCTTTAGTGACCCCACATAACCTTAGTGTAAATGTTCTATCATTGATCGTGAAGTCTGGCAAAAAGCTAACGTTTAAAGGAACACACACTCCAGGGTGCCAAGTAGTATAGCTAGGGGCATTAGAAGTAGTCATGCCACTCTACAGATCTCTAGTTAGACCTCACCTAGAGTATTGTATACAGTACTGGAGACCCCATCTCCAGAAGGATATAGATACTGTAGAGATAATTCAGAGAAGGGCTACTAAAATGGTGACTGGTCTACAGGAAAAGAAATATCAGGATAGACTAATGGATCTGAACATATATAGCCTGGAGGAGAGAAGAGAGAGGGACATGATAGAAACATTCAAATACATGAAGGGATTCAACAAAGTGCAGGAGGGAAGTACATTTCAAAGGAGTAAAAATGTTAGGACAAGAGGGACAGAGATTTAGATATAATGTAAGAAAGTTTTACTTCACTGAGAGGGTAGTAGATAAGTGTAATAGACTACAAGTAGAAGTGGTAGACGTTAATACAGTGAGGGAATTTAAGCATGCATGGGATAGGCATAAAGCTGTCTTGAACATAAGATAAGACCAAGTACCAAATAGGGTTTGAGGTTTTAACAGTAGGAAAATGGGCAGATTAGATGGGCCGAATGGTTATCTGCTGTCAAATTCTATGTTTCTATTTCTCTATAACTTGCCACTCCTCTAAATAATCTTAATGACCCTTATGACTGTTGCCCTTTTGCCTTTGTTCAAGTAATAATATCTGAGGTGCATCCTGGATGTCATACCCATGGAAGTGGACATGACAGTTGGTAGCAGGATCTGTGGACCTCAAACTCCACCCACTACACATAGTAATCTGCTGCTCATCCAATCTTCCTGCTTTGGATTGAGGGTTGGGGGAGGGGCAAAGGATTCACTAGGTGTAGGGTGAGGTCTAGTAGCCCTGCTAGCAGCTGTCATGTCTGCTTCCATAGAGGTAACAGCCAGTATTGATTTGAAGATATTATTTCTTGCACAAGGGCATTTAGGATTTTCTGGCCATAGAGAGTTAAGTGTAAGTGTTATTATTAAGGGGTGTTAGTGTTTGTTTTACCCATTATTATCTTTCAGACTCCATCTTGTCTCTAGGTGCTGTGTTACTCTTCCCTTCTCCTCACACTCTTCTTTTAACCTTTGAGTGCTGGAGAGGTATCCAGCGCATTGCAACACAATGCGTTGGATACTTCTTTGGCACTCAAAGGGTTAATGTAAATCCCCAACTGTTAAAAAGAGAGATTATTTCACAATGGGAAAGAAAAAACTTTTATTAGGGATTTTCCTGTTGAGTAATGTATTAATACCCACACTGATGGGAAATGCTTTGTTCAAAAGTTACTACAGCTCAGAATGTCACTAGGTGTCAAATCAATTGCTATAACTGTGTAGGGAAATTAGTCTATGGCTTAAACTCTCATAGAATGCAGTTGGAAAGAAATGCAGTTTGGACATGTGGTGGTGCTGCTGCTACTAACGAATTTTAATTAAAAATAATGTTTGAGCTGTGATCAGTTTTGAATAAAGCACTCCTGGGCATTGGGGGTAACCTTGATTTATCACCAGATAAAGACAACAGTGTATTAGCATATTGTATAGTTTCATAATGAAACATTACTGCTCCTTTAAAGCGGAACTATCACCCCAAATCAAGTCCACCCCCATTAATGATTCATATAGCGATAAGCATCGAAATACTAATATTATCCAGCACAAGTACAGCTTTATTAAGAAATCCTACTTGATCCAGACAAACAGGCAGACATCAGCTCAGAAATCTTCCTATAGAGACATCTGCGTGTCTGCACTATCTGTCCATTCTTCTCTAGGAGGCGATGCATTGTACCTTAAAGTGGATCTATCACATATAGAGAAGTAATGCTCATTAGTTAGAGCATTTAGCGAAAAAGTTTAACATGTTACTCATTAAAAAAAAAAAAAAAGTTATCTGCGCAAAAATTGTTTAAAAAGTGCCCAGCAGCCTACTTCCGCTTGCTGCAGATTACCGCACAGAGGCTGCTCCCATCCCACTACCCTGCATCCTCTGATGAGGGAGGCTGTCTGTCTCTAAGCTGGAGCGATCTCATTGACAGAGATTGATATCTAGCCAGTAAGATCGCTCCAGCTTAGATACAGACAGCCTCCATCATTGGAGGATGCTGGGTAGTGGGATGGGAGCAGCCTCTGTGCGGCAAGCGGAAGTAGGCTGCTGGGCACGTTTTAAACGTTCATTTGTGCACAGATAATGTTTTTTGTTTTTTTTAAATGACTAACATATTAAACATTTTCGCTAAATGCTCTAACTAATGAGCATTACTTCTTTATGTGATAGATCCACTTTAAGGTAACAGGAAGCGACTGATGACGCAGGTGCGCAGATGCCTCTAAAGCAAGAAGCCTGCCCATCAGTCTCAGAGCAAGTAAGATTTCTTAATAACCCTGTACTTATGCTGGATAATAGTACTGTTTATAAGCTTATCTCTGTATGAATAATTATTGGGGGGACTTTATTTGGGGTGATTGTTCCACTTTAAGCACATGGTTTCCAAGATGTACATGGTAACATTGTTGATGAGGCTGAAAAAAAGGATGTGTTTATAATGTTCAGCCCATGCCATATTACCCTTGTTGATCCAAAAAGAAGGCAAAAAACTCCTATTGAAGACTTTTCCAATTAAACGGCAAGTGGGTAAAAAAGAAATCCTTCCTCACTCCAAAAGGAAGTCTGGTATTTCTCTGGATCAACATCTTATCTGCTTTGAAACAAACGGTCACCATTATCTGTATTGTTCTAAACTAGAAAGTTATCCATTGCTTTTATGAAAGCAACTACAGTGTCTGCAATCACTGCACCCCAAGGCAAATAATTCCATAACTTTACTGGTCTTGCTGTAAAAACAAATCCCTGCCTTTGTTTTAGTCAAAATTGCCTTTCTTCTAGTCTTAATAGATGATTTCTTGCTTTTTTTACCCAACTCTTTGAGTAAATGGTTCCTTAGTGAGTTGTTTGTATTGACCTGGACTATGTAATTGGTAAACATATTGGTCCTTACTGTCTCTTCTCTAATGTAAACAAACCCAGTTTGTCTGGTGTCTTTATTACTCGATCCTCAATCCCTTTTTCAGTTTTGTTGCACTTTTTCCATTAATCAGGACTGTCAGCGGTGCTTTAACCCCTTAAGGACCAGTGGTCCTGGGACGTTTCCATTCCATAAGGACCGATTTGATCCTTGCCGACGTGCCGGTACACGTGACCTGTTGCGTTTATTGGCGCGCCGCTTTGTGGCCTGAAAGAGATTGCTCCAGTCTTGGAGTGGTAAATTTTAGGCCCTATTTTTACTTACAGCGCTCCCGGTGGAGTGCTGTAAGTAAAAAGTATGTGACATACAAAGACCGTCATCAGTCCTTAAATATTTAAGGACCATGACGGTCATAGTACGTCATGTAGTCCTTAAGGGGTTAAGTGCTGGGACCTGTGTGACAGTCCTAGCACGTCAAGGTCCTTAAGGGGTTAAGAACTGTGGGGGGTTATGCTTTAAGGTTTGATAAAGAGGAGATGATGTCTCCAATGATATCACTTCTCCAGTTCCTATGTTATTCTGTGGAGCCAGTGCACTAAGATCACTCCCACTTGAAAACTTATCTCCTCTTTACTTAGTGCATCTTTCCGCAGGAGTCCAAAACTCTATATTTTAGATAATGTCTTACTAAAGATTTATATACAGGTAGAATTATATTCCGATCCTGTGCATCTATACCCTGTTTTATACAGGATAGTACCCTATTTGCTGGCCCCAGGACTGAACCCTGCGGCACCCCACTTACAGCTTTAGACCAACTTGAAAATGTTTAATTTACAACCTCTTTCTGCCATCTATCATTATCCATGCACTGATATCACCTCCAAAAGCATTTTAATTTATGCAGTAACCATTTGTGAAAGACAGTATTAAAGGCTTTTGCAAAATCCAGGTCGACTACATCAACAGCAATTCCCTTGTCCAGATAACTACTTATCCTTTCGTTAAATGCAAGTAAATTAGTTTGACATGATCTATCGTTCATAAAACTATGCTGGCTCCTACTAATAATGTTGTTTGTTATCACATAATCCTGAATACTATTGGGTAATAACCTTTCTAATATCTTAGATCAGCGGTTCTCAAACTTTCTAGTGCCGTGACCCTTCGATAAAATTTCCCAAGTTGTGGAGACCCCTAACAGTAAAATTATTTTTGTTGCGCCTTCATCACTGTAATTTTGCTACTGTTATGAATTGAAATACAAATATCTGATGGTTTTAGGCGACCCCTGGCAAGTCGTCATTTGACCCCCAAAGGGGTCCCGACCCACAGGTTGAGAACCACTGTCTTAGATGAATATATTGTCTCCTGAACCCCTTCTCCGCACATGATCTCGCATCCCTCGCTTTTGTCCCTGCAGGGAACCACGAGACAGACACCATGAACCAGATGTATGGATTTGAAGGTGAGGTGAAGGCCAAATACTCCGCTCAGATGTTCCAGCTGTTTAGTGAGGTCTTTCAGTGGCTGCCACTGGCGATGTGTGTCAATCAGCGTGTACTGGTGAGATAAACATTCATCTATACACCCTCTATCAATATTCTTACAGGGGTATTAGCAGGGTAAAAAGGGACTTTTAATTTAACTTAAGGACTTACTTGGGAATCAGTCCTTTTATATCAGTTTAGTGTTTTTGCATTTGAACTCTGCTGTAATCTACCTTGATAAATCATATGTCCCATTGGAATCCTGGGGTAGGTCTATATCTCTCTACAGCTAATTTAATTCAGACTGATCATATCTATTTTTTATTACGTGGAGGTGAAAACTAAATACAGATTTAAAATGGTTCACAGCAGATACTATACAATATATACAAATAGATATACCTGACTTCTTTAAGTACTTCTGTTTATACACGTAAAGAGCCAGTTATTCCTATAGGTGTCATTCCCCTTTAAGCAGAGATTGTGCCATAGGAAGTGTTTAACCCCTTACAGACCACAGGGGTGCATAATACTTTATGAAGCAATGTGTTTAACATCCCTTTGGTTTTTAAAGGGATAGTAATACTTCGTTTTAACTTTATTTTATTTTGTAGGCATTAAAAAAACATGAAGAATGATATAAGTCTTATCTCTCAAACCTTTATGGTTTATGAGCTATTCACAAGCAAAGTTTCTCTCTCCCGCCCCTTTTTCCTAGTGTAAGCCATCTCTTCTCAGATGTGAATCTGGTTGTATGACCAGACAGATAACAGAAGGGGACATTCTTCTTACAATGAAAACAATGAAAGCCCTTCCCCCCCTTGACACGTTTTTCAGCTTTATCCCTTATCTTAATTGAAGATTGTCCCTCTCTGCAGTCTACCTGGGCACCTCCCTTCTGATCTGGTTGAACAGGGGGGGGATACTTTGTTTGTGAATATCTCTTAAACCATAAAGGTTTGAGAGATAAGACTTATATCATTCTTCATGTTTTTTAATGCCTACAAAATAAAATAAAGTTAAAACGAAGTATTACTGTCCCTTTAACATGTTAGCAAAGGACTTACCTAGGTAGATGACCTTCAAACTACAATCTGTAATATCTATGTACTATTTTTAGGTGTATTTCATCTCTTTTGTAGTCCACATCTGATCTGATTGCAGATCACAGAGGTCTGTAGCCCATTGTTTGCTGAGAGAAGGTGTGGCCGAGAGGCAGGTTTTAATAGATATATCTCTATACAGGAAACTGCAGATATAATGCAGAGAGTATATATAGATATGGATGACTATTGTAGGAAGGGCACCTACTCAGGTAAATAAATTTATTCCTATGGAAAAGTTCCCCTTTAGAGGGATTGTAATAGTGCAATAAAACTTGAGCTCCAATTATTACTTACAATTTTTTTACACTGTACATTTTACACTATACATAGTTACAATTCTGTAGTTCAGTCACTATTGAAGCTGATATGATCCCCCTTCTTGACGTATCTCTGATATTCTCATGCAGGTCCGGATGGAGTGTGGCGATGGACAAATTTCAGTAAGCAAAAGGAAAATGCTGCCCTCCTTCATCAAGGGTGGTGGTGGGGTTTTCCTTATACTTACTGAAGTTTGTCCCTCGCTACATCCGTCTGGTCCCATGACCGTATTCCACATTCAATGGGAGAAGGATCGGGAGGGGAATCCTTTCAGCTTCAATAGAGATTGAACTACAGAAATGTGAGTAACTATATATAGCGCAAAATATTCCAGAAATTGTGAGTAATAATTGGAGATCAAGTTTTATTGTGCTATTACTATCCCTTTAAAGATAAAGATGCCTCGACACAAAATTAGAGATTACACAGGCTATTATGTGCAAACCACAGATGGCTAACAAGCTACCTTGCATTTTATTAAACATTTTTGCACATTACATTTTTGATTTTCTAATGATTGCAAAAGAAAAACACACCAAGGTGACATTAGGAAAGTGAGTCTTGGCTCCGGTCCTCGGTTGTAATTTTTAAGGATATCCCTGCTTAAGCACAGGTGGAGCAGTCATTGTAACAGAGCCACAAAGTATCCACTTGTTAACAAGGATGGAGATCTTTAGAACCTGCACTTTGTGTCCTGAGCACTAGCGTTGAGAAACACTGAAAAAGGGGATGAAATGTAAAGGAACCCATCCCCTAAAAACAACTTTGGTGATATTGGAAGAGCTTTTAAAATAATGTACACTATTTTCCTGACTATAACACCACCCCCTCCCTTTCTGGGAAATGTCAAATGATGTTCTCTTGAATCTTATATACAAACTAATCAACTTTTTTTTTTTTTTTTTTTTTTTAAATTCTTTCCCATTACTTTTAAAGGGATAGTAATGTTTCAAAATAAAAGCAGCTCCAATTAATTTTCATAGTATTGCGGTCATGGAGAGTGTTATTTCAATACTGTCAGAGTTGTAGTTCAAGATTAATTGAATGATAAAATCTTGGTGCTTCTCAGAGTCTGTGAAGTATGGTAATTTTGAGATTGTTAATTAAGGGTTAACCTTTTGAAAGAGCGAGCACATTACGTATCGCTCATAACATGGTGCATGCGATATGTCACCGTTCAGTGTGTCACCAGTCCACAGGTTAGTACTATTATGGTATCTGTTAGTTGGACTTACTGTCTGTTGGTTTAGGTTAGGGTCAGTATCTGGTAGGTTAATCATATCCGTTAAGTTAATATCTGCTAGATTAGGTTGTTAGTATTGTTTAGGGTCAGTCTCTGTTAGGTTTGGGGGTTTAGGTTAGGCTACTTAAGGTTATGCCAGGGCAACATTTTGAACAACATTTTTCAAGCTCCATTTTGACACCCGCATTGTAATGAACTCACTATCTTGACTCAAGCTTTTGCATCGGCAACATTTTCATAGTAAATGTAATTAAGGAATGCCGAGCAGGTATTTCCTGTATCAGCCCTGCATTACTACTTCCAATCTCTGACACCCAGTCCATGCTAGGCAGGTGGACAGTGCATTGCTGAGCAGTTAGTGAGGGTGCAGTACTAAGAAGAACAGGAACAATTTTGGGACAAACCAATTGCATCATAGGGACAAATAAAAACTTCCACTGATTTAACCCCATAGTCACAAGGGCTTTTTTACACTAGATGACGAGCAATTCTGGCCTTCTTAATATGCCTTTGTTCATCCTCTGTTCTCTGTTTCTCAAGATCACAGTGAGGAGGAGGGAGGCAGAGAACACTGACATTGCCTTTGTCATGTGGCTCCACCGGCACGTGATTGCTGTATCAGCGATCACATGTGTGGAGCCATTTGGGAAGGCTGAAACGGACTTGTTCAGTCTTGGAACAGTTAGTTACAGCCTTCCAGCAAGGATGACCGCATGCCCAGAGACTCTATGATCATTTTACCCATGACATGCCAGGACTGTCAACACAGAATTGCATGACCGTCCTGACATGTCACTTGTCATTAAGGGGTTAAGTGGGGATTTTAACCCCTTGAATGCTAGAGAAGTCTCAAACACATTGATGAGCAATACGTTGGAGATTGCTGTAGCATATAATGGGTTAAAAGCCCCATTTAAATGTATAGAAATTTGGGGGAATGATCATTCGTACTCGTATGGTGTAGTGTTTTGACCCAGTTCTTTTTAGTACATCGGTGAGTGGGGTGGTAGTGAGAGAGGGGCACATACCTTACTTTGCCCAATCCATGAAAATAAAGAACTCTGAAAGTAATTTTCAAAATTTAAAATGGCTATTACAAAATGAGTGATTTTAAAAGCTGTTTTAAAATAATGATTTTTTTTTTTTTTTTAAAGGGATAGTAATGCTTCTATTAAAGTGTAGCTCCGGGTCTTCTTAATATATATTTTTTTAACATCTAGCTCTATATTTAATTACTTACAGTAACTCTCTTCAAGCTGAAAGGATCCCCTTTCCTTGCATCACACTGTCTCTAAACGGCGAGGGGCAATCTTCAGTAAACAAAAGGATTTTCCTTCTACTTATTGACTGAAGATTGTCCCTCCCTCCGATCCGTCCGGTCCCACGACCTGATTCCAAATCTATTGGGAGGCAGCCAGAAGGGGCAGGGGAATCATTTCAACTTGAGTATAGTGTAAACTACACATTTTTAAGTCCTTAAATATAGAGCTACATGTAAAAAAAATGTAAAGAGCACTTGGAGCTTCACTTTAATAGCAACATTACTATCCCTTTAAGTGATAGGGCTGTCATAACATCTTGGGCGTGAGAAAGATCTCTGCTTTGGAGAGATCGCTGTCTCCTCCTGTGGTTAAAGTGGTCCCTTTTCAGCATATGCAGGTTTGACTATTTGTGTTTACTCTTTTCTAGATCATGCACGGTGGACTCTTCTCAGAAGATGGGGTGACCTTGGATCAGATTCGTAGCATTGAAAGAAACAGGCAACCACCAGATTCAGGTGTGAGGTTGGGGGCTGCTATCATCTTCTCCATATCTCATAATCCCCACCAAATCCCTGGCTTGTTACTGTCCTTCTGTTGCTGCCCCCTCCCTTTCAGTCTCTGGCTTTTCACTGTCCATCTATTGCTTCTCTCACCTCTTTCAATGTCACCTCCCAACTCAATCTCACTGTCCTCAAAATCCAGAATGGTTCTTTCCATGTCTCTTTCACTATTTAAAAGCCACTTCTGTATGATTCATCCACTCTAATTTATTGAAATTACACAACAGAACCTAATAATAAACTGACAATATCACAATCCTGCTACAGCGCTAATATAACCGCAACAATATTCAATAAACCTGATTTCTTTTAGAGTCCCTTTAGATAGTCCTCCACTCAGTGGTAGCTGCTGTTCCCTCACGAACGCCGGTACCAAGTTCTCCGAAATATACAAAAAAGAAGACAAAAAAAGGCAAAAGGGAGCACATAAATCTGTGTGTAGCCTGTAGGAAGATATAACACCTCCACCACCTTCAATTGCATGTGTTCTCCTTCACCGTGCCGAGTAACACCTTTTGTCATGTGCAGATGGCACTCACCTTTATGTGAGGCAGAACCAGCCTCACTGTATTAGCTCTTTCACTGGATAGCCCCCAGTGTCTGTTTCTTTATGAAGACAGATCTCCAGCTCTTCAACACTCCAAACCTGGATTCATATCCACCAAACACCTAGATCCTTGCTTGGTCTTAACCTGGCCCTCTATCTAGGGTCTAGCTTGACCGATTATGTGGACTAGGGTATGGAATTAGGAATGGGAGACACTGTGATATATCAAGTATAATGGTATTTATTTTGTGATTATCCAGTATAGAAAGTTAAAATATGCAGTAAAACAAGTTCAGTATCAATACAAATACCAAAATAAAAATAAAGCTAAAATGTAGCTCAAATATGGGACATTGACCTCTCTTAACCACGCAACTCGTTTCTGAGTTTACACTGCTTCATCAGGGTATATGTATGTTGTGAGCATCCCCAATAGTACCTTTTATATATTTGGCTTTATCCCCATTCTCCCACCACACTGATCCTTCTGGACGTACAGAAAACACTGGCTTTGTCTGTCTTGCTGGTGAACAAGTTCCGCCCTTCAAGCCTCGTTCTCGTATCCTCTAATCTAATGCATGATGTCCCAATGTCATAATGCTTGGAACTCAAATCGGTTCCATCCTACATACTGCACATGCGCAAAAGTAAGACCCAGTCTTGTCAGCCGTACTGAACACGTAAAATTGAAGGGGGTGGAGGTGTAATATCTTCCTTCAGACAGTATACACTCAGATTTGTGTGCTCCTTTTTCCCTTTTGTCTTCTTTTTTGGACCTAATAATAAACCCCTACTTGCCTTAAAGAAAATCATAAATGCTGGAATCCTTATATGCTGTAAGTAAAACAATTTACATTCAGAATCTTATTACATTACCATAGAACATCCATTTTGTGTGATTTGCTATGTTTCTGTGCATGTGCAACCAAACTGCATCATGGAATGCAGTGCTCAACTAACAGTACCAACTGCAGGCCGAAATCTTGCTACATCTTCAAATACATCTATTACATAATATACCAGCAGCATCTAGAAGAAGGTATTATTTTATCCATTTACTATCCACTAAAGTTTCCCCAGCCACAAAAAATGTTTGTGTGCATGGTTAGATAAAAGTCATTGTTAGACAACACTAACTCTTAGGTCACTCGCTCAGGCTCAGTCTCACATATTCTCATTTCTCTATTGTCCGATGTGGAGCACAGGTACCACGAGGGTTGAACTTCTCCACTGGAGGCAGAACACATCAAAAAGACAATGTCTTGTGGGTAGAGACTGTCTTCTCCCTCTGCAGGCCAAAACCTCCCCGCCTCCAGTTTATGATGTGTTCTTCAGACTGTAAGGATGGCTTAGAACACTGCTACTTATTTTTGGTTTATTTATTATTTTTCATTAGATATTGGGCTGTTACAATTCCCCTATTAGGAGGGTTACCATTACTGGGCTTCCCCTGGAGTGGATTGACCAGTGTGCAGGTGCTGTGTGACCCTCACAGCCCTGTGGAGAGAATCTTGTAACACAAGTTTTCACTCCCAGCAGTGTTCTCGCTGAGGATCTGTTTCCTTCACAATGGTAACCTGAAGACAGAAGATGAAGATTGGCAAGTAACCCTTCCAGTGCCCTGGTCCACTTTGTCCCTACTTACACCTCTTAACCTCGAAGCTCTTGCAGTCATGTTGTGTATTTTATTAACTGTTTTACTACTCTCTCCTGATTATGGAGCATGGATGGCTGCACTGGGACTAGATAACTCCTTCCCTGCTGGTTTTTCTTTCAGGGGCCTGTCTCTTTAATACCCCCTCATGTTCCCTGGGGTCATTGAGTGTTTTGGGGTACCTTTGATATTGTCTATTTTTTAGGTGGGTGGCACCTTTAAGAACTGTTTCCCGCACCGCTGCCATCTCTGCTTCATTGACTTCCATGGGCAGACTTTCCTGGGACATATCTCTGCAACTGTTTGTTATAGTCATAGGTCATAGTCGTCTCTTTATTCTTGTCTCCTCATGCCTTTTCATCCAGTTGGCATCCTGAGTGTCTTTGAGGTCCACGGACGGATTTGTAGGCATTGCTAGGCAACAGAGAAGACCACATTACCCAAAATGCCAGTTTCGCTGGCCTTCTTCCGATTGGCTGTCCGTTATGCAGTCAGCATTTTGCTTCTCTCTTGCTTATCCTATGCAGAGGCAGACTTTCCTTGCGCTCCTTCTCCAGATGAACCCTTCACCTGCCAGGTAAGTACTTTCTGGGCTTTTCTTGGGTGAACTATTAGTCTGGGGAACTGTTACTAGAGATTTATACTGTTTTAGACACTACTCCTGTCAGAATGTAGGATTCTCAGGGACATGGGCCTAGACCTAAGACTAAGGACTCGGGGGCATCGCTGACCCACCTTGCATGAAGGTCCTGGTACCAGTACCTCCCTAAGAGCACGGTTCAGGTTTTCATTCTAACCTGTGTGTGGTTCCAAAGAAGGACTGCTGCTGCCGTCCCATCCTGAACCTCAAATGTCTCAGCATGTGTATGTTTAGACTGCTTGCTTCAAGATTGCGTCCTTGTGCTCCATCATTACAGCAATGTTCCCGGGGAGTATCTGGCATCCATGGACCTTCAAGATACATACCTACACATCCTGATCCACCCAAGCAGTCAACGCTATTTGCATTTTGCCTTCTACCAGTTATCTACTCTGCCTTTTCACCTGGCCTCAGCTCCTTTGGTGTTTACCAAGGTCATGGGGGCCTTGTTGGCCTTTATTCACACCCAGGGCATTCATATGACCCCTTATGTGGATGATGTTTTGCTCAAATCTCCTTCAGAGGAACTCTTGGCTCAGCAGGTCCAGGAATGTGCTTACCTCCTGGTTCACCATGGGTGTGCCATCCCAGGAGCTGGTGTTCCTCAGCATGAGGTTCAGCAGCCACCTGGGGAAGGTCTTCTTGCTGGAGGACAAGATCCTTCAGATCATGCAGGATGTGTCCCAAGCTCTGAAGTGGGCCTTGGTCAGGGAGTACATGAGTGTTCTGGGCTGCCTAGTGTCTAACGTAGAAGCAGTGCCTTACTCTCAGGCACAAACCAGGGAACCCCAGAGACTTGTCATCCAGATGTGGCACAGGAATCCGGATCTCCTGGATCAGCAGCTCTCCCTCTCTCTGGAAGCCAGGCGGGATCTGCAGTGGCGGTTAAAACGACACCATCTGGACTTGGGAAATCCGTTCATGATTCTGTAATGGACTTTGGTCACGACGGATGCCAACCTGAGCGGCTGGGGTGTGGTGCTGGGTCACCTAGGGATTCAGAGCAGGTGGACTGCAGAGGAATCTCTTCAGTACATAAATACTCTGGACCTCAGGCAGATTCTTCTCGCTGTGGTGTACTGGACCTCTCAGTTAAAGGGCCGTCCAGTAGGACAGCGCCACGGCTATGGCTTTCATCAGCCGTCAGGGGGGCACTCTTATTGCCACCACCTGGTGAGGTACACTCTGGGCTGGGCAGAAGCCCATATTCCGGCCATCTCCACCGTTCACATTCCAGGGGGTAGAAAATATTCTGTCAGACTTTCTAAGTCTGCAGAATGTCGATCCAGGAGAGTGGAAACTCCATCCAGAAGTGTTCAACCTGATGCAATAGTGGGGATTGCCACAGATAGACCTAATGTCCACAAGGAACAACAGGAAGGTTCAAGTATTTTTGCTCTCGTTGGGGGGGAATCTCTGGCTCTTGCCACGTATGCGATGGCGATTCTGGGGCACTTCCACCTTGCTTACATCTTTCCTCTGATTCCCCTCCTTCCCAGGGTACTCTGGATGATCAGCGTGGATGGTGCAACCGTGATTCTGGTCGCTCCTTATTGGAAAAAGAGGGTGTGAGTTGTGGAACTGGTGAGTCTTTCCATTCAGGATCCATTTCCACTGCCACCCTGACCGGACCTCCTTCTTCAGGGCTACCTTTGAAAAGAGGATGTGGAAAGCTGGCTTTGATGGCATGGCTCTTGAAGCCCACATCTTGAGGAGAAAGGGCTTCTTCCCTTAGTTCATTTCTACTATGATACAGGCCAGAAAGTATGTTTCCTCCAAGGCCTACCATAGGGTTTGGTCCAGTTTTCATTCCTGGTGTATGGATAGGGACCTGTCTTCCCAGGATTTTGACCTTCCGGCGGTTCTGTCCTTTCTTCAGTATGGTGTTAGCAAAGGATTCGGCTTGAGTTCATGGAGGGTTCAGATTTTGGCCCCCTCTGTGGTTTTCCAGAGGTGTATTGCTACTCTTCCAGATGTTATTCATTCAGGGAGACGCTCATGCTTTCCCTGCCTACAAGGCTCCGACGCCTCAATGGAACCTTAATTTAGTACTGGGAGTATTACAGCAACCTCCTTTTGAGTCCCTGGCAACCATTTCCTTTTGTCTTTTGACGTGAAAAAATAGAATTTCCTAACTTTTGTAAGTTAAATTTAAACAAAATGGAAGTTTGAAATAAAAAATAAATAAAGTTTTTATGGTATTGGATGTGTCATCTGTTTATGGGATATTGTCCATAGGTGACACATCCACTTTAAAGATGGAGATTTTACTTCAGCATTATGCAGATTTAGGGGAATCTGCTTATAGATTTCATAGCAACATTAGAACATACAAAGTGCAGAAATTAATTCTTCCCCAGTCCAAGGGACATGGAGCCAAGATTCCCTTTAATTTAAATGAGAATTTAGCTTGTAAGTCCCTCCTCTTCATCTATTACAGAGATAGTCCAGGAGATCAGATGAGACCGGTTTTATGTAATTTTATCATGCCAGACTGACTATGAGAATTGTCATCTGCTGATCTCAGAAGATTGTAATTCTTATTCCAATTCCATTTCTAGTCATCCCAAATGTACTGTCGCAGGGGCCCTTGTTGTAACCAGATCCTGCATTCTTGAAGCTGACTACTTGAAGGCTTCAACAACGCTTTTCCCTCCTCCACAGCAGATTTACTACAGACCAGGGTCCATATGCTCCAGAGGGCTTGGGGTGGACATCCTTGACAGAGCCCTGTTGTTCCCCGAACGCATCTTAGACTTTCCCCAGGAAGGCTTTAAGAAGGGATGGAAACTTACATCTTTGAAGATTCAGCTCTCAGCTGTGCTCCCTACTCTTTTTCAAACTCCTATGATGCTCAAGTAATACAATTTTGCAATCACTAGTTTAGCCCACCATCAGGGAATTCATTTCCCTTGGGTCCTTACATCATATTGAGATTATTATGGTTACCCAACTTCTTTGTACCTTTTGGAGGAAGTCTCTGTGAAACTCTTGAACCTCAAGACAGTGCTGCTCACAGCTGTTACATCTGTACAAAGAGTTCAGGAATTTCTGTCTATTCCAAGGTTATGTTTCTATCCTGTCTCTGCAAGGAGATTCTTTCCATCATTCTGCGCTACCCCACCTGTGAGTAGAAAGATCCTTGTATCTTCTTGACCTGATCAGATGTCTGCTGAACTATTCTGACAGAACCAATGCAATTCATAATCCGTTGCATTGTTTGTACATTTCTCTGGAACTTTAGAAGAATTACAGCATCCAAACCATCCGTCAATAGATATCCATGGCTGCTGCAACTTGGCTTCATCGTCCGCCTGTGATACGCCTCCTGTGAAATAGGTCATGTTCTATAGAGCTATATCGATGACCCAGGCACAAACAGCAGTAGCTGTAGTAGTGTTCTAGGGCACTGCTTTGGTAAGTCCCACAGTCATTGCCGTGGATTGGGCACAGAGGAAAAGAGGATTTTAGTCTTACCTGTTAAATCCTTTTCTCTTAGACCATATGGAACACAGGTCTCCCTCCCACAGAAACGGACCTCTCTTGGTCTCACCTCTCTGGTCATGGGAGTCTTCCTAGGGTCTTTTTTCGCACAGGAGCTTTCTTGTTCTTTCGCTCGCTGTCCCTACTTGGTGTGGTTGTTTCACATCATAAACTAGAGGTGGGGAGGGTTGGACCTGCAGAGGAAGAGTAGAGTCTCCACCCACAAGACATTGTCTTTTTGATGTGTTCTGCCTCCAGTGGAGAAGCCCAACCCCCATGGTACCTGTGTTCCCTATGGACTAAGAGAATAGGATTTAACAGGTAAGACTAAAATCCTATTTTACTGAAATATACTGTCAGATCCTCAAATTTACTAACTTGGACTCATTCGCTCAAATACATGGTCATAATCAGTCTCTCTAGTCTGCCTTCTCACTCGATGCACCAGTGTTCACTTCTATTCACAATACCAAGCCTTCAACGTGCTCTCTGATTATCTTATTATATCACTTCCTTACTCATGAGCAGGCTTTCCTTTGCTTACCTACACCCTCTTGTTAATGCTTACTTGTGCTTTCCTTTGCTTACTGACAGTCACTTTCTTAGTGCTTCCACTCGCTAATGCACATTCAGACTCTTACTTGCTAATGTTTTGTTAATGCTCCATGTCTGTCTCAATGCACATTCAGACTCAATACTCAAGCCAAGACACGCTAATGCTCACTCATTTACTAATGCTCACTCTCACCTGCTTGCTATTATTCACTTATGCATTAATATTTGCTGATGCTCACTCATTATTGTACGTGTTTATTCTCTTTATTCTCTCTTTCCTTAATGCTCACTTACTGTCAGACTTGCTTGTTCTACTCTCCTTGCAGTGTGCTAATGCTCACTTGCTAATTATCATTCTCGTTAATTCTCACTCATGCTCGATTTCCCCAGTGTTCACTTATGCTCAAACTCGCTAGTGCTCATTCAAGTTCACTAGCTAATGTTCACTAATGCTTACTCACTAGTACTCACTCATGCTCAGACTTACTTGTGTTCATTCACACTCGGGCTCATTTGAGTTCATATGCACTCAGTCTCGTTCATGTTCAGACCCAGTCTTCCTTAACCCTCTGGAACTCAAATGGTTAAAAGACTTAAGTGGGAGGAGTTTGGGGTTCTTTGAGTCCAATAAAGAGAGTCATGTCTGCCTCTGTGGACATGATGTTCAATACTGATTAATGATTCCTTTTGTGGAACCAGTATAGATGCATAGTGGCCATAAGGATTTCTTCTCAGATTAAGGTTAGTAAGTGCTGATCATAAGGACCTGTTAGTGTTCCTTTAATCTCTCGTCATTTTGCATCTTCCTATTCTCCTTCTGCCCTCACTCCTGCCTTATCCTATCTTAATTTCTGACCTTGTTTCCCTATGGCTTTCTACCTTTATCTTCTGTGACCCCTATCACTCTGTAATTTGCACATATCTCTCTCTTCCCTCTCTCCTTAGGTCCTATGTGTGACTTATTATGGTCTGATCCTCAGCCACAGGTAATAACCTTTTATTATTCTTCCATATCTCCACTCCATATCTTCCCAGACACCCTAGTTATAGAGGGAAAGGTGTCACATTTTAGAGCAGACCCGCAGTACCATAGGAAATATACATTTAAACCCTTGGTATATTAGCGAGTTCTGTAGCACATTGCTTTGCATTGTTTTGGAGACCTCTACAGTGTTCAAGGGGTTAAATAACACATTATGAAATCAATGTGAATTCTTATTCCTTCGACTTCTGTCGTTAGATAAAAGCCCCCCCCCCCCCCGAACTGAAGTGACTAGCTATGGCCACAAGAGGGAGACACAGGAAATGAAATGAGTCGCTGACCAAGCCTCTCCCATTAACCATGATTTTTGTATATAATTGCATTATGGAGACATTCTGTAACAAAACAACTTTGCTGTAGATGATACATAGAAATGTCAAAACTTCCATTGCTTTAAATGGGACTTTTAACCTCTTAAACTCTAGTGTTGTCTCCAGTGCAGTGCGTTGGACACCTCTCTAGCAAATCAGGGGTGAAAAACACAATTTAAATCAATGGGAAGTTCTATTTGTTCCCTGTAGTGCAGTTGTTTTTCTCCAATATTGCATAACTTCTCTGCTGAGCACAAGGGCCTGAGTGTCCATTAGCAGCCCCCCAAATTCTGTATATCATCAAGTCCTGTGTGGTGGCTGCTCCTCCGTATGTGGGATGTTAGCTTGTGTGACTACTTGTTAACTGTTTGAGTACCAAGTTGGATATCTCTCTGGCACCGAAAGGGTTAATCTGGATGAGCTGTGATTGTCATTATCAGGATGGGAGATCTCCCAGTAAACGAGGAGTAAGCTGCCAGTTCGGTCCAGATGTTTCAAGGATGTTTCTAGAAGAAAATGGACTTGATTATATCATCCGCAGCCATGAGGTGAAGCCAGAAGGATACGAGGTGGCTCACAATGGCCTCTGTGTGACAGTCTTCTCTGCACCCAACTACTGGTAAGAGCAATCTCATATCCCTCTTCTAGCTTCTCTCTCCGACTCCCTCTCTTTCTCAGACTCTCTCCTTCTCTCTTTCCCTCAGTGATCAGATGGGTAATAAAGGAGCGTACATACATCTCAGCGGGGCAGACCTGAAACCGAAATTCCACCAGTTTGAGGCAGTGGTGAGTCCTCTGTGTCATTGTGTTGTGTAAGACAAAAGATAAATGTCTAGGGCGCGCTATTGGCACCATAGGTGATAAATGAAACGTCATTGATTTAAATGGGGGCTTTTGACACCTTGAAATCGTCAGAGATCTCCAACCAATTACATCACAATGCATTGGAGACCTCTCTTACATACAAACCACATTTAAATACACTAATTTTTGTTGTTTTCACATGCATCAGTTGGTTTGCCCTATAATTGCCTCTCTTTGTTTTAGTACATTCGCTGTATTCTGCCTGCTTTCTGTTGGAAGAACAGACTCCCAGGTTCCACTGTGTAGTAGGGACAGACTCCCAGGATCCTCTCTGTGTCACTGTGCAGGAGAAGGGACAGACTCCCAGGATCCTCTCTGTGTCACTGTGCAGGAGAAGGGACAGACTCCCAGGATCCTCTCTGTGTCACTGTGCAGGAGAAGGGTCAGACTCCCAGGATCCTCTCTGTGTCACTGTGCAGGAGAAGGGTCAGACTCCCAGGATCCTGTCTGTGTCACTCTGCTGGAGAAGGGACAGACTCCCAGGATCCTGTCTGTGTCACTGTGCAGGAGAAGGGACAGACTCCCAGGATCCTGTCTGTGTCACTGTGCAGGAGAAGGGACAGACTCCCAGAATCCTCTCTGTGTCACTGTGCAGGAGAAGGGACAGACTCCCAGAATCATCTCTGTGTCACTGTGCAGGAGAAGGGACAGACTCCCATGTTCTGACTCTTAGGGTGGAATGCAGGAAACATGCAAAATCTCTATTTCCATTGTGAAAAACACTAGCGAATACGTTTGTGCATGATTTTGTTGGATTGCGCATGAAAAATCAAGATTAGTGAATACACACATACAGTTAAGTCCGGAAATATTTGGACACTGACACAATTTTCATAATTTTGGCTCTATACGCTACCACAATGGATTTGAAATGAAACAACAGATGCAATTGAAGTGCAGACTTTCAGCTTTAACTCAATGGGTTGAACAAATATATCGTATGAAACGTTTAGGAATTGCAACCATTTTCACACACAGTCCCCTTGTTTCAGGGGCTCATATGTAATTGGACAAATTAACACAATCCTAAATAATATGTTTATTTGTAATACTTTGTCGAGAATCCTTTGCAGGCAATGACTGCTTTAGTGCCATTGGAAGCCATGCATGCCCATGCCATCACACTGCCTCCACCGTGTTTTACAGATGATGTGCTATGTTTGGGTCATGAGCCGTTCCAAGCCTTCTCCATACTTCTTTCTTCTCATCATTCTGGTACAGGTTGATCTTAGTTTCATCAGTCTAAAAAATACTGTTCCAGAACTGGGCTGGCTTTTTTAGATTATTTTTGGCAAAGTCTAATCTGGCCTTTCTATTCTTGAGGCTTATGAATGGTTTGTGGGGAACCCTCTGTATTTGCTCTCTTTATGGCAGACTTGGATAATCATATGCCTACCTCCAGGAGAGTGTTCTTCACTTGGCTGGATGTTATGAAGGGGTTTTTCTTTACCATGGAAAGGATCCTACGATCATCCATCACTGTTGTCTTCTGTGGACATCCAGGCATTTTTGTGTTGCAGAGCTCACCAGTGCATTTTTTTCTCAGAATGTACCAAACTGTTGATTTGGCCGCTCCTAATGTTCCTGCTATATCTCTGATGGATTTTTTTATTTTGTAGCCTAAGGACGGTCTGTTTCACTTGCATTGATAGCTCCTTTGACCGCATATTGTTGGTTCACAGCAACCGCTTCCAAATGTGAAAGCCACACCTGGAATCACCTCCAGACCTTTTACCTGCTTAATTAATGAAGAAATAACGAAGTAATAGCCCACACCTGTCCATGAAACAGCTTTTGAGTCAATTGTCCAATTACTTTTGGTCCCTTGAAAAAGTGGGGGCTACATATTAAAGACCTGTAATTCTTAAACCCTTCCTCCAATTTGGATGTGGATACCCTCAGATTAAAGCTGAGATACTGCACTTTAAGCCCATATTAATTATTTAACTGGAACTTGAACTTTGGTAAACAGCCAAAATAACAAAACTTGTGTCAATGTGTGTGTCAAATATTTCCAGACCTAGCTCTCTGTGTGTGTGTGTGTGTGTGTGTGTGTGTGTGTGTGTGTATATATATTTATATATATATTTATATATATATATATATATATATATATATATATATATATATATATATATATATATGTAGAAATTCAGCCCTGGTGGGTATGTTATGGCTTGCAGTGGCGAGTAACTTTTCAGGTCTGGCTAGTAGCAAAGGACTTCAACTTTTAAAATCACTCTCAGGACTTCAGAAATCTGTGGGGAAAACAAAAAAAAAAGTATATTCAAAGAAGTGTTCAGTATATTGCTTCCTGGATTAGAACATGCGCAATATCTATGTGCGCAGGAAAAATGCCTTTAGCGCCTGAGCACGTATCTTGCATTCCTCCTTTAGTTCCTTGTTAATGACGGTCTTCTCTCCTCTCTTACAGCCACACCCCAATGTAAAGCCAATGCTCTATGCGAATTCCTTACTCCAGATGGGAATGATGTGAGGAGAAGGCTTCAGCTGCTGTGACACCTGCTGTTGCCCCACGGAGGGGTAGTTAGGGGGTTCCTCTCGTTAGCCTGGACTCCCCTCCGGAGTAAGACAACAGAGAAATGAGAGGAATATTTTTTAATACTGTAAAAGAGGCAGATGAGGGAGAGAATGGCGGAAGAGTGTGCCATGTGTGTGTTTGGGTGAGTGTGAGTGGGTGTGAGTAACACAGTGTGCTTGGGGGGGTTCTATCAGCTAGAAACGCACAATAATCCTACCCCCCATTCCCTCCTGTATATCCTGTGTGTATACCCTCCCTCCTGTATATGTTCCGTGTATACACAGCCCCTCTACCCGCTGCCTGTAATTAATAAGCTTCTAATAAAGATTCTGATCACATGACATCTTTGATGCACTCCATGTGTACTTATCCCTGTGTGTGAGACTGATGTGCTAAGTAAAAGAGGAGTAATTGTGGAACAAACTAACTGAACCACAGGGGAAAATAAAACTTAGATTAATTTCAGTTAGGCTTCTAAACTTGTCTCCAGCATTCAGAGGGTTAAAGGGATAGTAATACTTACAAATTACTAATCCCAGTATTATAGTACTAAAAAAATAAATAAATTAATTGCCCCCGGTGACATCTCTCAAACCTTTATGGTTTGAGAGATATTCACTCGCAAAGTTCTCCCCTCCCTCCCCTTTTCCTGAAGTCAGCAATGTAGCTGACTGCAGGGGAAGCCTGTCCTAGATCAACGGGCGGCTCTGCAGCAGTGCTGAGATCGCATTAATCAAAAAGAAATCATTCACTTAAAAGGTCTTCTACGTGTGCTAGCTTTGCAAGCACACGTAGAAGACCTTTTAAGTGAATGATTTCTTTTTGATTAACACGATCTCTGCTCTTCTGCAGAGCCGCCGATGGTCGTACGACAGGCTTCCCCTGCAGTCAGTACAATGCTAACTTCAGGAAAGGGGAGGGAGGCAGGAACTTTGCGAGTCCCGTCCCGTTCACCTCTAGGATTGATGAGCGGAGTTCCTTTGTACCATAAGGTACCAGAAGGGACTGATAATGCAGGAGCAGAGAGCACATACAGCAAGATCCCTGCTGCTGATGCCTGCCGAACAAGTTGTGTTTCTCAATAATGCCGTAATAAAAGTATGTATTTGCGTATCAATATGTTAATAAGAATTTGGGGGGGCAATTTAATTTTGATGAAAGTTCCACTTTAAAGATCCTACTGACAAAAATGTTGACACCTTGAACAATCTGATGTTTTCTGGACTAGTTGCAATCATTTGAGCTTCCATTGATTCAGCTGCTGAGGCCTAGCAAGCTCAGATTAGTCAAGCTTTGCAAGATAATATGTCTTATGATGTTATTTCCCCCCTCATAGGCTACCTCCAAGAGTCCACCTTCTATAGTGGGGAAGCAGCCTTGGAGATGGCTAAATTGGCATCTAAATGCTCAGCATGCTGTGCTTGATCATTAAGTATCTGGAATGCATATTCTGCTTCCAAAAAAGCTCTAATATCCATACATTTCAAAGGATCCCTGCTATTTGGGGTAGAGTTAGGCAAAATTGTCAGTCACAACACTGAGGGTAAAAGTACCTTTTTGCCTCAGAATAAACCTAGAAGGTTTGATAACAAGAAAAGGGCTTTTACTTGTGGGGGTAAAACATCCTCCAGACAAATTCCTAATCATTCATCTGGAGGCTCCTTTCATTTCAGCAGAGCAAAATATTCTTGTGCACAAAAGAAAAATGTGCCCAAGACATCAGACACCAAGCCCACTACAGCATGAGGTTTGGAGTATGGAGTCTCCCTCAGATCCTCCTCTAGGGGGAAGACTGTCACTTCAAACATCAATGGAGGATGTAAATTTCAGACCAGTGGGTACTACAACTCATTCAAGAAGGGTACATAATTTCTTTCACAACCCTTTCTCCTTCTTTTTTCATGTCCAGGGTACCAAAAGAAAAAAAGTTACAGGAATTCTTTCATCGGACTATCCATCCGTTTCTAGACAATGGAGTGATAGTTCCAGTACCTAGTTTCAGTTGAGGCTTCTTCAATTGGATCTAATTCACAACTGGTCCAAAATCCAAATCATCTTCAACATATGAGGAAGATATCACAGACCACAGGACAATCTCTTCAGTGGTGGCTAATAAGTTAAAATCTCCTTATAGGGAAACCTTTCTCCATTAACACAGTGGAAGATAGTCACAACAGACGCTAGTCTGTTCGGATGGGTAGCAGTGTACAAAAATCTCTCCATTCAATGTTAGTGGACTCTATCAGAGTCTTGGATTGCAATTTACAATGCCCTATCGGCATGGAAGAATCTTCCCATTTTAATTCAGTCAGACAATGCTACAGCAGTGTATACATAAACCATCAAGGAGGGACAAAATGCAATGCTGCCTGGATGGAAGTAAAGAAAATTCTTCTCTGGGCAGAGAACCATGTTCCAGCATTGTCAGCCATTTACATTACAATGGGAGGCAGATTACCTCAGCCATCAGACCATAGACCCAGGGGAATTAAACTAAATCAGGAAATATTCCTTCAAATAACTAATTAATGGGGAGTTCCAGACAGAGCTTACAACTGAAATTGAGCTACACTAGTGATACCACATAGCTTACAATCCAAACTGAGCTATTCTAGTGATACCACAGGGCTTACAATTGAAATGGAGTTATACTAGTAATAACACAGACCTTACAATTGAAATGGAATTATACTAGTAATATCACAGTGCTTATAACTGAAATGGAGCTATACTAGTAATACCACAGTGCTTACAATTGAAATGGAGCTACAATAGTGATGACACAAAGCTTACAACTGACATACAGTTACACTAATGATACCACAGAGTTTAAACCTGAAATGGTGCTATACTGGTGATACCTCAGAGCTTATAACTGAAATGTTAATGTAGAGATAACTTCTCCAGTGATATCACTTCTCCAATTCTTATGTTATTTTATAGAGCCTATGCACTAAGATCTCTGAAGTCTGAGAGATATTATTGCATAGATTCCATAGAATAACATAGAAACTGGAGAAGTGATATCACTGTATGACAGTATGGGTATTGTGTGTACATTCCACTTGAGCTCATGTGGTCTGTTGTGTCAACCCTTTGAGTGCCAGAGGGGTACAGAACTCATTGCAAAGCAATGCGTTCCGTACTCCTCTGGCACTCAAAGGGTTAAGTTAGAAGAACTTAACCTAGATTTCCCTGCTTTTATGAACTTTTGGGAGAAAACTGGTGTTTTTTTAGTATTTTTTTTTTTTAAATTGAGTTTATTTTTATTTCCAAATTATTGTTATTTTTATGTTATTTGGTATTGGTTCCTGTGCCCTCTGGAGTGATAACATTGTGATGAACAGACAGAGCTCCGATGCCCTGGATATAAGGTCAGGATCATTTCTGTGTAGTGTTCAATGTTCTGAGGTTGTTCCAACAGGGTGGACATCTGTGTAGACCAGGCATTGTCCTAAGAACTACCAAAAGCGAGTGTTATCAGAATATCCCAGCTGGAGCACAGGTGGACTAATGAGGACCGGGGTTGGCTACTCCTAGTATAGACTGTGTTCCTACATCCAGTGTTCCTGATATGCAGTAAAGATGTGTTGTACCTTTCATCTGCCTGATCCAGTGTTTCTCAACCAGAGTGCCGTGGTACTTTGGTGTGCCACGGATATCCACTTCGGGTGCCCCATTGTATCTATAATGCTATGACAAAAATGTGAATATAGACTTCCAACTGTGTACTTAAGCATATTACTATGCACAATATGGTTATTTTAGTTGTGAGGTCTAACAATAACTAAATATTTATGTATTTGCAGCCTTCATTACACCCTTGACAAATTAAATAAAATGATAGGGGTGCCCCAAAAATGCTAGACTGCGTGTTAGGTGAGCCTGGAGCAAAAAAAAGCTTGAGAACCACTGGCCTGATCACTGGAAATCAAGGAACCCACAGCAGACTGGGTGAGAGCAATGACAACCCCCCAACCCCAAACATAGGCTGACCAGATCTCCCCTTTAACCCGGGACACATAGGAAACAGCCATTTTTCAGTACTTCACTGAAATCAAAGCAGTCCTGCAGTATGCATTTCTCCTATGTGTCCTAGGTTAAAGGTGAGGTCTGGTCAGCCTACCCAAACACTACACAAAGGAAAGCGTAGCAATTCTGGAGCAAACCACCTTCACCAGTATAAAAATCCCAATCCCCAACAATCTCTATTGATGGAAATGGGTCTTTTAACCCTTTCTGAATACTGGAGTTCATGGGGTTAAGAAGCCCATTTCAGCTAATGGGAATATTTATTTGTACCAGGTGGTGCATTTGATTTTCCACTAATGACTCCAGTTTTCTTTGAATATATAGCCCCTCTAGATCCGGAGAATGGCCTTTAGCTATAACAAGCTTTCTTCCATGCTTTTACTCTTTAGAGCTGGGGTGTCACATTTCAGTCCTTATGAGCCTCAAACAGGACAGAATTGGGAGATTCACTTAATGATCACATCTTTAAACCTTTATGGACCAAAGAGGTGTGCAATGCATTGCTTCGTACAATAAAGGTTAATTAATTATAAAAAAAGGATTAATTAGACCAAGAGGCAAATGTCACCCAGGTACTGGTTGATACTGCCCTGTTGGCAGGGCTGATTCTCACTAGGATAGTGGAAGGCAAAGTGAGGTCCTCCACTTCCTGCCAGACTACAACTCCCACTATTCCCTGCCAGCCAATGTCGTCAGGGAATGATGGAAGTTGTAGTCTAGAAATCTCTGGAGAGCTCAGTGTTGTCCACAACTGACCTAGGAGCAGACCTGCCAATGAAGCTGAGACTATATTGCAAGCCCTGGCAGAGGGGGTAGGGGGTGGCAGCTCAGTGGGGGTCCGAAAAGAAACTTCTGCTGCTTCCTCTCTCGTCCAGGGAGAAGAGACTACACTTCGAGACTCTCAAATCTCAAAGTTCAGTCTCAATATGATGCGTGCATAGACCCTAGTGAGGGGTTCCCAAGCCTGTCACTAGCAGTCTGGGGGCTGCATGAGCAACCTGAAGAGATATGGGCTGTGAGCTACAGACCTCTGGTTTGTGTTCTAGCCCACTTCCAAGCAATGGGTCAGATTAGGGACTGGAATTACTCAGGGGTATCTATCAGTGTATCTTAGTGCACTCCAAGCAATGACTTGTTTTCTGTATTCGGATGCTTGGAACCCCCATCACTCTTGTACATCCCAGTGGAGTGACGAGTGTTCTCTGGGACTTGCAGACCTATAATTGGAAACACTCCATCCCGTCATGAAGGAAGATTTCACCTGGAGCTCAGACTCATGATTGTTCTGTTTCAGCAGTGTTTACTGAAGATGTCTCCATTGTTGATATTACATCATTGTATCCTATTTTACATCAGGTGCCAGCACTAAATAAAAGTGCAGAGTAATTCTTGCTAAACTGTTGCTGCTCTTAACCCCTCGTTTGCTAGAAAGGTCTCAATCACATTGTTTTAAATGCATCGGAGACGTTTCTCTCATCCGATGGATTAAATTGGAACAGTGATTCTGAACCTTTTTTCACTCATGTCACCCCTACACACTGTATGGAACTCCCAGGCACGCCTAACTTCTCATAGGTCCTTTAACAGTGTGTAATGAAGAGGACATATAGAGCAGTAGTTAGGTCCCAAAAATCAGAACCCTTCTCTGTGTCAGCCTCAGAAAGATGGTCAGCGCCGGCAGGAGCCTCAGCCGTGGGTCTCACTTGCAGCACTAGCATACCTGCTCCATCCCAACTGTCTTGCACATACCAGTCCAGCCAGCCAATGAAATGTATTTGCTATATGGTCTTCATTGGCTGGCTCAGCCAGCCAGCCAATGAGGACCATATAGCAAATACATTTAATTGGCTGGCTGGACTGGCGAGTGTTGCTCAATTCTGGGACTCTTTGTTGTCCCGGAAGGGGGTGACCTGGGATGCGGGACACAGACCCCCAATAAGGGACAGTCCTGGGCATTCCGGGAAATGTGGTCACCCTAGCTGAGAAGAGGTTGGTTGGTGTGTTCCTTTACAGAGGCCGACCTGCAGAGCAGTGCGGTACAGCTTGTACCACAGCCTGTCACTTATGACACAGGTACTTTTTCAAAACATTATATCTCTTAGGGCATTGAGTTAAAAAAAATAAAGAATATGTAGGCAGTTTTAATAGATGTATTGATTTGGGGCAAAAGATCCACTGTAATGTAATTTTCAAATATGCAAACCTGAATTAAGTTTAAAGTTCCACTTTAAGATATACAAATGAGAGGCAATTTTTGAGGGACTTTTATTAATCTGGAGTTAATGCTAATAAATCATTTTGGTTCTCAATTATAATTATAAATTTTGAGGTTCATTAATACTTACCAAATAGCTTGTAAAAAATAATTAATTGTTTCTTAAATTGCATAGCAATTATGATGTTTGCTATCACAAAAAATTGGATGCAAACAAGTATTTTATTTAAAGGAAAACGAACATCTCCTAACGTATTATGGACAAAAGTCCTAATGACTCCCCTATGAATTTTGCCTTTTTTCCCCCCAAGAGATAACATCTTTAAAGGGATAGTAATGTTTCACAAAAAAAGCAGCTCCAATTAATCTTCATAGTATTTGGGCCATGGAGAATGTTATTTCAATACTGTCAGAGTTGTAGTTCAGGAGTAATTGAATGATAAAGTATCCCCCTCCTGGAGCTGCTTTTACGTGAAACATTACTGTACCTTTAATCAATTTTGATGTACTGTCCATTGACACGGACATGACAGTTGGTAACAGGATCACAGGATGCAAACCCCACTCCACGTAATAATCGTAACCCTTTGCGTGTCAGAGAGGTACGCAATACATTGCTATGCAAAGCCTTGTGAACCCCTCTGGCAGTCAAATGGATAACCCTTGAATGATCAGAGGGATGTGAAACGTACTGCTTCACAATGCGTTATATATTCCTCTGCACTCAAAGGGTTAAAGGGCCAAGTAGGTTCATGCATCCTGCCTTTTTCAGTTTGAAAAAACTTCTAAGAACTGTCATGTCCGCCTCCATGGATATATGATCTAGCACTGACTATTTATGTTATGTTTTGAACAAAGACACATGGGTAAAATGCAAAGGGGTCATTAGGACTTTCTGGAAATAGTAAGGTAAGTCTTAGTTATTATTAACAAGTGTTAGTTCTCTTTTAACCCTCTGAGTGCCAGGGGGTGAGCAATGCATTGCTCACCCCTTTGGCACTCAAAGGGTTAAGCTTATGTTTTCATTTATGATCATTCACATTTCTGTCGGTGGGTTAGTACTCTGTTCTTGATGAAGGAATATTGGGATATGCTGTACCTTTATTCCACAATTGGGCTGTATGTCATATTGGTTTGAGGTTTGGTGTGCACGAAGCTTAAAGGGTCTAAGCATTTAAACAGGAACTATAACCTAGTTATAAATGTGTCTTTTTTACCTTTTTGCATCATAAGTGATATGTTGTAATGCTATTTCTCTTACGTTCAATGCGGAACACAGGAACCACGGGGTAAAGTGTCCCCCCTCCAGAGGGCAGGGCGCTTAAAAAATGCAGGGCTTTTGAGGCAGGTACACTGTTTTTTCCCTTCAGCTTTACCCCCATCCCTCAGCTGCAAGTGACTTAGCCTCAGGAAAAGTGCAGGAAAGGCTTTCGTTATCCCTCACAATCTGGACTCAAACCCCTAAGGCCTATCAGGTGCATCCTATTTCAAATCCCTAACAGGCTTGGCAGAACAAGACTTCTGCTCAGAAATCTAAGGCTGACAAGCCCACCCACCTCAGTATGACTCGTGTAGTCCTGGGGCATCCTTACCCATAGGGAGCAGGCTCTGTCTTTTTCAAAGCACATGAGAGTCTTCTTGATGTTCCAGTGGGTCTTGTGGGTAATTTCTGTGGGATACGGCATAGATATCAAATCCCTTCCACCTCACTGATTCTTGAGCAGAGTTCCACGAGATCCTGTTTGGGCTTGTCTTTTTATAGAAGCAGCATCCTCCTTGTTGCAGAAACAGGTGCGTTGTGTACCCCTCTGGTACTCAAAGGGGTAACATCACCTGGACCTTGGCCTGTGTACATGGGCTTTTACACTAGTCTTTTTATAATATTAATTGCTAGGCTGTGAAGTTCCCTGTGTGTGTGTAACACTCACATGCGCAGTACAGACTGCCTGAATGATGTAGTCATGCACAGTAGAGACTGGCCGAATGCACTGATCCGGAGCGGGGTGCTCCAATCGGCCCACCACCTGTCTCTGCTCCCGGCTCCAGGCCTGCAGCTGAGGCCGCTGGGTGGCACTTTAGCCCGTGTACACACAGGCTTTAATACTAGTAGTTCATAAAGTTCCACATGGATAGTCTAACTCAAAGCTGTTAGATTTGCCAGAATCTTTTTTGCAGCCCTCTGCACCTATTCTTTAATTCACTATACTCCTACTTTTCCAAGCACTTCTTAAAGGGTCAGTAATGTCCTTTAAAAAATATTTAGCGTTAGGTAGTGATTAAAAAAAGAAACTAATTGCCACAAACCCTATCTCTCAAACCGCTATGGGGTGAGAGATATAGGGGTTCAAAGTTCCCCCCTCCCTTCCCTTCTCCTGCTGTCAGCGTCTAGCTGACAGCAGGAGATCCCGGTCCGGGGGCCAGCAGGAGGCTCAGCAGCAGAGCCGAAATCACGTTGCTTAAAAAGAGTTAATTCATTGTAAAGGTCTACAAAGTGTGCTTGCATGTCACAGTCAGACGGAACTACGGGAGTCTAGACGGGAAGAAAGACTCCTCCAACAAGGATGATTGGGGCGAGAAGCTAGGGAGCGACGCTAGTGAGCGTAGCTGGACACCATCGGCCAACCACAGGGAGGTGTGCTGCGGCCGAGGCCGTATAAAGATGCTAGCCGCAAGGCTAGATAGCCCCCTTTGGTTGAGCCTCCGGGGACCCTGGATACCCCACCATGGTTAGGCTATATCCCAAAAACCCCAGGGAGAAACAACTCCAGAAGCAGGATAACACCTACGGGTGTAGAAAGAGAGATGTAGGAGGACAAGAATACTTGGAGCAGGCACGAGAGAGGTCAGATGAGCCGGTCAGCAACTGGAGAATCACAGGAACACTGGAGCAGGCAGAGAATGGTCAGTCAAGGCGGTCAGTAGCAGGCGGGTCAAGCAGGAACAAGATTCGCTGAGAAGAAGCTGGGTAAGGAACGCTTTTATAGCAGGCCGTTACTGGAAAAGGGCATCCACTTATAGTCAGGACAGCCTCAAAAGGCAGACTGTGCATGCGTGAGCCCAACTGGAAGCGAGCAGAGAGGATGCCAGCAACGGAGCGGAGACGGAGCCACTTGAGAGAGGTGACACTGCAAACCAGGCAAACTTTGCAGACCTTTCCAGTGAATTAATTATTTTTAAGTAACTCAATGCAGCTCTGCTGTAGAGCCTCCTTGAGTCATACGACTCAAATCTTCTGCTGTCAGCTAGATACTGACATCAGGAGAAGGGGAGGGAGGGGGGAATTTTGAATCCCTATATCTCTCAAACCATAGCGGTTTGAGAGATAGGGTTTGTGGCAATTAGTTTCTTTTTTTAATCACTACCTAACTCTAAATATTTTTTATGGGACATTACTGTCCCTTTAAAGGGGATGTATCATCTTAAAAAAATGTTTTCTACCATAGGTTTTGTTACTAACGTATTATTATTAGGAAAGCTGTTTGTTTATTTGTAATGTAATATTCTATTTTTAAACTGTGTCGGTCAGCATAATGCAGTATGCTTATTCTTCGGCTCTATCTGACTGCCTAATTCTCCTCCCACCTCCCTCCCAGCTGCCCCAGGGAGCGCGTTCACGCTTCCCTTCAGTGTGCTGTGAATGGCTTCTATTGTTACATCAAGCTCCGGTTAGCATTATATCGAAGAAGATGAGCTGTGCTGTGCACATTATGTGGAAGTGCACAGCACAGAACATTAAAGGGATAGTAATACTTCGTTTTAACTTTATTTTATTTTGTAGGCATTAAAAAAACATGAAGAATGATATAAGACTTATCCCTCAAACCTTTATGGTTTAAGAGATATTCGCAAGCAAAGTTTCCCCTCCCGCCCCTTTTACCTAGTGTAAGCCATCTCTTCTCAGATGTGGAATGCAGTCCATAGACCAGACAGATAACAGAAGGGGACAATCTTCTTCCTATGAAAACAATGATAGCCCTGCCCCCCTTGGCAAGCTTTTCAGGTTTTTCCCTTATCTTAATTGAAGATTGTCCCTCTGTGCAAGCTACCTGGGCACCTCCCTTCTGATCTGTCTGAACAGTGTTACATCAGTAAAAGGGGCGGGAGGGGGACACTTTGTTATTGAATTACTCCTGAACTACAACTGACAGAATTGAAATAACACTCTCCAAAGTCCAAATACTATGATGATTAATTAGAGCTGCTTTTATTATGAGATATTACTATCCCTTTAAATATCTGCAAAAGTACTTACATTACAAAAAAAACAAACAGTTTTCCTAATAATACGTTAGAAACAAAACCTATGGTAAAGAGAATTTGATACATCCACTTTAAGCTCTAATAGACTGCAAATCCCTTGTCAATCCTTTGACAGCCCACTAGCCTCACAGTTCGCTTTCCCTTAGTCTAATGCTTCATTTTATACTTGAGTAGTAGAGATGTATCCAACATGTTGCAACACAATGCTTTGGATACCATCCTGGAATTCAAAGGGTTAATTTGTATTGCTTGGTGCAGAGCATCCGCATTTACACATTGCCAGGAAACATTTATAAATATTCCAAAGGCACTATGTTGCGCTGTGCGGAACACTTTGGGGGGAAGCCAACTGCCTGTCTGCCAAACTGACAACAATCTGAAGGAAAATAGAATTCCTTCTTGGAATACAAAGTGCAACAAAGGCAATTACGTTAGCAAAAATATAAAGTGAAACTCAATTTGCAAAGGAGAGCAAGACAATCCAAAAACGTTTTCATTTACATGAATAGCTAAAAACTTAAGAATGCATTGAACCTTTTAAAAATGAGATGGGTAATTTGATTAATGAGGATAAGGAAAATGCTGATGTTTTGAACATATTCTTTACAACATTATGTAACAGGGAGTAAGCAATGGTAGAAGAACCTCAACCAATAACATGTACAGCTATACCAGTATCAGTTATAGGATTAAGAGGTTATGGGAAGACTGGACAAAATTAAAGCGGAACTGCCACCGCATAACAAGTTTATCTTAAATAACTCCCATGTACTTTTAAGGATTTTAGACTGGGAGCAGATTTGGTTATTTCAGGCAGATTGTTCCAGGCCTTTGGAGCTCTGAAGGAGAAGGCAGATCTTCCTGCTTCTTTCTTGTATTGTGGTATACGTAGCGAGTTGTTTGCGGTGGAGCAGAGGTTATACTTAGTATGGAGAGCTGGAGTGAGCAAACTGCTCAGGTAGTCTGGTAGTTTTCCAGAGAAGTGGTTGTGTACTAAGCAAGAAAGGTGAAGGGCACGTCTAGATTTGAGTGTTAACCAATTTAGTTCTTTTAACATATCACAATAGAATTATTACCTTATTAAATAGATTTCTTCTTTCTTCCCCGGCTGACAGGCAGGATGGAGCGCGGACATCTTGCCATAGTGACATCCACGCGCCTGCGCTGTCAGTCCCTTTCGGAGCCAGTCAATATTTGATGCATTTAAAGTTGAGAGTGGACTACCTTAGGGTTCAATACTTGGTCCACTGCTTTTTAACATATTTATAAATGACGTGGGAATGGGTATAGAAATAAAACATTCAATATTTGCAGATGACACAAAATTATGCAGGGTAGTACATTAAGAGCAAGATATCTGTTCTCTACAGAGGGATTTTCATAAAATGGCAAACTGGGCAAACAAATGAAATGTAACATTTCAAAGTGTAAAGTTGGGAGGAGTAAACAGGCATGCTACTTATGAGTTTAATGCAAGCATTCTAGCAGACTCATTGACACAAAAAGATCTTGGGCCTAGATTCACTAAAGATTGAAGAGGATTCAAAAGCACAATGACAGTATTCACTACAGTGTCTTCGACATCACATCACCATTAGTCCAACAAAAATCTGCCCACATCGACATCCATCCAACAGGTTTGTGAATTTTCATTCATCACATCGTCATTGGCCACTTCCATATGGAAATGAAGCATAATGACTAATTTCCATACTGAAATACAGGATAGAGAGACAGTTTCATATGCAAGGGGGTGTGTTGATATGTTAATATGGCACTTCGACACATTCACTAAACACCGATAGCAGCCTCTGCTGTCGGAGTTCACAGTCTCAACTTTGCCTACCTGAGGTTGGCGAAGTTAGGATCTCCCTGTACTTTCCTATGCAGTAACATCCCTAAATCACAAGCAGGGAGGGCTATGAACTACTGTTGATGTGGATGGGATTTCCTCCCTCACACATCACCAATACTATGACAGTTCTGAAGTTGAAGAGCATTCCCTCTGCTTCCCCACTTGGCCAGTAGGGGAGTGGAGCGGATACTTTCAGCACCATAGACAGCATCACTCCCTTATTCTTTGAGTGTCATAGGGATGTGCATTGCTCACCCCTGTGGCACTCAAAGGGTTAAAAAAAAAAGTACACCAAGCACTACACAATTATCCCCTTAGCTCTGTATTATATATGATACATGTTGTGCACTCCCAAGGGAATGAGGCTGGGGTGTCAGGCAGCATCTATGGGGATTTGTGGCTCACTTGCTCCCTTGCTCATTGGTAGCCATAGAACCCCATATACACTGCTTGGCCCTCGTACTTGTTCCCTCGTCCACTGGTAGCCAGAGATCCACATGTACACTATCTGACCCTCTCCAGCCTTTTCCTCTTGCCCACTGTTAGCCACAAATCCCATGGGGCAGTGCATGGGCAAGGGAAAAAGGCTGGAGGTATCAAGCAGTGTATGTGGGGCTAATACACAATGGTGATGATCCTCATGCTGCCCAACCTTCTGTATCTCTGACATGCTTCCCCCCGTAGAAAAATCCAAAATATACTGCTCCCCCACCTAAATCTGACATTTACTGTCCCCCTCCGACATATACTCCCCCCCCCCAGCTAAATCTGACATACTGCTCCCCACACAGTTAATAGGCAACATATGTATTTGCATAATGTTTGCTTATATGCTAAAAAAACAAATGTACATTTTATTAAAATATAATTCAGACCTTGCTGGGGGCATTGGGACCCCTCCTGATGCCACCCTGACATTGATCACCTATCCAGTAGTATAGGTGATCAATACGGAGACAAGAAAGGCTATTGCTGTCTTCCTCTTCTACCTACTCGAGCAGGCTGCTTGTTTATCAATAGATGGCTCGAGTAGGACTTCCCCAGTGAACCCGGTTATTCACAAACTGGGTGACTGATTCATTCATGAAAAGCAAGCGCTAGTGTACACAGGCCAAGGTCCGGGTAATGTTAACCCTTTGAGTGCCAGATGGGTACACAACGCATTGCGTTGCGTAACCCTCTGGCACTCAAAGGGTTAAGTGGCTGCTACCTCACTACTCCACTCGATACAGTCTTGCGTCGCCTCACTCATGCGATGCAATCATGCTCAGTAGAGACTGTCCGAATGCGGGCAGTCTCTACTGCGCATGACTGCATCGTGACAAACATCCTAGCGGATTATTAAATAGGATATTAGTTAGGGGAAGCACTCACACTTAATAAAAGTTCAGTGGCCTGGGTGCTATTTTTTAAAGACAAAAATAATAGTTAATCCATTAGAACTATAAAAAAGCACTCTCAGGACTTAAAACAAATTCCAATAATCCAAATTGAATGATCATTGTTTTGGTTAACCCCTTAACGACATGTGACGTACTATGACCGTCACGGTCCTTGAAATACTCAAGGACCGATGACGGTCATAGTACGTCAAGTACTTTTTACATACAGAGCTCTACCGGGAGCGCTGTAAGTAAAAATAGGGCCTGAAATTGACCGCTCCAAGATCGGAGCGATCTCTATCAGGCCCCATAGTGACACGCCGATACACGCGACAGGTCACGTGTACCGGCGCATCCAAGTGCTCCTATGCGGTCATTATGGGACGGAAATGTCCCAGGACCGCCGGTCCTTAAGGGGTTAAATTACATAAACTTATTTAACCGGAACGTTGATCATTCAATTTGGATCATTGGGAATTTTTTTGAAGTCCTGAGAATGCTTTTTTTTTTTTTTACTTGTAATGGATGGATTATTATATATATATATATATATATATATATATATATATATATACGCACGCACGCACACAGTGAAACGAAATGTACCACATCCAGAGATTGAAAACAAGTGTTTTTACTTATTGACATTTCAAAGATAGCACTTCCTCTAAGTAAAAGCACTTTTTAACCCGTTCATTCCATGTGACTACTCCATGTGACTTTACTGCTGGCATGTGAACTTTTTTGCGTCTGTTGAAGTGGTATTGTTATAATATGCAACTTTCTACTAGATTATCTCTTTGAGAACCAGGTATACAACGCTTTGGGAAGCACACCTCTCTGGCCCATAAAGGGTTAATATTATTTATTTCCAACAGTGTTGTGCCTTGTCCAGAGGCATCTCTAGGGTTGGTGTCACACCCCCTGGATCTACTCCCTTACAGTATAACACACACACACTATACATGCACAGCCCATACAGTATTACACACACACATTATACATGCACAGCCCATACAGTATAACACACACACACTATACATGCACAGCCCATACAGTATTACACACACACATTATACATGCACAGCCCATACAGTATAACACACACACACTATACATGCACAGCCCATACAGTATTACACACACACATTATACATGCACAGCCCATACAGTATTACACACACACACTATACATGCACAGCCCATACAGTATAACACACACACACTATACATGCACAGCCCATACAGTATTACACACACACATTATACATGCACAGCCCATACAGTATTACACACACACACTATACATGCACAGCCCATACAGTATTACACACACACACACACACACACATACACTATACATGCACAGCCCATACATTATTACACACACACACACACACTATACATGCACAGCCCATACAGTATAACACACACACACTATACATGCACAGCCCATACAGTATTACACACACACACTATACATGCACAGCCCATACAGTATTACACACACACATTATACATGCACAGCCCATACAGTATTACACACACACATTATACATGCACAGCCCATACAGTATTACACACACACACTATACATGCACAGCCCATACAGTATTACACACACACACACACACACATACACTATACATGCACAGCCCATACATTATTACACACACACACACACACTATACATGCACAGCCCATACAGTATTACACACACACACACACACACACACACTATACATGCACAGCCCATACAGTATTACACACACACTATACATGCACAGCCCATACATTATTACACACACACACACACACACACACACACACTATACATGCACAGCCCATACAGTATTACACACACACACTATACATGCACAGCCCATACAGTATTACACACACACACACACACACATACACTATACATGCACAGCCCATACATTATTACACACACACACACACACTATACATGCACAGCCCATACAGTATTACACACACACACACACACACACACACTATACATGCACAGCCCATACAGTATTACACACACACTATACATGCACAGCCCATACATTATTACACACACACACACACACACACACACACACTATACATGCACAGCCCATACAGTATTACACACACACACACACACACACACACTATACATGCACAGCCCATAAATTATTACACACACTATACATACACACACACACACACACACACACACACACTATACATGCACAGCCCATACATTATTACACACACACACACTATACATGCACAGCCCATACATTATTACACACACACACACTATACATGCACAGCCCATACATTATTACACACACACTATACATGCACAGCCCATACAGTATTACACACACACACACACACACACACTATACATGCACAGCCCATACATTATTACACACACACACACACACTATACATGCACAGCCCATACATTATTACACACACACTATACATGCACAGCCCATACAATATTACACACACACACACATATTATACATGCACAGCCCATACAGTATTACACACACACACACACACACACACACACACACACTATACATGCACAGCCTATACAGTATTACACACACACACACACACTATACACGCACAGCCCATACAGTATTACACACACACACACACACTATACATGCACAGCCCATACAATATTACACACACACACACATATTATACATGCACAGCCCATACAGTAGTATACACACACACACACACACACTATACATGCACAGCCCATACAGTATTACACACACACACACACACACACACACACACACACACACACACACTATACATGCACAGCCCATTCAGTATTACACACACACTATACATGCACAGCCCATACATTATTACACACACACAGGCCCCACTGTCCACCTCCACATTGTCCACCACCTCCACCTATAAGAATGGCAAACAGACCAGCACACCTCTGGAATTGCCCTACGACATTGGCCTACACTCTGGTCAGGCTCTGACATCCCATTCCTGGTGGATATGTAGCTGGACCTGTTTTGTTAACATTAGCCCAATCTGCATATGGTTTTCTCAAACTGACCTAAAAACCCACAGATTCACTACACTACCAGGGTGAGCGTCCCCACACAGAGCTTGTTTACATTTTATTTTCCTTTGAGTGCCAGAGGGTATGCAACGCATTGCTTTGCAAATGCGTTGCGTACACCTCTGGCACTCAACGAGCTAATTCCTCCTTGATCTAAGTGGCTTGAAAGGCATTTTCAAAACGTGCCGCCCCACAGTGGTTTGGCTGAACCAGATCTGCACTGAAGCACTCTGCCTCCACCCTCCATTGGTTCTCCCGCTCGTTGTGCAACGATGCGTAGCTATGCAGCAATGTGACGTCTCAATCATACGCCTTAAGGTGCCCCGCTGTCATAGCTCTTCCTCCTTCTGTCCAGTAATGTCACCCTTCATCCACTTGTGGATGCAACGCCTCACTAGGAGGGAGAAATCATCCACTTGTGTTTCTCTTTTTATTTTATTTAAATTATGAACATTTTTAATAATACTTATATATCACTGAGCACGGGTGGCACCCCCTCATGACGTTGCTGACCTTGTCCTTACTTGGTAGGATGTAGCTTTTACAGAAAGGGGACAGAAAAGATAGTTTCCTAATTAATTTTCCATTTAAGGACCAGACTGGAGTGTAGCTGGCATGACTTTAACCCTTTCAGTGCCAGAGGTGGTACACAAAGCATTGGCACTGAAAGGGTTGCAGGACAACACTGAGCTGACAGGCCCATTTGGTTGATGAACAGTGTCACAACTGCACTCTCTGCATCTTATGTATTTATGAACCTGTCTGGAACAAACCAATTGCACCACAGCAGTCTTATACAAATTCCCTTTGATTTAAATTGTGTTTCCAACCCCTTGAATGTTTGTGAGTATACCTAGGAACTTCATCCGCTTGAGCCCTTTGAGAAGACCCATGTGCTGTTACCAAGCGTATGTCAGTGACGTGATTTGCATGATATGGGGGGGGGGGGGTAGGGCTGAATTGAACGGATCGTCATTGTACCTAGAAGACGGTGGAGAAGGATGAGAAGGAGGAAAAGCGCATGGGAAGTGGGGTTCTCAGGGTGGAAAGGAGAACCGGGAAGAACAGGGTGGTAAGGAGGAAAAGGGATCAGGATGTGGGCAGAACAGGCTGAGAAGGAAGAGAAGTGGGAGGAGTTTCACAGGAAACTCACCACCACCGGAGAAAAAGCTTCTGTCCCAGGGGACCCAGTAATTAACACTAAAAATCAGAGTCTAAGGGGAATATCAGGGGCTAGATTCTATTGAAGATGCTAAATGTGAACACCCGTTTTAGCAAACATTTTCCAATTGAAGTCTATGGGAAAAACCGGAGGTAAAAGCAGTGATAAAATTAGCACCTGTAATAAAATTCAGCCCCTTTATGGTTTGAGAGATATTCACAAGCAAAGTTTCCCCTCCCTCCCCTTTTACCTAGTGTAAGTCATCTCTTCTCAGATGTGGAATCCAGTCCATAGACCAGACAGATAACAGCAGGGGACAATCTTCTTCTTATGAGAACAATGAAAGCCCTGCCCCCCTTGACAAGGTTTTCAGGTTTTTCACTTATCTTAATTGAAGATTGTCCCTCTCTGCAGTCTACCTGGGCACCTCCATTCTGATCTGGCTGAGCAGTGTTACATCAGTAAAAAGGGTGGGAGGGGGATACTTTGTCATTGAATTGCTCTTAAACTACTGACAGAATTGAAATAACACTCTCCATGGCCAAAATACTATGATGATTAATTAGAGCTGTTTTTATTATGAAACATTACTATCCCTTTAAGCACACAAACCCCATGTGACTTGTGTAGGTGGGTAGATAGGTCTTACAAAGGTTTTCTTGGCCTGCTGCCTACTCTCTGCAAGTCATTATAGTTTGGAAAAAAGGTGAGCCTTATCATAAAGCTACAGTAAAATCTTGGGTATAATCCTCTTAATTCTACCCCTGTTCACCTTATGTGAAGTGGGGGGTGCATATTACACACGAGAATTGTTTTGCCGCAATAAAAAAAAAAAAAAAAAAAAAAAAAGCTCTACCGGATAACTTTCCTCACTCCCTCCTCCCAAATCAATCCGTTCGCATAAAATAATGCTTACTTTCACTGGAGTCGACATCTTCCCTGCGGGCAGCATGCTTGCATTTGACGCCCGCTTCCTTCAATGCTCTGTCAGGACCTTCCACCTACGGTATTACTCTGTGAGGACCTTGAGATCCTTACAGGGCATTACCATTGGCTGGCGGTGGAAGGTCCTGACAGGGCATTGAAGGAAGTGGTTGGCAAATGCATGCATGCTGCCCGCAGTGAAAGTAAGAATTATTTTATGCGAGCAGATTGCATTGGGGGGAGGGAAGGTATCTGGCAGCCCTCATGTTTTTTTTTTAATAAGAAGGAAAACAAGGGTACGTATTATACACGGGTGCGTATTATACCTGAGCTTTTACGGTATTAGAAATTGTTGTTTTTAAAGCAGAACTTTCATCTGCTATAAAGTCACCCTGCTATAATTAAGCAGGTAGCGACTAACTTCAGAATATTTATATTAACTTTGAAAAGTAGCCCGTTCTAAAGAACTCAATCATTGCAGGAGACTGACGGCTGGGTTAGCACAGTCTGCGCGCCTGCGCCATCAGTCCTTCCAGTTACCATATGGTACGGTGCAATGCTTCTTGCAGGGGTCCGGGACTGACAGCGCAGGCACGCAGACAACATGTCTGCGCTGCAGCCTGGGTTCCAGTCTCCTACAATGATTGATTTCTATAGAACGAGCTACTTTTCAAAGGTAAAATATATATATTCTAAAGCTAGTCGCTACCTGCTTAATTATAGCAGGGCGACTTTATAGCGGGTGTCAAATGTTTTTAAAATAGACCCAAAGCATTATTTAAAGGGATAGTAATACTTAAGTATTACTAATCCCTATAGTAAAGCCCTAGTAAAAAAAAACATATTGCCCCTTTATGGTTTGAGAGATGAACGCTTCTAAAGTTGCCCTCTCCCTTCCCCGTAGTCAGCTTTGTAGCTGACTGAAGGGAAATCCGGTCATAGATCATCAGTCAGCTCTGCAGCAGAGCCGCGATCGCGTTAACTAAAAAAAAAACTTTCACTAAAACGGTCTTCTACGTGTGCTTGCAAACCAAGCACATGTAGAAGACCGTTTCAGTGAAAGTTTCTTTTTTTAGTTAACGCGATCAGGTTGTGCTGGAGAGCCACCTGAAAGTCGTAAGACTCTCTTCCCTGCAGTCAGCTAGAACGCTGACTACGGGGAAGGGGGAGGGAGAGGGCAACTTTAGAAGAGATCATCTCTCAGACCATAAAGGTTTAAGGGATGACACTGGGGGCAATACGTTTTTTTTTTTACTAGGGCTTTACTATAGGGATTAGTAACACTTAAAGGGATAGTAATACTTCATTTTAACTTTATTTTATTTTGTAGGCATTAAAAAAACATGAAGAATGATATAAGTCTTATCTCTGAAACCTTTATGGTTTAAGAGATATTCACAAACAAAGTATCCCCCCCCCTGTTCAACCAGATTAGAAGGGAGATGCCCAGGTAGACTGCAGAGAGGGACAATCTTCAATTAAGATAAGAGAAAAAGCTGAAACACTTGTCAAGGGGGGAAGGGCTTTCATTGTTTTCATACAAAGAAAATTGTCCCCTTCTGTTATCTGTCCTGTCATACAACCAGACTCACATCTGAGAAGAGATGGCTTACACTAGGTAAAAGTGGCGGGGAGGGGAACTTTGCTTGTGAATATCTCATAAACCATAAAGGTTTGAGAGATAAGACTTATATCATTCTTCATGTTTTTTTAATGCCTACAAAATAAAACAAAGTTAAAACGAAGTATTACTATCCCTTTAAGTATTATTATCCCTTTAAAAAGAAATCCCAGCCTCACAATCCTCAGGGGCATTTTTAATTTAGATAAGAATTACTGTGTGTATTAGAGAGGATTCCCCTGGTACTGGGTGTTTCTTGATGTGCTGGGTGATCCTGAACATATTTTAGCCAAACTATGCAACTCAAGCCTCAATTTTATTAAAGTGGTATACTTTATTCTTTACACAGGGTTCACATTTGGATAATCTGTATTTTTGTTTTGCTTTGGATTTTTGTTTAGGCTTTGGCCTAACTGTAGGGAGCTTGCAGAACTCCCTCATTTCTTGCTGCTATCTATATTTATTCACTTGACTGTATGTAAATGTTAAAGGGGAACTACCACCCCGCAGAAACTGTATGTTAATTAAGTCTTCATCTGGTGACTAGCTGCTTAGTAGCGCTAGTCACCAGAAATATTACCTGGTTTCAAAGATTTTCTACTTGTTCGGAGGCTCACAGTAGCAGGAAGCATGGACTGACAGCGCAGGTGCACGAACGTCACTATGGCAAGATGTCCGTGCTTCCTTCTACTGTCAGCCTCCGAAGAAGTAGAAAATCTTTGAAACCAAGTAATATTTCTGGTGACTAGCGCTACTAAGCAGCTAGTCACCAGATGAAGACTTAATTAACATACAGTTTTTGCGGGGTGGTAGTTCCCCTTTAAGGTGAGTTAGCTCTGTGAGTTTTGTTTCTTCTAGATCACCATATATGGAACACTGGTTCCAAATGAAACAACTGCCATTAAATAGTAAACTGCCTGCAAATCCCAGAATGCATTATGCTAATCCAATCCCACCCCTAGGCGTTTACAGCACAGACAGAGAACCAGTAATGTCAGAAATCGTTTATATAGCTCTATATGGTAGATTTGGGCTCAGCTAGCTTTTATTTGAGTGTGACATCATGAAATCCCCCAATTGCCTTATAAATAAACACTCTCACATTCAGACTGTGCATTTAGATATGGTGACGCTGTCTCAGTGTAGTACTGGAATTGTCTCAAGCATTGTAACAGTCTTTATGTAGTAATAGTGAATTCTATTTCTATGTAACAGATTCCTGATGACTCCTTGAATCAGGGGCATTTTTGATTGGGGTGGGTGCAAAAAAACCCTGCTGACGCATCATGCAACAGCTTAGAGCAGGACACCAGCTACTGTTGAACTATAATTATCATATTCTTACCTGGCCAACAGCCAGATAAGGGTGATGGGAATTTTAGTTCAACAACAGATGGAGACCTCAGGTCCCAGATCCCTGAATTAAAGGGAACATTGGCTCTGAATGAGTCATAAAGTGGGCAGTGCCATGGTTCTGGTGGACCACTCATTTCATTCATCTGTTCTTTGCACAAAAGCACCTTCAGGTACAAACTGTCTCTTTTAAAATATCATCACGTTCTCTCTTCTCTTGCCAAACAACACTCTCTCTCATGTGCTCTCTGTTTTATAGTGGTGGGGGAAGTATAGTCTCTCTTTCCCCTGCAGTCTCGGTCTCAGTCTCTCTCTTACAGTTGTTGTCTTTCATTACTGCGGCCTCTGGTGGTCCGTTAGTGGACCTCGGACTGGAAGGCTCCATGTAGCTGATGACAGTGACTTGCTTGGTTTTGTGGCCCCAGGCAGAACAAATCAGAGAGCGAAGCTTCCTGAACACGGAACCACGAAAAAGGATAAAGATCCATGGATCCAGGATGGGATTGAGAGCGCTGAATCTGAAGGCTAGGAGATCACCAGATTCATCATCATCCTGGTAGACAGCACCAAGGAAAGCACGAAGCTGTGAGAGACAGAGAGAAAAAGAAGGAGAGATGTCATAATAATAATATCAAAGAATTTTCCCAGGAAGGAGACATTGAAATTGCCCTTTGTTTTCAAGTATGTCCTGGGGGTATAGATATTATTACCCAATTTAATGGTACTGATTTTATCTACCTCGGAAGGATGAAAGACTGAGTTGACCCTGCTGGGACTAGAACCTGTGATCTTGCAGTTTGAACACATTCTACAGCTGGTGCCTTAACCAACTGAGCCATCTCACCCACAGTTAATGCTCTACTGGTTTCATGTAACACCATGTTAGTCTGATGTGATGGTGAACTACCCTGCTGGCATCATGTAGTCATACATGGGAACCTTTAAGTCCAAGTCTTCCTGAAAATCATGGATGGATAGGATGGAACTGTCCAAATGATGCAATTAGCTTCATATCGTGGGCAGGACTGAACCAGGTGGGCACGATTTGGAGACTGAAGGGAGCTGTTTGTCCTGAAGTGGTCAGGGAAGTAGACAGAACAGGACAGGAGTGGGCAGAACCAGGAAGGGAGTAGGTGGGTTACCAGGGGATTCCAGCTTCTGTCCCTGGACACCCAGTAATTAAGTTTGAAAACTGGAATCTATGGGGCTGATCTGAAGAGTTCCAAGGTATGCATGTAATTCTCTGCTGGTCTCATGTAATTGTGTTTTGTCTCTGCACTACTGGTATCATGTAATACTCTGAGAGTCTGATGAAATGGTGTATTGCCCTGCTGGTGGCATGTAATACTTTGCTTGTCTCATTTAATGTAACATTGATTTTGCTTTGCTGATCTCATGTAATAATTCTGTTTGAAGCAATGGTTCATTACCATACGGATATTATATACACTGTATGTTACTGACCTGTGTTGGTGTATAACTTTCTCAGCAAACTTCAGGTGTTTTTCTTTCTTGAATCTATTATGAGGCTGATATACTAAGAAATGGAATAATTATGGACTACACCAAGTACATCATATAGGAAAAATACAGTTTCATTAACTTCTCATTCATATAATTGGGGCTTTTAATCCCTTCAATGCTAGAGAGGTCTTAGAGCTCTGTAGCATCAAATTGGTTAGAAACTAAATTTTAAAATCAATGTAAAGATTTATGCCTCCCCATATGCCGCTGTTGGTTTACTCCATGATTTCAGTTCTGCTTTGTGCCTCTGCAGCGATCTTTCCCATTGTTCCGTCTCTAGCCTCTTAATCATGTTTATATCGTAGCGCACATCATACACACTGTAATTTGGGAGTAATGCTTGGTGGTTGACAAATTGGGGAGTAAGGCATTTTGACAGCCAAGAATGTGGTGATCTCACACCTTTCCTTTTAGAAGATTACCCCCATAACATAAAGCAGAAATTACTTGTAAATCAACTGGCCAGTACAAGGATCCATAAATGTCAAGTTAGTATATAAACTGCACAGTACAGCACTGCATGGACTGGCAAGACCAGCCATCATTTACAAGAAGCAGAAGTCTGATCACGGGACGATGGGATTGTGAAAACTAAGCCCATGCATTAAAAGAGTGGATGTAGCCAGGCCATTACAGCTGAGCCATCCCTTCCAATTGGGCAGGTATTCTTCCTATTCATATGTGGGAACCTCCACACCTAGCCAGAATATCAGTGAGCATAGCTGGGAACTTCATCCTCTTGAGCCCCTAGAAAGGGCTAATGTGCTGTGACCGGGAGTATGTAAATGATGCAATTTGCTTCATAAAGGGGTGGGATTTATCTGTATTGTACTTGTGAAGTGGGAGGAACAGGGTGGGAAGGAGGAGAAGTGAGTGGGAAGTGGGAGGAAAAGTGGGCTGGAAGTGGAACAGGGTGGGAAGGATTAGAAGTGGGTGGAACAGGATGGGAAGGAGGAGAAGTGGGCAGGAAGGAACAGGGTGGGAAGGAGGAGATGTGGATGGGAAGTGGGAGGAAATGGGTGGGAAGGAGGAAACAAGGGCTGGAAGTGGGAGGAACAGGGTGGGAAGGGGGAGAAGTGGGCTGAAAGTGTAACAGGGTGGGAAGGAGAAGTGGGTGGAACAGGTGGAGAAGTTACCAGACTTTCACAGTACACTTACCACCACAAGAGAATCAGACTCTGTCCCCTGAGACCCGGTTATTAACTCAAAAACCCAGAGTTTCTGGGGCAGATCCAGAGAGTTCCCAGGTATGTCAATGAGGGATGCAGGTTGGAGTCCCCAAATGATGCAACTTATGTTATAATGTATGTGGGGCTTAATCAAGGTGGGTGGGATTGGGAAGCAGAAAGCTAGAGTTTACCTTGATATAGTACCTGGGAACTCTCAGGGTTTGACCCGGAGACTCAGGATTTTGAAACAAATCTCAGGGTGAAGTACCAAATTCTCAGGGTGAGAGAGTCCACTTTTTCCTCCTATATGATTCACGTGAAGTTAGTACTTACAGTGGGGGGAAAATTATTTGATCCCCTGCTGATTTTGTACGTTTACCCACTGACAAAGAAATGATCAGTCTATCATTTTAATGGTAGGTTTATTTGAACAGTGAAAGACAGATACCAAAAAAATCCAGAAAAACACATTTCAAAAAAGTTATAAATTGATTTGCATTTTACTGATTGAAAGAAGTATTTGACCCCCTATCAATCAACAAGATTTCTGGGTCCCAGGTGTCTTTTATACAGGTAACAAGCTGAGATTAGGAGCACTCTCTTAAAGGGAGTGCTTCTAATCTCAGCGTGATACCTGTATAAAAGACACCTGTCCACAGAAGCAATCAATCAATCAGATTCCAAACTCTCCACCATGGCCAAGACCAAAGATATGTACAAGGATGTCAGGGACAAGATTGTAGACCTACACAAGGCTGGAATGGGCTACAAGACCACCGCCAAGCAGCTTGGTGAGAAGGTGACAACAGTTGGTGTGATTATTTGATAATGGAAGAAACACAAAATAACTGTCAATCTCCCTCGGTCTGGGGCTCCATGCAAGCTCTAACCTCATGGAGTTTCAATGATAATGAGAACAGTGAGGAATCAGCCCAGAACTACATGGGAGGATCTTGTCAATGATCTTAAGGCAGTTGGGACCATAGTCACCAAGAAAACAATTGGTAACACTATGCCGTGAAGGACTGAAATCCTGCAGCGCCCGCAAGGTCCCCCTGCTCAAGAAAGCACATCTACAGGCCCGTCTGAAGTTTTCCAATGAACATCTGAATGATTCAGAGGAGAACTGGGTGAAAGTGTGGTGGTCAGATGAGACCTAAATAGAGCTTTTTGGCATCAACTCAACTTGCCTTGTTTGGAGAAGGAGGAATGCTGCCTATGACCCCAAGAACACCATCCCCGCCGTCAAACATGGAGCTGGAAACATTATGCTTTGGGGGTGTTTTTCTGCTAAGGGGACAGGACAACTTCACCGCATCAAAGGGACGATAGATGGGGCCATGTACAGTCAAATCTTGGGTGAGAACCTCCTTCCCTCAGCCAGGGCATTGAAAACGGGTCATGGATGGGTATTCCAGCATGACAATGACCCAAAATACACGGCCAAGGCAACAAAGGAGTGGCTCAAGAAGAAACAAATTAAGGTCCTGGAGTGACATAGCCAGTGTCCAGGCCTTAATCCCATAGAAAATCTGTGGAGGGAGCTGAAGATTCGAGTTGCCAAATGTCAGCCTCAAAACCTTAATGACTTGGAGAGGATCTGCAAAGAGGAGTGGGATAAAATCCCTCCTGAGATGTGTGCAAACCTGGTGGCCAACTACAAGAAACATCTGACCTCTGCGATTGCCAACAAGGGTTTTGCCACCAAGTACTAAGTCATGTTTTGCAAAGGAGTCAAATACATATTTCACTCAGTAAAATGCAAATCAATTTATAACTTTTTGAAATGCGTTTTTCTGGATATTTTTGCTGTTATTCTGTGTCTCACTATTCAAATAAACCTACCATTAAAATTATAGACTGATCATTTCGTTGTCAGTTGGCAAACGTACAAAATCAGCAGGGGATCAAATAATTTTTTCCCAAACTGTACTAATGTCTAAATTAGTGACATTTTTACCACAAACACAGAGGGAGAAGTCCTGCTTGTCTTGTGAGTGTATAAAAAGCAATATCTCACAACTGTAGAATGTCAAAGTGTCCTCGATGACTGACTGGATCATCTTTGGGTTGGGCAAACACTGACATAGCAGCTAGTGATCCCTGCACTAGCAACCTGTGGGTGTATTGATATGGGGCCCTAAGCCCTGCCCCATATCAATACATCCATGGATCCAAAAATATGAGTGAAAGGAAAATTGACCCTATCAATGCCAGAGGGGTATGCAACACATTACTGAGCTTTTTATACCACACTGGTACTCACAGAGTTAATCCCCTTAAAGCTAACACCGTTGCATTAAAATAAAAACCTCTAAGTATGATGTTCAGCAGGGTCTTCAGCACCCTGGTCATCCACTGTAAGTCTTCTTCTTTAACCTCCCTTCTTCTTTTTTCTCATCTTCATTCTTCTTCTGTAAAATCATGTCACTATTAAAAACAAAAAAACACATGCTCAAATTAATAATCCCCCATAGATAGGCTGGCCCTTAAAAAAATGATGCCTGCTGGGAAAGCAGAGCAAAAATCCCCCCCCACACAAATACCTCTCGGGCCGATGCACAAGCAATATTGAGGGAAATTTGAACAGAGACTGGCTTTTATATGGTTAGCTCCTGTTCAAAATGGCTCCCATTGGCTGAGAAGGGGGGGGGGTTACTCACCTCCAAGCCAATCAGCTTCTAGTGAGTTTTCTCATCCCTCCCGCTAGAAGCTGATTGGCTGGGAACCAGTTTGAACAGGGACTGGCCATATAAAAGCCAGTTTCTGTTCAAATTTCCCTCAGTATGGCTTGCGTAATGGCCCTAGAGGTATCTGAGGGGAAGATTTTTGCTCTGCTTTCCTGCCAACAGTGGCAGCAGTGTTTTTTAAGGGCCGACATATCTTTGGGGGCATTATTACTTTGAGCATGTGTTTTTTTTATATAGTGACATGATGGATGAAGATAAAAGAGGAAAATAAAAGGAAGAATGAAGATAAGAAGATGAAAGATGGAAGATTACAGAAGAAGACTTACAGTGGATGACAGGTAAGTGTTAAACCTATGCGGTATGGGTAATTAGGTAGTGTCAGGCCTAGTATCGTTTAACTTTCTTGATATTGTTAGGGGTAGCATAGGGTTAGTATTTGGGAGAGTGACTGTGTATTTTTTTAGCTCACTCTCATTTGACACTGTGTCAAACATCGAGTTAGCTAGTTTCCTTTGATGCTATTTAGTGTGCATTGTGGGAACAAAAAGCTGCAATGAGCGTTTGGCCAGAATGTGGGTTTTGGCCACCAACGCTCATTGCAGTGGATTCTGGATAAGCCATAGGATTCCAATGGTACAGCTGTGTGTGTGTGTACTGGCCGGAACTCCTTTGGCCCCTAATGACGCTTTTAGCGTCATTCAAAGTATCGAGCCCTTAGAATCTACTTTCTTGGGAGCGTTAACGGTTAATATTTCAAAGATGTCAGGGTGAGATCATTTCAAAAGTTCCCAGGCATGCTTGACATGAACAGAAGTGGGTGGAGCCAGACTCAGAGTGGGTGGGGTTACCAGGGAACTCACAAATCATTGAATCATCCTGTGTCCACAGATACCTGGTAGACTACATTCGGGGAGCCAGCACGTGTGAGCTATCATATGTACTGGCATGCCGAAAGAGAGGCTCAAAGACTCCTGTCTTGATCACAAAGCGTCTGCAGGATCGCTTTGATCCAAAAAGTCATGACATGCCATGATCATCACTGGTCCTTATGGCACGGACACGCTTGACGCTCCTAGCACGTCACTGGTCTTTAAAGGGATAGTAATACTTAAAATGTAAAAAAAATATGCTGTAGGGTTTATCCCCCTGAGTAAAACAAGGGTATTCTCACTGCTGAAAGGTGTTTTATTCAAAAATAATTACAGCTCAACATTGAATTTTTTTAGGTGCAATATCACAGTGGCCTGTAATTGTACAGTGGCGCTGTTGCTACACCATCCTATGGACAGCTCTGGACCTGGGACCATAATTCTCCATAGGATGGTGTAGCAACAGCACCACTGTACAATTTCAGGCCTCTGTAACATTGCACCTAAAATTTCAAATTTGAGCTGTAATAACTTTTGAATAAAACACCTTTCAGCAGTGGGAGTACCCTTGTTTTACTCAGGGGGATAAACCATACAACATATTTTTTTTTTTACATTTTAAGTATCACTATCCCTTTAAGGGGTTAAGTCTGATAAGCGGAATCTCCAAGGCAGATCTGGAGAGTTCATCCCTAAACATCATTAACCCCTTCAGTGTCAAAGTATGATTTTGCATTCAAGTGGTTCCATAAGGTTCAGATGCTCTACAGTAGAGGTGTAATACTCTGCAGAGAAGAGGGGCATTGCAGAAAGAGGATGGACACTCTGCAGGAGGAATCAGATGCTCTGTAGTGAGATAAACAGGATCAGATCTATATAATAAAGTGGTGCAATTCTGAGGCTAAAAATGCACTTTAGAGAAAGCAAAACTCCCATTGACCCTAGGGTTGCCACCTTTTCTTATAAAAAATACCGGTCATGGCATTCCCTCCATAGACTTAACATTGTACAGAAGCCAATTATTTACCAGCCTGCCGGTAAATACCGGCTGGGTGGCAACCCTAACTGATCCAAATGGAGCTTTAACTCTTTGAGTGCCAGAGAGGTATCAAATGCAATGTAACAAGCTTCCATTGATTTAAATGTTTTTTTAACCCCTTGAATGCTAGCAAGGTCTCTAACACATTCTTTCCACTGCATTGTTTCTCCAACTCATTGTTGGATACCTCTCTGGCACCCTTTAGCATTCAAGAGGCTAAAGGCCCATTTAAATCAATGGAACTTCGTGTACATTTCCTAACATACAGGGTATGCCCCCTCTCCCCCAGCGCTGCCCCACTTTTGTTTTGTGTATAGGGCCACCGATCTTTACATGATGTTTGGGATGCTCTGGAGAGAGAGAGAGAGAGAGAGAGAGAGAGAGAGAGAGAGAGACAATGGTCTGAGAGCCAAGACTAATGCTCTGCAGGTGGATGTGTGATGATCTTGTGTATTTTATTAGATATCATTGTACTTGCTGCACCAATTTATTAGGAGACTTACGATGGGACCAGAGATAGAGGAGATAATGGGAGGAATTGCACAATGAATGCCAGCTTCTTATTTTAAGATCTTGAGTTTTACAGTGGAACTGTGACTTCCAAAGAAATGTGTGATTTTGAAATAGTGTTCAAAAGCACGTATATTTATGTTAGAGATTTAAAAAAAACAAAAAAAAAAAAAAATGATTTGTAAGATATTTAGCTTTATTTATTCGTTAGTTAGCACAAATCCTCCAAGCATGCCTGGATGAGTCAAACATTCCACATAGCTCTGGATTACCAACTGCCACTTCCTACCAGGAAGTACTAACTTGGTAGAAGCATACACTGACAAATAAATAAATCTGAATGTCTCAGAAACTATTTTTGTAATTAAAAAGTAATAACATAAATATGGGTGATTTTGGACACTTCAAAATCACCTATTTGTTATAAAGTGACAATTCCACTTTTGGGTATAGATTTCTTAAAGGGGCAATAAAGTTATTTTCTATGAAGACTTATATGTTACAAGATGTTTCCTGATGAGTAAATAAGGGGAACTGTCATTGCAGTTGTTTTATTTAAGGGTTCTGACAGTTCAAACTGTCAGGAAGTGAGTGTAAGCTTTTTTACTTCCTGAAAGTTTAAAGGGATAGTAATGTTTAATCAATATTGGTTAATATTGTAGGTATTAAAAAATGAATTACATTGAAGTAAGCCCTGTCTCTTTTTTTAATACCTACAATATTAAACAGTGTTAAAATTAAACATTACTATACCTTTAAACTGGCAGGGAGTGATTCAGCAGTTACTCTGACATTCTGTGGAGAACTGTTTGTCAGTGACTCATCTCTACCACAGAATGCATGTCTGAAATCTGGTCACTAGAGGGTGCTTTAAATGTAAAAAAAAAATAGTTCAAACTATAATAACTCTGGAAAGACACATCTTCCAATAGTGGGAGTGCCCTCCTTTTACTCAGAAGGAAAAGCGCAACAATATATGGGTTTTCTTTTTGTTTTTTTCATAAAATGTACCGATTTTTTTTAAGGTGAATTATTATTATTATTAAAATCTGCCTATATGTTTTTCTAGCCAACATTCTGGTAAAATAACACATTTTTGCAAAGTTATGCTTATATTTTTTGGTGGCACAGAGTAGCATTTTATGCTAATTGCCTGCACAGTATGATAATTAGCTCTGTTTGAGGCCAAATGTTCCCCTTACTGTTCTATAAGAAATGTGTCCAGCATGTGATCGCTGCCTTCATCCACTCACAGTATAGTAGTATGTAATACTGGCCTAACACAGAACATAATTAGCATAAATTTGACACATTGTGCCACCAACAAATAATGATTTATTAACCCTTTGAGTGCAAGAGAGTTATCCAGCCCATTGCTTCGCAATGCACTGGATACCTCTGAAGCACTCAAAGGGTTAAAGCAATAGTAATACTTCAATTTAATTTTATATTGTAGCCATTAAAAAAACATTAAAAACGATATATGTCTTATCTCTCAAACATATATATTTTGAGACATATTCACAAGTCAAGTTTCCCCCTGACTGGCTGTATCGGTCAAGTCTGCCATCTAGTTGACAGACTTAGAATCTGGTCCGCAAACCAGCCAGCAGCTCTTCAGCAGACCGTCAGCGATCTCAGCTCAGCTGAAGAGCCGCTAGACGGTCTGTGGCGCGCTGACATAATTCAGGGGGAAACTTTACTTGAGTATATCTCTCAAACCATAAAGGTTTGAGAGATAAAACTTATATCGTTTTTAATGTTTTTTTAATGGCTACAATATAAAATTAAATTAAATTGAAGTATTACTATCACTTTAAAATCTGTTTATACAAATAAAGGGCTAGAACACTAGTTATGAATTCTCTTTAAAGGGGATCTATCACCCCTATACAAGTTAGGTTTATTAGTTAGATTATTTAGCGAATATGTTTAAAACATTTTTTTTTAAATGCTATTTGGGCGAAAATTAATGTTTAAAGAGTGCTCTGCACCCTACTTCCGCATAGACTGTAGTTACCTGCTCTGTACCGCAGTCTGTCACTCTGCCTCTGCTCCCCTCCCTCTATCCAACCTCCTCCAATGACGGAGGCTTTCTGCCTGTAAGCTGGAGTGGTCTCATTGGCTAGATATCGATCTCTGTGGACTGGGCGGGGTCATGTGAGGAGTGTGTTTGGGGGGGTGGCCATGGGCAGAGCTAAGGGAGCCTAGAGTGCCTTGCCTAGGGGAGCCTGGGATGTAAGTGTGTTCCAGATTTTGTCTCATGTCTTAACCCTTTGAGTGCCAGAGCAGAATGCTCCTAGGGGAGCCTGGGATGTAAGTGTGTCCCAGATTTTGTCCCATGTCTTAACCCTTTGAGTGCCAGAGCAGAATGCATTGCAAACCCTTCTGGCATTCAAAGGGTTATTAATATGAACCCCCATCCCTTACGTACAGTTCTCTGTAGCTCTGCACTGTGAGCCTTATTCAATAAGCAAAAGACATACAATTCTGGAGCGAACCAACTCCATTATTGGGGAAAAATAGCCCCCTCAAACCCTATTGATTTAAATGGGGTGTTTAACCCCTTGAATGCTAGACAGGTCTCGAGTGCATTACAAAGCATTTTAATGGAGCCCACACTGCCATTCAAGTGGATAAAATAATAATAATAATTTGTGATTTTTATAGTGCTTTTCTCCCTGTGAGACTCCAATCGCTTTACAAATCTATAAACAGACATAAAATGTAAGAGTTCCTTATGGTCACATGACTTGACTGAATGCCTGATAAAATAGATGGGTCTTTAGCTTTTTTTTTAAAAGTCTGTAATGATGGTGCCTCTCTGAATGAGGACAATAAAGAGCTCCAGAATGTGGGGGCAGCGTGGCTGAATGCCCGGGAACCTGAGGTTGTCTTTATTCTGGGTACTGACAGCAGGGATCTGTTGGCTGACCGCAGTGAGCGGGATTGAATATAGGGTGTCAGGAGCTCTTTCAGGTACTGTGGGCCTTGATTATTTAAGGCTTTGAAGGTCAGCAGGCCAATTTTAAAATATGTTCGAATTTAATTGGAAGCCAATGCAGGGAGTGGAGAACAGGTGTCATGTGACATGAACAAGTCTGATTGGTCAGTAGTCTGGCTGCTGCATTTTGTACTGTCTGTAGGCGATGGAGTTCTTTTTCTGGGAGGCCCAAGTAAAGTGCATTACAGTAATCTAGACGAGAAGACACAAATGCATGGACTAATATTGCCATATCATCCGGTGGAAGTAAGTGTTGTTTCCTGGCTATGGTTCTCAGATGAAAGGAGGTAGATTTTATTACAGAAGAGATCTGCTGTTTAAATGACAGTCCAAAGTCAATCATGACTCAGAGATTTCATACCTCTGTTGAACTAATGAGTTCATAGCCTCCAAGTTCCAGCTAGTTGGGTGATCCTGAGATATTCTTGTATCCCGGGGTCCCCTCACCAAGAGTAACTCTGTTTTGTCAGGGTTCACTTTTAGCCAACTAGTATTCATCCACTCTATGAGGTCTGCTAAGCAACTGTTGATGAGGCATGTTGTGTCTTTATTATCTGGAGCAAAGGAAAAGTAGAGTTGTGAGTCAACTGCGTAGCAATAATATCTTAGGCCATGTTGCCTGATGATGTCTCCCAGTGGTAGCAAGTAAATTGCGAATAGCGTGGGAGAAAAGATGGAACCTTGTGGAACTCGCAGGCTAATTCTATTGGTGCCGATGAGCAAGATCCTGATGTTACTCTCTGTGATCTACCAGTGAGGAAAGATTTAAACCAGTTAATAACCGTGCCTCCTAGACCACAGATGTGCTGCAAGTGCTCTGTTAAAATCCCATGGTCAATGGTGTCAAATGCAGCTTAGAGATCCAGGAGGATTAGGATGGAGTAATCACCTTTGTCTCTCGCCAAAAGGAGATAATTTAGCACTTGGACTAGCGCTGTTTCTGTGCTGTGGCGGCATCTAAAACCTGAATGGAAAGGATCAAAGATGTTATAGTTTGATAGATGGGGCTCGAGTTGAGTTGCCACTACTTTTTCAATGATTTTTCCCAGAAATGGAAGGTTGGATACTGATCTGTAAATTGCTATGCAGTCTGGGTCTAATGAAGGTTTCTTTAGGAGGGGTTTCACCACTGTTTCTTTTAGAGGATCCAGGAAGTTTCCAGTTTTTAGTGAATACTCCACTATTTTTGTGAGGGCTGGGGCAAGTGTTTCAGTGCATGCGGATATAAGAGGAGTTTGGGCAGGGTCTAAGTCACATGTAGTGGGGTGCAACTTTTGCATGGTTCTTTTAACTTCCTCGATATTCACATTTGTAAAAGTAGACCATAAATGGGGGGAATCTGGCCTTTCACTGTAGTGGTTCTGGTGGGTAACTGGCTGGCCTGCTGTGATGGAGGCTTGGATGGAGGAAATATTGTCTGTGAAGAAGATCGCAGATTCTTCACACTTATCCTGAGAGAAGTTGGTGGGTATATGTATGCATGCTGGTTTGCAGAGTCTTCCTACTATGCAAAACAGTTGACTGGGTCTGTTGCGGGAGAGTGTAATTTTGCGCAACAAAAATGAAGATTTTTTCTGAGTTATATTAAATTGATATTCATTGAGGTGTTTGGTAAGAGTGGCTTTGTCCTCTGGGTCATGTGTCCTGCGCACCTTCTCTCGAGTTTACGGACTGTTCTCTTCATTTCTCTGATGGTGCTATCAAACCAAGGTGCATTGTTGTGAGTTTTGATAGTGCGTATGCACATTGGTGCAGTGCTTTCTAGGGTGTCTCTCACGGTTTTGTAGTAGAGTTGGACTAAGGAGCCGGGCTCTTTACAAGTCCCCATCAGTTCACTTAGATCCATATTTGATGTTCCGTCCAATGGGGTCACCCCTTTTAATGAGCGGTGTTTGACCAGGTTCTGAGGCTGTGGTCTTGCTGATTGTGACCCATTTAAATCAATGGGGGATTTTATTTCAGTGCTATGGTTTGCTCCAGAATTGCTCTTTTTCTTTCTAAATAAAGCCTTATGTCCTAGTTATTGAGTTATAGAATATGCTAATTAAGGCATGCTGACCCATGTAGGCACTTCCTGCCCTAGGCCTACTGTAACAGGCCGTAGGCCGTTACTGGGGGTTTAATATGGTTTTGGGGAAAACCTGCTCTACCCAAAAGACTGAAGTTCATTGGGCCAGAGACAGCCAGCAGGAATATTGCAGGCCGTCATGACTTTAAACGCCGGGCGGCTCCTGATTGGTCAATCCGAGTTAAAGGGCCGCCATTGACTTAACATAGGGAAAAGTTGGCCCCTCTCTGATTGGCCACCAGTTTAAAGGGACTGGACTGAAGGCTTGCTGGATTGTCGAAGACCTGCAATACATCCGACAACCAGCGGGTGTCTCCCTATCTGGATACAGTAAAGACTCGACATCATGTAGAACATGTGTGTGGGCTTGGGAAGTAGGCAGTTCCCTGATTGGCCAAAGCCCAGGGTGACGAGTTTAAAGGTCCCCCATAGAGTTAACATGGGGGAAAGTAGGCAGCCCAGGGATTGGTCAGTTAACTGCCTGCTCAAAGATTTGGATAGGCCGAGACGGCCGTGATGAAATTGACCAGGACTGGCCAGCCGATTCCAGGCTCCTGATTGGCCAGGGGTTGAAGCGGAATATTCAAACGGACTAAAAAAATGCTTCAACCCCTGGCCATTGTGTAAAATGTGTTTGAGCCCCTCAGCCTTTTGTCCCAATGTTTACCCCTCATCGGTCCCTTTGTCTAAATAATGTGATCATGTCTGGACCTCTGTGTTATGTATGCACCGTTTGTCATTGTCCATTGTATGCTTTGTTTGGTATTAAGTTGTGATGTGATTAACGTTGTATAAAAAGAGCTGGAGTTTGTCAAATAAAGTGTGTTAGTTTTGGAACTTCATCTGTGCCCAGTCTCTTTGTCGTTGGGTGGTATCAAGGGTCTCCTTTTGACCCCCATCCTAGGAAGCAGCTCTGGGAGAATGACCGGCAAGGCTACCTGCTTGTAGCCCACCTCAGGAGAGAGAAACCCGGCACGATGGACTAAGTCCATCCGCGGACTTAAGTATCCGTTACACCTACATTACCTCCACTATTCACTGACACATAACCCTTTCAGTGCTAGGTGAGGTGGTCAGTGCATTGCTCTGCAGCGTCAGGGAGTGTGTGTGTGTGTGTGTGTAAGGAGTGGCTAAAACAGGAAGTGCCAGCACAGAATGCCTTAACCCTCTGAGTGCCAGAGGTGTAGGCTATATAAATATATATATATATATATATATATATATATATATATATATATATATATGCAAAAGAACATGGTAGCACTCTCAGAACTTTGATAAAGTTTTTTTATCCAAGCCAATGTCAACGTTTCAGTGTGATCAACACACTTTCGTCAGGACCAAACAAGTGAACCCACCCCCCTCCTTAATATACCCTAACACCAACAAAAACCGACAAAGTTCATCAACTACGTCACTGATGACGTCATCACCCCCCCTCTACTGTATAATATGTACAACACCATAGTATATACATAATGTGGAGTAAAAATATAACATAGTAAAGAAATGACAGTGTGTTTCTATACAAGTATATACATATAGTAGCATGTGAATATGTGCCAGCTGTGTGTGTCACTTGTACTTGATGTCACTATTGATTGCTATCACCCCCATTGTTATCCTCAGGACATACATGTCCCTTTCATGGTCAGCACTGGATGATTCAGCCACAATTGTGCATACAGGCATTACTGCACAGCTCCCGGCATGACAGAAAATACGTAAACAAATTTTACATTAGCGGGATACCCGCTCACATCACTTATAAGTGAATGACTAATGGTGGCATCAAAAAGATGGCAAAATTAGCTCCCTCCAAGTCACCCAAAACAAGCGATGTGAGGAGATAGATGAGCAAATCATATATAGCTAATATTCCAATATTGCCAGCAAATATTCTTCATGCGGCTGCAGGGCACCAGCACATCGCAATGCATGCCGTCCTTCACTGCACAAGAGAGGCAGACCCAGGGGACAATTCGCATAAGCATCAGAGAAATGGCCAACACCAGCATAAAGACTAAAAGGTGTCTGGGCAGTCAACAGAGAATAACTACCAGAGAGTACCAGTGTATATGCGTACTCAGACATAATCTGTCCAAATCATAGCTATGTATGCATTCATAGACACAAATAATAAGAGAGCCAGAGTGAGATGGACCATAAATAACAGTGGGACAGACTAGTCCCAGAGGCTATCCAGGCACCAGCAGTCACCACCAAAAGTTATACAATGCCCCCGTCAGTGACCCAGAGGCTATCCAGGCACCAGCAGTCACCACCAAAAGTTATACAATGCCCCCGTCAGTGACCCAGAGGCTATCTTAGCCAACTGCAGAGGCACATTGAGAGACACCTTATATGCAAAAACCTCCATTGGGAGCTAATGTGCAAAAGTTTTAGGCAGGTGTGAAAAAATGCTGTAAAGGGTGATCACACCAAATATTGATTTGATTTAGATTCTTCTTCTGTTCACGCACATTGCATTTTGTAATTGATACAAATAAAATATTAACATGTCTAATTTTGAAAGCATTCTTACTTTACAGCATTTTTTCATACCTGCCTAAGACTTTTGCACAGTACTGTATATATATATATATATATATATATATATATATATATATATATGTGCTTGCAAAATGAAGAGAGCACTCACAGGTCTTGTAGAGTTGAAAGTATTTGCTGGTTTATTCCATTACCATTTCGGTCCCACTTTGGACCTTTACACAAAGAGAAAGTGTAAGCCTTACCTCCTCAGACACATAGATTGCAAGCGTCAAACCCACTCCAACAGACAAGTATACAAAGTGCAAGATATACCCCCAACACACAAAAAGTGCAAGTCTCACATCCACACACAAATTGCAATCCTTACACATATAAGGCAAGCCATACACTATACAGATATACAAAATGCAATCCTCACCCCCCCACACACACACGCAATGCAAGGCAAGCCTCTTTCCACACACACACACACACACACACACACACACACACACACACACACAATGCAAGCCTCTTTCCATACACACACACACGCAATGCAAGTCTCTTTCCATACACACACACACGCAATGCAAGCCTCTTTCCATATACACACACACGCAATGCAAGCCTTTTTCCATACACACACGCAATGCAAGCCTCTTTCCATACACAAACACATTCGCAATGCAAGCCTCTTTCCATACACAAACACATACGCAATGCAAGCCTCTTTCCATACACACACACACGCAATGAAAGCCTCTTTCCATACACACACACAATGCAAGCCTCTTTCCATACACAAACACGCAATGCAAGCCTATTTCCATACACACACAAAAAAGTGAAAGCAATGCCCTTACACAAACAAGGTGCAAGCTATAACCACACAAAAAAGTAAGCCATACCCTCCCACACAAATACACACACACACACACAAAGTGCAAGCCATATCTCCCCCTAACATACACACCCGCAGGGCAAGCCATACCCCCCTCACATATACATACACACAAAGTGCAAGCGATACCTCTCTCCCCACACGTACAGACACAAATGCAAGCTATACCAGCACACTTACAAAGTACAAGCCATTTTTGCTCACACAAGGTTCAAGTCCTTCAGACACTTACACACAGTGTGAGCCTCACCCACATATACAGGATGCTAACCTGACCCACATTAAATGTGTCAGCTTCTCTTATACACACACATAAATTACATACACAAAGTCCAGTCTCACTCACATATATATATACACAGTGTAATTTATAGGATATCATGTTACTCGAGGCTCTGGTTTATTGGGTGACGCACACTGGGGCCAGAGATGGAGGAGAGATGGAGTGTCTGTTCTATGGGTATGTAGAGAGATAGACAGAGAGAGCTGTGCATAGTCACCCCAAAAGCCAGCCTCACCCACAAACTTATATACAAAAAGTACCAGCTTACCCACACGTACACAAAGAGCCTGACTGGCCCACATACATACACAAATACAAGCCACACACCCACAAAAGTGTCAGCCGGCACACACACACACACAAGTATACAGCTAGTCTCACTCAGATACAAAGAGCCCACTGGCATCCACAGAAATGTTTCCAAGCAAAGCCAAAATATGCATCCTGGATCAGTCCACCAAACCCCTGTGTTAATCTTTATCTGCTTTTGGGGGAGGAGGGCAAGTGCCCCCTCTTGCCCCACCTCCCTGCAGACACCCTTGAGTAAGTCTCAAGTCACATATCTTCCCCAATTATTCATGCATTGGTCTCTTGCTCTAAACCCTATCTCTTTCTTTCTACCCTCTCCATTCCTCTCTCCTTCTCTATATACATTATCTGACATAAGTAGAATATTGCTACCTTAAGCTGCAGGCCTCCCTTTAATAGTCTGATCCTCGTTTTCCCTGCATGATAGAGCGATGTGTTCAGGGACAGGAATGAGTAGAAAGTGCTTTGCTGGGGATTGCACAGTCAGGATTCGCTCTTCTATGATGAATTGTGAGATGGAATGAATGAAGTACTGATTTCCAAATGGAGGTGGGTGCCTATCGGCTGGGCTGTACTAGAGAGCTGTAAGATCATTACTTTAGATCAGTGGTTTCCCAAGTTGTGGCGACCCCTAACAGTAAAATTATTTTCGTTGCTCCTTCATCGCTGTAATTTTGCTACTGTTATGAATCGAAATATAAATATCTGATGGTTTTAGGCGACCCCTGGCAAATCGTCATTCGACCCCCGAAGGGGTCCCGACCCACAGGTTGAGAACCACTGCTTTAGATAAACAACAGCCCTTATTTAAGAACCCAAAGATAAGCAATTTCTGAGCAAACCAACTGCACCTTAGTGGCAAATGAAAATACAAATGGAAAGCAATGTATTGGAGACTTCTCGATCATTCAAGGGGTTAAAGTGATAGTAGTGCTTTATATTTTCTTTAATTCAATGCAATGTAAAGTATTAGAGCCAAACAGATATTACTCACACTCTTTAATACTCACTAGTTTCTGAGTAATTTAGTTTAAAAAAAAATCCTCTCTCCCCTTTCTCTGACAACAGCCATTTCTCCTGAGAAGAGGATGAATGGTAAACCGAGTGGTTGCCATCACAACTGCCTGGTGTTTCACTCACTTTGGGATATCTGTCTCTGTGTGAGTAGTTTTTGATGCATCCTGAACACTGTCTAAAGCTCAGTCCATACACAGGAGCATTAAAACTACCCACGCAGAAACAAGCGTCTCTGTGTGAGTTAAACCCAGGTTTGTTGCCATGGCAAACACATAATCATGTCAGCTAGTCCCCTACCTATGGGAAAAACACTCTTCAGTACTTTACAATTCATTGCATTAAAGTGGAACTGTCACTTTGTAACAAATAGATCATTTTGAAAAAGAGTGTCCAAAATCGCTCATATTTATGTTAGCCATTTTTAATTTCAAACAAGAGTTTCTGAGATATTTAGCTTTATTTATTTGTCGGTTTATGCAGCTGCACTACTACTTCCTGGTAGGAAGTGACAGTTGGTAATGTAGAAGTATGTGGAATGTTTCAGTCCTCCAAGTACGCCTGCAGGACGTGCACTAACTAAATAATAATAATAAATAAAACCAAATAGATTATGAATTATTCATTTAAATAAAAAACTCCTAACATAGATATTGTTTGCTTTTCAATAGTCTTTCAAAATTTGCTACAATGAGTCAGTTCCAATTTATACAAAATATAAAACATTGCATCACAATGCATTGGTGACCTCTCTAGCGTCATAGGGTTAACCTTTTGAGTGCCAGAGGAGTACGCAATGCATTAGTATCTCTATGGAACTCAAAGCGTTAAAAGCCCCATTTAAACCAGTTGTAATTTGGGGAATTTCCATTTGGTCCTCATAGTGCTGTCAGTTTGCCCCACAATTTCTACTTTTTAGCTTATTGCTTACAGCCCTTATGGAGCAGTGTATGAAGTGAATATATCTGGCTGTCATATTCTCAGGGAGAGGCCCAGTTTGCATAGGGTTGCTACCCAGTCGGTATTTTACCAGCAGGCCGGTAAACAATTGGCTTCTGTCCAATGTTAAGTCTATGGAGGGAATGCCATGGTCGGTATTTTTTTGATGAAAACGTGGCAACCCTAAGTTTGCACTATCTGCATCCCCTTACAATCAGATCAGTTACCTCTCCTGGCTGGCGGCTGCTGACATAATCACACATGGGCACTGTCAACCAGTGAAATAGGAGTAGCTGTTACCCATCAGAGAGGTGTACAGTGCATTGCAGAGCAATGTTTTGGACACCTCGCTGGCACTAAAAAGGTTACCTCTTAGAATATGCATCATGAAAAATGATACAGCAGCTCCCTGGAACTGCAGACAAATTGATTTTCCTCTCTGACTTTCCCCATTACATGATGATGCTTCTAAAATCCTCTGGTGGGGAACTGCATCTTGGGTCTGTCTCTGAGTGTGAGTCAATCTTGTTACAAACCTTGTAAATTATGAAGAAGGTGCGACCCCTCCACCTGGCGCCTGCAATCTCCCGCCGGCAATCTAGTAATGCAGAGCGCTGGGAGATGATATCATCTCCCAGCGCTTTGCATTACTAAGAGGACAGCGTGGGAGCTCCAGGTAGGAGATCAGGGCATTGTGGAGGGGGTCAATGTGGTCAGGGGGGCCAATGTGGTGGTGGGGGGCCCATGAAAGATGGGAGGGGGGGTGAGATTTTGCCCCAGGTCTTAAGAGGGTCTAGTTATACTCCTGAATATGCTAACAATTTACAGTTTTTGGTTTAACACGTAGGTAGTTTTGAATGAAGTCTGGAAATATGCAAACTTCCTTAAAGGGTTAGTAATGCCCCCCAAAAAAGTTGATGCTATATGTTAGATTTTACAAAAATAAAGTATTTGGAAAAAGTCCTATCTCTCAAACCTTTATGGTTTGAGAGATATCCTCTGTGACAATCCCCCTCTCCCTCCACTTCTGACGTCAGCTGTAAGCTGACAGCAGGAGTTCCTGGTCTGGGGACCGACAGGTGGCTCTTCAGCAGAGCGCAATAGCACAATTTAAAAAGAAATACTTATTTGGAATGGACTACAAAGTGTGCCTGGTTTGCAAGAGCCTCCTCGTGTCAGCTGACATGATCTCCTTCTGTCAGGTTTACAGCTGACATCAGGGGAAGAGGATCTTTGGCAGAGGATATCTCTCAAACCATAAAGGTTTGAGAGATAGGACTTTTTCCAAATATGTTATTTTGTAAAATCCAACATATAGCATCAACTTTATTTTGGGCATTACTATCTGTCTATCAACTTTAAAGATATATTATACAAACTAGTGTAAAACCCCGTGTACACGGGCCAAGGTCCGGGTGATGTTAACCCTTTGAGTGCCAGAGGGGTATGCAAAGCATTGCTTTGTATACCCCTCTGGCACTCAAAGGGTTAAGAGGCCGGTCCTGCTCTGTGTCATGCCGCCGATGCAGTCACAGTCATGCACTGTAGGGACTGCCCAAAAGCACAGAATGCTCCCAGTACAGAACTCCCAACATTACATGCTCCCAGCATTCTGTGCTCTCAGCATTCTGTGTGTTCGGGCAGTCTCTACTGCACATGACGGCTTCTGACAAACATCCTAGTGAATTATTATATAAGATAAGATAGTGTCATGTGAGAATATTGGTCAAATTACAGATGATAATATTGTCCTTATTGGCTTGTGCACCAAGCAAATTACAGATGATAATACTGTCCTTATCTGCATTTGCACCAAGCAAATTAGAGATGATAATATTGTTCTTATTTGCTTGTGGTGCACAAGGACAATGTTTTCAACTGTAATTTGCCCAATATTCTCACGACACTGTCTTATTTGTATAATATCCCTTTAAAGTGGATCTTTTCACCATTAAGGAAGTTTGCATATTTCCAGACTTCATTCAAAACTGCCAGTGTGTTAAACAAGAAACTGTAAATTGTTTGCTGAAACCTAATAAAAGCTTCCTTTCTTTGTACTAGGTCTAGTCATTGCTCCTGGGTTTCACATTTTAGCCATTTAACGCCATTACAGAGGAGATATTTCAGGTGCATTTTCACACCAGTGACAGGCAAGTCTCCTCTGCACCAGAACACCAGCTAACTCCACACATACATTTTAGCCTTCTTGAGCCTTCTCCATGCCTGGATTACTCTTTCTTTAACCTTAAAGGGTCAGTAACATTTTGGAGAGGTTCAAAAAATAAATTATATGCCACAAATCCTATCTCTCAATCTGCTATGGTTTGAGATATATTCGGATTCAAAGTTCCCCTCTCCCATCAGTGCTGCACTGACAGCAGGAGATTCCAGTCCGGGGACCAGCCGGTGGCTCTGCAGCAGGGCCGAAATTGCATTATTGGAAAAGAATTACTTCATTGGAAAGGTCTACAAAGTGTGCTCTGCTGAAGAGCCTCCTCGAGTCGGCTGACTTGAATCACCTGCTGTCAGCTTTACAGCTGACATCAGGAGAAAGGGAGGGGGGGGGCTTTGAATGCTTATATCTCTCAAACCATAGCGGTTTGAGAGATAGGATTTGTGGAATATAGTTTATTTTTTGAACCTCTACAAAAGCATTTTTTATGGGACATTACCATCCCTTTAAGGAGACACCCATAGGATTTCAAAATCAATCCAAAAAGTGAAAACTGTTCACTGAGGATGAACAACGTCTAGTCACCGTTAGGAGCCTCATGTTATACCTCTTTCATTCTGGAGGGGATATGCACTAAGGGGCAATATTTTGGCTATGTTCACACAGCGCCATATGCATTAAAGGGATAGTAATACTTTGTTTTATCTTTATTTTATTTTGTAGGCATTAAATAAATATGAAGAACGATATAAGTCTTATCTCTCAAACCTTTATGGTTTGAGAGATATTCAAAAGCAAAGTTTCCCTTCCTGCCCCTTTTACCTAGTGTAAGCCATCTCTTCTCAGATGTGGAATCTGGTTGCTAGACCAGACAGATAACAGAAGGGGATAATCTTCTTCCTATGAGAACAATGAAAACCCTGCCCCCCTTGACAAGTTTTTCAGGTTTTTCCCTTATCATAATTGAAGATTGTCCCTCTCTGCGATCCATCTGGACAGTCTTGCTGCCCTGAGCTGAGCAGTGTTATATCAGTAAAAGGGGCGGGAGGGGGATACTTTGTCATTGAATTACTCTGGAACTACAACTCTGACAGAATTGAAATAACAGTCTCCATGGCCCAAATACTATGATGATTAATTAGAGCTGCTTTTATTATGAAACATTACTATCCCTTTAAAAATTAGTGATACAAGGAGAGGGGGAGATTTCATGGCTTAGCATGTAGGGTTACCGAAATGCAGTTCAACAACCCTGAAGTCTGAGCGCATCCTCTCTGCTCCCACAATTGCCCAGTGAGTGGGTGGAGAGGATCTGCTTAGATTCTGGAACCGCAATCATCTTTGCCTCTTAACCCTCTCCTTGCCATAGGGATGTGGATTATACACCACTGTGGCATTGAAAGGGTTCCAGAGTGAGAGAACATCAGGTAAGCTATATATCACAGCCCCTCTGCCCTTCTGTACTGACTGAACCAGCTGAGCAACCCGACGACAAGCTGATTCAGGTAAACGCAGGACCTGCAAGGCACTCTGCAACGGAAACTACCTCTGTGGACCTGATATCCAGCACTGCTTAAAGGAATAGTAATGTTTAGATATTAACCCCTTAAGGACCCGTGACGTGCCAGGACAGTCATGGGAAAACTTCCCTAAAGGACCAGTGATGGTCCTGGCACGTAACGGATATCAGGGCTGCACGCCGTTCGGAGAGCCCTGAATCCAATCCTGTGAAAAAAAAAAAAAGTGCACACAGCTGTCCTTAAGGGGTTAAAGAGAGGTTGATTCTTCAATATACTTCTTTCTTATAACTAATCCATAAGGTTGTCAGCTTCATTTTATTTTATTTTAAAGTGTCCCCTTCCTGCCCCTTTTCCATATGTCACAATGCATCCCCTCAGAGCAGCAAGCCGGCCCAGATTGATCACCATAAGGGACAATCTTGTAACTGCATAAAGAAAAACCTGCCCTCATTTGTCAAGCATTATGGCTGGGGGGGCTTTAACCCTTTGAGTGCCAGAGGGGTACACAACGCTCTGCAATGCATTGCGTACCCCTCTGGCACTCAGAGAGTTAATATAAAATAAAAGGAAGACAACATTATGTACAGTTAGAAAGGTACACATTGTTATAAAAAATTATAGTGAAGAATCAACCTTGCTTTAATACCTAAACATTACTATCTCTTTAAAGTTTGAGTTTGGAGACCCAATCCACCCTGAATTGGTTCATAGTGCCCATTAAGATTTACTGCCCAGATTAAACTAACAGCAACCCCTACAGCTAGCATCTGTAAATATATATTCTATTAGATCCATAAAATATCATCGTAAACTTGTTTTTTTAATGCATGGTTAGTCTGCCCTTTTCAGATATCATTAGGTTAATTTTGTTTGTGCTGTTTGTAAAAAAAAAAAAAAAAAAAAAAAAAGTCTGGTCCCATATTTCAGCCTATTTATAGACCATGCAGCACTATCACTTCTCATACACCTGCCAAGATTACTATGGTAATGAGAGAGCCCTGGAAAGGGTAGGAATGTCTGCTCCCTTAGACCATATGTAAGATTTTAGACCTTAGAAAACAAATAGAGCATTTTCATACCTGCGCTTCATTGTGCACTGCTATCATGCTGCAGAGGCTAAAACTAAGCACTCCAGGTCAGGAGCACTCAGTTTCAGTCCTTCTCTGCTTTGCCGGTACATGAGATGGCTACTACAGTGTTCACATGTATAGACTTTTTCATTCACCTTGACTTTGTGACTATTCTCTGCCTCTCTCTTCCTTACTATGAGAGTAATGGGGAGAGAGAAGCAGAGAACTAACAAATAACTTAATAAATAGAGGCCAGAGTAGGGGATATTAACCCCTTCAGTGCTGGTGCTGGGGGCAGGATGAATGTAGGTCCATTCATGACCTACTGACAGCAACTTCTTTTTTTTTTTTTTTGATAAAGTTGAGCAAGAACAAAATATTCTATTTACACAGACTCATTTATTAACACATCTACTGAAGTTTAAAGGGATACTAATGTTTCATAATAAAAGCATCTCTAATTAATCATCATAGTATTTGGACTTTGGAGAGTGTTATTTCAATACTGTCAGAGTTATAGTTCAAGAGTAATTCAATGACAAAGTATCCCCCTCCCGCTCCTTTTACTGATGTAACACTGTTCAGCCAGATCAGAAGGGAGGTGCCCAGGTAGATTGCAGAGAGGGACAATCTTCAATCAAGATAAGGGAAAAACCTGAAAAACTTGTCAAGGGGGGCAGGGCTTTCATTGTTCTCATAGGAAGAAGATTGTCCCCTGCTGTTATCTGTCTGGTCTATGGACTGGATTCCACATCTGAGAAGAGGTGGCTTACACTAGGTAAAAGGGGCGGGAGGGGAAATTTTGCTTGTGAATATGTCTCAAACTATAAAGGTTTGAGAGATAAGACTTATATCGTTCATGTTTTTTTAATGCCTACAAAATAAAATAAAGATAAAATGAAGTATTACTATCCCTTTAAACAAACATTAATGGGAGTTTTAATGCTGTGGAGAAGAGTAATACATTTATACACAAAACACAATCTTAGCTACAAAAAAGTGGTGAACTAGGGAGGGAAAGAGGGATTTTCACCCCAGAGGGATAGGACCCCTATAAAACTGTACATTTCGTAGGTACGAATGTCTTGTCATAGCTGTCATGCACTCTCCACAAAAATTAACCCATTGGGCACAAATGAACAAAAGTGAACCAATAAAAATTGTGTTTTTTTAAATTCTTTTAATCTTTTTCTTTATTTTTAATAAAATAAAAGGTGGGTTATCCATGTATGTGTGGTATCAGAAGAAAGCCCTGCTTGTGCGCAAAAAACTGTATATAATGTGTGTGGGTGACTCTAAAGAGATGGAATTCTGGAGCAAACCAGCGGCACCATAGGTGATACCTTAACATTCTGTATGATACTTTTAATGCATTGCATTGGCACTCAGCGGGTTAACCCTTATGCTAGAGGTCTCCACTGCATTGTTTTGCAATGTGTCATACCTGGGAACACTAAGTAAATGTTCAATTATTGTCATAGAACCACAATTATGTATATGTAGCTAACTCCAGACCTGTTACAATAACATAATGTGCGCAAACTCTTGGATTTAAAATTAAAGAGACACTCAGGTCGAGTACATCACTGTTTCTTTCAAGTCACTACTCATATCTTTCTTAGAAATTCTTGACAATGATAATATTAAAAGTAAATGGATTAACCTCACCAGCCCACTGCAATATCAACTAGGTACCTCTTCTCAGGTCCGAATCTATAGACTGGAACACATCCGGTTCCCCATTTATCAGTCGCGTCCTTCTGGAGTCGAGGAGCCATATAAAAAATATTATATTAAATATTTATTAAAAAATATTTAAAATATTTATTTAAAAAATATTTATTACTAGTGATTAAAACATATTTTAATCACTAGTAATAAATATTTTTTATATTTTTTATAAAAGAAGGACTTGACTGATAAATGGGGAACCGGAGGTGTTCCAGTCCACAGATTCGGACCTGAGAAGAGGTACCTAGTGGATATTGCAGTTGGCTGGTGAGATTAATCCATTTACCTTTAATATTATCATTGGCAAGAATTTCTAAGAATGATATGAGTAGTGACTTGAAAGAAACAGTGATGTACTCGACCTGAATGTCTCTAGAATTTTAAATTCAAGAGTTTGTGCAACACTAAGTAAATGACATGAATCATGACAAAAAGTAGGTGGGGCTTAACAGAGTGAGTGGGATTGAAACGAGAGGCTGTGGTATGACTCTAGGATGTGTGGGGAGTGGGCGGACTGATCACTGTCATTTTGTTAACTGATAAAAATTAACTATTAACATGTCTATTTTTGAAAGCATTCTTACTTTACAGCATTTTTTCACACCTGCCTAGGAGCTCAATTCTATTACCAGCACTAAAAAAAAAACAGGAGTTGTGTTTTTTTAAGTCACGTTGTAGTATCCTATTACCCGACTTGTGAAAACAAAATCAGCGGTAATTATACGCACACCGCAAGTAAAAAAAAAAGCCCATAGGAAACAACTAAAAACAACATGCAAGTAGCATTCTATTACCTATTGTCAGTATTGCCACCTGTTTTGTGGTTATATTTTCTGTTGGTAATCCTGCACCTCAGAGTTGAGGCATAAAAGCCACAACGATGGTTTCAAAGCCATCATTATTCTAACAAAAGCAGTGCAGAATGCAGTATACATCTCAGAAATTTAGCATAGAGTGCCCCCCTTTGACATATTAACTTCACCTTTGAAATTCAACTGACAGTGCTCCCATGACCTTCTTTCTCCATTTAAATTCGACAAATATTGCCCCCTTCGACACATTAACCCCCCCTTTGAAATCCGACTGATAATGCTCCCATGACCTTCTTTCCCCATTTAAATTTGACCAATATTCCTCCCATTCAACATTGTTTCTTCTCCAATTTTATGTGACATGCCCTCATTGTATATGTATTGCATGATTAACCCTATGAGTACCAGAGAGGTAGCAATGCATTGTGATGTGTTTGCTACCCCTCTGGTACTCAAAGGGTTAATGGGCAAGGTATGCGGCTGCATATCTTGCCTGTATATATGTACAAAATGTTATTTTTTATTTTATTTATAATTGTATGTTAAAAAAAGCTTCAGACCTCAAGGGGGGCATCAGGACCCCGTCTGACACTCCCTTAGCATTGATCATCTATCCAGTAGGAGAGGTGATCAATGCAGGTGACAATTGCAGGCATTTCATTAAAGCCCATATATCATATATATCACATTTGTTATATTTGGTTTCTTCTTATAATTCTTGTTATAGATTTAAACTTCAGACCCCTCCTGACACCCCCTAGCATGGATCACCTATCCAGTAGGATAGGTGATCCATGCAGGGGACAATTGCCAGGTTTTTAAATAAAGCTCATATAACCTATGTGTACCATAGGTTATATGCGCTTTTTTTAAACTATACCTTGCTTTAAAACTTCGAGGGGGTCATCAGGACCCCTTCTAATATCCCCCGTAGCATGGATCACCAGAAGGATAGATGATCCATGTGGTGACAAGGAAGGCATTTTCTGCCTTCCTTACTAGTGTATAAGCCGCCCCAGTACAAGAGCTTGAAGTGAACCCTGTCACCGGGTTCATTCATAGAAAGCGCAGCGCTGTGCTCACCCAAATGCCTTCCTTGTCGCCACATGAATCACCTATCCTTCTGGATAGGTGATCCATGCTAGGGGGGATATCAGGAGGGTCCTGATGACCCCCTCGAAGTCTGAAAGCAAGGCATAGTTTAAAAAAGCGCATATAACCTATATTAAACATACGTTATATGCACTTAATTAAAAAGAGCAGCATATGTCACCCCATGGATCACCTATCCAGAAGTATAGGTGATCCATGCTAGGGGGATATCAGGAGGGGTACTGATGACCCCCTCGAGGTCTGAATTATATATATAAAATAAACAGAAAAATAAAAAGAAGAGAAAATCCCATATAACATATGTTCCACATTTGTTATATGGGTTTTTATCAGAAAATGCCAACAATTGTCGCCTGCATTGATCACCAATCCTACTGCATAGGTGATCAATGCTAGGGTTGTGTCAGGAGGGGTCCTGAAGCACCCCTTTGAGGTCCGAACTTTTTTTAACATATAATTAAAAAAAACTAACAATAACAACATTTCTTACACATATACAAGCAAGGTATACAGCCGCATACCTTGCCTACTAACCCACTGAGTACCAAAGGGGTAGCAAACACATTTCAATGTGTTGCTGCCTCTCTGGTACTCATAGGGTTAATGATGCAATACAAATACAATGAGGGCATGTCAAAAAAATTGGAGAAGAATAATGTCGAATTTAAACGGAGAAAGAAAGTAATAGGTGCACTATTTTAAAGGGAAAGGGTTAAAATGCCAAATGTGAACAATATTTGTCGAATTAAAATGGTGAAAGAAAGCACTATAAGTTGAATTTAGTAGGGGGGTTAATATGTCGAAGGGGGCAATCTATCTCGGCTTTCAATAATGTGGGGAACACATCTAATGCTAAACTTGATCATTCTGTCTTCAAACGTACACCTTTTTCCTTGGTCTTTGACATTTTGTGCACTTTTTTTAGGCGGTAGTTGAATAGAAGCAGATAGCGCCATTTTTGTAAGTTCGTAAAAATGTGTTGTTTACGCCGGTTTTGTTTTACCGTGGTTCTACAATAGAATACAGGTGTAACACATGTTTGCAAAATACAGGTTGTTTGTTTTTACTGTAGCGCCAGATTTACAGATGTAATAGAATCGAGCCCTAAGACTTTTGCACAGTAATGTACGTCAAGCCCCAACCCCACTCACGAGTAAGCCCCACCCCTTTTGCAACAAATCGTGTCATTTACATCCCCCAATGGCACCACAGGAGTCCCCTCTAGGGGACTCCAGAAGACAAAATTCCCAGGTATGCCAATTAGCGCTCCCTCTATGATCTATGTTGTGGGTAACTCTAAGGGTCAATATTTCAATGATCTTAGAGTCAGCTCCTTTTGAAAACTCCCAGGTATGGTCCTAAGGGCTGAAGTGGTGCAATTATGGGGCAAACCAATTGCCCCATAGGGGACACATGAAAATTCTCTGATTTAAATCATGGTTTAACTCCTTGAATGTTAGAGAGGTCTCCGATGCATTGCGACACCTCTCTAACATTCAAGGGATTCAAATTCCCATTCATATCAATGGGAATTTGAGAAATTTCTATTTCTCCCCTCTAGTGCAGTTGGTTTGCTTGAGACTTGCACCATTTTGTCTTTACACATATGGCCCTTGTTGCCAGAGTTGCTCAATGACACACACACAGAGACACACACACACACACACACACACACAGACACATACACACACTTCCTCTGTAACACATGCAGACACACTTATCACCATTTCCAGTCCTTTTCCACACAGACTTTTCCTCTGAGCAATCAAACCAGAGAGCGTCAGCCTTGTGGTACAGAGCCAATACAAAGTCTTGTACAACTGGCTTAGCAGCACAGTCATTATCCACATATGCAGTGATTGCTCATACTACATGAATTCATGTAAAAAGCAAAATGTATAGCCTATGAAGCCTTTAATGACAAGTGCGCAGTGCAGCATTGCTGCAAAATTCAAATTTAAAACTGGAAACAGAAGCTGGGACAGAGGGATCTTTGGACAGGAAGCTGAAATTTTGAATTTTTCCAGGAAATCTGACAGTTATGGCACAAACAGTATCACACTCCCTATATTACATGCACACATTGCCAGCCTTCCTCACATGCACAGAGCGCCAGCCTTCCTTACATGCACACAGTGCCAGCTTTCCTCTATCACATGCACACAGCTTCAGCCTTCCTCTATCGCATGCACAGAGCGCCAGCCTTCCTCACATGCACACAGCACCAGCCTTCCTCTATCACATGCACACAGTGCCAGCCTTCCTCTATCGCATGCACAGAGCGCCAGCCTTCCTTACATGCACACAGTGTCAGCTTTCTTCTATCTCATGCTCACAGCACCAGCCTTCCTCTATCACATGCAGAGAGCACCAGCCTTCCTCTATCGCATGCACAGATCGCCAGCCTTTCTCACACGCACACAGCACCAGCCTTCCTCTATCACATACACACAGCACAGCACCAGCCTTCCTCTATCACATGCACACACTGCCAGCCTTCCTCTATCGCATGCACAGAGCGCCAGCCTTCCTTACATGCACACTGTGCCAGCTTTCCTCTATCGCATGCACACAGCACCAGTCTTCCCCATCACATGCACAGAGCGCCAGCCTTCCTCACACACAGACAGCACCAGCCTTCCTCTATCACATGCACACACTGCCAGCCTTCCTCTATCGCATGCACAGAGCACCAGCCTTCCTTACATGCACACAGTGTCAGCTTTCTTCTATCACATGCGCACAGCACCAGTCTTCCTCTATCACATGCACAGAGCGCCAGCCTTCCTCTATCGCATGCACAGATCGCCAGCCTTTCTCACATGCACACAGCACCAGCCTTCCTCTATCACATGCACACAGTTCCAGCCTTCCTCTATTGCATGCACAGAGCGCCAGCCTTCCTCTATCACAGGCACAGAGCACCAGCCTTCCTCTATCACAGGCACAGAGCACCAGCCTTCCTTTATCAAATACAAACAGTGCCAGTCTTCCTCACTCACATGCACACAGAGCCAGCCTTCCTCTATCGCATGCACACAGTGCCAGCCTTCCTCCCTCAAATGCACACAGTGCAAGCCTTCCTCTATTGCATGCACAGTGCCAGCTTTCCTCCCTCACATGCACATAGTGCCAGCCTTTCTCCCTCACATGCACACAGTGCCTGCCTTCCTCCCTCACATGTACACAGTGCCCAGCCTTCCTCCCTTACATGCACACAGTGCCAGCCTTCTCCAGTCACACAGTGCTAACTTTCCTCTCACGTATTGCACACTGTACCAGCCTTCTTCACTCACTCTCACACAGTGTTGCCCTTCCTCTATCATATGCATACAGTGCCAGCCTTCCTCACTCACATGGTCAATGTGCCAGCCTCCCTCCCTCACACACTCTGAGTGCCTGCCTTTCTCTATCATATGCACAAAGTGCCAGCCTTTCTTCACTTAAACACAATGCCAGCCTTCCTCACTCACAAGAACACTTTTTCCAGCCTTCCCCATTCACCTGTACACTTTGCCAGCCTTCCTCACTTACACCCACAAAATGCCATCCTTCTTCATGCCAAAGCCATGCCAGCTTTACTCACACGTGAAGAGTGCCAGCCTTCCTCTATCACATGTATACAATGCCAGCCTTCCTCACTCACATTAACACTGTGCCAGCCTTCACCTCTCACATGTACACTGTGCCATCCTTCCTCAAACCCACATAGTGCAATTCTTCCACACTTATACCCACACAGTGTGATTCTTCCATGCTCACATGTGCACTATGCCAACTTTCATCACGGACACAGTGCCAGCCTTCCTCTATCACATTCACAGAGTGCAAGCCTTCCTCACTTTCACAGAGTGCAAGCCTTCCTCACATGAACACAGTGCCAGCCTTCTTCCCTCACATGCACACAGTGCCAGCCTTCTTCCCTCGCATGCACAGAGCACCAGCCTTCCTTTATCAAATACACACAGTGCCAGTCTTCCTCACAGTCTTACCCTATCCATCTATTATTGTAGTGCCAGCCTCATCCCCTCACACACAATCTGTACCACACTCCCAACACATTATCTCTGTTATCCAAGCAGTGTCAGCCTCACCCTCACATACAGTCCCTGCCCCCTACAGAAACTGCCCCACATACAGTGCCAGCCTCATCCTCTACACACAGTGAGAAAACACCACCCCATATTTCTCACAACAGACACAAAAATTGCCTCAGAGTCATATATCATACAAGATATGTATTTTGTATACATATACTTAATATAGTATAGCCATGTTAGTCCAGTGGTATAGATGTCAAATGAAGTATCCCAGTATGTAATAATATTATTTGTATTGGACTAACATTGAATTATAAGAACAACCTTTTGAGAGCAACAAGCTCCCTTTATCAAGTCAAAAGTATACTGTGATTACCAATTTAAACATATACATTAAAGGCCTAGCTGAGGAAAACACAAGCTGATAAGCTACAAATCATATCAAGGTCAGATGCTATGAACTTGATATGATTTGTAGCTTATCAGCTTGTGTTTTCTTTAGCTAGGCATTTAATGTATATGTGTAGCTGGTCCTTATAATTGGATGTTAGTCCAATAAAAATGTATTACTGCAGCAGTGACACTCACTGCTGCAGTTGTCCAGCAGGACCCCAAACTGTATGGCATACCCAATCATACGGGCAACGCCATGCACCATGCACAGGATGTCAGCACTCAAAGTAAAAAAGTACTGATTTGCCTGACTGCAGCCCTGGCTAAAGTGTACAAACAAGGGGTAGGCACACTCACGGAGACCAAGATATCATTTTTAATCACTTAAGTACTAATGCATGATCATCGTTTTGGCTCACTAAGGAGAGAGCTGAAACTTCAGTCATGCATTAGTACTTAAGTGGTTAAAAAGTGCATTGTTCTCCCATGAGTGCTCCTACCCCTTGTTTGTGTATATATATAAATTTGTACACACTAGAGAAACGGCATCTTAGAGGGGATAGGATAACATTATATAAATATGTTCAGGGCCCATACAAAGGGCTCTCCAAAAATCTGTTCATTAACAAAACAGTACAAAGCACAAGAGGTCACCCTCTAAGACTTGAGGAAAGAAGATTTCATCTACAACAGCGGAAGGGATTCTTTACGGTAAGGACAATAAAGGTATGGAATGCACTGCCTCAAGAGGTGGTGCTTTTGAATACATTAAGTGCCTTTAAAAGGGCAGAACACAGAGGGCTATGTAAGTTAGTATTGGGGTTAATATTTAATTAGGGCTTGCTAATCAAAGGAGAAATCTGATTGCCATGTGGAGTCAAGAAGGAATTTTTCCCCCATTGAAAGCAGAATTTGAAATTGCTGAAATGTTTTTCTTTTTGCCCCAAGAACGTATTTTATATCAAGGGGAATTGTGATTTATTTCCTAAAGTGCAGTTGGTTTACTCCAGAATTGCACCTCTTTAAGTTTCTGAATACGTCCTTAGGGCAGCATTTTATGAATGCCATCCTTAGCCTCCCTTAGTGCCCATTTGATGAATGCCATCCTTAGCCTCCTTAGTGCCCATTTTATGAATGCCATCCTTAGCCTCCCTTAGTGCCCATTTTATGAATGCTATCCTTAGCCTCCTTAGTGCCCATTTTATGAATGCCATCCTTAGCCTCCCTTAGTGCCCATTTTATGAATGCCATCCTTAGCCTCCCTTACTGCCCATTTTATGAATGCTATCCTTAGCCTCCCTTAGTGCCCATTTTATGAATGCCATCCTTAGCCTCCCTTAGTGCCCATTTTATGAATGCCATCCTTAGCCTCCCTTACTGCCCATTTTATGAATGCTATCCTTAGCCTCCCTTAGTGCCCATTTTATGAATGCCATCCTTAGCCTCCCTTAGTGCCAATCTTTGCCTTGTACATTACCAGCCTTGGTGACACACATATGCACACCTGCCTTCCCAGAACACACAACTCCATTTGCACGCACACCACTCGCCTTTCCTGCCTCCATAAGTGCCAGCATGGGGCATAATCACTATAAAGGCAGAGATGTGCAATTCTTGGGCAAAACAGCTGCACCTTAAGGGACAAAGAAACATTCCCAAAATTGTCTTTCAGTTAAATGGATTTTTTAATCTCATGAATTCTAAATAGGTATCCAACCCATTGGGCTGCACTGTAGCACTCAAGGGGTTAAAATCCACATTTAAATCAATTGACATTTTTATGTGGGCCTCTTTAGTGAAGTTATTTTGCCTCAGAATTGCACAACTTTGCCTTTATACATAAGGCTCATGGTATCGTCTAGTGCTCCTACTGTGCCATCTCCTTCAGGAACCAGCGCTAGTCTAGTCTAAACAATACCAGCCCCCTCCTTACAAGTGCAGCCTCTATCTAGCAACCAGTGCAGGCTTGTCATCTTATATACACACACATATATACCTACACACACAAATATATACCTACATACATGTATACACTCACACAAACATAAAGATATATGCACAGATATATACATATATACACAGACGCATAGATACACACATAAATATACATACATGCACACAAATACACACACAAATATATGCATGCACACACACAGAGACACATAGATACACACGTATATATACATAGATACACAAGAATACATACAAGCACAGACACACACACAAATATATATGTATATATATATACACAGACAGATACACACAAATTTATACATACATACATAAATACATTTATACACTCACACAAACATAAAGATATATGTGCTATATATATATATATATATATATATATATATATATAGTCACATAGATACATACAAATATATACATAAACGCACACAAATATACACGCACAAATATATACATACACACAGACAAATATGTACATACATACACAGAGGTACACACATAACTATATACATACACATACCTCCCAACATTTCAAATGGCCAAAGAGGGACACTTGTGTTTTCGGGGTGTGTATCTGGGGGCGTGGCTAGATGGCGGGGCATTACCAAGAATTTTTAGGTTATTTTGTGACCTATTGACACCTCTTTGTGTAACTGAATAAATTATTTAGAACAAGACGCAAAATGTTTTAATCACACAGACTAATTTATATACAGATATACTGAAGTATATACAAACATATATATGAGTTTTATTGCTGTGGAGCAATTTAATACACTAATATACACACCACACAGTCTGCTAAAAAGAGGGACACCAGGTTGGGAAACAGGGACAGAAGGATTTGGTTCAAAAAGAGGGACTATCCCTCCTAAAGAGGAACATTTGGGACGTATGCACACATGCACACAAATATACACACACAAATATATACATGCATGAACACACACACTCACAAAGACACATAGATACACACGAATATATACATACATACATACATATAGACACAGATACACACAAATATATAGATACACACAGATATATACATTCACATATGCACACAAATACATGCTTATGCACACCACACACACAAAAATATAGACACACACACACACACATATATAAATATATACATACACACATATATAAATATATACATACACACATATATAAATATATACATACACACAGATATGGCCTTACACAAATTCCATCATACACACATACATATATACACAAATCCATACAGACATGCCTGGGAACTCTCAAGGTTTGACCCTGAGACTCAGATTTTTGACGCAAATCTCAGGGTGAAGAGCCAGATATTCAGGGTGAGAGAGTCCAGTGTTACCTCTTATATATTCTGCTCCAGTTAATTGCTTTTTTAGTCTCTAAACTGGTGTTAATTGTACCAGGAACAGGGAGAAGTCCTGCTTGTCTTGTATGTGTTCATACAGCAATCTCTTTAAAGCAATAGTAATGTCATGATACAAAGTTATTATCGATTATTCATTCTACTTTTTAAAATCATGGTACCATTAAAATGTCTACATCAGTGATTCTCAACCAGGGTGCTGTGGCACTTTGGTGTGCCGCGGACATCAATTTAGGGTGCCTCATGTTTTCTATAAAGACTAACAAAAATGGGCCTCTAAATGAAGATTTAAAGAAATTAATATGTACAATATGATTAGCTTTGTTATTAAGATTATAAGACATAATAATAACTGCATATTTGTGTATTGTATCCTTCATTATGCCCTTGATAAATTACATTAAATATGTTAGGGGTGCCCCGATTGTTCAAGATTATGTGTTAGGGGTGCCCCGAGCTAAAAAAGGTTGAGAAACACTGGTCTATATCGTTGTAGTCTTCTTGTAATTTATTTTAAAGTTCCCCCCTTCTGCCCCTTTTCCCTATGTCACTCAGTTCTTCAGAGTAGAAAGCTGGTTTGGATGGATCGCAACAAGGGACAATATTGTGTCAGCATAGTGAAAACCCTGCTCCCCTTCATCAATGGTTTTCCTTATGCTGACATACACAATATTGTCCCTCAATGCGATCTGTCCGGTCAAGCGACCAGCTTTCAGATCTGAGGGGACTCTGCGTGACGCATGGAAAAGAGGCAGAAGGGAGAAACTTTAAAATAAAATTACAAAAAGACTACAACTTTACGGATAATTGCAAACGGTACCGTGCATTATAAAAAAAATATAATGAATAATCGACAATAACTTTATATTGTGACATTAGTATTTCTTAATGTTGTTATATATTAACGGCTCATTGAGGACTGATTGGAACAGCTCTCGATTACAGTGATCAGGGACATATCAAGCAGAATATATATTATGGGAACTTTATGGGTTAATAGTTACAAGATTTCAGGATCAGTTCATTTTGAAAGTTCCCAGGTATGCATATTGGCATACACACATGCACACAATGATACACACACACAGTGCCACCCTCCTCTATTACTCACTCTCCCTATCTCTCTTCCTTCTCTTTCCAAACACCCACATTCTCACTGACACACACACACACGCACACACACACACACACGCACACACACACACACACACACACACTACCATGCTTCCTAATCATTACACATAGTTACATAGTTTCAGGTCCCCTTATCACTTACACACATACAATACAGAACTACTTCTTGCTCACACACACACACATACACATACATACACACTGCCACACACTACACACACACCATCCTTTCTAATCATAACACATAGTTTCAGGTCCCCTTATCACATACACACATACATACATACAACCACCCCTGTGACCTAATACCAACCTTCACCTCCATTTAGCACTAAACGAACTAGGAGTGAGCCTGAGGCAGACCAATGGCACCACAGTGAAAAAATTGCAAATTTCCATTGATTTACACTGGAGTTGTAACCCCTTGAATGCTAGAGAGGTCTCCAACGCATTGTGTTGGAGACCTCCCTACCATTCAAGTGGTTAAAAGCCCCATTTAAATCATAAGGAATTTGGTATATTTACTTACATCCCCCCCACGGTGTAGTTGGTTTTCTCCTGAAGAGCTCAATTTCTTCTTCATACATCCATCTCAATGCCAACATTTTGCTCCTACATACAAACTGACAGACACCTTTGTACCAAGCCTCACACAAACACATCCCACCCCCCACACACACCCATAACCCATAACTTACGGTCAGGGGTACAGAGCACACCATGAAGATAATGGTCATCAGCGCCAGGAGGATTAAATGTTCCAGTTCCTCTTCTCCTGCCCCCAGAAGCCAACCTCTGGCACCTCCTCTGCGCAGGGACCCTCTCCGGGCCCTCTGTCCCTTCCGCATGTGGCACAGGCTGGCTATCACTGAGGCATTGCATATCAGGATGGCAAGGATCAAGAGGCCGGTCAGGCTGGCATACAGCAATGAGAAAGCCAATGCCCCCCCTTCCCTATCTTCTGGCACAGTCATTCTGATAAAGCACCATGTTCCTGGGCAGTACTGTTTGTGTTCTCCTACTCCCACCAGAGGCAAGGCACAGAGTAGGGTGCCCAAAATATAAGAAGTGGGCACTGCAGCTCGTGCCAGATGGTGCCCCCAGCCATGCTGGGCATACACATAAGGGTGACTGAGTGCCAGGCACCTTTCTAGTGCCATACAGAACAGAAGTATCATGGAGGCCAAGCTGAAGAAAGTCATGGCAAAGGCAAAGAGGTGACACAGTGGTGTAGAGCCCAGTGCCAGCAGGGATGACTGTTGGGCATAGGAAACGAAGACCACAGGGCTAAGTACACATGTACCAAGGAGATCAGTCACAGCCAGACCAGTCACCAGGACCCAGAAAGGAGAAGCTCGGGCTCTCCGCTCTCTCCGATGCACTCCAAGTATGCCCAGGGCCATGAGGTTGCCCACCACACCCGCCGCGAACATCAAGGTGCTGATTGCAGGGTGACCATCCTCGTGGACCCGCGTGGCATTCTCACAAAAGATGGGCATGGTGGAGATGTGGATATGGACAGGTTCACCAGGGGACCAAGATAGGTAGCAGCATTTGTCTTTTCTTCTTCCCTTCTATTTCACACAATTTGTCTGTTCAGCCAAAACCTTCTCCCTCTCTGTCTCCCTCCTTCACCCCACTCTCTTCCTCAACTCCCTCTCCTCTCTCCCTCTCTGTCTCCCCCCTTCACTCCACTCTCTTCCTCAACTCCCTCTCCTCTCTCCCTCTCTGTCTCCCCCCTTCACTCCACTCTCTTCCTCAACTCCCTCTCCTCTCTCCCTTTCTGTTTCCCTCCTTCACCCCACTCTCTTCCTCAACTCCCTCTCCTCTCTCCCTCTCTGTCTCCTTCCTTCACCCCACTCTCTTCCTCCACTCCCTCTCCTCTCTCCCTCTCTGTCTCTCCCTTAACCCCACTCTCTTCCTCCACTCCCTTTCCTCTCTCTCTCCCTCTCTGTTTTGTCCTCCTCACTCACTCTGTTCTCCTGTTTTAGCCTCTCTCATCCACTCTTATCCTCTCACGTGTTTTTATCACTCTATCTCCCAATCAACTCCTTGACATCTCATTCAAAATCACTTACTATGGACATTATTCCTCACCCATCATTTGTTCCTTTTTTGTCCTACTCTCCACCCTTCTCTCACCCACTCACTCTCACCCCTTCTCTCTCTCTCCCTGACCCCCTCTCTTCCTTCTCTCTCACTTATACACTTGACTCTCTCCTGCCTTGACTGTGCTCTGTCAGTAGTCGGACCCACAGAGAAGGGAGAGAGGAGGGAGGGGGTGGAGAATGTTTGAGACAAGCAGAATAGCAGAGAGAGAGAAAACGAGAGTACGAGAAAGAGAGAGCGGGCTAAAGGGATCTGCAATGGATCTGACTAACTAAGAGGAACTGGTGCAATTGTGGAGCAAATGATCAGCACCATAGGGAATAAAAATGTACCAACTTCCCATTGATTTACTTGGACTGGAGACCTCTCTAGCATTCAAAATGTAAAAAACCCTTTTTAAATCAATGAAAACATTTAATCTTCCCTTACGGTTAGGGATGGGTGAAAATGTCTGTCTAATAAGAGAGACACATGAGAAGAACGGCACTTTTTCTGCCTTTCTGAGCAGTGACATCAATGATAATAATGTATAATTCTTTTCCACGTGTAGAATTTTACCCATCTATCCCCCCATTTAAAGGGATAGTAATACTTCAAAATTACTATCCCTTATATTGAAGCCCTTTAAAAACTGAATTAAATGCCACCAGCGGCATCTCTCAAACCTTTATGGTTTGCGAGATAGCCGCTTTTAAACTTCGCTCTCCCCTGCCTTTCCCCTGAAGTCATCGTTCTTGCTGCAGCAGGGAAATCTGGTCCCGGGACCGGCAGAGGCTCTTCAGCAGAGCCGAGATCTCATTATGGAAGACAAGATCCTTCACTAAAGCGGTCTTCTACATGTGCTCGGTTACCAAGCACACGTAGAAGACCGTTTTAGTGAAGGATCGTTTCTTCTATAACAAGATCTGACTCTGCTGAAGAGCCTCCACTCGATTCAATGAATGGATTCCCCTGCTGCAGCAAGAATGCTGACGTCAGGGGAAAGGCAGGGGAGAGCGAAGTTTAAAAGCGGCTATCTCGCAAACCATAAAGGTTTGAGAGATGCCGCTGGTGGCATTTAATTCAGTTTTTTTAAGGGCTTCAATATAAGGGATAGTAATTTTGAAGTATTACCATTCCTTTAAAAAGAATTATCAGTTTACCACACTGCCAGTCTGTGCTGGAAAACTGAATGCACAGACCCCCAGCCTTATCTCACTGGTAGCAATAGAACCACACATATTGACCACCCAGCCTTATCTCACTGGTAGCCATAGAACCACACATACTGACTCCCTAGCCTTGTCCCACTGGTATCCATAGAACCACACATACTGACCACCCAGCCTTATCTCACTGGTAGCCATAGAACTACACATACTGACTCCCTAGCCTTGTCCCACTGGTAGTAAAAGAACCACACATACAGACCTCCCACCTTATCCCACTGGCAGTAATAGAACCACACATACTGACTTCCTAGTCTTGTCCCACTGGTAGCCATAGAACTGCACATAAGGACCTCCCAGCCTTGTCCCACTGGTAGCCATAGAACTGCACATACTGACTCCCTAGCCTTGTCCCACTGGTAGCCATAGAACTACACATGCTGACTCCCTAGCCTTGTCCCACTGGTAGTAATAGAACTGCACATACAGACCTCCCAGCCTTGTCCCACTGGTAGCCAAAGAACTACACATACTGACTCCCTAGCCTTGTCCCACTGGTAGCCATAGAACTACACATACTGACTCCCTAGCCTTGTCCCACTGGTAGCCATAGAACTACACATACTGACTCCCTAGCCTTGTCCCACTGTTAGCCATAGAACCACACATACTGACTCCCTAGCCTTATCTCACTGGTAGCCATAGAACTGCACATACTGACCTCCCAGCCTTATCTCACTGGTAGCCATAGAACTGCACATACTGACTCCCTAGCCTTGTCCCACTGGTAGCCATAGAACTGCACATACTGACCTCCCAGCCTTATCTCACTGGTAGCCATAGAACTGCACATACTGACTCCCTAGCCTTGTCCCACTGGTAGCCATAGAACTGCACATACTGACCTCCCAGCCTTATCTCACTGGTATCCATAGAACTGCACATACAGACCTCCCAGCCTTGTCCCACTGTTAGCCATAGAACTACACATACTGACTCCCTAGCCTTGTCCCACTGGTAGCCATAGAACTGCACATACTGACCTCCCAGCCTTATCTCACTGGTAGTCACTGCACTCAAAATGCAAGTCTGAGCTGCTATATCGTTTGAATAAAACATCTCCAAGCAATGGACGTATTTGTGGCTAACTAGCAGGATAAACTCTACATATTACAAAATATTATCTTTTAACCCCTTGAATGCTAGTGAGGTTGCCAATGCATTGCTTTCCAATGCACTGGAGACCTCTTTAGCATCCAAGGGGTTAAACTGCGAGTGTCTGCCTGACATTCAGGCTTTTATTATTATTATTATTATTAGTTATTTATATAGCGCCAACTAATTCCTCAGCGCTGTACAATGTCACACACAATGCACACATGCTGTCACTTAATCCTAAAGTGTCACACACAGACCGTGAGGAAAATGCATGTCACATACACACGGCAGATTGTAAGGAAAGTGACGTGAAGAGAACAGAGAGATGAGGACCAGAGACAGTCTGTTTAGAGAGAGGCCCAGACAGCAGACACTATAATCTGTCTATGGAAGCGTGTGTGTGAGTGTGTGGATATGTATACAAACACACACACACACTGATCCGGACCCAGGACGGCTGCCCAGTGGAACTGAGTAATTACTTCTCTTGCTCAAACTATTTCTGTAACCTTCTCAAAGCTACATTATACTTAACCCTTTAAAGAAGCCCCCCGCCCGAGCCCAGTCTTTAACCCTTTGAGTGCAAAGCATTTTTAATACTTTAATCCTTTGAGTGCCAGACAGGTATGCAACACATTGCTTTGTGTACCCCTCTGGCACACAAAGGGTTAAACTAATGTACTGTTTTAACCCCTACCACGTCTGCTGGGAGTCTATTCCATGTACCTACCCTGCGTACCCCTCTGGTACTCAAAGGGTTAAAGTATTAAAACCTCTAAAGAGAATCATACAGTTTGATGGTGGTTAAAACGAATCTGACCCATCTCAGTATCTAGTTTTCTCAGAATTATTTTATTCTAAGAACATCCTAAGAGTTCTTAACTCTTTGTGTATCCCTCTGGCACACAAAGGATTAAACTAATGTACTGTTTTAACCACTACCACTTCTGCTGGGAGTCTATTCCATTTACCCAACCCTCTGCAGATTATTTTTCCTACATTCCTTCTTTTTTTTTCACCCCTCCAGTTTTAAGACAGACACCCTTTTATTTCAAAAAAATAAATCCTTCTCGAACTTTATTAAATCCCTCAATTTATTTGAAGGCTCCACAATGAGTTGGATATATCTCTGGCACCCAAGGGCTTAAAGATGGAAAAATGTAAGGCTAAAGGGAGGGATGCACTGTGGAAGAGGGTTTGTGCCTTTGTGGAAGAAAATATGCTGTGTGTTCTATTGAGTGGTAGAGGGAAATGATCTTCTCTTCACACTGTTCTAGAGAACAAACTGGGGGCCACAGAAAAAGCCTCTGAGGGCCGCACAAGGCAGCCTGATGGAGGAGGTGTGTGTATTGGAGTGCAGACAGCTGTGCTGGGGTGGGTGTGTGGCACACAAAAAAAATATTCAAAAAATCCCAGGATACTTTTCCGCTAGGCAGTAAGATGACCATATATATATATGTTAAACCCTTTGAATGCCAGAGGGGTGCGCAATGCTTACCCCTCTGGCATTCAAATGGTTAATTCAGGGACACTTAAGAAAATGTCATTCTGCAGGACTGCACAAAAATCAGTGCTACCCTGCAGTGCTTGTGGATTTTTTTTTAAAATAAATTTCCCTGATTTAACCCATTAAGGACCAGCCACGTGCCCACGCATCCAACACTTAAAGGGATAGTAATATTTAGGGATAGTAATGTTTCACAAAAACAGCAGCTCCAATTAATCTTCATAGCGTTTGAGCCATAGTGTGTGTTATTTCAATACTGTCAGAGTTGTAGTTATGGTGACCACACATCCCGGAATGCCCTGGACTGTCCCTTATTGGGGGTCTGAATCAGAATCGCTCAAACCTGCCCTTAGACAACTCCACCCCCCCAAACAGTGCAGGTTTTCAGTAGGGTGACCACATGTCCCAGATTGCCAGGGACAGTCCCATATTTATATGTGTGTTCCATGTCCTGGGCAGCCCTCTTCTGCAACAATACAAAGTCCTGGAATGAAGAGTCCAGAGCACAGAGTTCTAAACACAAGAAGAACTGTCCATTGACTACTGCTGGGCTACAACAAAATGGCTTCCAGACAGAGCTCTAAACACTGTTGGGCAGACATGAGGACAGATTTGACTGCTCCTGTCTTACAATGCCAAATGCCACAGCAAAACTTACCTTGTAGCAAATGCAATGTTCTAAGTCCTTCTGTATCTAAGCTACATTAACTCTATGACGAGAAGAGGGGTGTGCAAAGCATTTCAAAGCAGTGTTTTGCACACCCATGGGATCCTCAGAGAGGTTAACCCTTTGAGTGCCAGAGGGGTACAGAATGCATTGCTTTGCAGTAAATAAGTATAAGGAAAACCCTATGCCCTTGATGAAGGAAGGCAGGATTTCCCTTTGCTTACTGAAGTTTGTCCCATGCTGCAGACTCGGTGAACTACCTTATAACCAACATTACTATCCCTTTAAAGAACAACCCCGACAATACAAATCAATTTTGTAAGATAATGCCCAGTACAGTGCCATTATCTAGTTACTGCTCATCAAATCCAATGTCAGTATTTAGCTCTTGATCTACAAGTCCAGCCTAGTTTTGTGGATCCTCCCCTATCAATGCAAAATTATTTTTAGGACAACCACTCCCAATCCAGATCAGCTTTGTCAGAGAATGTCTAATTCCGTGCCTTTTCCATTAATTCTTTTATACAAACACTGTGTCATTTTGTAATTATTATCATTCATTTGGAACTTCTATTCTTATACTAGAGATAGAAAATACAGAAGGACTGATCCAATTTTATCTGGCCCTTGGGTCTATCTGCCTGGTTGTACACAAATAACAGAGCTGATATACATAGAAAATACAATTTCTGTCTTACTCTGCAGAGGAAGAATGATGCATTTTATCACCAAACACAAGTTTGATACAATCTATCGTTCTACCAATGCAGAAAGAAGCATGAATGATACAGCATATGTACTGCAGCACAGCAACTAAAGTGGTGTTTGGTCAGAAATTCAAGAAATAGACGGACTTAATCCTCTGTCAATCACATCTCAGTCAGGAAGGGGTGTTACTAATGGGCCAGGGAATTAACCCTCTAAGACCAGAGAGGCGGGAAAAGAACTTAGAAACAATGTGTTGCACAACCCTCTTGTGATTAAATGGCTAATCAGGAGATGTGTATTAGATAGATAGATAGATAGATAGATAGATAGATAGATAGATAGATAGCAGACAGACACACACATGGCCCTTAAGAAACTGCATACTCCTGCTCTATACAACGTAATTTTTATGTCCATCAATCCAACTGCATTCCATATGTCCTCATCTACCAATCCAGCTCCATTTCAAAGGTCCTCTCCTTCCCATAAAGGCACATTATCATACCAAATAGGATTTGTAAGTTCTTCCCTTCCCATGTAATTATATAATTATATGCTTGCTCATTGTAAACTTACTAGTGATAAACTTCAGAGTGACAGAGAGAAACATTGAACCACAAGACAGAATGTAAGATAAGGAACCTGTCTGTGATTTCTGGAGACTCACTAGACATTGTTTAGGCAATGGTAAGAGAAGAAGGTGTTAAGTCTACAGAATTGGCACACAGGGACAACTGCATCTATGTGTCACTAAACGTTCATACAGTTTTAGAGTACAATATTCATTACTAGAAGCTGTGAGGCATCAGTACGTATCATTCTTTTGGAGAGGAAAAAAATGTAATATCTATGAGCAATCTACAAATAAATCTCTTTTTCATATTGTGACACATTCAACAACGTATCAGTGTCACTAAAATGTCTCTGTTCAGTAGTGTAATCTGAATAAGACTAATGTATTGCGTGTAATGTGGCTATGTTTAGTTTTTAAGTGTCAAGCCATTGAGTGCCAGAGGGGTACGCAACACATTGCTCTGCAATGTGTTGCGTACCCCTCTGGCACTCAAAGGGTTAAATACTTTTGTATCTTCTCTGTTTTTGTCTCTACCTCTGATACTGTATTCCATACTTATGTCTCTAAGGATCGCTATTGGATTTTCAGGGAGTTCACTTTGATCTGTGCCAAGGGTGACTAATTTTAATCCCTTGAATGCTAGCAAGGTCTCTGATGCTTTGCTTCTCAATGTGTTGGAGATCTCTAGCTTTGAAGAAGTTAAAAATGCCATTTAACTCAATGGGAGTATGAGGAAATGTTACTTGTTTCCTATAGTGCCTTTTCTTTGTCCCAGAATTGCATATTTCGTGCTCATGTTGTAAAGAGGATGGAACTGTGCTGATAACAGCAGTACCGTACAGAAGGGGTTAGGCATCCGTTTATGATACACTGATTACATTCTTATATATAATATATATATATATAATATTTATATAATGTCATAGCCTGAAATCTAAGACAAAACAGGGCCGAAATGTTGACTCAATAAATTTGCACCTGTTTCATCACTGGAAAGTCTGGTGAGTGCGTTTCTTCACCATGGATTTGTATGTATAAATTGATTTATAAGACTATCACCCAGGTCAGTGGTGCTTTTTTAATCTAAACTATGTACAGACTTTGGTATATGTGTGTGTGTATATATATATATATATATATATATATATACACACACACACACACACACACACACACTAGTTAGAAAGCCCATATACACAGACTTATCCGGAGAGGGGAGCTCCAGACGACTCACAGCCTGTCTGTGCTCCCGGCACCGGGGCAGCAGAGGGGGCGGCTGGGTGACAGTTTGTCACCCAGCCGCCTCCGCTTCTGTCCCGAAGCCAGGAGCACAAACAGGCTGTCAGCCATTTGGATCTCTCCGCTACAGATCAGCCCGTTCTTTCAGTCCCTACTGCGCATGACTGCATAGCTCCATCAGTCTCTACTGCGCATGTGCAGTTTGGCATACAGGGAACTTCGCATGCTAGCGTTTTATGTATATATATATATATATATATATATATATATATATATATATATATATATATATATATGTATATAGATAGATAGATACAAAAGATGGAGGAGGGCAGCACCCGTGGGACTTGTTTAAATAGCTTTATTGACGCAAATGGCAAAAAAATGGTCAACGTTTAGGTCCCCCTCAGGGACCTTATTCTTAAAGGGATAGTAGTGTTTCATAATAAAAGCAACTCTAATTAATCATCATAGTATTTGGGCCATGGAGAGTGTTATTTCAATACTGTCAGAGTTGAAGTTCAAGATTAATTGAATGATAAAGTATCCCCATCCCGCCCCTTTTACTGATATAACACTGCTCACTTCAGAGCAGCAGGGAGTGTCCAAGTGGATTGCAGAGAGGGACAATCTTCAATTAAGATAAGGGAAAAACCTGAAAAACCTGTCAATGGGGGAAGGGTTTTCATTGTTCTTACAGTAAGAAGATTGTCCGCTGCTGTTATCTGTCTGGTCAAGCAACCAGATTCCACATCTGAGGTGTAACACTACTACACTAGGTAAAAGGGCGGGAGGGGGATACTTTATCATTCAATTACTACTGAACTACAACTCTGACAGTATTGAAATAAAAATCCTCTATGACCCAAATACTATTAAAATTAATTGGAGCTGATTTTATTATAAAACATTACTATCCCTTTAATGGAAGTACATTTTGCCCTGATGAAGTTCCTCTCAGGAACTGAAAAAATTTGCCTCTTTCAAGCAATGATGAAGATAGAATAAAGAACTCTTTTTTATGACACTGTTGTGTGCTGTCTCTATCCACAACCTGGGATACCCCAGGCTGAATATACTTTTATTCTTATATCTATGGGACATGCACCATATTTATAAGTAGTATATTGATCATCTTAGTCTGTGTCCATTTTTCCTACTGTAAAAACCTCAAACTTATTTGGTCCTTGTCCTTCTCTTATGTTCAGGACAGCATTATGTCCATCCCATGCATGCTTACATCCCGTCACTGTATTAACTTCTACCACTTCTGCTTGTAGGTTATTCCACTTATTGACTACCCTCTCAGTGAAGTAAAACTTTCTTACATTACATCTAAACCTGTGTCCCTCAAGTTTTAGACTATGGCCTCTTGTCCTAACATCTACTCCTTTGAAATGTACTTCCCTCCTGCACTTTGTTGAATCCCTTCATGTATAATATTCAAATGTCAATAAAAGAGGCACTCACAGGTCTGAACCCTTTGAGTGCCATAGGGGTACATAATGCAATGCAAAGCAATGCTTTCTGTTCCCCTCTGGCACTCAGAGGGTTAGTGTAAGTAAATTTATTCAAGACTATAGTACAGAAGCATCAATGTTTTGGTCTGCAATTCTGACCTTTATCAATAGAGGACACTGTATATTGATAAAGTTATGATATGGGGAATGAAACATTGACTCTGATATACTAAAGTTTTCAATAAATGTACTTGTAAATGTAAAAGTAAAAACAAGGCATGGAGTAGACCCACAGAAATTCAGAAGTATTAGAAAAATATCAAACTAATTTTACCGACTTTAAGGGATAAGCTCATTAAAGGGATAGTAATGTTTCATAATAAAAGCAGCTCAGTTAATGTTCATAGTATTTGGACCATGGAGAGTGTTATTTCAATACTGTCAGAGTTGTAGTTCTTGAGTAATTGAATGATAAAGTATTCTTCACCCGCCCCTTTTACTGATGTAACACTGCTCACCTTAGAGCAGGAAGACTGTCCGGATGGATCACAGAGAGGGACAATCTTCAGTGAGCATAAGGGAAAACCTGAAAATCCTGTCAATGGGGGCAGGGCTTTCATTGTTCTCACAGTAAGAAGATTGTCCCTTGCTGTGAGCCATCTGGTCTGCGGACCAGATTCTACATCTGAAGTGATCAGTGTAACACTAGGTAAAAGGGGCGGGAGACGGATACTTTATCATTCAATTACTCTTGAACTACAACTCTGATAGTACTGAAATAACACTCTCCATGGCCCAAATACTATGAAGATTAATTGGAGCTGCTGTTTTTTGTGAAACATTACTATCCTTTTAAGACCCCCAAGTGTCTTTTTTATTCACATTTGTTGACACTGGCTTAGAGATTGTAGAATCTTAGATATCGGATATGGCCTGTGCCATCTTTCAGCAGCCTGGGGCAGGTAATGTTCCCTTGCATTCATCGCTTCCTGGTGATTCTTAATGCCACCTTGGTATCCAGTAGAAAAAAAAAATGTGTGCCAATGTGCACTGACAAATGAACTAGACCCCATTCCAGGATAGGAGAGCTTCATGGTTCTGGCATCAGCTGACTCCTTCTTCCCTACCCAATTTGGTTCTATATGAAAAAGAAAAAGTTGTTAAATTGCAGGGCAAACAGACTGCACCATCTTATATAATAATTTGCTAAGGATGTTTGTCAGAAGCCATCATGCACAGTAGAGATGGCTTCACGCGCTACAGTCATGCGCAGTACAGACTGCCCGCACTGCAGCTGATACGGAGTGCGGTGCTGCGAATTCAGACCAGAGTCCTCTCTGCGCACCTTCCTGGGATGAGAGGACTCCGGTCTGAATTCGGAGCGCCCCGCTCCATATCAGCCACAGCGCGGGCAGTCTCTGCTGCGCATGTCTGCAGCAGTGGCACTAAGGCCCGTGTAAACAGGCTTTTCAAATAGTAGAGGATAAATGAGAATTTCTATCGGAGTGAAGTATTTTGCATTCAAGGAGGATAAACGCCTCATTTTAATAAATGGGAATTGGGAAATATGTATTTTTCTCTTATGGTGTGTATGGTTTGCTCTAGAACTACCCTACATTTGGCATTGGAAAATGGCTTTTGTGGTCATCCAGTATTCCTAAACTGACCCTAAGAAAGGAAGCCATACAGTAATAATATTCATACAATGATATAAGTTGGGTCTTTGTCATTGATTGACTCTGTAGTTGCTTTGGCTTGTCTGGTGTAACATGGCCGCCAATACGTCAACTTGCTGTACTGGCGTGGGTGAGACAGTCAGCTGTTGGGAGGTGGAATTAAAGAGGGGAAGCCTTTGGGCAACAAATAATGAGAAAGGGCCATGTGTTTGACTTGATTTCCATAAGAGGAGATAATATAAGATCAACAGATATAAAATGGTATAACAAATCAAGTTGTTTATGCCCAGTATGTCCCAGCCTGCTCATGTATGGAAAAAAGTTTAGTTAATTAACAACAAGAATATGGGTGGGGATATTACACAAGAGGGTCTGAAATCTGCCTAACTATAGATTTTAGGAACTGCCATGACAGTCACTTCCTCAAAGCATTACAAAGAATTTCATTTTTAAAGCAATATTAATCCTAAAAACCCATGCTTTTATAAGAAAAAGCAGCGTGCTCTAATATTCACAATATATAACTATCTTAGACAGAGAGAGAGAGAGAGAGAGAGAGTATGATATTAGGGTTAGGGAACCTGAGGTCCTCCAGCTGTTCAGCAATACAATTCCTATCATCCCCATCCAGAAAATGACTGGGTGGTGATTATGGGAATTGTAGTCCTGAACAGTTGGAGGGCCTCAGGTTGCCCACCACTGATACAGACAAATAGATAAGCATTGAAAACATTTCAGATTTATTTATCTGTTTGTGCTGAATTTCAGGGCCTGAAGGAAGCCATTCTTTTTTGAAGTCTTTACTTCCTGGTCAGGAGACCAGACTCTACTGAGTAAGGCACTGCAGGATGTGAGGAGTGCAAGAAAAAATGTCTTCTCCAGACCTGTGGAAATCATGTGTTAAGGTGACCAATTTTTTAAAATGAAATCCATGGACTTTTTTTTTTCTCTGCACCCTGTCCACACCCTATCCACCTCCACACACTGCCCACACTCTGGCTACCTCCACACCCTGTCCACGCTTGGACTACCTCCACACTCTGTCCACACACTGCCCACACTGTGTCCACCCTCACACCCCGTCCACCCACTGTCCACCCTCCCCACACCCTTCCCACAATGTCCACCACTGCCCACCCTTTCCTGCTTTCCACACACTGCGCACCCTGTCCTCCTCCCCACCTTGTCCGCTTCCACACTGCCCATCTCCACAAACTATCCGGCCTGTCCTCCTCCACACACTGCTCACCCTGTCCTCCTCCACACACTGCCCACCTCAGCACTGTCCATCCCTACATTACCCACACTGTCCAACTTCACATTGTATATATCCACACTGCCCTTCTCTACAAACTGTCAACACTGTCCTCCTCCACACATTGCCCACCCTGTCCTCTTCCACACACTGCTCACCCTGTCCTCCTCCGCACACTGCCCACCCTGTCCTCCTCCGCACACTGCCCACCTCAGTACTGCCCATCCCTACATTACGCACACTGTCCAACTTCACATTGTATACATCCACACTGCCCTTCTCTTCAAACTGTCAACCCTGTCCTCCTCCACACATTGCCCACCCTGTCCTCATCCACACACTGCTCACCCTGTCCTCCTCCACACATTGCCCACCCTGTCCTCTTCCACACTCTGTTCTCCCTGTCCTCCTCCACACGTCTGGTCACCCTATCATGTGTATAATATCCTATTTAATGCCACAAGTAGGGCATGGAAACTTTCACATATATATATCTTTGGATTTTACATTTCATATGATAGCAAGTTACTTTGTAATGTTCATGTTCATGTATCCTTCTGAATGCCAAAGAGGTGTCTAGAGAGTTGCTGCACATGTTGGTCACTCCAGTGGACACCCCTAAAAGGGTTAATCATTTGAGTGCCAGATAGGTATTCAATGCATTGCACAGCAATGCTTTAGATGCCTCTCTGGCACTCAAAGGGTTAAGGAGAAGTAAGAATAGACTGTACAGATATTAACTACCACAGGTATTTCTGAATACAAGATATATTAATATTCTATGTCTCAGGTGTGGCTTCATCCCATTTTGTGGTGCTGGGCGGGTAATTACTTTAGGAATTAACCCTTTCAGGGCCAGAGGGGTGAGCAATGAATTGCATTGCAATGTGCTGCACACCTCTCTGATCATTAAGCCTTTGAGTGCCAGAGAGGTGCTCAATGCATTGTTTAGCCTTCTGGCACTGACTCAAAGTGATTTAAAGTGTTAATGTTTAATGTATAACTAGTGTATGGGGATGTGCTGGTTGGATAATATTTGAATTGAGTCCTTCTGTGTTCTATTTATTTCACCTGTAGCTGATACTGACCAAGGTCAGTCCTGAGAAAGCTCCTATAGGCCCAGCCAGCTGCTGAGCAAGACCTCAAGGAGACAAATAATCTGACTGGTCTGCAGAAAGCTGTTTTTTTTTTTCTTACCTAACACTTATATGGTGGAATATTTTAACCTGAAAAAAATATTTTTAATTGATGCATTATTTCCACACTTTAACTTCTTTCCACGTACCCAACATTTTGTAGCCCCCTTCACTAAACAATCTCTATTATATGTCTCCTTCAGTAAACAAACTCCATTTTGTTTCTCTCCATTATTAATGAAACTCTCTTTTGTAGTCTTCCGCCACTAATGTAATGGTAGAATAATTCAGTCATGAATGGGTCTTATGCACTAACACAAACTGAGAAATTCTGGGAAAAGCCAACTGCACAATAGGCGAGAAATAAAAATTCAATATCGCAGAAGAGTCGCATTCAGTGAAAGTAAAATCACAATTTTATTGACTTCAATAAAAGCACTGACCGGCATACAAACAGTAATCCATGGTTGTCAGAGGTGCTTCACACTCAACTAGCGCTTAATCATTGACCACTTCGGCCCCTGGGTTAACCTCCACACACTGCCCACCCTGTCCTCTTCCATACACTGCCCACCCTGTCCTCCTCCACACACTGCCCTGCCCACTTCCACACTGCCCACCGCAGCACTGTCCATCCCTACATTACCCACACTGCCCAACTTCACATTGTACACCTCCACACTGCCCTCCTCCACAAACTTTCCACCCCATCCTCCTCATTCAAAATAAGGAATAGATCTTAACAACTGTGTCAAGCAATACCTTAAGTTGGCCGTGAACAACCATGTGAACGAAACAATACATATACACTCATCCTATATTATAATTCTCTAAGGATGTTTGTCAGAAGCCGTCATGAGCAGTAGAGATAGCTGCAGGCGCTGCAGTCATGCGCAGTACAGACTACCCGCGCCAGTGCTGATACGATGCGGGGCGCTCCGAATTCAGACCGGAGTCCTCTCTGCGCACCTGAGGTGGGCAGAAAGGACTCCGGTCTAAATTCGGAGCGCCCCGCTCCATATCAGCTGCGGTGCGGGCAGTCTGTACTGCACATGACTGCAGCACCGCCAGTGTTGGCCCGTGTACACAGGCTTTAAAACTAGTATAATATAAGTCAAAAAAAATTCACCAAATTCCCACTGATTTAAATGGGGCATGTACCCCCTACAACGCAAGAAAAATCTCCAGCTCATTATGAAATGGTGGCTGGTTAGGGAAGGAGAACTAGAAAATGGTGGTTGTATAGTCAAGGTGGATAAGTGTAGTTTGGTGAGTGAATCATTTCTCCCACTTGTCCCTTTTTAGGAAGGACAGTCCCTCTTTGAGACCCAAAACCCTTGGTCCCTTTTTCTGCTCTCTGGCTCTCAAAGGGTTAAAATGCATTTAATATGGATTTTTACCTTTTGAGTAACACAATGTACCTAACTCCTTAAAGGAGAACTACCACCTGATCACAACTTTAGCTTAAATAACTCCCCATCTGGTAACTAGCTGCTTAGTAGAGCTAGTCGCCAGAATTATTACCTTATTAAATAGATTTAGCCTTTCTTCCCGGGCTGACAGCATCACGGAATGCGGACGTCTTGCCATAATGACGTCCGCCCGTCTGCACTGTCAGTCCCTTTTGGAGCTGGACGGCTCTAGCAACACCTCCTAGACCCTTCTGGGATTGACAGCGCAGGCGCGCGGACGTCATTATGGCAAGATGTCCGCGTTCTGTGACGCTGTCAGCCCGGGAAGAAAGGCTAAATCTATTAGTCAAGGTAATAATTTGCGACTAGCTCTACTAAGCAGCTAGCTGCCAGATGGGGATTTATTTAAGCTGAAGTTGTGTTCAGGTGGTAGTTCCGCTTTAAGGACATGTGCCAGGACCATCACGTGCGTCCAGACGATAAGGACCGTTCACCTGCACGCTGCGCCGTGGTCAGTAACGTCTGCCCCCTGCTGTATCGAGTGGTTGTTAAAGGGTTAAAACTATGAAAGTGCAAAATTATTTTATTGTGACACAAAAGATAACTAAATAAAAGACATTTGTAGGTTGCATAAATATTCAATCTCCCCCACACTCAGTCAATACTTGGCAGAAGTACCTTTGGCAGCACATACAGCTGTGAGTCTTCCTGGGTAAGTCCCTACCAGCTTTCTATAACTGGATCCTGTAGTTGTTGCCCATTCTTCTTGTTCAACTTCTGTCAGGCTGGATGGGGACCGCTGGTGAATGGCAATTTTTAAAGGGATAGTGATACTTCGTTTTATCTTTATTTTATTTTGTAGGCATTAAAAGAACATGAAGAACGATAAAAGTCTTATCTCTCAAACCTTTATGGTTTGAGAGATATTCATAAGCAAAGTTTCCCCCTCCCGCCCCTTTTACCTAGTGTAAGCCATCTCTTCTCAGATGTGGAATGCAGTCCATAGACCAGACAGATAGCAGCTGGGGACAATCTTCTTCCTATGACGACAATGAAAGCCCTGCCCCCCTTGACAAGTTTTTCCGGTTTTTCCCTTATCTTAATTGAAGATTGTCCCTCTCTGCAGTCTACCTGGGCACCTCCCTTCTGATCTGGCTGAACAGTGTTACATTAGTAAAAGGGGCGGGAGGAGGATACTTTGTCGTTGAATTACTCTTGAACTACAACTCTGACAGAATTGAAATAACACTCTCCAAAGTCCAAATACTATGATGATTAATCAGAGCTGCTTTTATTATGAAACATTACTATCCCTTTAAGTCTTGCCACAGATTCTCAATCAGAATGAGGTCTGGGCTTTGACTAGGTCATTCTAAGACAACATAGAGTAAGGTTTGAGAGCGGGTTATAAAGTGGTATTTGGATAGTAGGTAGGGGACTTTTGTGTTTGTGGTACATTTGGAAGTCAGCCATCTAAATTCTGCTTCTGTGGGTGCCTGTTTTGGGAAGGCTAGGCCCCACTATCAGGGAAAACTGGAGCAATTGTTCAGTAGGGAACAAAGTAACATTCCTATTGATCTAAATGAGACTTTTAACCCCCTCGAATGCTAGAAAGGTCTCCAACGCATTGCGAGGCAATGCGTTGGAGACCTCTACAGAATTCAGTGTGTTAAAATCCCCATTTAATTCAATGGGAATTTCTGGGGATATCTCTTTCTCCCCTATAGTGCAGTTGGTTTGCTCCAGAACGTCTCCTCATTTCAATTGTGAATAAGTGTCTGTAGACCTGTCTGTAAGCCCGGACATGCCTCTTTCATTCCCTCCGGCTCTTATCGCTAGAAATGAATGCCCACGCCCCATATATACACACACCTAATAAGTATACAGATAGCTGCTGGCAATTCAGGGGAGTGGTTACCCACAGGACACGTCACCACCAGCCTGTGCCATTTGGGTAACCACATATTGTTATAAATCAGATATGCTTATACAAAACACACACTGCAGGGTTGCACTGTTTTCTGTGCAGTTTTGCAAAATGACATTTTCATTAGTGACCCTAATTTAAAGGGATACCTGCTCAGTTTGTGTGCCACAGTAACCCCCTGCATCCTTACAAAGAATAAGGACAGCACACAGAACTGCTGTAACACTGGGCACACAGATTCACAGCACACTGGGGTGAATGTACAAACCCACAAGCGCATCTCTACTGCCATTAGCCTCCAAAGCCAGCGGCTGCACATCAGATTATGCACTAAAGCAGGGGAGTGCAAACGTCCTCAGGCCCTCCCAGTAATGCAGGCTTCAGGTTCTCCTCACATGAACACACGTGAATTAAACACTGGGCCAATCATTCTGAAGTATCTGAGCTAACATTTGCCGTGCCAGATTTACATTACATTTCAGGTGCCCCTAGGCACCCTTGGCTGCACCCATGGCTACACCCCCACTCCTCACATGACACCCCCAGTTCAGTCTACTGGTCTGTAGCACAGGAAATACCCTTTGCCTATAACAAACAGATACAGAGCTGGATCATCCATTATGACAACCTAGACTAGTGCCTAGGGCCCATGGCAATATGCCCTGCTGTTGCTGTCACTAACATCTTGTGTTGGATAGATAGATGTGGGGCCCAAATTGGTACCCTGCCTAGGGCCCCATGGAGCCTTAATCCATCTCTGAACAGAGACAAAAAACTTTAACGCCTTCTCTGGCACTCAAAGCATTAATAGGGTTGCCACCCAGCTGCTATTTTATCGGCAGGCCGGTAAAAAATTGGCTTCTTTCCAATGTTAAGTCCATGGAGGGAATGCCTTGGCTGGTATTTTTTTGAAGAAAAGGTGGCAACCCTAAGAGTTAATGAGGTTTGTAGAGCAACAGTTTGCCTTCCAATGCTACTATTGGAACTGTATATACACTAGGAAGACATATTCAGCATACAAAAGGATAAGCATATGATGAGTGTTGTATTACAACAAAAGCTGGGGAGCTGCAGGTTGCAAGTCCATATTCTCAGTGACAGGCATTCATTCCAAGAGCCTCATGGAACTGTCACTGTGTATCAAGTAGGGGATTTTGAAAGAGCTTTAAAAAGCACTTATATTCCTGTTAGTCATTTTTATTTTATATAATTGTTGGTGACATTTAGCTTTATTTTTAAACAAATGTAAATGAGCTAATACTGGCTGGCAGCAGAGACAGTTGGGATGGGGAGAAATGTCTGTGTCTGCCAGATTTGCCTTAACTGACAAAGCTAAATATCTCAATCTATTGTTTTAAATAAAATGTCTAACATAAATGTAATTGCTTCTGAAATTTTCTTTCAAAATCACCTATTTGTTACAAAATTACATTTCCACCTGAAGTTTGCCAACAGGCATCATGTTATGATTATAAGTTCTAAACAGTTCTTTACCCCTTTGAGTGCCGGAGAGGTACTGCGTTGGGTACCTCTCAGGCACTCAAAGGGTTAAAAATTAGTCAGTGACACTTTGTACTGCAAAACATAAATGGATATCAAAGGATTTATTCTGCTGACTAAGATAAGGGAACTCCCACGACTGAGATGTTCTCTCATAAAGATATTACAGCTCAAACTTTCATTTTTTGGGGGGATGCAGAACCTCCATGGCCCAAAAATGTTCTGGTGGTGCTGTTGCTGCGCCATCCTATGGAGGTTTAAGGTTAACTGACCAGAGCTGTCCATAAACTACTGTAACAACAGCACCACCATAGCATTTCAGGCCATGGAAGTACTGCACCCAGAACAGTGCAAGTTTTAACTGCAATAATCTTTGAATAAACATCTCTCCGCAAAGGTACTACATATGTGGTATCCTTTTAAAAGGTTGCACGCAAAAGACCATGAGACCACATGAAACTTTTAGTATGTTGCCATGATAAAAATGGAGACATGAGAATCTTGCACTGCATGAAGTGAGATTCTCATGTCATGTACAGAACGTTGCATCCAATAATTAATAGAGCCCGTAGCCGAGTCATTAATAAGAAATGAGCGTTATGTACCTCAGCACCTTGTTGCTGAGAGGGTAACCCTTTGCACACTGAAATACATCAGAAGACTCAATGTAGCATACCAAAATGTCACTATTTAGCAAAACCCCATACGATGATCCACAGATTTACCCTTTGTTGCCTGGCCGAGGGAGGGGTGTCAATGTGATCACAGTACTTTCCAGGCAGTCACGCTAACCCGCTTTGGCAATGATGGGGTCAAGAGTGGAGGCTGCTATTCCTGAGTTGTGAATATTCACAGGGTCTCATTCCTGCTAATGAATACGGATACTGATGTACTGGCTCTTCTCACACCGAATGGTAAATGAGCCTTTCCTTCGTCTCCGCAGCCACCAAGGATGATGGGAGTTGTAGTGCAATTGACGTGTGATGAAAAGCCAGTACCTCCGTTTGCTCTTTAGACTTCTTTCCAACGGTAACGCTAATTTCTTATTACTGACTCGGCTACCGGCTCTATTAATTAGTGGTAGCAACCTTCTGTACATGACATGAGAATCTCGTGCTGTCATGCAGTGTGAGATTCTCATGTCGCCATTTTTATCATGGCAACATAGTAAACATTTCATGTGGTTGCACACTTTTTGCGTGCGACCTTTTAAAAGTGAACCTACATATGTTGCACTCAGCAAAATATATTTATCTCTTATTAAGCAAAGCTATGCCTTTAACCCCTTGGATTCTATAGAGGAGGTTGATTTATTGCTGTGAAATGTGTTGGAGGCCCCTCTGGCACCCAATGGGTTAAGGTGAAACAGAGGTAAAGGGAGGTGTGTTCTGAGGCAAAAGAGTAGGTGTTATCTGGGGAAAGAGCGAGAGTGCATGATGAGGCAGAGGGAAATTACATCCTCTTTCCAATGTAACAGTGACCAGACTGGGGGCCACAGCAGAAGCTTCTGAGGGCCACATGAGCTTCTAAGGCTGTCTGTTGCCCACCACTGATCTAAATAACTGCTGGGGGCTGTAGGCAAGCAGCAGCTAGAGAGTCACATGTTGACCACCCCTAGGACAGACCCACCAAGACAGAGGGACACGTGTTTTCACATAAACAGATCATGGACTTATACACAGGTGCACACACATGTTTACACAGACACAAACAGAGCAAAGTATCTTGTATATACAAACACACACACACACAGACCAAAGCATCCTGTATATACACACACTCACATACACCACACACGAACACACAGAACAAAGCATCCTGTGTGTACACACACACACACACACACACACACACACACACACACACACACAGAGTAAAGCCTCCCGTATATACACACACATACACACACACACAGAGCAAAGTATCCTGTGTACACACACACACACACACAAAGAGCAAAGTATCCTGTGTACACACACACACACACACACACACACAAAGAGCAAAGTATCCTGTACACACACACACATACACCACACACGAACACACAGAACAAAGCATCCTGTGTATACACACACACACACACACACACACACACATAGACCAAAACATCCTGTACACACATCACACACACACACACACACACACACACACACACACACACAAAGAGCAAAGTATCCTGTGTACACACACACACACACACAAAGAGCAAAGTATCCTGTACACACACACTCACACACACACACACACACACACACACAAAGAGCAAAGTATCCTGCACACACACACACACACACCACAGACACAGAGCGAAACGTCATGTATACAGATAACACAGAAAAAAGCGTCCTGTATACACACATACATATATACAGAGCAAAGAATCCTGTATATATATACACACACACACACACACACACACATACACACACATACACACAGTCTCTGGTTTTGTCTTCCTGCGGCTGGATCCTGCTGTCTCTGCTTTAGTACATTGTTTTAAAATTGGATTGCAACCATCACCTTATATTCTATGTGGGTGTGCAATTTGCCATTTGAGTGCCAGTGGGGTATCCAATGCATTGGCTACCCCTCTGGAACTCAAAGGGTTAAAAGCCTAATAGGAGAACTAGCACCTTATAATAATATCTCCCACGCTTACCTTTCTATAACCAGGAAGCCCTAATTAATTTTTCCCTTACCCTTTGGTACATAGATAACATTGTCAGTCCTGGAGGTCATGTTCCTGGAATTACAGTGACATAGATTTTGATGGCAGAAAAGAATCATATGGCTCATTCAGACTGTTCATTTCCCTGTCTAATAAAAATACACAGTCTTACATACTTCTCGTACTAGTGCTATGTCTGAATTCCCTGACAGTATTTGTCCCTACCACCTCTGCGGGGAGGATGTTGTATGAGTCTATCAATATTTCAGTAAAGTAGTACTTAAAGGGATAGTAATGTTTCACAAAAACAGCAGCTCCAATTAATCTTCATAGTATTTGGGCCATAGAGAGTGTTATTTCATTACTGTCAGAGTTGTAGTTCAAGAGTAATTGAATGATAAAGTATCCCCCTCCCATCCCTTTTAACTAGTGTAAGCCCCCTCCCCTCAGATGTGGAATCCAGTCCATAGACCAGACAGATCACATCAAGGGACAATCTTCTTACTGTGAGCATAAGGAAAACCCTGCCCCTCTTGACAGGTTTTTCAGCTTTTTCCCTTATTTTAATTGAAGATTGTCCCTCTCAGTGATCCATCTGGACAGTCCTGCTGCTCTGAGGTGAGCAGTGTTACACTAGGTAAAAGGGGCGGGAGGGGGATAGTTTATCATTCAATTACTCTTGAACTACAACTCTGACAGAATTGAAATAACACTCTCTATGGCCCAAATACTATAATGATTAATTAGAGCTGATTTTATTATGAAACATCACTATCCCTTTAAGCACATACATTTTTTATTTTCTACCCTCTAATTTTAGATCAGGACCTCTTGTTCTATAATTTATTTTTCTGAAAAATACTTCCCTCCTGAATTATATTAAATCACTTAACAGTTTGAGTGTCAGAGGGGTACACAACACATTGCTCAGTAAATACATTCAGAGGAGGGCTGGCCTGGGGGGCAGGGGGGCAGTTGCCCCCTGGGCCAGTCATATGTCTGGGCTGGTAGACCACGCCCTCTTTTTGCTGCAAATGTAGCTACATTAGTGATACCACAGAGCTGACAATTGAAATGGAGCTACAATCCAAGTGGAGCTACACTAGTAGCATAACCCATTTCTCTTGTAAGTTATATGGTATCACTAGTGCAGATTTACTTATATTGTAAGCTCTGTAGTTGCACCAGTGTAACCCCATTTTAGTTGTAAGCTCTGTGGTATTGCTTGCCTTACTTCACAACACTAACCCTTTGAGTGACAGTGGGGTATGCCACGCATTGCAAAGCAGATAAACCAGATAACGCATTTTCCAAACAAACCACTGGTCTGTGGATTCCCTGTAACATGACCAAAAAATATTACTCACAATGCAAAAAAGCATTTTAATTGAAATTCCAATAAAGTGAATAACAAACCACTGTCATGGAGTGTATTTTGTATGTACCACTAGAAAATCCTGATGGCTCTATGTTTAGTAATATCTCACCTTTCTAAAATACCCAATTTTTTTTTTTTTGTGAAAGTGTTTTACCAGGAAGAATACACTGAGAATATCTCGCATTTTCTAGTATGTCCTGGACTAATTGTATCTACCTCAGAAAGACGAAAGCCTGAGCTGACCTTGCCAGGACTAGAACCTGCAACCTTGTGGCTCGAACAGATTCTACAGCTGGTCAGAGCCGGATTAAGACTCCACAGGGCCCTAGGCAGGATCCCAAATTGGGGCCCCCTGCAAGCCTCTCGGTCTGATCTTTGTTCCTGTGGTTTGAGGTATTACCAACAACTTAAAGGGATAGTAACACAATCTTTCATATTATACCTATTAAATAAATACAGCAAATGACCCAAGTCCTGTTGCACTAACTTGTATAGTTTTAGTGTAATAGTAATTAGATATGTACTGGCATGGCCAGGGGTGGGCAATCATAAAAACAATATGTCTGTACTACATATACACCAACATACAGTATAATGTATTGGTGTATATTTTAATGCCGAAATTAGGTTATTATGACTACCCAACCTTGGCCACACTTTTTTTCCTTTTTACCAAAAAAACCATAAGCTTAACAGGATCATTTTATCAAATCTGGTTCAAAGTTATGGTTACGGTTTAAATACATGGTGCATAATGCATATTTTAAAACCACATCCCTGACTTTGAATCAGTTTTGATAAAATGATCTTGTTAGTTTGTTTTTGTTGGTTAAAAAAAAAAAAAAAAAAAAATTTTGGTCAGGGTTGGGCACACATGAGAATCTAATTTTTGCACTGACATAATGTTAGGGCAGAAATTAGATTCTTATAAATGCCCAACAATTGCCAAGATGTTTTTTCCTTTTTATGAACAAAACACATTTTACATGATAATGTTGCCAAAACTGATTCAGGGATAGGGTTTTCAAATATGGATTATGCATATATTTAAACCCTGACTTTGATTCAGTTTTTATAAAAATGATCCTGTTAAGTCTTATTATTATGTATTTTTTTATTTAGTTTTTTCTTCTTGTAAACTTATTTTGGATGCTTATTACAAATACCTCTTCTATGGTCCCGTAGAGTAATGCAGGCTGGGCAGCAGTAACAGCCACGGAGGGTCTCTTCTCACACTCAGGCAGCGGACCGCTCTCACCATTTACCAGCTACATGCCTAGCTGGTTTGTGAAATCTGCAGATTTTATGCAGCCCACACCAGTGCACCATGACCAGGGCTGGTGCAAGGATTTTTGCCACCCTAGGCAAAACCTCAATTTGCCACCCCCTGGCTCCGCCCCTTGTGTCCCTCCCCTTTATGTCCCATCCCTGTATGTGTATAAGTATCAGTGTGTGTGTATTCCCTATACATGTGTAAGTGTCAATGTATGTGTGTTCCCTGTATGTGTACAAGTGCAATTGTCAATTTGTGTGTTCTCTATATGTGTATATGTGTCAGCGTGTGTTTCTCTGTATGTGTATCAGTGTGTCATTGCATGTGTTCCCTATATGTGTATGTATGTGTGTGTGTGAGTCTCTATAGCAGTATCGGTGTGTGTGTTTCTCTATATGTGTATAAGTGTGTCAATGTGTATGCTTGTCTGTATGTGTTTCAGTGTTTGTGCTTATCTCTATGTGTAACACTTTGTTAGTTAATGTGTTTGACTCTCTCCCCCCCTTTTGACTCTCTTCTCCCCCCTTCTGACTCTCCCCCCCTTTTGACTCTCTTCTCCCCCCCTTTGACTCTCTCCCCCTCTTTATGTGAGGAGGAAGGGAGCGGATCACTGGTGAAGACTTCCTGACCTGAAGGCCTGCAGTGTCTTGACTCCTCCATGATGTCTCCACTCCACGCTGTCTCTTTTCCCCCCATTGCCCGTAGTCGGGACCATGTCACACGCGGTGACACAGACATTATGCATGCTGGGAGTTTTTTCATCTTTCTGGGCGCCACTTTCAAATTTGTTCTGAGGACAGTGCAAGTTTAAAAGTGGCATCCAGACCAATGAAGAAACACCCAGTATGCAAAGTGTCAGCGTAGCTGCTTGTGACATGGTCCTAGCTGCTGTCACCGTCAAAGTATTAGGCTGGCCAACATTTTCTGGTCTCCCCCCGTTATGCCACTGACTTGGGCACCAATTGGTGAGTGGGGGAGGCAGGCATTCTGGCGGGCCAATGCTGCTGCTGCGCCCCCAGTAGATGTGCGCTGTAGGCCGGCGCCTACCTCACCTATTGGTGGCGCCGGCCCTGATCATGACGTAGCGTGGCTGCTGGGCACTGGGAATCATTAAATCTATCTCCCCCAGTCTTCCGCAGAGCAGAAGCATCAGGTGACCTCTGCTCCTGTTCTGCATTCATTACTGAGCCAGTGCAGCATCCGGTTGGGAGAAAGGAAGGAAGGAAGGAAGAATAGAGTGAGAATCTTTCTCACTCTATTACTATATTTTGGCGGCCTCCGGCTCCTTACAATAAAATGTATGTGCTTTTGGGAGTAAACTTTTTGCTGCTTTTGTCTCATTTTGCTGCTTTTGTCTCTGATGTACCGCAGTGGTTTGGTAATTACTCTGTCGGCTTTCTGGGGAGCAGTCTCCAGCGGGCCCCCTCAACTTGGCCGGGCCCTAGGCAGGCGCCTAGTGCGCCTTGCCTGTAATCCGGCTCTGCAGCTGGTGCATTAACCTACTGAGCCAACACACTGGCAAAATTCATCTTTTTAAGTATAGCGCTTCCTATAAATATGTGCAATTGAAGAAGAAAAAAAAGGTAAAATTCTCTTTTTCACATGTAGTGGTTTATTTTCACTTATACATTCTTTCAGATATACTGAAATTCCAGAAAACCATGATCCTCGCAGGGTATCACAATTAGCGTCAATTAAAAGGCAATGTGGGAAGTAGGCAGTAAATGCAAGCATGCCATCCGCTGTGCAGATATAACAGATGACAGCAGAGGGGGTGAGTGGCAGGAGAAGAATCTGGGATTGCTTTGAGGTAGATGGCAGGAGGAAATCAGAGCCCAAAAAACTAATTTATTTGCTAGTAGATGGGGAAAACAAGGGTGTGTATTATACAAATCTTGGGTATATTTTACACTTACACAGGTGCGTATTATACCTGACATTTTACTGTATTTTCTATGTCTTACACATGCCAAACAGGGTTTAATATGTTTTCTTATAACACAAAACTTTTATTGAATGGCCTTAGTTTTGGTCCACACCAGGACCTTTATCAAGACGTCTTGATAAAGGTCCTGGTGTGGACCGAAATGTTGGCCATTCAATAAAAGTTTTGTGTTATATTTAAAAGTCCCACGGGTGCTGCCCTTCCTTTCTGTTGTATATATGTATATATATCCTATATAATAATTCGCTAAAACGTGTGTAATGCCTCAGTCTTGCACAGTGGAGACTGCCCACGCCGTGGCTGATACAGAGCTGGACTCTCTGAAGGAGCAACCTGCTCTGTATCAGCCGCGGCACGGGCAGTCTCTACTGCGCATGACTGCCCCACGACTGGCTGGCAGTGGCACTGTGGCCCGTGTAACGGGCTCTTCAACTAGTGTATATATATATATATATATATATATATATATATATATATATAGGGGCTCAAAATTTCCACTAGCCAATGGCGAGTGAAAATTTAGCCCTGGCGGGTATGTTATGGCTTGCAGTGGCGAGTAACTTTTCAGGTCCGGCTAGTAACAAAGGACTTAAAATTTTATATATGTATATATATATATATATATATATATATATATGTATTCAGCCTTCACTCTAAATATACCTGACGAAGAGTTGTCATGAAAGCTTACACCCTGGCTCCACTTAGTTACCCAATAAATGTATCACTTTTACTCTACCATTCTCCAGATTGTTCTACAGCTAACACAGTACCACACTTTACTTATAGGTAGAGTCAGCCCCATATGCAAATGGGTATTTCTCCTCTGTAACATCATAAGAGTGCTAAATATTAATATTCCTGAGCAGTGATTAGCCCAAGAACAAGCAAACGCTGTGCTTTTGTTTGTTCTCTGTAAATATTCACTTCTGTGCTTCTTTCATGAATACAGTGTGCTTTTATATTAAATTGGCAATGAGATATAAAACAAATTGAAAAATTAAGTTATAAAATATTATGATAGATTCTTTTAACCCCTTGGGTGCTAGGGAAGTCTCCAAGGTGTTAGTGTTGGACACCACTCTAGAAACCAAACTGTTAAAGTGAACCTGCACCTTGATTCAAGTCCATATATTGGAAAACTTCAGTAAAAACGACCTCTGTGTCATGTTATCCAATAAACCAGTAATTGTACAGATAAGGAGATATTCATACTTGGTACGGCATGCTAATGTATGTAAATTGCGGTACCCTTGAGCTACCAGTGACATTTCATATGCTAATTAAGCCTTTTTGGTGATGTTTCATATGCTAATTGTGCAGTTCAGGGGAGGGCTGGCCCAGGGGGCAGGGGGGCAATTGCCCCCTGGGCTGGTGATATGTCTGGGCTGGTGGGCCACTGTTCCTCACTTAATCTCCCAATTTCTGCCTGTAAATGGAGCTACACTAGTGATACCACAGAGCTTACAAATGAAATGGAGCTACATAAACGATACCACAGAGCTACAATACAAATGGAGAAAAACTAGTACCATAAACCATTTTCCTTGTAAGCTCTATAGTATCACTAGGTAAGCTTTACTTCAATTGTAAGCTTTATGATAGCACACTAGTGCAGCCCCATTTCAACTGTAAGCTCTGTGGTATCACTTAACTTATGTCACAACATTAATGCCAGTTTTAAAATTAACAAAAGGGGGTGGGCTGGCACAGTGGGCTTGAACTATAATAGAAATGGGCCACTTGATTATATTTGCCCCCTGGGCACAAGTTGCCAGCCCTCTCCTGGTGCAGTTTCAGTGACATCATACACAAATGATGGTTTTCAGTGACATTTCATATGTGAATTAAGTTATATACTGCAACAGGAGACTTTTACTTTTCCCAGAACTAAAAATGTGAATATCTCCCTAAACTATCCATCTGCTGGTCTTTTGATAAACATGACATATAGGCAGTTGTGAAAGAAGCTTTCAAATACGTAAAAGAAAAATCAAGGAGACAGGTGCACTTTAAGTAGTCCTGTTGAGAGTGTTAATATTATGGAGTTGGTAATTGTAGTTATGTTAGAGAGGTGAGGGGAGCCCATTCATCATTTTGGGTCCTAGGCAGAAAGAAAACTGGAGCAATTATGTAGAAAAGCAACTGTGATGGAGACCTCTCTATCCATCAAGGGGTTAAAATCTACTTCAGATTTTTATATGTGTGCAATTGGTCTGCTCTACAGTTGCTCCAGTTGTTCTTTCTACATATGGCCCTCTCTAGTCTTTCATAAGCTCTGCTCTCTCTGTACAGTCTTGTGTCCTGCTGGCTTTCATCGTGTGGTTAATGATTTGTAGTTCATTATCACGCAGCCTGTCCTGTCAGGACTCACACTATCATGGATTCTCCAGTGTTCGGAGACACAGATGGTGCAGAAGAGCACAGCTTATCCCAATCCAAAAAAGATCAATGACCCAGAAACAGAACTGGGAAGAGAGAAAGGGAGGAAGTATGCAAGTCAAGAGGAGAGACATGGGGATGGTGGGAGGGGGGGCAGAAAATAGGAAGAAAGTGAGGGGAAGATAAAGTTCAGAGATGCCTGAAGGGGCGATAGAGTGAGGGATGAGGGGAAGAGAGAATTAAGGGAAGTGGTGGGGAGATGAGGGGAAAAGAGGGAGAAGGGCAAAGGACATAAATGGGTGAAGGAAAGAGTTGCAGGGAAGATGAAAGATGGGTGAAGGGAGAGGTGGGTGAAGGGAAGAGACGTTGGGGAGATGAGGTGGAAGGGAGAGGTGGATAAAGGGAAGATATGTGGAGGAGATGAGGTGGAAGGGAGAGGTGGGTGAAGGGAAGAGACGTTGGGGAGATGAGGTGGAAGGGAGAGGTGGATGAAGGGAAGATATGTGGAGGAGATGAGGTGGAAGGGAGAGGTGGGTGAAGGGAAGAGACGTTGGGGAGATGAGGTGGAAGGGAGAGGTGGGTGAAGGGAAGCGATGTGGAGGAGATGAGGTGGAAGGGAGAGGTGGGTGAAGGGAAGGAATGTAGAGGATATGAGATGGGTTAAGGGAAGAGATGTGGGGGAGATGAGGAGAAGGTAGAGAGGGGTGAAAGGAAGAGATGTGGGTGATATAAGATGGGTGAAGGGAAGAGATGTGGGGGAGAAGAGATGGATGAAGGGGAGAGATTTGGGGGAGATGAGGTGGAAGGGAGAGGTGGGTGAAGAGAAGAGACGTTGGGGAGATGAGGTGGAAGGGAGAGGTGGGTGAAGAGAAGAGACGTTGGGGAGATGAGGTGGAAGGGAGAGGTGGGTGAAGAGAAGAGACATTGGGGAGATGAGGTGGAAGGGAGAGGTGGGTGAACGGAAGAGATGTGGAGGAGATGAGGTGGAAGGGAGAGGTGGGTGAAGGGAAGAGATGTGGAGGAGAAGAGGTGGAAGGGAGAGGTGGGTGAAGGGAAGAGATGTGGAGGAGAAGAGGTGGAAGGGAGAGGTGGGGGAAGGGAAGAGATGTGGGGGATATGAGATGGAAGGGAGAGGTGGTTGAAGGGAAGAGATGTGGGGGAGAAGAGATGGATGAAGGGGAGAGATTTGGGGGAGATGAGGTGGAAGGGAGAGGTGGGTGAAGAGAAGAGACGTTGGGGAGATGAGGTGGAAGGGAGAGGTGGGTGAAGGGAAGAGACGTTGGGGAGATGAGGTGGAAGGGAGAGGTGGGTGAAGGGAAGAGATGTGGAGGAGATGAGGTGGAAGGGAGAGGTGGGTGAAGGGAAGAGATGTGGGGGAGATGAGGTGGAAGGGAGAGGTGGGTGAAGGGAAGAGATGTGGAGGAGAAGAGGTGGAAGGGAGAGGTGGGTGAAGGGAAGAGATGTGGAGGAGAAGAGGTGGAAGGGAGAGGTGGGTGAAGGGAAGAGATGTGGAGGAGAAGAGGTGGAAGGGAGAGGTGGGTGAAGGGAAGAGATGTGGAGGAGAAGAGGTGGAAGGGAGAGGTGGGTGAAGGGAAGAGACGTTGGGGAGATGAGGTGGAAGGGAGAGGTGGGTGAAGGGAAGAGACGTTGGGGAGATGAGGTGGAAGGGAGAGGTGGGTGAAGGGAAGAGACGTTGGGGAGATGAGGTGGAAGGGAGAGGTGGGTGAAGGGAAGAGACATTGGGGAGATGAGGTGGAAGGGAGAGGTGGGTGAAGGGAAGAGATGTGGAGGAGATGAGGTGGAAGGGAGAGGTGGGTGAAGGGAAGAGATGTGGGGGAGATGAGGTGGAAGGGAGAGGTGGGTGAAGGGAAGAGATGTGGAGGAGAAGAGGTGGAAGGGAGAGGTGGGTGAAGGGAAGAGATGTGGAGGAGAAGAGGTGGAAGGGAGAGATGGGTGAAGGGAAGAGATGTGGAGGAGAAGAGGTGGAAGGGAGAGGTGGGTGAAGGGAAGAGATGTGGAGGAGAAGAGGTGGAAGGGAGAGGTGGGTGAAGGGAAGAGACGTTGGGGAGATGAGGTGGAAGGGAGAGGTGGGTGAAGGGAAGAGACGTTGGGGAGATGAGGTGGAAGGGAGAGGTGGGTGAAGGGAAGAGATGTGGAGGAGATGAGGTGGAAGGGAGAGGTGGGTGAAGGGAAGAGATGTGGAGGAGATGAGGTGGAAGGGAGAGGTGGGTGATGGGAAGAGATGTGGGGGAGATGAGGTGGAAGGGAGAGGTGGGTGAAGGGAAGAGATGTGGGGGATATGAGATGGGTGAAGGGAAGAGATGTGGGGTAGATGAGGGGAAGGCAGTTATAGGGAGTAACTGTAAGAAAAAGCCCCTTTTATATCAATAGGAATTCTGGAAATGTTTTTTGTCCACTATAGTGCTGATGGTTTGCTCCAGATAGTTCAGATTATCTGCTTTTCATAAGCGGAATGACCAGACGGCTGGAGGCTAGCTGCAGACCTCTTCATCGTCTAAAGGGATAAGCTACGCAATAAAAGGGGCCTCTGCTGTTTAGTAGAACGTCACTTCTCACAGACACATCACTCAGGCAAACATCTCATAAAGATAAGCCAGGGTAAGTTCTAGTTCAGCCAGGAGAGAAACACATTTAAAATGAAAATGATCTTGTTATTTAATACGCTGCACTCAACACACATAGGACCAGTCCTAGATAAGTGCATCTTCATGCACAAACTGAATATGTAGCCACCCTTCTAATACAAATAACACCCCGACTTCTTCAGAATGGACACCAACCACATGCCACTTCATTAAATGAGAACAGCAGAGTATTATATCAAGGCCAGCATAGAATTAGCCTAAAACAGGAAACCAGCAGGGCATTATCCAAAAAATAACCAGATGAGCATTACCGCCTCATAGCATGGAGATGAGCAGAGCATTTATAATTAATCAGAGGCCAACAGAGCATTATCAAAAACATACGAAAGCACCAAAACCTTAAGCCAATACATGGAGTTGAGCAGAGCATTTAAAATTAGGGCCTCAATTCAACCCTCCCCCACCACCACCACGATCACCCCCCAAAAAAACACAACAGCTGCTGGCCTTTTTTCAAGACAGTAAATAATTTAACTACCAGTGCTATGAAATAATACCAGCAGAAAAAAACTCACGTCGGGCGCTAAAGTTAACACCCATTGGGCCCATTATTACAAGTCTCCTTTCCCATTCAATTCAATGTGTTAGGCAGAAACATGCATTAAGAGACCCCAGTTTATCGCCAAGAACCTAGACCTACATTTTTGGGTCCTTTAATGCATGTTTTAGCCTGCCGACGCAGAAATTGAAGGGGGAAAAAAGCCCAAAAACTCCTAACTGACCAGTGGATGCATTGATATGGGGCCTTAAGCCCAGTATCAATACATCCCAAGTATGAAAAAATGTATCTAATGTTATTAGAATTAAACCTATGAGTGCCAGTGGGGTATGCATACTCCACTGACACTCACACGGCTTATCCGACTTAGCTAAAAAACACCCCGTGAAAAGAAGCACTTACCTATAGTCCTGAATTCCAGCGGGTCTTCAGCACCCTGGTCAGCTACTGTCTTCTGACTTCTACCTTCCTTCTTCTCCTCTCTCTTCATCTTCTGTCTTCTTCTCTTCTGTCTTCTTCTCTCTTATCTTCCTCCTTGGAGCAAATATGTACCTAAAAAGAACAAAAAAGTAAACATGAAATACGCTCAGCAAACATAAGTTTCAAGTTTGTGCAGTCGTTAACCCTTTCTTTGCCTGAGGGGTATGCAAGGCATTGCAGGGCAATGTATTACATCCCTCTCTGGCACTCAAAGGGTTACATTAAAGCATCTAGTTCTAGTCAAATAAAATCAACATTCCCCCAAATCCAAGAAAATGTTTCCAAATCCATTTTGCATTACACATATTTTCGTTCCAAATAGAAAAAGATATGGTTAGGTGAAATATATCCTATATTGAGGCATTGCAAGACTTCAAATAGTCTGCTGACTGCGCAGCTGTCACCAGTGGCTTAGGCAGTAAGGCAAGCTAACCCCCCTTTCCCATTACCTTGATACCCGAGCTAGTCTATGAGAAATTTGAACAGAGAGTGGCTTTTATATGGCTCAAATACTATGAAGATTAATTGGAGCTGCTTTTATTTTGAAACATTACTATCCCTTTAACCTTTTGAGTGCCAGAGGGGTACGCAACGCATTGCTTTGCAATGCGTTGCGTACCCCTCTGGTACTCAAAGGGTTAATGCAATGAGGTATGTCCCATATATAGTTTGAGAGATATAAGCTACTAAAATTCCTCCCTCCTGCCCCTTTCACAGATATCAGCACTCTAGCTGACAGAAGGCGATCCTGGCCCCGGGACCGGCCGACGGCTCTTCAGCAGAGCCAAAATAGTTCTATCTAAAAAGAAATACTTTATTGGAATGGTCTACAGAGTGTGCCTGCAAACCAGGCACACTTTATAGACCATTCCAATGAAGTATTTCTTTTAGATAACTTTATTTAGTAGGGGGAACTTAAGTAGCTTATATCTCTCAAACTATATATGGGACATACCTCATTGCATTAATATTTTTAATATCTACAAGATTAAACTTTGGTAAAGACAACCATTACTATCCCTTTAATATTGCAAAGATCTCAGCGTCAGGTCATCTTGAAAGTTCCCAGGTACGACTATACCACTTTTGTACGAAACTGATTTATGGCTTTTCTCTCCCTATACTGTCAGTAATTTAGGGTTCTATGTGACCTTATCTGTCTTTTTCCACTGCCACCCATTAACATTCTTTAAATTCAAATATCAGTTATCCATTTAGCTATTTAGTAATTCTTGAGACTTGATAAAGAGAGGAATCACTCTATTAAAGACATGTTTATGATAAATGAAATGTTAGTTCATTACTAGTGGCTATAATACACACTGGTGATATTGGGTCAAACCAACTTTGACAGACTGGGAAAATATCATGGAGGACTTATAAAAAAAAATATTCACTTATTGATTAAAGGGATAGTAATGTTCACAATAAAACCAGCTCTAATTAATCTTCGTAGTGTTTGGGCCATGGAGAGTGTTATTTCAATACTGTTAGAGTTGTAGTTCAAGATTAATTGAATGATAAATTATCCTCCTCCCGCCCCTTTTACTGATGTAACACTGCTCACCTCAGAGCAGCAAGACTGTCCGGATGTATCACAGAGAGGGACAATCTTCAGTGATCATAAGAAAAAACCTGAAAAACCTGTCAATGGGGGCAGGGCTTTCATTATTCTCACAGTAAGAAGATTGTACCTTGCTGTGAGCTGTCTGGTCTCAAGACCAGATTCAACATCTGAGGGGAGGTGGCTTACACTAGGTGAAAGGGGCAGGAGGAGGAAACTTTATCATTCAATTACTCTTGAACTACAACTCTGACAGCATTGAAATGACACTCTCCATGGCCCAAATACTATGAAGATTAATCAAAGCTGCTGTTTTTGTGAAACATTACTATCCTTTTAAATATAGCGACATGTCAAGAAAAACAAGAAAAGAAATTGACACAATAGAAGAAAAAGTTAAAACGTTTGAAAAACTGGTGAAATACAGGAAATATATCTAGGAAAACATAATACTGCTTGAAGTAACAACAAATAAGTATTATGCTCAGAATCACCGTAATACTAATAACAAAATGAAGGGATATAAAGGATTGATACATGATATCAGGGATTATAAGTTTAGGGAACATGGGAAAGCACCAATAACAACCTAGAACACATTTGTTACAGATTCCTATATAAGATTCTTTAGGAATATAGTGTATTACCTTGCAGAAGTGTATACCATAAAATCTCAGGTATAATACGCACAGGGCCAGATTTGCCATAAGGCAGAGTAGGCACCTGCCTACAGGCACACCCCACAGAGAGGCGCCTGTCATTGAAATCATTTATTTATTTTTTTTTAATTCACAACTTTTTTTTTTTAATATATATTTACAGCCCCTCGCATGCTAAGGTTTGTGCCTGTAGCTGCTGTTGCTCCCCCTCGTCGGCTCTAATGCAGAGCGCTGGGAGATTACATCATCTCCCAGCGCTCTGCATTCCTAAAGAGAAGACTGCGCGGGGTGCAACAGCAGCTGCAGGTCTGTGCAGAAGGCGGCACAGACATCTCCTGCCACTGGACCACCAGGAAGGTAGGAAACGGATATGGGGGGCAATGTGGAGCTGAGGGCAAGTTGGAGCTGATGGGGACAAGTTGAAGCTTGGAGCTGATGGGGGCAAGTTGGAGCTGATGAGGGCAAGACAGTTGGAGCTGATGGGGGCAAGCTGGAGCTGATGGGGCAAGTTGGAGCTTGGAGCTGATAGGGGCAGGTTGGAGCTGATGGGGCAAGATAGTTGGAGCTGATTGGGGCAATGTGGAGCTGATGGGGGCAAGACAGTTGGAGCTGATGGGGCAAGCTGGAGCTTGGAGCTGATGGGGCAAGTTGGAGCTTGGAGCTGATGGGGGCAAGTTGGAGCTGATGGGGGCAAGACAGTTGGAGCTGATGGGGGCAAGCTGGAGCTGATGGGGCAAGTTGGAGCTTGGAGCTGATAGGGGCAGGTTTGAAGTTGATGGGGGCAAGATAGTTGGAGCTGATTGGGGCAATGTGGAGCTGATGGGGGCAAGACAGTTGGAGCTGATGGGGCAAGTTGGAGCTTGGAGCTGATGGGGGCAAGTTGGAGCTGATGGGGGCAATGTGAGGGCAATATGGATATGGGGGGTAATGTGGAGATTTGAAGCATTGTGGAGATGGCCAATTCAGGAGGGGGGGGGCGCTTCAGACTTCTGTGCCTACAGGCTCCTGAGATGTAAATCCGGCCCCAAATACGCACCTGTGTATAATACGCATGTATACATTATACCCAAGATTTTAGGGGAAAACAAGAGTGCCTGCGTATAATACGCCCCCTTTTTTTCCCCTGTCACACACAAAAAAAATTCACATTTCCGCACTGCTTCCTTCCCTCTCCACTTACCCATATCCTCCTCCTCTGTAGTCCGTCTGGTTTCCTCAGTCTGACAGGGTCCCAGTGGGCTGCATGCTTGCATCTGCTTCCCACATGGCCCTGTCATGACCTCTTCTTTGTAGCCAATGGGTAATGTCTTGCGAGGACCGCAAGGTCCTCACAGGGCAATACCATAGATCCAGTGTGCATATCTAAGACATTATCCATTGGCTACAAAGAAGAAGTCCTGTCTTAGCTATGCACACCAGATCTATGGTATTGCCCTGTGAGGACCTTGCGGTCCTCGCAAGACATTACCCATTGGCTACAAAGAAGAAGTCCTGACAGGGCTATTCTGGAAGCAGGCGACAGATGCAAGCATGCTGCCTTCTGGGACCCTGTCAGGCTGAGGAAATCAGATGGACTACAGAGGTGGAGGATATGGGTAAGCGGAGAGGGAGGGAAGCAGTTTCGGCAATGGGAATCTTTTTTATACATTTTTTGCCTTGTGTATAATACACCCCCCCACTTCACATAAGGTGAAGAGGGGGGAAATTGTGCATATTATATGCAAGATTTTACGGTATATAAAAACATCAATTACAAAAACAGACAGGTATTCTCTAGGAGCAGGGAGACAATAGAGGTAACAAAGGGAGAGAGTGAGGGTGAGTCATAGAAAAGACAAGATACCTCTAGGGTCCTCCCAGAAATGGAAGGAAGATACCTAAAAGATTTTTATTTTTTTAAGAATTAGGACAATGAACCTCCCCAGTGATTGAAAAATGTGAGAAGACTGACAGATACACAAAGATGAAAAAGCAATATTATCAGCGATAGATAGCCTGACATATAATGGAAGGATACTTATGCCCATATACCTGAGAACTTTCAAAAGCTGACCCAGAGCTTGGTCAAACTTTATTCTTAAAATTCCAAAGATCATCAGTTCTAGGTCATGTGACCCTACTTGCTCCAGCTCAGAGGTGTTTCAAATCTATCCACATTGAACTCTTAAAATACTGCAGCTTGGAGATATCGCTCTGCTTGAACACAAAGAACACTAGCAGGACTTCTCAACTACTCTTCGTATAAACCACACCAATTCAGAGACTAAAGAAGAAGACAATTGGCACAGATCATATAGAAGATCACAGTGGACCGTCTCACCGTGAGAGCCTGAGACACAGGCCAAAACTCTGAGAGTTCCCAGGTGTATAGATATATATGTCTGTAGTGATGTCGCACCTCTTGTGATGTCTTAATAAGATTCTGAAAAAGAGTGCTTTCTGACAGAGGACGGTGTAATTTTCCCTCCCAGGTGCAATTCGTTGTACAGGCCATTCGATTTCTACTAGAGGACAATTATTTTCTGTGTGATGACAGATTTTATATTCAAAATACTTGACATGCAATATTCACATTTTAGTAGTGGATACCATAGGCAATGGAAAGAAAATATCCCTTTTTGGTCAGGAATTAAACAAACTTGCAGTAGAGATAAAGGTTTTGAGGAAGAGGCACTGATAGGTAAAATATATCTCCTGTGAGATGGTTCAACGAGGAACTGGTAGAGGGCGCTTAGGAGTAAAGTAAAAATATACACCCAGAACAGAACTAATCCAAAACCAGCACAAGATGAAAGAGTCAGGTAGATGGACCCGTCAAAAAATGTCATGAGGAAGCAGACAATATCCAGCACATCTTAAATAAGAACTGGCATGACTTAAAGGGATAGTAATTGTTCATTATATAGTAAGGTTCAATCATTCCTTATAGTTTATACTAATGCTCTCCACCATTGGTAATATTCATATCGTTCTTCTTTCTATGGTTTATATTATATTATAAAGTTCCTCCTCCTGCCTCTTTTCTATATTATAAAGCAGCCTCCCCTCAGATCTGAAATCTGGTTGTTTGACTGGACAAATGGCAATGAGGGTCAATCTTCTGTCAATTAGTATAAGGAAAACCCTGTTCCCCTTGAAGGAGGAAGGCAGGTTTTTCTTTATACTGACAGAAGATTGTCCCTAGTCGCGATCCGTCCCAATCAGCTTTCTGATCTGAAGATAGAAGATAGAAAACTATAAGGAATTATCAAATCTTACATTATAATGATCCATTACTATCTCTTTAAATTATAAGAAAACCCAATTTAGGACCGATTCTAGAAAATAAACCAAAGGTTTCATTTAGGTGGAGTAGATGCATGAAAAAATTGTGGCACTAAGTGACATCTTTTACAAAAATATGAGCGAGTGAAAATAAATACATAAATTAAGAGTAAAAAAAAACTTTTTTGATATCTACTGGGTATGTTCATATGTGGGAAGAAAGAGGTATCCTTTTTATATGTCGCCCACTATTGGGCGACCAACAAAATGCCGCATTAAACGTGTCACCGGCACATTTGTTGGGCGCCCTTTCTGAAAAACGACATTATGGAACTAGAGAAAGTGCAGAGGAGGGCTACAAAACTAGTAAGGGGAATGGAAAGTCTTAGTTAAGAAGAAAGGCTAGAAAACTTAAACTTGTACACACTAGAAAAACGGCTTCTTAGAGGGGATATGATAACATTATATAAATATGTTCAGGGCCCATACAAAGGGCTCTCCAAAGACCTGTTCATTAACAGAACAGTACAAAGGACAAGGGGCCACCCGCTTAGACTTGAGGAAAGGAGATTTCATCTACAGCAGCGGAAGGGATTCTTTACAGTAAGGACAATAAAGGTATGGAAATTCACTGCCTGAGGAGGTCGTGCTATGGACTACAGGAGATGCCTTTAAAAAGGGCCTCAATACTTATTTAAAAGAGCAGAACATAGAGGGCTATGTACGTTAGTATTGGGATTAATATTTAGTTAGTGCTTGTTGATCCAAGGAGAAATCTGATTGCCATTTGGAAGCAAAAAGGAATTTTTTCCCCCCATTCAATGCAGAATTTGAAATTGCTGTATAGAGGGTTTTTTTTTGCCTTCTTTTGGATCAGCGATGGTAAACAGGAATTGGAAAAGGGTTGAACTAGATGGACGCAAGTCTTTTTTCAACCTAAATTACTATGTTACTATGTTACTATGTTAAAAGAGCGACATCAGAATCTTGACACATCTAAAAGGGTGAGATTCTGATGTCACATGCTTAAACGTTGCATGTCCTATGGGCGACATGCCTGCTCCACTGCAAAGTCTATCCCAAAGCATGTAACCCTTTGAGTGCCAGAGAGGTATCCAACGCATTGCAGCGCAATGTGTTGGATACCTCTCTGGCACTCAAAGGGTTAAGAAAGCAGAAAGAATACCCCACTTGTGCCCATTATCCTTTTGATAAGGATAAGGGAAATAATATATTTTGTTCTAAATCTACTAGAAAATAATTCCGGCTCAAAGGTTCCTCAACTCTGACATGTGTAGTATATCTCCTTACTTGTGGTTGTGGCCTACAATACATTGGTAGTACCATGAGGAAGTTAGAGTCAAGATTTGGAACATTTGCGAAACATTGAGGCAGATGTTGAAAACCATAGTGTTTCCAAACATTGCAAAGACTGCTGGGAGCTATATATAAAGGGATAATCATCAGTGCCACTGATCAGGTCAAAATAGATAGAAAAGGAGGAAATAGGTTGCTGAGACTGCAACAACTTGAGACATTCTGAATCTAGGAGCTTGTGACTTTGGTGCATGGAGGTTTAGACAGACATAGATCTTGTGGCTTTTATGTGATATCTCATATCACTCAGCTCTACTTTTGGTTCATATTAAGTTTAGATTCAGTTTTTTTGTTTTTTCTTTCTCCTCTGTTATACATTTACCTCCTTGATCATTGGGACCTTGGGGTGACACTCAGGGCTGGCGAGTTGCGTGTCCTTCCGATGTCTGGGGTGAACTGATGATACAATTGTCATATACCACAGTAACCTATAGGTGTGGTTTAGTTGGTGGATATAATGAGAGAGTAAATCCCAGGATTAATCCTTTTTTTTTTTTTTTTATATAGGTACAATTAACCCTTTGAGTGCCTGAGGGGTATTCAATGCATTGCTTTTAAGGTCAACAGTCATACTGTTTTAAAAACTGGAAAAGAAGAGCGCAACAGCAAGAAAAAGAGATAGCAAAGGTCTTCTCTAAGTGTAGAATTTATTAATTAAAAATATAATAAAAACAGAAAATAACTAAACCCCCCCCCCTCCCATTGCACTTACATAATGCTCATCTTGTGCTTTAAGCGTCTCAGGGGTCCTAACCCCCATACTGCCACGTAACTGTGTCCTCTGGTCCTTGTGATCTGTCTCTGATCTAGTATACGATTCAACACAAGTTCCAAAAGTTAGTTTGTGTATTGAATACTTTGTATCTCTGTTACGATGTATCGTGCTGCGTGTTGTAGGCAGGTCAGTAAGATGGAAACACTGTAACAGTTCCAAGATGCATATATTCAAGTCCACGTAGAGCCGTTAGCACGCCATGAGACTTGTTCTGTGAGGAGATCGTGATGCACAACCAGATCCAGGAAAACTCACAGGGGGCGGGGAGGGACACAACACTCAATAGCAATGGAGGGGGAGGAGTGAACCCAACGCGTATCGTGGATGTTATCGATCCACTTCATCAGGGGAAAGATCGAGAGAATGCCCCATCAGTCCTATTTATAGTAGTGCATAATCCTCAATATGCATAATATAATGTTGAGTGAACAAATAAAAAGCAACTAAAGAGAAAGTGCTGATGTGTTACTATAAAGAATGTGCTTATTGGAGAAAACGTGAATTAGAGATACTAACTTAATACAGTAAGAAAGTGTTATGAATGAATAAAGTACACTAAATTGTGTTCTAAATTGTGTTCTTAAAAATAAATGCAACAACCCATTCATATTGTTTTGCCAAAGTCATTGTGGAAAAACAGGGACACCCTTAATGGATGTGTATCTGTGATCCTTACCCAGAACCCTGCTGGAGAATCACTGTTCTAAGTAACTGCTTAATCTACCTATTGGGAAATCTCCAGACACATCTTGATCTTCATATCGGCAGTGTTAACGTCAACCCCTTGAAAGCTAGACAGGTTTCCAGTGCATTGCTTCGCAGATGCGTTGGAGCCTGCTCTAGTATCCACATATCTCTTAGGATTATAATTGTCTGTGGCTAGGGTGACCACATTTCCATTCTGCCACAGGGCAGCAGAGTACTTGTCCTCAGCTCTAGTGCAGCTATACGGGAGGGGACACTATACATCACTGGACATCAATGCGCAAACTGCACTTTCTCCAGCGCACCACACTGGAGGGAGAACTGCCCACTGAATGCTGTCACAGAAAAGTGATCACACCCAAAGCCTTAGACTAACATTACACTACAACAAAATTGCACTACAGCTCCTGTTTGATGTCTGGATACAGGCTCAAATCTCTCTCTAGTGTTTAGAGCTCTGTCTGGAAGCCATTTTGTTGTAGCCCAGCAGAGGCACCACTTCCTGTCACAGTAGGCAATAGGCAGTTCTCCTTGTAGTGTTTAGATCTCTGTGCTCTAGAGTCTTCATTCCAGGTCTTTGTATTGTCCCAGAAGAGGGCTTCCTGGGACAAGGGACACACATTTAAAATCATGGACTATCTTGGGCAGTCAGGTACATGTGGTCACCCTATCTGTGGCAGTCTATAGTAGGGTGTGTTGCATATCGCTCTGGCAGTCAAAGGATTAATCTGGAGGGCAATGGAACTGCTGGGCAAGCCTTCAGCTATATTATACAAGCACAGCCACATGAGACGTACCCCCTGCCGGTGTCCCAAATACCCACCCCAGGGGCACTAGTTTCCTGGGATGAGAAACACCGTCCTGTGGAACAGTCGGTTTGAATACAGTAAGATAAAGAAGAGCTCTTCTGGAGCAAACCAAAGGCACCATAGGGGACAAATAAAAATTAATTGAATTTCTATTGCTTTCATCTGTTTTAACTCTTTGAATACTAGACAGGTTTCCAATACATTGCAAAGCAATGCATAGGAGATCTCTCTAGCATTTAAGGGGTTAAAATCTCCATTTAAATCATAGGGGATGCTTCAGTTCTTCTCTAAGGAGCAGATGATTTGCTCATGAATTGCACCTCTTTAGCGTATTGAATAGTTCTTAAATTGGAACTCATGGCTGGATTTCCCAATAGGCAGAGTAGGCAACTGCCTAGATCTCCAAATGTTGAGGGGCGGTCCAGGTGTGATGGCCACACCCACATTCTGAATTGTGGGTGGAGCCAGAGCAATGTCAATGTCCCTGCACTAGAGTTATATCTAGGGTTGCCACCCAGCCGGTATTTTACCGACAGGCAGGAAAAAATTGGCTTCTGTCCAATTTTTTTTAAGAAAAGGTGGCAACCCTATTTATATCCCTTTACAAGCTATTATTTAACCCCTTGTGCTTCACAATGCATTTGCCACAGAGCTCTGCTTATTGTCTCTGAGCCCCTGGTCGGCCTCCACATTGAGTGCCGTCGCACCATGCGCATATCATGACATCATTAAGAGGCGTGCTCTTAAGGTTCCCCCAGTGCACTTTCACTGTGTTCCTGTGCATATAGCGCCTTTGGTCCTTTGCTTCTAGCTCTTGTATCAGCCTGATCCCCTGTTGCCATTTCATGCCAAGCCCTTGACCACTCTGTTTCCTGCTGATTCTGATCCACCATTGCTCCTGCCATTGCTGATCCTGGTAAGTCCTTTACCACTCTATGTTTTGCTGATTGGACCCGTCTTGTAACTGAACCTCCTGTGATACATCCTGGAGTCTACCTCCTGACTGGACCCTCTGGTTTCAGGTCTGTTCTCCCCCTCTGTGGGTCTACCTTGTCTTTCTGCATTTAATATTGTGGGTGTGCTGTCTGTATCCCATTCTAGGACAGTAACAGCTGCAATCTGGCATTGTCCATTCCTGATCTCCAATCCCTAGTCCTCACTACCTGGCCAGCAATCTTCCCCGCAGGAGAGAAGGTGCTGCTTACTGAGGGATTATCCAGGGCTCACTTCCATCTCCTCTGGGGTTTGTCATCTGGCCTTGCGGTTTGGCACCTTTACTCCAGCCTTAGCCGCAGCACAATCTCCCAGTAGACAGCCTTAGTTCTACTAGCTCTGCCCTCTAGCAGCTCTCCCTAGCACTCTCTCTCCATACCTGGGAACTTTTCCATATAGAGACCCCTGAAAGGGGAGTCCTATGCTGCCACTGAGGAAGATAAATGACACAATTCGTGTCGGGGCAGGGTGGAGGTAATCGCAAGTGGGTGCGGGACTTAAATAAACATTAAAATCTTGGAGCAATAGACTGGGGAAGGAGGTGAAGAGGGCGGAGAGTGGGAGGAACACAATGGGAAGGAGGAAAAGTTTTAGTTTTAGTATAAACTCCCCACAGCCGGAGAATCAACCACCGCCCCTGAGACCCGGTAATTAACAGCTACATCCGGAGTCTCCGGGGCAAAACCAAAGACTTCCCAGCTATGTCTCTCTCTGGTGGGTTATCTCTCACGGGGTCTCCCTAGCCTGGGTTTCACATAAATTTGACAGTGTTGGAGATCTCTCTAGCAACCAAGGGGTTAAAGGCATTTTGTTTCCTGCTTTTCTTGTTATAAGCCATGGGTACTTTCCCTTTCAGGAAATAGCGGATGGATGTTGGGGTGAGGCAAAGGTTGTGGCCTTGGATTGAGCTAAGGGTGCCTAGAGTTCCTTGCCCAGGAGCACCTGGGATGTAATTCTGGCTCTGGTGGAACTGTTGACTTAAAGACAAGTTTCTAGTGCAAGTGGAATAGAAGCCTGAGGGGGCACAAAATGCCCACGAAAGAAAACTAAGATGGCTGGCAGCCCTGCCTTTTTCCTTTGTCCTGGGCTGGGGACTGTGCTCCCTCCCCCCTTTCCCAGTGCTCCTGGGGGAGGGTGGCCAATTGCCTGGGGGCAAGGGAGAGGGCCTGGGGGGTGGTGAGAGGAAGGGAGAGGAGGGTCTAGTTGTATGAAAAGCTGTGTTTCTAAGTAGGTGCAGTAATTTACCTTTTGTTTTTGTTGCGGTTGGCAAGCAAAACCAGGAGTCAGACGGTATAGTTAATAGAACCTTTATTATGAGAATAATTACAGTAATGTAATATATAAATAAACACACAGTGGGTGATTGAAACGGCGAGCACTGTATCAGGAATAGCAGTCTCCCAAACTCTGCACCACACTGTCCGAGACTAGGCCTCATCCCACTGGAGTCTCGCGGTACGGTAACGCCCATGAGATACTGACTCAGTCTGCAGTCAGTAGCAAGGAGTCTGCTAGAGCCCCAGGTCAGTACTAGGAAGGATGTCTGAATAACAGAACCAACAAACTGAGCAAACAGACAGAGCCTTCTATTAAGCACCAGATAGGATAGTCAGCCAAAGTCATACACGGAGCGGGTAGTCAGCCAGAACCACAGGTTTGCACCAGAAAAGATATCCACTGAAGCGATGGAATGCTGGATGCTCAGTGGATAGAGCCCCAGGTCAACACCAGAGTGGGTAGTCAGACAAGCCTAGGTCATACACGGAGTGGGTAGTCAGCCAGAGCCACAGGTTTGCACCAGATAGGATATCCACTGGAGCGTATGTATGCTGGATGCGCAGTGGATAGAGGCCCAGGTCAACACCAGAGTGGGTAGTCAGACAAGTCTAGGTCATACACGGAGCGGGCAATCAGTCAGAGCCACAGAAAGGATATCTGAGCCAAATCGGAACGCCAAGGAGAATAGTCAGACAGAGCCACAGGTCAACACCAGAATGGATGGACAGAAAAGCAGGATCATACACAGGAATCAGGAATACTAGAAAATGAACTGCTCAGAACAACATCATAAGGGTACCTGAGTCAGGACTCAGTCTGCCCTTTAAACCCCTCCACAGGAAGTAGGTAGGAGGAGCAGTTAGGGGGAGGGAGTGGGTAGGAGGAGACTACAGGAAATAAACACACATAAAACAGAGGCCTGCAGCATGCTTGAAGCCTCTTGCCTGCAGATGACACGTGGAAAGACCCCAAGCGTTGCTGAAGCGGCAGCGCTGGAAACAAGGTACTGCAACAGTTTTTCAAGCCAGCACCTTCTGTGTCAGCCAGCAAGCATGCAGAGGCCTACTAGAGCAACTGGACCACCCAGGCGTTACCAGGATGATTTTGGTTCAGCAGAACCTCGCCAGGCATCTAACCAGCTTTCCAGGACCAGAACCAGAGCGCCCATGGCAGGGGAAGTACAGGTCAATTACCCCCAAGCCTCCTCCTCACTTCCCTTGTCTCCCCCTCCAACTCTCTTACCCCCATCTAACCTTGCTACCTCCTTCTCTGCCCCTATTCCCCATCTGTCTCCTGTTGTTATAAGCCATGGGTACTTTCCCTTTCAGGAAATAGTGGATGGGTATTGGGGTGAGGCAAAGGTTGTGGCCATGGATTGAGGTAAGGGTGCCTAGCGTTCCTTGCCCAGGAGCACCTGGGATGTAATTCTGGTTCTGGTGGAACTGTTGACTTAAAGATAAGTTTCTAGTGCAAGTGGAATGGTTTTGTGGATACCTCCCACATATCTGCATTGTAGGCATTATTAGGCGCACTACTCTGCTGGATCTGACTAAAGGGATATAAGAATTTCTAGAGCTAGTCTGAGAATTAATCTGCATATTTAAAGTGGATGCGTCATCTTGAATTTGAGATTGCATATCTGAAAAGTTAAGTAAAAACTGCCATGTTAGGCAAAATGCCAAATGTTGTTGCTTTGATACTTCCACATCATGAGGGACTGGGCAGATAAAGGCATATGCAGTTTAACGCAGATAAATGCAAGGTGATGCATTTGGGAACTACAAATAGGTTTAACCTTCATGGAGAAAGATTTGAGAGTAATTTTAGATAACAACATTTGCAACAGTACATAATGTCAGTCAGCAGTGGTAAAAACATGCAAGATATTAGCATGTATAAAAGGGACACAGACGTACAGGAAAAAAATATAAATTTGCCTCTTTTGAAATACTTGGAAAGACCTCGCCTTGAGTATCCAGTACAGCCAGGGACTTGCACAGACATTTTGGGGGGCAGCGGCTCAAATGAAAAAAGGGCACTTCTCAAAATTATTTATTCAAAATATATATTTTAAAAAAAGAATTTACATCTCAGGAGCCAGGCACAGAAATCTGAAGCCACCCCCCCCCCATTGGCCATCTCCACTGGACACCTCCACAATGCTCCTAATCTCCACTTTGCCCCCCATTATCTCCATATTGCCCTTACATTGTCCCCTGTCAGCTCCATATTGCCCCTATCAGCTCCACATTGCCCCCATCATCTCCATAGTTCCATCTTGCACCCATCAGCTCCAACTTACCCTCACATTGCCCCCATCAGCTCCATATTGCCCCATCAGCTCCATATTGCCCCACCAGCTCCAACTTACCCTCACATTGCCCCCATAATCTCCATATTGCCCCCATCAGCTCCATATTACCCCATCAGCTCCAACGCACCCTCACATACATTGCCCCATCATCTCATTGTCAGCATCTACAAGTCTGTCCTGAAGGAGGCACAGACCTGACTGGGCAGTGGGAGGTTAGTGCAGGTGACGAGACAACTTTTTTTTTTTTTTTTTTTGTTAAAAGGGCACGAGGGCACTTTGGACAAAAAGGGCAGGTGCTCAAGCCCCCCTTGGTGTCTATGTGTGCACGTGCCTGAGTACAACAGTGGTTCACAAACAGTGTTCCATGGAATAGCTCTTTGGTAGCAGAATGCTCGTAGCTGTAATATTGTGGTTAATATCAGCGAGGGGGATTGTGGGATTGTGACAGGCTAGATATTACAGGAATGCTAAACACAGTATTACACACCGCTAGTCCTGCATGCTCGCACAGTGCTGTCACTGTACGTCCAGCTTACCCTGCAGTCCCATCTGCTATTTCAGAAATGTTGGGTCACTGCTGGTCTCTGCTATTCCAACTGAGGGAATGTGTGGAATTCAGTAAAACCCCCTCTTCTCTGTCTCATCTTATAAAGACATTACCACGCTGTCCAACAGTATCACTGCCTGGCTGTAACAAGACAACATTATAATTACACACTGTAGCACAGCTGTACTACAGCATAACATCACCATATTATTATTACTTCCCACTGTAACACTACCCAGTTATCACTACCACACTGTAACACAACTGTACAACAATGTAACCACCAGATTATTATTACTTCCCACTGTAACACTACCAGATTATAACTGCTACACTGTAACACAAGTGTATTACATAGTCCCATCACCAAATTATCACTGCATATATTAAAACAACATTATCACACTGTATCACTAACAGGCTATCACTGCCACACAATAACACAACTGTAAACCAACATGACACTACCAGCCTAAACCAGAACTCTGTAACATTGCCCCAACATAGTACTACCAGACTGTACACTTACCAGACAGTAACACTGCTGAACTGAAGTATAAGCCTGACAAATGGACAGAACCACAGGAAGCTAACCTGGAAGACTGTATCTCAGTCAATGGGATTCTACAATTGCAACATAGTCGGCTGGTCTGTAGGATTGTAACATAGTCAGCTGGGCTGTAGGAATGTAACATTCATCTGGGCTACACAACTGTAACACTGTAACACAGTCAGCTGCACTATATGACTGCACAGTCAGCTGGGCTGTACAACTTTAATGCATTCAGCTGAGCTATATGACTGTAACACAGTCAGCTAGGCTGTATGACTGTAACACAATCAATGGTTTGTAGGGCTGTAATGTAGTTAGATGGATTGCACAACTCTAATGTAATCAGATGGGCTGTACAACTGTAACAGTCATCTGGGCTTTAGGACAACGTCACATTCACCTCAGATGTACAACCATAACAGTGAGCAAGGCTGTAGAACTGTAACAGCTGGGCTACTTGACTAACAGTAAGCGGGGCTGTAAGACTGTAACACAGTCAGATGGGTTATAGGACAGCTGTCTGCATGACTGTATGGACTGTATGACTGTAACCAAGTCAGCTGGGCTGTATGTCTAACCCAGTCAGCTGGGCTGCATGTCTAACCCAGTCATCTGGCCTGTATGTCTAAACCAGTCATCTGGCCTGTATGTCTAACCCAGTCAGCTGGCCTGTACATCTGTAACATCATAACACTGCTGGATCTTAACATTAACTATTTATGTTCTCAGAAATAAAATAATTATTTTGGTGGAAAGCAAAACGAGACAGGTTAGATGAAGGCTTAGGGCTTCCCATGGTTGCTTTATAGCAGTGGAGGGATGTGATGGTTATCAGGACTGTGGTGGTTCCTACTCAGCTCAGCAGCATGCATTTACAACCCATGAAGTACCAGAGGGTGCACAAAGTGTTGTGAATCAATGTTTTGCACACCATATGGTACCTACTGGATTAAAATAGCTTAGGATTTAACCCTTTGGATGCCAGGGGGTGCAAAATGCATTGCTTTGCAATGAGTTGCGGTCCCCTCAGGCACTTAAAGGGTTAAAGGCATGAAGTGGCGTTACTATGAAAGCCACTTGAAGGGACTCCTGTTCTTCTAGCCTCTCAGTGCTAAGAAAGAGTTACTACTGTAAAAAAGTAAAAAAATAAAAGCCTGTTGCCATTTCTCCTTGTAAGTGGTGTCATGTAATGGGCATGAGAAAGGGAAGAGAAGGCCAGTTTTGTGGTAGCAGATGGGGTTAAATGAACTACAGAGACACTTAAAATGTAATTCAGGAGCCAAGAAACAGGAAGTGGTCAGAGTGATTGCAAAACTATAAGAGTACAAACAGAATGGGTAATAGGTCAGATGAGCAGTGTTTAATTATTTTGGCACAAGTGTCCCATATCTGTTTAAATGTTTTATGTCTCACAGTTATGTGAGAGTTGTGAGTTATGAGAAAATTACAGTTTATATCCGGTTGCCTGATCACATATTGGGATTTGGTACTTTCAGTGTTGCACAGAATGCATCAATTCTGGGGCTCTGCTCTGAAAGACTGATACATTGTATCAGTGTTGTATTTAGTGATATAATGCAGGGAAGGTCAGATATTTGTATCTCTAGCATTACTGTTGTATGTGTACAGCCAAGAAGACCTGGTGGGCCATGGAAAATCTGCCTGTGGCCTCATTTTGCCCACCTCTGGTTTTGTTGAATGCGAGTTTTGTATATCACAAAGCAAATTATATTAACATGAGTAACAATACCAGTTTGAAAGGCCTATAAGGCACTCCCCGATTGGATAATGTATAGTTATAGACAGGGATAAGCAACCAGTGTAGCAGCTGTCATTGGACTAAAGCTCCTACCATCCATTGGTTGGATGAAGACGAGAGTTGTAGTCCAGCTGCAGCAAGATGACTAGCTTAAGAAGATGTGAGTTGTAGTCCAATGACAGCTGGAGGACTGGCTGAAGACAATGGAAATTGTAGTCCAATAACAGCTGCAGGACTGGCTGCAGTAGCTGGAGTACTGATGGGAGTTTCAGTCCAATGACAGCCAAGTATGATGGGAGTTGCAGTCCAACAACAGCTGGAGGAATGACTGAGAACAATTAGATTTTCTTCAACAACAGTTGGAAGACTTGCTGAAGATGATGGAAGCCCTGTAATATGTACTTTTCAGAAGGGTAAGGCATTACATACCCTCCAGCTGTACCTTTCTAGCAGATACAGTACCATTTTCTGAGGTTTTGTACCTTTATAAAAAGCATTACTCCTTTGTACCTCTTTGTCAGCACACAAGGAAAAAGGGAACCGTGTTCATTCTGCAAGCAACAGAGATGAACTCCAGACATACACTGTAATGAGAATACATTTACAGCACAGACAAATATCATGCCTTGTAAAGAACATTCTATAGCCATTCAGTGCACACCGTCTCTGTGCTGTGTTTCTGGCCTTTAACCCTTTGAGTGTCAGAAGGATGCCCAAATGGACTGCTTCACAATGTATTAAGCACTCAGGGGCATCCATATAATTTTTTCCAGGGGGGGGCAGCCCACCCAGCCCCTTTAGATATATGGAGGGGATAGTTGTAGGGTGAGGCAAGTGCCCCCCCTCCGGATGCCCATGTAAGCACTCCTCTGGTGCTCAAACAGTTAACAGGTCAGTATAGGCAGATAATGTTTGCTTTAGAAGTTATATGAAGGCATCATCTATCAGAGGCCCTTTTTCCACTTGTGAAATGTTAGAGAGTATGGTATTAACCCTTCAAGTTCTCTGGAACTCAAAGGGTTAAAGAGCCAGTAACCCTGTTTAACCCTCTTAGCTTCAGAGAAGTGCACAACATATTGCTTCACTCCCCCATATGACACTCAGAGGGTCATATAACAGCCTGTGGGCCACGGGTGTCAAGTCAAGTGGACCCGTTCTGGAGCAAACTAATTGCTCCACCGGGAATAAATACAAATTCCTATTTATCAGTTTAGACTTGTAACACCTGGGCTCCTAAATGGTGGAGAGGTCTCCAAAGCATAGCTTCCAAGTGTCCCTCTTTAGGAGATATTAGGGGCCCATGCCTCCCCAGTGCCCCTTTGTAGGGGATATTAGGGGTCCAAACCTCCCAAGCATCCCTCTTTAGAGATTATTGGGGTCCATACTTCCCCAGTGTTCCTCATTAGTGGATATTAGGGGTCCATACCACCCAAGTGTCCCTCTTTACGAAAGATTAGGGGTTCATACCTTCTATGCATCCCAGGAGATATTAGGGGTCTATACCTCCCAAGTGTCCCTCTTTAGGAGATGTTAGGGGTCCATACCTCCCAAGTGTCCCTTTTTGAGAGCCAAATCCCTCTTTCCCACCATGGTGTCCCTGTGTTTAGGAGATCAGACTGTGTGGTGTGTATATAAGTGTATCACCCTGGTGTCCCTGTGTTTAGGAGATCAGACTGTGTGGTGTGTATAGAAGTGTATAACCCTGATGTCCCTGTGTTTAGGAGATCAGACTGAGTGGTGTGTATATAAGTGTATCAACCTGGTGTCCCTGTGTTTAGGAGATCAGACTGTGTGGTGTGTATAGAAGTGTATCACCCTGGTGTCCCTGTGTTTAGGAGATCAGACTGTGTGATGTGTATATAAGTGTATCACCCTGGTGTCCCTGTGTTTAGGAGATCAGACTGTGTGGTGTGTATAGAAGTGTATCACCCTGATGTCCCTGTGTTTAGGAGATCAGACTGAGTGGTGTGTATATAAGTGTATCAACCTGGTGTCCCTGTGTTTAGGCGATCAGACTGTGTGGTGTGTATATATGTGTATCACCCTGGTGTCCCTGTGTTTAGGAGATCAGACTGAGTCGTGTGTATATAAGTGTATCAACCTGATGTCCCTGTGTTTAGGAGATCAGACTGTATGATGTGTATATATGTGTATCACCCTGGTGTCCCTGTGTTTAGGAGATCAGACTGTGTGGTGTGTATAGAAGTGTATCACCCTGGTGTACCTGTGTTTAGGAGATCAGATTGTGTGGTGTGTGTATATAAGTGTATCACCTTGGTGTCCCTGTGTTTAGGAGATCAGACTGTGTGGTGTGTATAGAAGTGTATCACCCTGGTGCCCCTGTGTTTAGGAGATCAGACTGTGTGATGTGTATATAAGTGTATCACCCTGGTGTCCCTGTATTTAGGAGATCAGACAGCGTTGTGTGTATATAAGTGTATCACCCTGGGGCCCCTGTGTTTAGGCGATCAGACAGTGTGGTGTGTATAGAAGTGTATCACCCTGGGGTCCCTGTGTTTAAGAGATCAGACTGTGAGGTGTGTATATAAGTATATCACCCTGGTGTCCTTGTGTTTAGGAGATCAGACTGTGTGGTGTGTATATATGTGTATCACCCTGGTGCCCCTGTGTTTAGGAGATCAGACTGTGTGATGTGTATATAAGTGTATCACCCTGGTGCCCCTGTGTTTAGGAGATCAGACTGTGTGATGTGTATATATGTGTATCACACATTGCTCCACAGCAATACAACTCACATTAATGTTTGTGTAATCTTCAGTATACCTGTATATAAATTAGTCTGTGTAAATAAAATACTTTTGTCTTGTCTTAAATTATTTATTCAGTTACACAAAGAGGTGTCAAGAGGTCATAAAACAACCTAAAAAATCTCTGTAATGCCCTATCCACCAGACATGGATCCAAGCAACACTCCTTAAAAATGGTGTCCCTCTTTGGCCATTTGAAATGTTGGGAGGTATGCCAAAATATATCTTTCAATGTACTGCATATTTCTCTAACATCCAAGGAATTAATTTTATAAATTGTGTGTAGACGTTTTACCCCTGAAACACTCCAATTACTTTATATATAATATGTTTCCTACAGAGAAAGAACAATCACTGAGGCTGATATACTATGCAAAACTGGAGCCATTCCTGAGTAATCCAACTGCAGCACAGGGGGGAAATAACTATTCTCATTGTCTTAAAGGGATAGTAATATTTCACAAAAACAGCTGCTCCAATTAATCTTCATAGTATTTGGGCCATGGAGAGTGTTATATCAGTAGTGTCAGAGTTGTAGTACAAGAGTAATTGAATGATAATGTATCCCACTGCTGCCCCTTTTACCTAGTGTTATCCACCTCTCCTCAGATGTGGAATCTGGTCACTTGACTGGACAGCTCGCAACAAGCAACAATCTTCTTACTGTGAGAATAAGGAAAACCCTGTCCCACTTGACAGGTTTTCCCTTATGCTTACTGAAGATTCTCCCTCTCTGCAAGCCATCTGGACACCACCCTTCTGTTCTGAGGTGAGCAGTTTTACATCAGTAAAAGGGACGGGAGGGAGATATTTTATCATTCAATTACTCTTGAACTACAACTCTGACAGAATTGAATTAACACTCTCCATGGCCCAAATACTATGAAGATTAATTGGAGCTGTTTTTTATTGTGAAACATTACTATCCCTTCAAATAGAGATTTTAACCCCCAGAGACTCTTGTTTTCTGACTTAAATACCAGGTGTCCTGAGACTGTGGGTAAACAAGACCTGTGGTAACCCACTAATTCCCCACTTTGTTCCACCTACTCTACTCCCCATTCCGCCCACTTGTGGGACAAAATCCCAGCTTCCTTCATTTCAATCCCATCCACTTCTATGAAGCCCCACCAGCAGTGTGACATGATTGGTACCAATTGGACACTTCCACCTCCAACCATACTCATACCTGGAAACTTTTCCTTCTAAAGTTCCTGGAGGGGGCTCAGGTGGTGCCCCTGGGAGAGATAAATGACAACATTTGTGTCACAGAGGGGTGGGGCTTAATAGTGGGGTGGGGCTTAATATGAAATGTCATAAAGTGGGTGGGAAGTTGGTACAACTGGGTGGAAAGGAAGAGAAGTGGGTGGGAAGTGGGAGGAACAGGTTGGGTAGGAGCAGAAGTCGGCAGAATTTCATAAGATACTCACCATCAGCGGAGAATCAGCCTCTGTTCCCGGAGACCCTGTAATGCACTGAAAATACCGGATTTTCTAGGACAGATCCAAAGAGTTCCCATGTATGCCCATATTTGTCACTCCAGAGGCTGCTGCCAGCAAAACTCCCAGGTATGCCCATTTGGCACTGAAATTATTAAAGAAGCAGTACAATTTTATTATGAAAACCTATATGTTATAGAGCTTTTCCTGCTGAGTAAAACAAGGGTTCCCCCACGGCTGTTAGTTGATTTATTTATAACAGTTCAAATAATCAGTAAGTGACTTTACTTTGCGTTTACTTCCTGAGAGTTTTAACTGACAGGAAGTGACTCAGCAGTTTCTATTATACTCTATGGAGAACTGTATGTCACTGACTTTCCTCTCCATTATAATGTAAACAGAAAAACTAATTGGAATTTGACCACTAGAGGCATTGCTAATGTAAAAACACACAGGTTTAACCCCTTAGCGACCCTTGACGTACCAGGACCGTCAAGGGTAAATGTGACCGAACGACCCTTGACGGTCCTGGTACGTCAAGGGTTAAACTCTTCCATCGCGGCCGCACGGAGCGATGGAAGAGTTCAAGCCGCTTGTTACTAAGTGTCCCGGTATCGGGACACTTAGTAACAAGCGGCTGAAACATTGTTGCAACATGCGATTCGCTTCAAAAGCGAATCACATGTTGCAAAACCTGAAAGACAGGGACAGTATTTGTAAATACTGTCCCTGTCAGATCTCTCTGCCTCCCTCCACCTTGCATACTGCTAAGGTGGAGAGAGACAGAGGGAGATGGTGTTCCAGTGTGCCTGTAAAAAAAAAAAGAAAAAAAAATGTTTAAATAAAGAAAATTAACCCTTTGATCACTGTTCTACAGTGATCAATAAGTGCCCCCCCATCTGATCACTCTTGGAGTGATCAATTTGCTGCAGATCAGTGTTTTCTGATCTGTGGGACACCCCCCATCCCCCTTGAATTTTTTTAGATTTTTTAAAAATTTTTAAAAAAATGTTTTAATTTTTTTTAAATTTTTTTTTTTTTTTTTTTTATAATAAATATAGTTTAGGTATTTTGGTAGGTAGTTGGGTAGGTTTAGTGTAGACGTGTGTTAGGGAAAGTTTTAGGGATAGATTTAGGTTTAGGGGAGAAAAAAAAAAACAAAAAACCAACCCCCCTCCCAAAAAAAAAAAATATATATAATAAGCGCAGTTTAGATAGGTAGTTCAATTGGGTTAGGTAGGTTCAGGATATACGTAGGTTAGGGTAAGTTTTAGGGTTAGATTTAGGTTTAGGGATAGCGTAAGACAAATAAAAAACCCAAAAAACCCCAAACCCCCCCAAAAAAAAAAAAAAAAAATATATATAATAAGTGCAGTTTAGATAGGTAGTTCACTTGGGTTAGGTAGGTTCAGGATATACGTAGGTTAGGGTAAGTTTTAGGGTTAGATTTTGGTTTAGGGATAGCGTAAGAAAAAAAAAACCCCAAAAAACCCCAACCCCCCCCCCAAAAAAAAAAAAATATATATATATAATAAGTGCAGTTTAGATAGGTAGTTCACTTGGGTTAGGTAGGTTCAGGATATACGTAGGTTAGGGTAAGTTTTAGGGTTAGATTTAGGTTTAGGGATAGCGTAAGAAAAAAAAAAGCTTTTTTAGTGGGCAAAATGCAGCGCAGGTACAGCGTTGAAGAGGCGTATGCCTTTTTGGCGTCTGACTCTGAGGCAACAGACACTGCGTCAGATTTTGACATAGCGCAGTTTTCAGAAAGTGAGAGCAGCTCTAGTGATGACGCTGGGCCTTCTGTCAAGAAAAGACGCACTGCCCCAAAAGCTGCTCTGGCAACTGCCCCAGCACCTGCCAAAAGAACTGCCCAAAGACCTACCAAAATACCTACCCAAAGAAATGCCCCAAGTGCTGCCCCAAGAGCTGCCCTGGCAACTGCCCCAGCCCCTGCCAAAAGATCTGCCCAAAAACCTACCAAAGAAATGCCCCAAGTGCTGCCCCAAGAGCTGCCCTGGCAACTGCCCAAAGACCTGCCAAAAGACCTGCCCAAAGAAATGCCCCAACACCTGCCACTCCGGATCCTAATGAATGGGTATCAATTTATGCCCACAAATCTCAGAATTCACAGGCAACCCAGGGATTCAAATTGATGTGGAAGGATTTACCCATGATCATTTTTTTTATTTGTTTTTGGGGGAAGACATTTTAGGTGAAATTGTTTCCCAAACCAATTTGTATGCAGCCCAGTATACTGCCGCCAACCCTAAGTGTGAAAAACGCTGGTTTTTTTTTTTTTTTACTTACGTCATGGTTTACGAGGGATTGGTGGTAAAATGGCAGTGTATAAAATTGGAAAACACACCTAAAACGAGAGCCTGGGGTGTCTACTTTCCAAAAATATACACTTTTGGGGGGAAATCTTAAAAAAAGAGCACTGTTACACAGCCCCAAATGAGACATGGCACCAGTAACGCAAGCTGTGAAGATTCAAAGTGTGAACCTGGAAACGCGCATGTTCCAATTTGGCCCCCGTAGCTCCCCCAAACCATGAGAAAGCTATGCATATGGGGTATTGCCATACTCAGAAGAAGGAGCTGAACACTATGCAATTCAGTTTATAAAATCTTCACCTATTCTGTGCTTGAAATTCACATCAAAATTGAAGGCAAGTGTGAAAAATGCTGAATTTTTTTTACTTACGTCAAATTTTCACAGGATTGGTGGTAAAATGGCAGTGTATAAAATTGGAAAACACACCTAAAACAAGAGCCTGGGGTGTCTACTTTCCAAAAATATACACTTTTGGGGGGAAATCTTAAAAAAAGAGCACTGTTACACAGCCCCAAATGAGACATGGCACCAGTAACTCAAGCTGTGAAGATTCAAAGTGTGAACCTGGAAACGCGCATGTTCCAATTTGGCCCCCGTAGCTTTCCCAAACCATGAGAAAGCTATGCATATGGGGTATTGCCGTACTCAGAAGAAGGAGTTGAACACTATTCAATTCAGTTTATAAAATCTTCACCTATTCTGTGCTTGAAATTCACATCAAAATTGAAGGCAAAGTGTGAAAAATGCTGAATTTTTTTTACTTACGTCAAATTTTCACAGGATTGGTGGTAAAATGGCAGTGTATAAAATTGGAAAACACACCTAAAACGAGAGCCTGGGGTGTCTACTTTCCAAAAATATACACTTTTGGGGGGAAATCTTAAAAAAAGTGCACTGTTACACAGCCCCAAATGAGACATGGCACCAGTAATGCAAGCTGTGAAGATTCAAAGTGTGAACCTGGAAACGCGCATGTTCCAATTTGGCCCCCGTAGCTCCCCCAAACCATGAGAAAGCTATGCATATGGGGTATTGCCATACTCAGAAGAAGGAGCTGAACACTATTCAATTCAGTTTATAAAATCTTCACCTATTCTGTGCTTGAAATTCACATCAAAATTGAAGGCAAAGTGTGAAAAATGCTGAATTTTTTTTACTTACGTCAAATTTCCACAGGATTGGTGGTAAAATGGCAGTGTATAAAATTGGAAAACACACCTAAAATGAGAGCCTGGGGTGTCTACTTTCCAAAAATATACACTTTTGGGGGGAAATCTTAAAAAAAGAGCACTGTTACACAGCCCCAAATGAGACATGGCACCAGTAACGCAAGCTGTGAAGATTCAAAGTGTGAACCTGGAAACGCGCATGTTCCAATTTGGCCCCCGTAGCTCCCCCAAACCATGAGAAAGCTATGCATATGGGGTATTGCCGTACTCAGAAGAAGGAGCTGAACCCTATTCAATTCAGTTTATAAAATCTTCACCTATTCTGTGCTTGAAATTCACATCAACATTGAAGGCAAAGTGTGAAAAACGCTGTTTTTTTACTTACGTCAAGTTTATGAGAAAGTGGTGGTAAAATGGCCGTGTAAAAAATTTGAAAACACACCTAAAATGAAAGCTGGGGGTGTCTACATTCCAAAAATATACACTTTTGGGGGGAAATTCTAAAGTGCAGCACAGGAACATAGCCCAAAATGAGTAATGGCATCAGTTAACCAAGATGTGAAAATTCAATATTTGTTCAAAATTGGGCCCCGTAGCTCCCCCAAACCTTGAGAAACCTATGCATATGGGGTATTGCCGTACTCAGAAGAAGGAGCTGAACACTAAACAATGCATTTTTAAAAATCTTCACCTATCATGTGCTTGAAATTCACATCAACATTGAAGTGCAAGTGTGAAAAACGCTGTTTTTTTAACTTACGTCAAGATTTACGAGCGATTGGTGGTAAAATGGCTGCGTAAAAAAATTGAAAACATACATAAAATGAAAGCCTGGGGTGTCTACTTTCCAAAAATATATACTTTTGGGGGGAAATCTTAGAGTGGAGCACTGTTACACAGCCCCAAATGAGACATGGCACCAGTGATGCAAGCTGTGAAAATTCAAAGTGTGAAACTGGAAACGCGCATGTTCCAATTTGGGCCCTGTAGCTCTCCCAAACCTTGAGAAACCTATGCATATGGGGTATTGCCGTACTCAGAAGAAGGAGCTGAACACTAAACAATGCATTTTTAAAAATCTTCACCTATCATGTGCTTGAAATTCACATCAACATTGAAGTGCAAGTGTGAAAAACACTGTTTTTTTAACTTCCGTCAAGATTTACGAGCGATTGGTGGTAAAATGGCTGCGTAAAAAAATTGAAAACATACATAAAATGAAAGCCTGGGGTGTCTACTTTCCAAAAATATATACTTTTGGGGGGAAATCTTAGAGTGGAGCACTGTTACACAGCCCCAAATGAGACATGGCACCAGTGATGCAAGCTGTGAAAATTCAAAGTGTGAAACTGGAAACGCGCATGTTCCAATTTGGGCCCCGTAGCTCTCCCAAACCTTGAGAAACCTATGCATATGGGGTATTGCCGTACTCAGAAGAAGGAGCTGAACACTAAACAATGCATTTTTAAAAATCTTCACCTATCATGTGCTTGAAATTCACATCAACATTGAAGTGCAAGTGTGAAAAACGCTGTTTTTTTAACTTACGTCAAGATTTACGAGGGATTGGTGGTAAAATGGCTGCGTAAAAAAATTGAAAACATACATAAAATGAAAGCCTGGGGTGTCTACTTTCCAAAAATATATACTTTTGGGGGGAAATCTTAGTGTGGAGCACTGTTACACAGCCCCAAATGAGACATGGCACCAGTGATGCAAGCTGTGAAAATTCAAAGTGTGAAACTGGAAACGCGCATGTTCCAATTTGGGCCCCGTAGCTCTCCCAAACCTTGAGAAACCTATGCATATGGGGTATTGCCGTACTCAGAAGAAGGAGCTGAACACTAAACAATGCATTTTTAAAAATCTTCACCTATCATGTGCTTGAAATTCACATCAACATTGAAGTGCAAGTGTGAAAAACGCTGTTTTTTTAACTTCCGTCAAGATTTACGAGCGATTGGTGGTAAAATGGCTGCGTAAAAAAATTGAAAACATACATAAAATGAAAGCCTGGGGTGTCTACTTTCCAAAAATATATACTTTTGGGGGGAAATCTTAGAGTGGAGCACTGTTACACAGCCCCAAATGAGACATGGCACCAGTGATGCAAGCTGTGAAAATTCAAAGTGTGAAACTGGAAACGCGCATGTTCCAATTTGGGCCCCGTAGCTCTCCCAAACCTTGAGAAACCTATGCATATGGGGTATTGCCGTACTCAGAAGAAGGAGCTGAACACTAAACAATGCATTTTTAAAAATCTTCACCTATCATGTGCTTGATATCAACAGTAGTATTGAAATGTAAGTGTGAAAACTGCAAAAAAACAAAATATTACCACAATTTTGAAATTTTTTTCTGGAAAAATAGCTGCATGAAAAACTCCAAAATTCTCCTGATTATTTACCTTATGTTGTGTAGTTTTCAGAAACATATACCTTTGTGGGACATTTTTGGTTCTGGCACCGTCAGCTAAGCTATGATGCTCACATGCCAATTGTTGAGAAATTACAAGTTGGAAATAATGGCATCCATCTTGTAATATTTACGTTGTAAATGTGAGGAAGTGATTGAAATACTAGGCATATGGGGTATTCTTATATTCAGGAGAAGCAAATGAATATATTTAGGGGTATTTTTTTGTCATAAACTAATTGTATGCAAATCCTGACACGAAAATATAAGCAAAATGTTGTTTTTTTTCAATTTTTTTCCTTTTTTTCTATTTTAATCAAATTAAACAATGAGGTATTCATATAATTGTGGTATCAAAAGAAAGCCCTACTTGTGCTTAAAAAAACAGTATATAATTTATGTGGGTGTACAAAAGGAATTAAAGAGAAAATATGGTTGAACAAAGACATAGTCAAAAAAGTCAAAATTGCTCCGGTCCTTAAGTCAAATCAAACTCAGATTTTCCCGGTCCTTAAGGGGTTAAAGGAGCAGTAAACTTTTTTTATGAAAACACATATTTTATAGAGCATTTCCTGCTGAATAAAACAAGGTTACTCCCATTGCTGTCAAAAGTTTTATTCAAAATTTATAGCAGTTCAAATAACCAGGAAGTGAATTTACTGTGTTTACTTCCTGATAGTTCTGACAGGAAGTGACAGGAAGTTTCTATCACATTCTATGGAGAACTGTATGTCTCTGACTTTTCTGACTTTCCTCTCTGTTAGAATCTAACAGGAAATCCAATTAGAATTTGACCACTAGAGGGAACTGCTAATGGAAAAAAACATGGGTTTAAACTGTAATAACTCTGGAAATATATTTATCTGGGCAGTGGGGGTACCCTTATTTTACTTAGTAGGAAAATCCCTACAATATATATTTTTTCATTAAAAAAGTTTACTGCTCCTTTAAACTGTAATAACTCTGGAAATATATATCTTTCAGCAATGGAAGTACACATATTTTACGCAACAAGAAAAGTCCTACAATTGATATAATTTCATTAAAAACGTTTACTGCTCCTTTAAAGCCTTTATAATCAGCAATGAAATAGAGCAGGGCATCGTTAAGGACACACAGAAAAATCATGGAGGCCCCAAAGATTGGAAAACACTAAAGATGCTCTTAAGTTTAGTCCCTCCCCTCCTATTTGTTGTAAAACAGCCTCGTTTATGTTTTGTACACCCAGAACAGCCTCAGTCTTCCTTAACCATCTGACCACAAGATTAAACTGGTTCCTTTTTCTGAAAATCTGGGACTATTGAGAAGGTGAAACAGTAGGCCGCCTGCAAACACCAGGTCTGACCATGCACTTACCTGAGAACTGTCTGGATAGGACCATTAGACTCTGGTTTTAAATACTGGGTCTCTGGGGAGAGAGGCTGGTTCTCAGTCTCAGTGAATTCTCTTGTAACTCCACCCAGTTCACTGCCAGATATGATCTCTCTCCTCCTTGTTCTTCTCATTCTTGGCCCCTTTTAATGGGCAAAGACTGATCTCCCCTTCTCCTGCCCCAATGAAGCCCAGCCCACATTATGAAATGAATTGCCTTATTTCAGCACTCCCAACCCCAGACCTTAGTGGACCTCTGGAGGCTGAAATGGGACAAGGTAGTTCCCAGGCATGCCCATGAATGAAAATGTCCCTGATATGGAGACCTCTACTGCACTTGCAATGTGGATCATTTATATTCATAGCCCAGTAATGGGTAACCTAAATCAATGACTTGGAGACATTTGTAGCACCCAAAGGGCCATATGTTCAAAGAATTAGCGAAATAGCTTTTGTCGTTTGTAACAACTTTTCAAAGTACATTGTGGTTGGGATCATTAATATTTTCAGAGGGTGTCGGTTGTGATCAGACATATGTTGTTTGTCCTGACTGAAATTGTCGTATGGTACGACAAAAAACATCTTACCTAACGACAAAAATGTCTTAAAAATGTCTTAACGAAAGATAAAAATTCTCACATTCAGAACTTCACATTCCCTCTACTTTTTTCTTAATGTCCAAATTTTGTCTTTTGCAAGACTTTTATTGTCGTTAGGTACGAAAAATGTTCTTTTCCTCTGTACGACACTGGAGAATAGTTTAGCCACGCCCTTGCCAGTCAGTTCTGGAGTTGTGTCGTACACAATGCACATTACTAGTTTTTTGTTGTATACCCTATAGAAAATATGTCGTTCATACATACAATTATTTATTTTTGTCTTTCATACAACATTTTTTTGTTGTTATCCCTTTGAACATACGGCCCAAAGGGTTCATTGAAGGATGTTGGTTGCTTTGTAACTGATACGTGACTGCTGGTTCACCTCGGAGTTACCTAGGATGCCCTGTGACAGTTTAGGGTGTGTGGTTATCTTGGGAGATTAAAATGCTTTTCAATTGGAAATTAAATCCACATTGTTTTGTTTATAAGACAAAAATATAGCACAAGGAATGATACATTGTTTCCATGGCAACACGATGATAAGGACAAAGAGGCAGGAACAAAAGTTAAAACTCACATCCATCAGAATACTATTATTATTGTTTATTTAAAAATCAGCAATATTCTAATAAGACTTGAAGGTCCAGTTATTAGAATAAGTGGCTCAACCCTTTAAGAACCAGGGAGGTGTGGCAGCCTCCTTGCACGAATAACCAATGTCACCTCTCTTTTCACATGTTGATTGCACATTCCCTGAGGAAGAGGAGTTAACCTTGAAACGTGTTGGAGGCCCGCCAAGTTCTCTCCCGCAATCCTATACACAAGGAGGACCCTGAGCCGGTGTCAGCGGAGAAAAGAGAGATAGAGGCATCATAGACCACAGATATGAACTATTTTAAGCAAAGGTTATTATCACAAGAGGAACAACAAGTAAGAGCAAATACATTGGAAGATCACTGTATCTGTATTATGGGCAACAATACTTCCACATATCTGTTAGTTACCATGTGTTACTAGAGCATTACGGAAACACACATAGAATACCAGCAATACTGTCTGCCTATCTACCCCCAATAGAGAGCTGAATATAGGTTTTTTATCAGTATTTATATTCTAATACTGTACCATATGTAAGCTTGAGCCTTCTTGCAACTATTAATTTTATCTAAGGATATATTGTACTGCTTTATATATTTTAGCAACCAAAGCAGATTTCAATCGTATTTTATTACAAACTTAGACTCGTACATTTTATCTTTTTTGTGTATCTGAACTTTGACATTTTTTTTTTTACAATAAAGGCATTATTTTATTTCATATTGGAAAATTCATTCAGTTGTACTCCTATATCTACTATAATATATATATATATATATATATATATATATATATATATATATATATATACACAGACTGCATTAAAATTTGTTGATGAAAACTGCTGGCAAGTGATGGCAGGCAACGTAGATATGACATGGGTTGTTTGTGCTCGGAGGTCAGAGGCATACAAAAGGTTAAAGCTTAAGGTATGCAGGCATTAAATGGATGGAGCCGACGTTTTAAGCTGTTACATAAGAATCTCTCCCTTTTGATGCGGGAAAGTTTCTGATGTTGTGCTTTTCAAGCCCGCGACCTGGTTATTGAACCTTTATGTCACACATTCTTATGCGTACAACATTTTCAAAGTGAACCTATTGGACCTATACTGGTACGACTTGTCTTACTTCTGCTAGCCCCCAATCCATGCTAAAGTCTTTGTAAGATCCATACAAGAACAAATTTGCAAACAAATCTGTTAGAGTAACATAGTTGATGAGGCTAAAAGAAGACATCTGTTAAGATCAGCCCATGCCATATCTTCTCTGTTCATCCAGAGGAATGCCCTCCTACAATGAGGAATGCCCTCCTACAGCCTCTCACAGCAAAGTCCTATCAAAATCTCTGCAAGGAGTTGTCACTCCCTAACTATCTCCTCTTCCAAAAAACAAAACAAAAACACCACATGGCCTTTTGCCCCCATGGCCACTCCTGTGAAAATACATGAGGGCCTATGAGATCACCTCATGGTTAGGGCACGCAGGGACATATCGCCTGAAATCTACATTCTGGGAGGTGTTCAAAGATCTCAGGGTTGGCTCATTTTGAAAGTTCACAGGTATGAATGTGATGCACATAGTAGAGTTGTGGAAAGACAATGGATTAACATGGTGGGCACAGCATTAGTAATAACCAGCTGGCTGCCCTGACTTAGTGGACATTAGATCAGCTGGGTAGGGATTTCTTTGTTACATTCGGTGGGTGAGAGAGGTATCTAGAAAAAACATATTATTATTATCTGTCTGTTCATCTATTGCTACAGCTTAATTTCCCTGCATCTGCAAGAGAGTTTATCACTATGTACGTCTGATCATAAATAACTCTTCTACCAGAGAAACGTGCCGGGAGATGCAGGGCAACTGCTCAGGAGCAACACATGGAGAGAGGTACAGGCAATATGCTCACACTAACAGCACACACGCATTTAACCATTGAGTTTCAGACCTCTGGTATGCAAAAGGCTAAAGGGTTAATAATACTTAAAATGTAAATAAAAAATGCTGTAGGATTTATGCCTTCGAGTAAAACAAGAGTAATCCCACTGCTGAAGGGTGTTTATTCAAAAGTTATTACAGCTCAAACGTGCAATTTGTTAGGTGCACATTGGCCTGAAATTGTACAGTGGTGCTGTTGTTGCACCATCGTATGGAGATTTACAGTCAATTGACCAGAGCTGTCCATAGGATGGTGTAGCAACAGCGCCACTGTACAATTTCAGGCCACTGTGATACTGCACCTAACAAATTCAAGTTTGAGCTGTAATAACGCTTGAATAAAACACTTTTCAGCAGTGGGAGTACCTTGGTTTAAACAGGGGAATAAACCCTACAACATATATATTTTTTTACTTTTAAGTATTACTATCCTTTTAATAGCTGTGTGGAGTTGCAATCGCTTTTGAATAAATCATCTCCCAACAGTAGGAATGCCCTTGGTCTACTCAATAGGAAAAGCCCTACAATATATGTATTTATAATAAAAAAAAACTTTACTTCCTATAAACCCCCATGTTAACCCTTTGAGTGCCAGGGATGTGTGTAAAACAATGCAGATCAATGCATTGCATACCCCTCTGGCTCTCAAAAGGTTAATATTTCACTGAGTGCTTTCTGATGTAGGAAACGGGGGCAGGGTACCCAACACCGGCCTAGATTCCATTTCAGACATTTTCTACCAATGGATTATTTACCACGTCAGTAGGAATTCATTGTTCCCCTACAGAGCAACTACCTTGTCATCAGATCGGGACTTTCTTTTTCTACTTTTTATTTTATTAAATGCTGCCCTGAATAATTAGTAAATAAATCAATTTGATGAAGATATCAACCGCTATGCAATCCAGGCCATCCCATAAAAGGACCATTCTAATGCTATGTCATTGCTCGAACAGCTGTTTGCGGCATTGGTCACTGGATGTTTTAATCAGCTTGCTATGCATTGCAAAGTAATCTCTTTGGGAAGCATAGTGAACAGAATGGAATTAGGCACGTTAAAGGGAAACTCTCACCTCATATGAATCTTCTATGACAATACATTTTACATTTTTTTTTTTTAAATGCTGTATTGAGTCAGAAATTAGGCTTTTTAATGTAAGCATGTGACGTCCATTCTGGACAGGCTGCGGTACATCTCTGTTGGATTCCTCCATCATTGGATGACGTGGAAACGGGGAGCAACTGGGGAGGGGAGGAGGCAAAGATTGACAGGCTGAGGTACAGGGCTGTACCACAGCGCGTCCAGAATTAGTCACGGGCTTACATTAAAAAGCCTAACTTCTTCGTTAATACAACATTACAAAGAAAAAAAAAAAAAAACACCAAAAAAAAAAGGGATTGAAAATGTATTGTCATAGAAGATTCATATAAGACAGATTTTACTGGAGGTGAGTATTCCCCTTTAAAAAAAAGTCTATTTTGAGGTTTTTTTTTCCCCGACTGTTTTCAAGACAGATGACCCATTTGTGTGCAATGGAATGGAATCCAGCCTATTATGTCAAGTCATTGGCATACACCAGCCTTCACACTGGGATATGCTTACTGTTCTGTAATTGATACTGTGTGATCATATCACGAAGATCTCATGGTCATAAAGATCCGGGAGAAGAAGTGGATGACCAAGTTTAACACTTTGAACTGCTGCCGGAGCTGTAAAAACATTATTCCACACAATAAATATATTTTAACCTACAAATACACTTCCCTGTTTTGACTGCAAATTACAGACTCCTCACACACTAAATTTACAGGATCAATTAAAACATCTAAAGGGACCACTTGTGCACACTTCTTATGGCGAGATGGATTTTACTGCAAACTACAAGGATGGATGTGTGCTGATTATCTGCTGTACAGTCTATGTCCTGTTTTCTGTGTGTGTATATATGTATTTAATATGAATAATAGTATTATCTGTAAGCTTATCGCTATATGGCTAATTATTGGGGGGAGACTTTATTTAGGGCGATAGTTCCGCTTTAAATTAAGCGTACTAGGATTAATCCTTTGGGTGCCAGGGAGGTATCCAATGAATTGCAATGCATTGCTTTGCATACCTTCCTGTCACTCAAAGGGTTAAATAAAACCTTTTCGGAGCCGTGTGCCTTTCCATGCGAGGTACAGATAGTACAGTAGCAAACCGAGACCAGGATGGGGCTTTCAGCCGCAGAATCCCACTTGCACTTTGTTGCCCCAATCAATTCAGAAAAAAGACAATTCTTAACTCCTCTGGTACTCCAGGGGTTAAGTACCATAATAATGATTAATGAATGATGCTGATGCTTATGTTTGTGTAAGGAATAGACAATCTGTACTTGTCTTTGGACCATAAAACTCCCATAATCTGTAATCAACCTCCAACTGTTGGTGAACTACAAATCCCATCATCATTAGTCTTACAGAAGGGGTTGGGAGAAGTCTGTGGTCCTGATGTTGAGCAATTATTATTTATGCTTCCATAGACATAACATCCAGAACTGGTTAAAAGTTAATTTTGGAGAATCAGCAAAAGAGTTGATTCTTAGTGACCATAACAATTTTCTGTCCAGATGGTCTGTATGTTGCAGAAGACATTTGTTTGTAATATAAAAGGATTTATGTGTACTTACAGATAAATCCTTTTCTCATAGTCCACGTGGAACACAGGAGCCATGGGGTAAAGTCTCCTCCTCCAGGAGGGCAGGGCACTTCAAAAAAAGGTCTCTGAAGTAGAGTCTCCCTTCTGCCTTCCACATTACTTCAACCTGCTAAGCTCAGTTTTAGGGTATAGCAGAGCCAAGAGAAAGCAAAACAGAAGTGGCAGAAAAGGATGAAATCCCCTGAACAGAGAACCCAAGAGGACCCCTCTGCCCGGGAACCCAAGCCAACGTTTTTTTTTCTCTGGAAGGGAGCCTCTTTCGACATGGACTAAGAGAAAATGAGTTATAGGTAAGTACACAAAAATCCTCTTTTCGTCCAGTGTGGAACATAGGAACCATCTGGTTATACCAAAGCATCCACCAAGATTCCAGGGAGGGGACACAAGAAAAAAAGCCCCCCATCACAGACTAGTATCCACAGTACTAAACTGGTACAACATGAACAGGTGTCAATGAAAATCCAGACAGGAAACCAACAGGGTTCTGTTCACAGAAACCAAGGACAAGTATAGAGGCATCACAGCCTCTAAGACCTTCCAGCCAAAATTGGCTGTGCTGAGACAACAATGTTGCTGCCTTACACAACTGCTCAGCAGTGGCCTGATTCCTGTAGGCTCCAGATGCACCTACAGACCTGGTATAATGCGCTTTAACCCACAAGGGCACAGGTTTCTTTCTAAGGATGTATTTCTATCAAATGGTCACCTTAACCCTGGAAGCTACAGTAACCTTAGATACAGCCTGGCCCTCAGGAATGACAAAAAAGAGAATCAGATTTACGAAAATTCTGTGTGCAAAGAACATTGTACTTCAAGCACCTGACCACATCCAACAGATAACGTTCCTGCTCCCTGTCTGTTAGAAGATCAGTTTCCTGGTTGATGTGAAAATCTGAAAGAAACTTGTCCAGAAAACTCAGAGGCATTTGCAAAACCACAAGCCCCCTTTGTCACACCTATTTTAGAAGAGGGACTGGAAAACCCTTTTTCCTCAGGATGCTGTTTTCAAGAACCAAGCCAACAAAGCTAGTTTGAGTTTCTCCACCTGAGGGTGGCACAACGGGCCCTGAGTCAGAAGGTCTAGAAGCATGGTAAGACAATAAAAACTTTGTCATGAACAGAATGACAATCCTGACTTTCAGTACCCTGTGAATCAATGGAATTGGGGGAAACACATAAACCAGAGGAAAGGTCCACAGAATGGCTATTGCATCCACCAGGAGAGCTAAAGGATCCTAGGATTTGTTCATCCTAGGTGCTGGTGACTGAAGAAGTTTTCCACAATATTCTCTACCCCTGGATTGTGAACCACAGAGAGGGTGGGCATGTGGATCTCAGCCCACAAGACAGTTCCCTCTGGAGCTCGGCTCAAGCTGTCACTCTTCTGGTCAGTTGATGTAGGCTACCGCTGTCACATCATCAGACTGAATCCACACTGGGGACCCCCAGAAGGGGTCAGGACCAAAATCACAGCATGAGGTGAATCGCCTGCAACTTCAATACAATGATGGCCAGAAAGCTCTCCTCCCTGGCCCAAAGGCCCTGAGCCATCTGCAGGCCCAGAGAGTAGCACACCAGCCCAGCAGGCTGGCATCTGTGGTGACTATGACCCAGTTGGGAATAACAAACAGACTTCCCAGAGTCAGATGGGACCACTGAAGCCACCACCATATGTCTTCCTTTGTCTGAAGGGACAGATACATTTCACTAGACAGATGAATCTAGTGCCTGAGATGTTTGGAATTGAGCAAATGGAACTGCCTCCAGAGCAGAGAAGAGGTAACCTACTATCTTCATCCACTCCTGCACCTTCACTGATGGCCAGGATATCATCTGAAACACCTGAAGTGACAAAGACTGAACCTTGTCTTCTGGAAGAAAGACCTTCCTTTGGAAGGTATCAAATCACAATCTGAGAAAATGAAGAACCTGGGAGGGAACCAGAGAGGATTTCTTGAAACAGAGTACCAAACCGTGCTGTTCCAGATTGGAGGTGCCCTCCTGAATCTGAGTGTGCAAGGTTATTTCTGAAGGTGCCTTGAATTAAAGGTAATCTAGGTATGGAGTCAAAAAGATCCCCTGAGCATGAACGTGAGCCTCCAAGATGGACACGACCTTTGTGATGACCCTTGGAGAGATTCTAGACAAAAAGAAAGGTCAGTGAACTAGAAGTGACTTCCTGACCCGTAAACCACAAAAAGCCCTGATGATCCAGATGAATTGGGATGTGCAGAAAAGTGTCCTTCATGTCCAGGGAGGCTAGAAACTCCCCTGGAGACATAGCAGTCATGACAGAGTACAAAAACTCCATCTTGAACCATGAAACCAGCACGAAATGGTTGAGTCCAGAAAAAGACTGCATTAAATGTATTCATTTTTTATTCTGGCATTCCTATTCTTTTTTTTTTTTTTTCTTTTTCACAAGATATTATCCACTACACCACAGAGCAGGGAGGGTCGGCTTATCATCTTCTAGTAAGTACCATATTTTCTTACTGTTTGGACTTTATACATTCTTCCTTCTTCTCTGCCCACCTGGGACATCTGCTCAGGACGTATATGTACGTCCTCGGGCGGTAATGGGTTAAAGACCCACGTGTGAGGTGCAGAGGCCAAAAGAACGTTCACAGCTGGATATCTGCGTCAGGCAGTGGAATATCCCCCACATGCGCTATCTATTGTTACCAAATTGCTAACTGTTTTTGTGAGTACCCATTCAGCTTTTACTTTATTATATTATTTTCATATCATATTACCCTATGAGGCGCCTCTTCTGTGGTTTTTATAATGTCTCAAACACTGTTTATTTTACAGAAAAGTAAACACACAGGCGGATTTTATACTGTAAACCAAACGTCTTATGGTGACAGGTCCACTTTAAGGTAAGTGGGGGATTATTGTTAGGAGGCATTTAAAAATAGTCACTGTGGTCCTTTAGCCCATTGGATACTGGAGAGGTCTCAGATGCAACCTCCAAGACCAAGGGGTTAATGTATCTGACGTTTTATCCAAATAGTTCCGTCACTCCTCTAAGAGGTCTGGAAATAGTCTCCATAATTTGGCTAAAAAGCTGGCATATGTTTGTATTCCTGGCCATCATCCTGCAATTTGTCACTGCACGCTGAGCGCCTCGGGAACTTCTGTTCCTGCAGTCTGCACTGGGAGAAGTGGTATTTCCGCCAGCGGGCACCTGCGCTAACCTACACAGTTAAGTAGGATCCTGATGGAAAGTGCTTTCAGCCACCTGATAAAAATGATCACACACAAAGCGTCACCATACACACAGTGTCACAAACTGGACAAACATAGAGTGACACTAAAAGCTTCCTGTATATACATGTGCACAGTGCAGGGAAGTGCATATCATACACTGATGGGGGAGAGATGGAGCAAAGAGAGAGGTGCATGGGGTGGTTGGGAGAGGTGATGATGAGAGAAACAGAGGAAATAGAGAGCGAGGTCTTTGAAACGATAGTAACTTAACACTTTAAAGGGATAGTAATACTTGAAAATAATTTTATTTTATATTGTAGCCCTTAAAAAAAACACATGAAAAATGATATAAGTCTTATCTCCCAAACCTTTATGGTTTGGGCGATATTCACAAGCAAAGTTTTCCCCTGACTGACGTCACTGTTCTAGCTCCCAGATTTGGAATCCGGTCCCTTGACCGGCCGCGGCTCTCCAGAAGTGCCCAGATCACGATCTTTAAACCTATGAGTGCCAGAGTGGTACGCAACGCATTGCTCTGCACTGGCACTCAAAGGGTTAATAAGAATTTCTTCATTGGAATGGTCTAAAAGTGTGCTTGCAAGCCAGGCGCACTTTGTACACAGTTCCAGTTAAGTAGATCTTTTGAAAGATCGTGATCTCGGCACTGCTAAAGAGCTGCCTGCTGATCTGTGGACCGGATTCCAAATCTGTCCACTAGATGGCAGACTTGGCTGAAACAGCCAGGAAAAGGGAACTTTATTTTACTTGTGAATATCTCCCAAACCATAAAGGTTTGGGAGATAAGACTTATATCATTTTTAATGTTTTTTAAGGGCTACAATATAAAATAAAATTAATTTTGAGTATTACTATCCCTTAAAGGGATGGTAATACATAATATGTAGAAATATATATTGCAGAGTTTATACCCCTGAATAAAACAAGGGTACTCTAACTGCGGAGAAGTGTTTTAGTCAAAAGTTATTACAGCTCATACTTGAATTTTTTAGGTGCAATATCACAGTGGCCTGAAATTGTACAGTGGAGCTGCTGTTACACCATCCTATGGAGATTTATGGTCAACTGACCAGAGTTGTCCATAGGATGGTGTAACACAGCGCCACTGTACAATTTCAGGATACTGTTATACTGTAGCTACAAAATTAAGTTTTAGCTGTAATAACTTTTGAATAAAGCACCTATCAGCAGTGGGCGTACCCTTGTTTTACTCAGTGATAAACCCTACAACATATTTATATTTTTTTACATAGTAAGAATTACTATCTCTTTAACCCTTTGAGTGCCAGAGGGGTACGCAACGCCTTGCAAAGCAAGGCGTTGCGTACCCCTCTGGCACTCAAAGGGTTAAAGACCAGATCAACGCATTGTATACCCATCTGGTCCTTAAAGGGTGAATACTGGAAAAATGTATATTGTAGAATTTACCCTGCTGAAGGAAATAAGGGTACTCCCACCGCTGAAAAATATGTTATTCAAAAATTATTACAGCTTAAATGTGCATTTTTTTGGGTTCGGTACCTCTATATCCTGAAATCTTATGGTGGCACTGTTGTGACAATTACACTCACATGCCTCTGTAAAATAACAATCCAGCACCACTATAACATTTCAGGACATGGAAATAACTACACCCACAAATGCCACTGAGCTGTAACAACTTTATAATAAAATGTCTATTAGCAGTGGGAGTAACCACGTTTTCCTCAGCAGGATAAACCCTGCCCTATATACACTGATACCATATTACTCAATACTGTCACTTTCAAGGGGAGGCAAATGCATGAAGCTGCTGATCTAATCTGTGAGTGATAGTTGTCATTCTGGGGACTCTCCTCATCTGCCCTGGAGACTTTGCTTTTTAGATTTAATTACTGGGTCTCCAGGGACAGAGGCTGATTCTCTGGTGGTGGTGAGTTTCCTCTGAAACTCTGCCCACTTCTCCTCCTTCTCACCTCGTTCCTTCCACTTCTCCACCTTTCCACCCTGTCCTTCCCACTTTCCTCCCACTTCTCCTTCTTCCAACCCTGTTTCTCCCACTTCTCCTTCTTCCAACCCTTTTCCTCCCACTTCTCCTCCTTCCCATCCTGTTACTCCCACTTTCTCTCCTTCCCACTCTGTTTCTCCCACTTCTTCTTCTTCCCACACTGTTCCTCCCACTTCCCCTCCTGATCTGCCCACTTCCCCTCCTTCCCACCCTGTTCCACCGACTTCTCCTCCTTCCCACCCTGTTCCTCCCACTTCCCCTCCTTCCCACCCTGTTCCTCCCACTTCCCCTCCTTCCCACCCTGTTCCTCCCGCTTCCCTGCCACTTAACAAGTACAGTGCTAATAAGCAACACTCACCTGATCCCTTTATGATATAAATTGTGTAATTTACATACCCCTGGTCGCAGCACATGGGCCTCTCTGGCAGATCAAGAGGAGGAGGTTCCCAGGTGTGATAACTGGGTTACAGACTCATTTCTTCTTGTATTGTATAAAACAAAGAAAAATGGAGGAATATTTAATACCTTTCACAAAAGCACTTGACAGAAAATTAATAAAATGGCATTTGGACAGCGCTGAGGAATAAGTTAGCGCTATATAAATAATCATGAAAAGGCACATAAAAGGTCCTGTAATTTCCATTAAAGGGGACATTTCACTTCTAAAACACTTTTTGCCAGGTGCTTAAGTTATTAAAATTGTATTAGACCGTTGTGTACCAGTGCTCCACTTTAAAAATCACCCCCCCAAAAGTGTATGTTTTTAGAAAGTAGACACCCCATGCTTTCATTTTATGTATGTTTTCAAATTTTTTATACAGCAATTTTACCACCAATCCCTCGTAAAACGTCATGTAAGTAAAAAAATTCAGCATTTTCACACTTAGGTTTCAATGTTAATGTGAATTTCAAGCACAGGATAGGTGAAGATTTTGTAAACTGCATTGATTAGTGTTCGGCTCCTTCTTCTGAGTACGGCAATGCCCCATATGCATAGGTTTCTCAAGGTTTGGGGGAGCTACGGACCCAATTTTGAACAAATACTGAACTTTCACATCTTGCTTAACTGGTGCCATGTCTCAACTGGGGCTGTGTAACAGTGCTCCACTTTAAGATTTTCCCCCAAAAGTGTATATTTTTGGAATGTAGACACCCCAGGCTTTCATTTTAGGTGTGTTTTCAAATTTTTTTACACAGCCATTTTACCACCAATTCTGTGAAACTTAAGTAAAAAATTCAGCAGTTTTCACACTTAGACTTTGATGTTAATGTGAATTTCAAGCACCTGATAGGTGACGATTTTTAAAAATGCATTGTTTAGTGTTCAGCTCCTTCTTCTGAGTATTGCAATACCCCATGCGCATAGCTTTCTCATGGTTTTGGGGAGCTACGGGGCCCAAATTGGAACATGCGCATTTCCAGGTTCACACTTTGAATTTTCACAGCTTACATCACTGGTGTCATTTCTCATTTGTCCTGTGTAACAGTGCTCCACTTTAAGATTTTCTCCCAAAAGTGTATATTTTTGGAAAGTAGACACCCCAGGCTTTCATTTTAGATGTGTTTTCAAATTTTGTACACAGCCATTTTACCACGAATCCCTTGTAAATCTTGATGTAAGTAAAAAAAAAACAGTGTTTTTCACACTTAGACTTCAATGTTGATGTGAATTTCATGCACGGGATAGGTGAAGATTTTATGAACTGCATTGATTAGTGTTCAGCTCCATCTTCTGAGTACGGCAATCAGCTCCATCTTCTGAGTACGGCAATGCCCCATATGCATAGGTTTGTCAGGGTTTGGGGAGCTACTGGGCCCAGTAGGGAACATCTGTGTTTCCATAATCAGAGATTGAAAAAAACTTAGGGTGCCTTGTCTCATTTCGGACTGTTTGGCAATACTGCAATGAATTTTACCCCCAAAAGTATATGTTGTAGAAGAGTAGACAACCCTGGCTTTCATTCTATTTGCATTTTATCAATTTTTTCGCTGCCACTCCCGTCCCAAAACCTGCAGTAAGGCAGAGAAACAGCATTTTTTTCACACTTATATTTTAGTGTTGCTCTGGATTTCAGTCAGATGATATTTGCAGATTTTTTAAGCGCTTTACATTAGTGGTGAGTCTGAGTACAGCAATGCCTCAAATATATAGGTTTGACAGGGTTTGGGGGAGCTACTGGGCCCAGTAGGGAACATCTGTGTTTCCATTATCAGAGATTGAAAAAAACTTAGGGTGCTTTGCTTCCCATTATATTTTGATAGTGTTAGATCTAAGGAGGGATGTGTTTTGAAAAATAAAAAACATGATATTTCAGAGAGAAAAAGTGGCCAAATAATAAAATAAACTTTACAGCACTACTGCATTGTGCATGATATTGCTTGAAGCAGTCACCAATGCAGAGGCCAAGATTTGAAGGGCAATCAGGACAGTAAGTGGGGGTATCTGTCCCTATTCCCTTGCTGTAGAAAACACTGCAGCGCTTTTGTGGGTTTTACTTTTGTGGGGTTGGGGGGTTTTATAAATAAGGTGTACTACCCCGGGTTTTGGTGGAATTATTTCTGTTGCCCCTTGAAACAAAAATTGGGAAATAAGATGGAGCTGATACTGCAGAAAACTAAGTTTTAGAGTGAGGTTTGACAATCTGAAAATCAAAAAAGAATTGTATACTGCAGTCTGCATCATGTAAATAGCAACCTTTTTGTACCATGCCTTATACTTTCTCATGGTGAGGTACAGCTGCATGAGTTGATCACACAGATCAACTCCCCCCATGTGCTTGTTGTAGTCTCTGATGCAGACTGGCTTTCTTAGTACCCCCTTCTTGCATGGTGGTAAGCATGTATACTTCTTTTTTGTCCTTGAACTTAAAGGGATAGTAATACTTCGTTTTAACTTTATTTTATTTTGTAGGCATTAAAAAAACATGAAGAATGATATAAGTCTTATCTCTCAAACCTTTATGGTTTATGAGATACTCACAAGCAAAGTTCCCCTCCCCGCCCCTTTTACCTAGTGTAAGCCATCTCTTCTCAGATGTGAGTCTGGTTGTATGACAGTACAGATAACAGAAGGGGACAATTTTCTTTGTATGAAAACAATGAAAGCCCTTCCCCCCTTGACAAGTTTTTCAGCTTTTTCCCATTATCTTAATTGAAGATTGTCCCTCTCTGCAGTCTACCTGGGCATCTCCCTTCTGATCTGGTTGAACAGGGGGGGGATACTTTGTTTGTGAATATCTCTTAAACCATAAAGGTTTCAGAGATAAGACTTATATCATTCTTCATGTTTTTTTAATGCCTACAAAATAAAATAAAGTTAAAATGAAGTATTACTATCCCTTTAATTGCCAGCAGCTCTTGTTGGCACAAAGCTGAGGACGTCCCGGTTTTTAGTTTTTTAGCTACAAGTTGGGTATCTCTCTGCAGTTGCGCCTGACAGTGTCACAGGCCACGGTGTCAAAATAAAAAAGTGACTTAAATAAAAGGGGGGGGGGGTGTAATAGTTGTTAATATATAAATGATATCCTTTAGTTAATAAGGGGTAGATTAGATCCCAAATGATTTTCCCATTTGTTCCCAGAGATTCAGGGCAACCAGGAGGGTCAAGTTGGCTGTCCTTGCCCTCGTAAATTTGCAAAGCCTGGGTATAGCCTGTGGCACTTTCGCACAATTTATAAAATGTAATGCCGAATATGGATTGCTTGGAGGGATGTATTGCTTGAAACCTAACCTGCCTTTATATTTCATAAGGGATTCATCTATACTTATGTGTTTTGGGGGGGTATATACTTGGTCAAACTTGTCCTGTAAATGATTTATTAGGGGCGAATTTTGAACAGTCTGTCATACTGGGGGTGTTCTTTTGGGAGGCGCAGAGTATTAATACTAAAGTGCATAAGGAGCAAAATAATTTTGTATCTAGTCCTGGTCATTGTTTTGGCGAATATAGTGGTATCATATATGGGGTTTATACTCCAGGATGATCTAATACTTGTTTTTTTTACTATTCCCATTGTCATTGTTAGGACTCTGAATTTCTTGAATTCAAAAAAGGTCTGTGGTTTGCCATATTTCTTCCTTGGAAACGAATCCTGATGGGTTGATGGCAATATATTGGGCTGCATATAAATTGGTTTGAGACACGATTTCCCCAAAAATAAATACAATAACTGAACATGGGTAAATCCTGCCACATCCACTTGAATTCCTGAGTTGCCTGTGAATTCAGGAATTTGTGAGCATAAATTGGCTGGTGATACCCATTTATCAGCAGAAGTGGCAGGTCTTGAGGCATTTCTTAGGGCAGATCTTTGGGATGGTCTTTTGGCAGCTTTTTGGGAAGTTGTTGGGGCAGCTCTTGGAGCAGTTGCTGGGCCAGCTCTTGGGGCAGTTGCTGGGGCAGCTCTTGGGGCAGCTCTTGGAGCAGTGTATCTTTTTTTCACAGAAAGCCCATTGTCATCACTAGAGCTGCTCTCACTCTCAGAAAACTGAGCGATGTCGAAGTCTGACGCAGTGTCTGTGGCTTCTGAGTCAGACGCCAAAAAGCAATACGCCTTTTCTAAAGTGTACCTCCGCTGCATTGCATACACCTACTCTAAGCTAAATAAATTACTAACTTCGATACCTAACTCTCACCCCAAATGGTCACTATTCCTATGATACATTTCTTTTTTTCTCCTACGCTACCCCTAAACCTAAATCTAACCCTAAACCTTTCCCTAACGCACGACGACTAAACCTACCCAACAAAACTACCTACCTAACCCTAAAATATGCTAATAAATAATTGTTTTTTAAATTAAAAAATAAATAAATAAATAAAAAATGTAAAAAAAAAAAAAAAAAATCAGGGGGCTAGTACCACAGATCAGTAAAGCTGATCTGCAGCAAACTGATCACTAGTAGAGTGATCAGAGGGAGGGGGATATACTGATCACTGCAATAATTGATCAATGGGGTATAAATTTATATAGATATATATATATATATTTTTTTTTAACTTTTTTGATGAAGCAGGAATGCTGGAACACGATCAGACAGCAGAAGCAAGATGTCTCTCTGTCCACCTCAGCAGTGTGTAAGATGGAGGGAGGCAGAGAGATGTGACAGGGACAGTATTTGTAAGTACCGTCCCTGTCATTCTGCTTCTGCAACACGTGGTTCGCTAATCAAGCGAAACGCATGTTGCAACTTTGTCTCTACTGGTTGAAATTAAGTGCCGCGGCATCGGAGCACTTAGCAACAACCAGCCTGCGCTCTCCCATCGCTCTGTGCGGCAGGAATGAGAGATTTTAACCCATGACGGTCCTGGACTGTCCTGGGTCCTTAAGGGGTTAAATGAAAGGAAATGTTATTTGTCCCTTCTCATGCAGTTGGTTTGCTTCAGAACTACAGTATGTGGCCCTATGTGCCACAAAATGAAGGGCAAAAATTGTGCGTAAAGCAAGGATGGAAACAGTCACCCAGATTTTGCTAATCTCTACAATCTTACCTGCAAGTGGTTGCAGCAACTGCTTGGAGGAGATTATTTCAGCCAGATAGGACTGATTGCTGTCATGTGCTGTCCTCAAAGATTGGCAGTTGCGATGTGATCTGCACAGTCTGACTTGTGGACTCAAACGTAGGCTGTCACATCCTCACATCAGATATCAGCAGTGGTAGAAAGTGTTGCAGCTTTGCTATACTATAAACCAACAATCTTCCATTATGTCAGTACATGTTAAATCAGGATCTTGGTACAGTGAGGAGGCACTTGGAAAAAGATATGGCTTCAGGGGGAAATCCGCAAAGACATTAATATGTATAGCTTGCAAGAAAGGAGGGAAGGGGGTGATATGATAGAAACTCTTAACCCTTTGAGTGTCAGAGGGGTATCCAACGCATTGCGTTTCAATGCGTTGGATACCCCTCTTGGCACTCAGAGGGTTAAACAGATTACGGGATTTAATACAGTCCAGGACAGAAGCATTTTTCTGAAAAAGGAATAATAGTTCATGATCTAAAATTAGAGGGTGGAAAATGTACAGGTAACGTACATACTTACTACTTTATGGGGAGGGAGACAGACTCATGGAACAGCCTTTCAGCAGAAGTGGTAGGGGCAAAAATAAGTAAAGACAGAGGAGCAATTCTAAGCTAGGCCAACATCCCCATTGTACTCCATAGGAGACAAGTACAATTCACATTGATATAAATGGTACTTCACAATGTTTTGAGGACCTCTCTAGTACCCATTGGCTTAACTTGGTCTAGAATTGCTCCACTGCTTTATTTAGCATATGTCCCTTAGTGAAATAGTGATAGCTGCATGCTGGGGGCATCCATTTTGTCCTTGCTGTTATGTGGAATTGGACAGCTGTGACTGTTTTAAGCCCAGCTTTATAATGACTATCACACAAGCCTGGACTTAGAGTAACCATGAGCTGTGATATTATATCCTGATCTGTGGGCATAAAGTGTGTGTTAGAGAGTAAAGGGTGCCTACTCCTGGCCTATCTATTGGAGGGTAAAATCCGCACTATCCACAACCAGCCAACATGATGGCTTAGGAGCAGGCAGACGTGTATTTTGGGCCTACACAATATCCATACCCGGGAACTCTCAGTATTTGATGTGGAGACTCCATTACTAGGTCTCTGGAGACAGAGGCTGATTCACAGGAATTCACCAAGTTCCAATGGAACTCTGGCCACTTCAATGACAGTTCCAGTCACTCTCTGCCCTGTTCGTCCCATTCTCTAACCCTCCAATCCTGCCCACTCCAAACAAGCCCCACCCACTTTGTGAAACAAATCTCATCACTTGGACACTCCCACTCCTAAATCTTGGTGGATCTCCCGAGGCTTGGACCTAGAAGGTTCCCAGAGATGATAAAATCCATACCTGGGAACTCTCCGGTTTTGCCCCGGAGACTCCGGATTTCACAGGTAATTACCGGGTCTCCGGGGCAGTCTCTCAATCTCCGGGTGGGCAAAACTCTTCCCACTTGTTCTCCATCCCGCACAGGTTCCTCCCACTCCCCGCCCTCTTACCTGCATTCCAGATATATATTTTACCCCTTTAAAAAAAAAAAAAAAAATGTGCCGCCCCCACTCGCGACTAAGCCCCGCCCCTTTTATGACGCGAATTGCGTCATTTAACTCCCCGGTCGGCGCTGGCAGGGCTGTCCTCCAGGCGGCCCTGCCTGTTAAGTTCCCAGGTATGATAATATCCCATCTTATAGTATAGGAAAGGGTCAAGGGATGGTCAACTATTTGATGTCCAACTGTTTGGAACTACAACTCTAAACAGCTGGTTGGGGATAATGAGAGATATCAGCCCCAACAGCCAAAGAGCATAAAAGCTGCTTACTCCTGTGTCAGACACTCGTTTGTGGTAGTTGCAAGGACAAAATGGCTACCCACAGCACCTCTCCTTACACATCTCTGCTAAAAAAAATTTCTACATAAAAATAAGCATTTGTTTTCAGAGTCTAGATAAATGTTCCCTTTCATGATTTGATGGTTTATGTTTTCCTTTAACCCTTGTATGATTGAGCATTTTGTGGGAACTTACCCTGAAGAGCAAATGTTTGAGGTGTAATAACCATACCTGTGAACTCTCCAGATCTGCCTCGGAGAATCCGCTTTTCAGACTGAATTACAAGGTCTCTGGGGACAGAGGCTGATTCTCTGGTGGTGGTGAGTTTCTTCTCCTTCCCTCCTACTTCTCCTCCTTCCCACCATGTTCTGCCCACTTCCCACCAACTTCACAGCCACTTTATTGCATGCAAACCAGCAAGTCCCACTCATTTTATGAAGCAAATCGTGTCATTGACGTCCCCTGTCTGGCAGCACGAGTCCTCTCTGGGGCCTCAAAGAGAAGAAGTTCTCAGATATGATAATAACTTTGAGTGAAAAATCTCTTAGCAACACGAGTCCCCTTGTATTAAAGTGTTAGTAATGTCTAAAAAAAACTTTTTTGCATTTAGAAGAGCTTAAAGAGATGATCTAAATGCAAAAAAAATGTATCTCTCAAACCGCTATGGTTTAAGAGATACGGGCGTTTCAAGTTTGATTTCTCCTACTGACAGCTGTAAAGCGGTCATCAGGAGATTTGTGTCGGTCGACGTGGTGGCGCTTGAGAAGTGCCGAGATCTCGTTACTTACACGGAATCCCTTCATTGGAATGGTCTAAAACGAGTCCCTGAACACTAGGCACACGTTTTAGACCATTCCAATGAAGGGATTCCGTGTAAGTAACGAGATCCCAGCACTTCTCAAGCACTTTTAAGCTCTTCTAAATGCAAAAAAGTTATTTTTAGACATTACTAACACTTTAATCAAAGCTCTGGAACGTATATTTAAAAATATATATATATATTGTTTACTGCTCTTTAAACCCTGTAAGCACCAGAGCGGACTGTGCAATGTTTTGCTTTGCAGACGACTGGATGTGAAATAACTGAGCCATGGCTGTTCAGTGAAGGGCTAGAGAAGGCCAAAAAACTGTGGCTTAAAATAAAAAATATGTTCCGTTACGGAGAATGAATAATAAAAAACACAGCAGATCACTGAGTTTAAACAAATCATTCCCTTATCAAAACAATTCAAAGGGAAAGGGCAGTGTACGTATGAAATATGAAAACTAAACAATTACACCAAGTCAACCATGAAATACAAACATTAAACAGCGCAGTTAAAAAAAGGACTCTCCGGAAGAGCTGATAAATCATGTGCACATTTCGGTTACGTGCACTATTTTCCTTGCAATACTGTAAATCTATATATTGTCCAGCAGGTGGCACTGATGCACTAGCACAGGTGAAAAAGTAGATGGAGGTGATGCTAAGTGTGAATGTATCTTTATTTATATAGCGCTATACGTGTACACAGCACGGTACAGAAATAGTAATACTGCCATACAAAAATACAGGACGGGGCTAAGAGTATCAGGCATATGTGCAATCATTGCATTATTAGCAGTGGAAAAAGTGCAGTAAAGGGAATCATACATTGGGAAGGGTACCCTGCCCCAAAGAGCTTGCAATCTCATTAGCAATCGTGACATCACACAGACAGTAGAAGTAGGATCATAAGTGCGAGTACAAGGCTTCAGTAAAAGAGGGGCAGAATGACAGTCCTCAATCAGGGTGCTGTTGCACTTTGGTATGGCGTTGTCACCCATTTAAGGTGATGCTGATTTTCTATAAAGATTAACAAAAATGTGAATTTTGAGTTTCAGATGTATATTTATAGAAATTGTTATGTACGTATATTTGTTTGCATTATTCTGATTGTGAGACCTAAAAATAACTATATATTTCTGTGTTTGGACCCTTCATTATCACTTGATAAATGGCATAAAAAATGTCACAGGTGTCCTGAATATTCCAGATTGTGTGCTAGGGGCGACTTCAGTAAAAAAAAAAAAGATTGGGAGCCACTGTCCTGACATAGGCGGCACTACCATATTAGCAGTTTATAAGGTTTCTCTGGCACTCAGATGCTTAAAGGGTCAGTAATGCCCATTTATAACTTTATTTAATATTGTAGAGGTTACAAAAATAAAGTATTTGAAGAAAATGCCATCTCTCAAACCTTTACAGTTTGAGAGATATTCTCCGCTAAAGTTCCTCCCTCCCTCCCCTTCTTCTGATGTCAGCGCTGTGCAGAAGGCGGGAGATTCCGGTCCTGGGACCAGCCGGCGGCTCTCTAGCAGAGCCAAAATAGAGTTATTTAAAAAGAATTACTTCATTGGAACAGTCTAGAAAGTGTGCCTGGTTTGCAAGCACACTTTGTAGGCCGTTCTAATGAAGTAGTTCATTTTAAATAATGTTCTGCTGAAGAGCCGCCTCGAGTCGGCCAAGTCTCCTGCTGTCAGCTTTACAGCCAACATCAGGGAAAGGGAAAATTTAGCGGCGAATATCTCTCAAACCGTAAGGGTTTGAGAGGTGGCACTTTTTCCAAATACTTTATTTTTGTAACCTCTACAATATTAAATAAAGTTATAAACGGGCATTACTGACCCTTTAAAGACATACTAATGTTAAACAAGGGTACTCTCACTAATAATTGATTTTTCATTCAAAAGTTACAACTCAAATTTGTTTTTTAACCACTTAGTGACTGGCCATGTGCGGATGCGGCTGGCACTTTTAACGCCCGCCAAACTTTTTTTTACCCCATTACCTTCAACGACTTCCTGGACGTACTAAGTGACAGATTCTGTGGGACGTACACGTGCGTCCATTGTTGGGATGGGGTTAATTACACTGTGATTTTCCTATACTTATCAGTTACCATGGAGAGCAGCAGTCAATGATTTAATTTTTTCATAAATACTCATTTCAATTTTCTCATTTTAGTAGTATGTATTCATTTATTTTACCAACTAGATTTATTTCACTTTAATTCTGTGTACGTACCATAAATCATTTCAGTGGTGTGAGCGCCCTCTACCCACAATTCTGTAAAATGAGTCTGCCATTTAACTGGATTTACAAAGGATTAAAACAACTCAGGAGGAGGGGATTTCTTCAGACTGCTAATCTCATACAGAGGTTACTTATTAGGGTGCTAAAATGCCATAACAATTAAATATATGGTTGACTCTTTAAAGCTCCTTTAACCCCTGGGGGCTAGACATCTGCATTGGATACCTCTCTAGCAGTGTTAAAAAGAGAGAAAGCCAGTAGGTAAAATAAGTGTGTGTGTGTGTGTATGTATATATATATATATATATATATATATATATAGATTTGGGCACTCCTCAAAAAGAGAAATATACCAACTGCCTGGGTGCTACTGGTTTAAATGAGTATATGAAGAAAAAAATGGTAACATACCATGAAGCCAGTGCACTCACAGGACTTGTAAAAAAGTGGATTTTATTCTGTCAACGTTTCAACCCCCTGGAGGCCCTGGCTTCATGGTATGTTAATGACAAAGTATATGTCATGGTGGGTTCCCTGTTGAGCAAAAGAAGAACAGAAGTGGCTGACACCAGGGAAACACACAATGGTACAAGATGGCGCTCATTTACGGAGGAAGAGTCCGATACAGTTAAAGGGAAACTTCCACCCCAATACAAGTTTGTCTCTGTCTGATCTTCATATAGCAATAACCCGTAATCATTGCTTTTTTTTTTTTTTTTATACAAATCATGCTATGGTGAAATTTACATTTTTAAAAATGAGCTGGGACCTTACTTCAGGACACACTGCGGTTACAGCTCTTCTGTTCCTCCCCAAGTATTGTCACGTTCCAAACTCTTCCAATGACGGAGGATTTCTCCACGTAACCTGGAGAGCTCACTAACCAATGAGAGAGCTCCGGCTTACATGGATAAATCCTCCATCATCGGAGGAGGTTGGAATGCGACAATACTTGGGGAGGAACAGAAGAAGATTGACAGACTGCAGTGCAGAGCGGTAACCGTAGCTCTGTATAATAATAATAATAATAATAATAATAATAAAAAAAAAGACTACAGGTTATCGCTATATGAAAATCACACTGAGGCAAACTTGTATAGGGGTGATAATTTCCATTTAAAAGCAACTTTCATTGGGATAAGTATAAGCAGACACCAATCAATAATATTAAATGTATTATGTGTGTTTGCCCATAAATTGCTTTAAGTACTTTATGTAAGAAACTTTTCAAACCTTTCAATAGTAGTGCTCGGCGTCTGTTTGTACTTTTCCCAATAAAGATTGCTTTTAACTTTATCGGACTCTTCCTCTGTAAATGAGTGCAGTCTTGTATAGTTGTGTGTCACCCTGGTGTCAGCCATTTCTGTTCTTCTTTTGCTCAACAGGAAACCCCCCCATTACATAAAAGAGTGTGGTTTTGTATCGTTGCATGGGTAACATGGGATCTGGAAATCTTCATGACCAGCACTGTAATGGAGAAGATATTGTGTGATGAGTTTCATTCTCATAGATTATTATTTACTAGTGTAAAAGCCCGTATACACGGGCCAAGGTCTGGGTTATGTTAAGAGGCCGGTCCTGCTCTGCATCCTGCCGCCGACGCAGTCATTCACTATAGAGACTGTCCGAAAGTACAGAATGCTCCCAGCACACAACTCCCAGCATTCTGTGTGTTCGGACAGTCTGATCTGGGCATGACGGCTTCTGACAAACATCCTAGCAAATTATTATATAGGATGATATAATGTGCACAGATTAATGCAGCTGAATGCATCATGTTGTGAATATCAACAGGGAAGTATACATAATTAAACTCCAGTAGGTAAAATCTGAATTCCTGTAAAATAGGAGTAAACCTTTATTATGATGAAAACACATATATTGTATGACTTTTCCTGCTGAGTAAACACGTGTACTCCCACTATTGTAAGATGACTAGTTTCAAAGTTATTTCACTTAATTGTTGCTTTTTTTTATATTAACAGTGTCACCAGGTAGGATTGCCACTTTTTCTTCAAAAAAAAATACCGGCCATGGCATTCCCTCCACAGACTTAACGTTGGACAGAAGCCAATTTTTTCCATCTTGCCGGTAAAATACCAGCTGGGTGGCAACCCTATCACCAGGGGGGAGATTCACTAAGGTGAGATAAAGAGATGATAATGTAGAGATGACTTCTCCAGTTCGTATGATACTGTATGGACCCAATGCACTAACATACCTCCAATTTTGAAAATCTTAGGGTATAGGTTCCATAGAATAACATAGGAAATGGAGAAATGATATCACTGAAGATGTCATTTCCACCTTGTCACTTTTTTATCACACTTTAATGAATAAACTCCCTGGTGTTCAGGTATTGCATTCCATGAGAGAAGGTAGCCACTGACTAGAGTTCTCCAGAGCATGTGATAGTAGCAAGTTCCACCACTCCAGGACAGTTTGAACTGTTCTAACTTTGGAACAGAGCATCTTCCAGTAGTGAATATAGCAGTCCTACAGTGTATTCCACCCTTTAAGGAGAAGAGGGTGTGTGTAATGTATTTAAAGGGATAGTAATACTTAAATATTACTAATCCCCATATTGTAGCCATTTTAAAAAGAATTGAATTGTCCCCAGTGTAAACCTTTATGGTTTGAGAGATAACTCTACGCAAAGTTCCCCCCTTTCCTGAAGTCAGCTGTGTACTGACTGCAGGGGAAGCCTGTCGTACGACAGGCTTGCGGCTCTGCAGCTGAGCCGAGATCTCGTTAGTAAAAAAATAATTATTTCCTGAAACAGTCTTCTATGTGTGCTTGGTTTGCAAGCACACGTAGAAGACTGTTTCAATGAAATAATTCTTTACTAACACGATCTCTGCTCTGCTGCAGAGCCACCTGATGAAAATAAGACTCAATATCCCTGCAGTCAGCTACAAAACTGACTTCAGGGAAGGGGGAGGGAACTTTGCGTAGCGTTATCTCTCAAACCATAAAGGTTTACACTGGGGACAATTCAATTCTTTTTAAAATGGCTACAATATGGGGATTAGTATATTTAAGTATTACTATCCCTTTAAATGGTTAGCCGTAGTTCTGTGTTGTTCATTTGCAATCTTCACTTCAAATGAAGAAATATTATTTCCAGACACTAAACGTCTGCGGATGATAAAAATCACACCAGTGACAGGAGATGACATGAGGCAAAAGTTTTCATCTTGAGAAAATCTTCAAAAAGGAACTTTGAGGTTTCCTCCCATCAATGTGTCTGCACAAGTTAGACTGGTGCTCCCCTCACTGTAGTTTATAGATATTATCAGCTGATCCCACTTTTGCGGATTTGATACGATGTACAATTCTAAGCAAACCAATTTAACCCCTTGAATGTTGGAGACCTCTCCAGCATTCGAGGGGTTAAACATCTCCATGTAATAAGCATAAAGAGTAAGCGGTGAAAATCTGCGTTAAAGTGGATCTATCACCACTTGACAAGTTTTTATCAATATGTAGAAGAGTTAGCGAATAATAATAAAACTTTAAAAAAAACCCCAAAAAAACAAAACCTTATTTGCAAGAAAATTACATTTTAAAGTATGCCCAGCAGCCTACTTCCAGGTACACGGCTCTTGCCACTCTTCCTCTGACTCGTCACTCTCCCCAGCATCCTCCTCTGACGGAGGCGTTCTGTTAGTAAGCTAGAGCGATCTCATTGGCAGAGATTGATATCTAGCCAATGAGATCGCTCCAGCTTACTAAAAGAACACCTCCGTCATCGGAGGATGCTGGGGGAAGTGACGGGAGCAGAGGCAGAGCGGCAAACTGCAGCAAAAACAGTTTAGCCGGAAGTAGACTGCTGGGCATGTAATTTTCTCGCATATAAAGTTTTTTTTTTTTAATTAACATTTTATTATTATTCCTAATTCTTCTACATATTGATAAAAACTTGTCACGTGGTGATAGATCCACTTTAAACCAACTGATCCATAATAAACTAATAAAGGGTTCCATTCCTTTAACCATTTGCGTGCCAGAAGGGCATGCAACACAGTGCTTAACAATGTGTTGCATACCCCTCTGGCATTCAAATGGTTAAATGGACATTTTAACCCCTTGAGTGCCAGAGGGGTACGTAACACATTGTATACCCCTCTGGCACTCAATGTGTTAAACCCTTGAACAATCAGATGTCTACACCATGCACTGGAGTCTTCTATAGCATTCAAACAGTTAAAAGACCAGTTTAAAGGGATAGTAATCACAATAAAAGCAGTTCCAATTAATCTTCATGGTATTTGGGCCATGGAGAGTGTTACTTCAATACTGTCAGAGTTGTAGTTCAAGAGTAATTGAATGATAAAGTATCGCCCTCCTGCCCCTTTTACCTAGTGTAAGCCACTTCCCCTCAGATGTGGAATCTGGTCACTTGACCGGAGAGCTCACAGCAAGGGACAATCTTCTTACTGTGATCATAAGAAAAACGCTGCCCCTCGACAGGTTTTTCCTTATGCTCAATGAAGATTATCCCTCTCTGTGATTCATCTGGACAGTCTTGCTGCTCTGAGGTGAGCAGTGTTACATCAGTAAAAGGGGCAGGAGGGGGATAATTTATCATTCAATTACTCTTGAACTACAACTCTGACAGTTTTGAAATAACATTCTTCATGGTTTAAATACCATGAAGATTAATTGGAGATGCTTTTATTGTGAAACATTACTATCCATTTAACTCTAAGTGAATATTGAGGATTTTTTTTATTAGTCCCCTATGGTGCGGTTGGTTTGGTCTAGAGTAACTCCAGCTCACCTTAGTACATCAGCCTCCGTAACATAAGCAGTGTGCACTCATTTTTTGTTACCTGCAATATATTTTGCATTTTGGTGCTGGATTTCCCTGAGAAAAGTCCCATTTTTCTACCTTGGTCTGCAGAGGAAAGTTACAATGTGTTTCTTAAAAGAGCAATAAAGAGGTACAATACTTTTGTTGGAACTTTATCGTTCATTAAAAGAAACCGTATTTGTAACCCAAATCATATAGTATAGTGATTATACTGCTGAATAAAACAAGGGAGATGCTTCATTCAAAAGTTATTATTAGGGGTCCATAGTTCCCACGTGTGCCTCTTTAGTTGAGATTAGGGGTCCATACCTCTTAAGTGTGCCTCTTTAGTTGAGATTAGGGGGCCCATCTCTCCCAAGTGTCCCTCCTTTAGGAGATGTTAGGGGTGATGTGTGTGTTTGTAAGAGGGTACCCCCTTGGATAGGGTAAGATGGTCTGAGTATCCTCCTGAATTAGAGGTTCCTAGGATTTACCTATATAGGTTCAGCCAACAATAGGGTCATATTATCCTGTGTGGGAGAGCACCTGACACTGGATTCAAGAGGACTATGTGCTTCAGTAAGAAATCACATTGGGTCCCCTAGGTGAGAAGTTTCCTAGGTTTGGGTCTTCGGATCATGTAAGGAAAATGACTGGGGTCCCTACAGTGGTCTGGGTACACAAAGCTTCCCTATGGGAGAGGTCTTGAAAAAAAATCCTGCTAACAAGAGTGAGGGAACGTAATGGAATCAGGTAAAAGGGTAGGATGATATTTATTTGTTTGCTCAAAAATGATTTGGTTGAAAACCCCAATATGAGAATTCACTATACACACACACACACACACACACACACACACACACACACCAGGCTGGGGGGGGGGCGCCTGCCCTGGATACAGAGATAGCAGTAAGCACTATGCCCTTGGGGGTAAAGTGTCCTTGACTCCCCTGTTAGTATCAATCATACAGTGAGGGAAAAATTATTTGATCCCCTGCTGATTTTGTACGTTTGCCCACTGACAAAGAAATTATCAGTCTATAATTTTAATGGTAGGTTTATTTGAACAGTGAGTTGATTTGCAGTGAAATAAGTATTTGACCCCTTTGCAAAACATGACTTAGTACTTGGTGGCAAAACCCTTGTTGGCAATCACAGAGGTCAGACGTTTCTTGTAGTTGGCCACCAGGTTTGCACATATCTCAGGAGGGATTTTGTCCAACTCCTCTTTGCAGATCTTCTCCAAGTCATTAAGGTTTCGAGGCTGACGTTTGGCAACTCGAACCTTCAGCTCCCTCCACAGATTTTCTATGGCATTAAGGTCTGGAGACTGGCTAGGCCACTCCAGGACCTTAATGTGCTTCTTCTTGAGCCACTCCTTTGTTGCCTTGGCCGTGTGTTTTGGGTCATTGTCATGCTGGAATACCCATCCATGATCCATTTTCAATGCCTTGGCTGAGGGAAGGAGGTTCTCACGCAAGATTTGACGGTACATGGCCCCGTCCATCGTCCCTTTGATGCGGTGAAGTTGTCCTGTCCCCTTAGCAGAAAAACACCCCCAAAGCATAATGTTTCCACCTCCATGTTTGACTGTGGGGATGGTGTTCTTGGGGTCATAGGCAGCATTCTTCCTCCTCCAAACACGGCAAGTTGAGTTGATGCCAAAGAGCTAGATTCTGGTCTCATCTGACCACAACACTTTCACCCAGTTCTCCACGGAATCATTCAGATGTTCATTGGCAAACTTCAGACGGGCCTGTACATGTGCTTTCTTGAGCAGGGGGACCTTGCGGGCTCTGCAGGATTTCAGTCCTTCACGGCGTAGTGTGTTACCAATTGTTTTCTTGGTGACTATGGTCCCAGCTGTCTTGAGATCATTGACAAGATCCTCTCGTGTAGTTCTGGGCTGATTCATCACCATTCTCATCATCATTGAAACTCCACAAGGTGAGATCTTACATGGAGCCCCAGACCGAGGGAGATTGACAGTTATGTTGTGTTTCTTCCATTTGCGAATAATCACACCAGCTATTGTCACATTCTCACCAAGCTGCTTGGCAATGATCTTGTAGCCCATTCCAGCCTTGTGTAGGTCTACAATCTTGTCCCAGACATCCTTGGACAGCTCTTTGGTCTTGGCCATGGTGGAGAGTTTGGGATCTGATCGATTGATTGCTTCTGTGGACAGGTGTCTTTTATACAGGTAACAAGCTGAGATTAGAAGCATTCCCTTTAAGAGAGCGCTCCTAATCTCAGCTTGTTACCTGTATAAAAGACACCTGGGAGCCAGAAATCTTGCTGATTGATAAGGGGGTCAAATACTTATTTCACTCAGTAAAATGCAAATCAATTTATAACTTCCTATAAGAAGTGATATCTCAGAACTGTAGCATGTTATAGTGTATAAATAGTTATATCTCATTACTGTAGCATGTTACAGTGTTATAAGAAGTGATATCTCAGTACTGTAGCATGTTATAGTGTATAAGTAGTGATATCTCAGTACTGTAGCATGTTACAGTGTATAAGAAGTGATATCTCAGTACTGTAGCATGTTATAGTGTATAAGAAGTGATATCTCAGTACTGTAGCCTGTTATAGTGTATAAGAAGTGATATCTCAGTACTGTAGCATGTTACAAGTTCCTTAAGGACTGATTGGATCACCTTTGGGTTAGAGCAAACACTGACATAGCACCTAGGATATACTTTCTGGGGAGCATTAAGGGTTAACACTTACGTCCATATTTTAATTTAAAATAAAATATAATTCTGGTTGCTGAAACTGTAAAAATGTCATCAACAGCTCCATCTAGTGTCAGAAAAGTGTAAGGCAGGAAATGTTATTTGAATGCATTTTATTAGTTTTATTTATTCTACATCCTCTCTGTCCCCCCCCTCTACCTATCCCAGTGATTGTCAGCTCCAATCCACAAAGCACACCAACAGGTCAAGTTTTCCTAGAGAGGTCTTCCAACTAACTGCCACATAGTCTTAACCAGTGGGTTATATCAATCACAATGACTAACCTACTGATTGTCTGCCTGGGATAAAGCAGCTTATCCTGAAAACCAGACCTGCTGGCATGTCCTGAAGACCAACACTGGGAATCACTGGCCTAAACTGACATATACCCTACAGCTAATTCCTCCCTCAGTCACCCACCTACATCTATTCCCAGGAAAGCGCTCATACCAGTGGATGGGGAATTTGCTACAGAGTAAAAAGCCATTTTTAGAATTGAAGTAAAGAAGGAGCAAGGTAATTATTATACATTCTGTTTCACTGGATTTATTAACACTTTTTTTAGCCTGAAGAGAATACATGGGAACTTGGCAATCTGGACTACCTGAAGGAGAGTCCACTGCTGCCTCTGGAGGAAATCTATGATGCCATTTGCGTCAGAAAACAGGCGAAGCTTAATCTGTGTGTCATCAAGTCAACAGCTCCCCCCAGCAACGATTGGTTGGCTTGCAGTGTATGTCACTAAGTCAGGTGGTGTGGGGAGACAGTGAGGGGGTTACATGGCAAGCGGAGGTAGATGGTGGCATGGATGCATTGGGCAAAGTGTGCAGGCAAACTGCAAGGACATCTGGCAGCAGTACATAATACTATTTTATCACATTAAGCATCACAAATGCCACATGAATCAGCGCTGATGGGTCTACCTGGAGATTTGAAGGTTTCATCCGGAGACAGAGCACTAAATCCGGAGTCTCTGGGTGAAACCCAGGAAGTTCCCAGGTATGCTGTAGAGTATCCAGTGACTTTCAAAACAATACAATGGACACCACTCTCCTACTTTACCCCTTTGAATGCCAGAGGAGTATGCAACACATTGCAGTGCATGAGATGTGAGAGGCTTTCAATGGTTTTTGTTTGAAACGTCACCCCTCCCTGCCATTTTTCATCACATTGATTTGCAGTTATCTGGAAGACTTCTATCTGAATGAAGGGGTTAAAGCAGTGGGTAAGTAACTTATAGCCGGCCAGTTGATGAAATACAGCCAACAACTGGTACATGATGATAGGACTTGTAGTCCAACAACAGCTAGTACATGATGAAGGGATTTGTATTCCAACTAAAGCTGAAGGGCTGCAAATTGCCCACCGTTTGGGTTAGAAAGATGGCAATATTTCCTGTACAGTAAAACATGGGAATCTTTCCCTTCTGGGAAATGGTTTAATAAATTAAATAAGTTAATACAGAGTAAACTTACATTGTCAGAGCAGTGTTTCTTTACGTGTCCATTCCGTTTTATGGTGACACTGTTGCTTTTAACTCCAAGTGCAGTTATCCAGTGCATTGCAACTTAGTGAATTGGATATCTCTCTGGGACAAAGGTTTAAACTAAGGGTTGCATACAGAAAGAAAATATACAATTTCTGGATCATAGGGTAACATATTCAAGATGTTAACCACTTCAATGCTAGGTAGGACACCAATACGTTGGGAACACCTCTAGCATTCGATTAACTCACTGAATCTTAAGAAGGGATATTTGTGTATGTTGTAGATACGTACTGTGATAATGATGACAGACATAAAAGTTTCCAAAAGCAAAATGTATTCTGATTAGTCATATAAACAGTAGGGTGTGTGTTGGGCGTGACAGTTGGAGTGAGGAGCTTAGAGACTGGCTAAAGACCTCGGCAAAATGGAAATCCAGCTGTTGGGGGCTACAGCGATCATCCTCAACCACACTTTGGGTGTTACCACCAGTGGAGATCAACCTTTGGACTTCCATGCGACTACAACAATCATCTCCATGTCCGGTAGCCATATTAGGGTGTTATTTTAGGGATAATGAGGGGGTTATCCAATAAGGTTTGATGAAGTAGAGATGACTTCTGCAGTGCTACCATCTCTTAAAGTAGGACTAACACCTTATCAATACCTGAGTGATTTTTAAATTATTTATATTTATCTTACCCATCCTTTATTTATTTATTTAGATATTTAGTTTTATTTATTTGCCATTTTATGCACATTACTCAGTGCTTACTGGTAGGAAGTAGCAGTTGTGAGGGAGTGTGGAATGTTAGTGCCTGCTGAAACACCAGGCTTTAGATGATTTTGAAAGCCCTTTCAAAGTAAACGTTATACCTTTATTGGCTGAGTGGCTCTAGGATTCAAGCTTTGAAGACACTGGGGGGCTCATGCACTAAGGCGTGATAAAGAGGTTACCCTATAGAGCCTATGCATTGACATCTCCAAAGCTGGAGAAATCTTACTGCATTGGCTCGATAGAATATCATAGGAATTTGAGAAGTGAGATCACTGGAGAAGTCATCTCCACTTTATCACCTCTTTTCTCTTACAACCTATGTGGAACACAGAAACCATGGTGATATGGCAAAGCACTCACCAAGAATCCAGGGAGGGAAGGAGGAAAAAACCTCCAGACACAGACCAGTTCTAATGGAAATGAACTGGTACAACATGTACCTCAGAAAATCAGGAAGGACATGTACACAGTCACAATGGCCCGTAGAACCTTCTGGCCAAATCTGGTTTCAGCCAATACCAACAAGGTAGTGTTTGTCAAATGTGTGGAGGGATGATCAAGTCACCACCTGATTCTTATAGTCCCAAGATGTACCCACAGACTTGGTTGAATCCTCAGTAACCAGAAAAGGGCATTGGCTTCTTCCTGAAGACATACTCCTGGTAAATGGTTGCCTTAATCCAAGAAACCATTGGTACCATTATTATTATTATTCTTTATTTATATAGTGCCAACTAATTCCGCAGCGCTGTACAATTGGGAATAGACATACAGAGGTATTAAATAGTACAATCAAATGTGGAGAAAAGAAGCATCAGAGGGCCCTGCTTGTGAGAGCTTACAGTCTAGAGGAAAGTAGGTTTGACACAGAGGGAGTAAGTGCTATTGGGTTTAAGTGCCTCCTGCCACATGAACTGCCAGTGGGTGGGAGTAAGAAGTGCTGTTGAGTGTAGTGGTCCGGGCAAGTGATGAATCTTGGTGATAATGTTTATGGAGACAGTTGATAGGATTCCCTGAAGAGCTGAGTCTTCAGGGAGCGTCTTAAGATTTGAAGGCTGGGGGACAGTCTGATGGGGTGTGTGAGGGAATTCCAGAGCTGAGGTGCTGCATGGGAGAAGTCCTGTAGGCGGGAGTGGGAGGATTTAGTAAGAGCTTTGGAGAGCAGAAGGTTGTGTGCAGAGCGACGATGGCGGGTGGGAGTGTATTTGGAAAGGAGAGATAAAATATAGGAGGGTGATGTGTTAGTGAGGGCTCTATAAGTTAGCACCAGGATTTTGAATTTAATTCTGTCTGCTAATGGAACCCAGTGTAGGGATTGACAGAGGGGTTTGGTGTTAGAGAAGTGATGAATGATGTAGATTAGTCTTGCAGCAGAGTTCATTATGGATTGTAGTGGGGTTAGTCGGGTGAGAGGAAGGCTACTTAGTATGTGTTACAGTAGTCAAGATGGGACATAATGAGTGTTTGGATTAGAATTTTGGTAGTCTTGTGTGAGAAAGGGTTGGATTCTAGAGATGTTGCGGAGGTGGAAGCGGCATGAGTTGGAAATTAACTGGATGTACGGAATGAAGGATAGGGCAGAGTCAAATGTGACCCCCAGACAGAGTGCTGTAGGGGTTGGTGTGATGATAGTGTTGTTAACAGTGAGGGTAAAATCTGGGGTAAGGCTAGTTGTAGATGGAGGGAAGATAATTAGTTCAGTTTTGTCAAGGTTAAGTTTGAGTTGACGGGAGGACATCCAGGAAGACACAGCAGACAGACAGTCAGATACTCGGGACAGAAGGGAAGGAGAGAGGTCTGGGGAGGAAAGATATATTTGAGTATCATCAGCATAGAGATGATGGTGAAACCCAAAGGAGTTTATTAGCTCATACTAGGACCCTCAGGGATGAAAAAAGCACACCATAGATTTCCAAAAAGGCTGCATGCAATGAACATAGTACTTCATGCGCCTAAATATAAAAAAAGAGATGAAACTCCTGCTGCAGTCTATCAGGTGGAGCTGCACAGAGAAAAGGAAGAACAATTATCTGGTTGATGTGAAATTCGGAATCAACCTAGGGTGGAATACTATGGGAGTCCTCAGAACCTCCATATCAGGGTGGAAAACCAGAAAGGGAGGCTTACAAGATAAAGTTCAGCCACCCACTGAACACAATAGCCAAGAGAAAGGCAATCTTGACTGTCAAGAAACACAGGGAAAATTAATACAAGGGCTCAAAAGGAGCTTTCTGAAGCACTCTGAGAACAAGGTTCAAATCCCATGGTGGAGTGGAATCCTAAAAGACAAGGTAGACATGAGCCATCCCTTCGACAAAAGTTTACACATCAAGTAATAAAGCAATATACCTGAAATGTGAGCTTTAATAGAACTAAGACCAAACCCTTTCTGAAGATCATCTGAAGAAAAGTCCACAATCCTCACACCACTTATAGAAAAGGGATCATACCCTGTGACATACCTTGAAGAAAAGGGTATTTCCAGTCTCTGGAATTGTAACCCATCATTCTAAAAATGTCGGCTTTAGGAGCCAAGCAGTTAAAACAAACTTCTCCACCTGTGGATACAAACGCAGATCCTGAGTCAAAACGTCTGGACTGGAGGGAGCACGAAAATGCTCTACCACAGATAGGTTTAGAAGATCTGAAAACTGAGCCTGAAGGGTTCAGAATGAGGTATCAGAATAACATGAGACTGCTCCATCCTAATTTTCCTCAGTACTTTAGGAATCAGGGAAATACACCATAGGAAAATGCCATGGAATGACTATTGCGTCTACCATGAGAGCTAGAAGATCGGGAACCTAGGCCAGAACTGAAGAACCTTGCGCTTCAGGTCAGAGACCTTTAGGTCAGCAGAAAGAGTCAGAAAGTGAAACTCGTTCCACCTGGCCAAACGCATGATCCCTCCATGGCAGTTTATGTAAGTCTCTGCTGTTGTATTGTCTGACTGGATCTGAACCAGCCGCAGCATCCGCCAGCGGCAAACCTGAATTCTTGGCAAAAAGAGAAACTGGGGGATCTACTGCAGTAGGAGAAGCCCCTACTTAAAGCCTCAGCAGACAAAGGATATAAGATTATATATATAGTCTTAGGCAGCTGTGAAAAAGTACTGTTAAGTAAGAATGCTTTAAAAAATAGACATGTTAATAGTTTATTTTTATCAATTAAAGGGATAGTAATAACAATAGTAATAATAAAAGCAGTGCCAATTAATCACCATAGTATTTAGGCCATGGAGTGTGTTATTTCAGTACTGTCAGAGTTGTAGTTCAAGAGTAACTGAATGATAAAGTATCCCCCTCCCTCCCCTTTTGCTGTGAGCTGTCTGGTCTGTGGACCAGATTCCACATCTGAGGGGAGGTGGCTTACACTAGGTAAAAGGGGTGGGAGGGGGAAACATTATCATTTAATTACTCTTGAACTACAGCTCTGACAGTATTGAAATAACACTCTCTGTGGCTCAAATACTATGATGATTACTTGGAGCTGCTGTTTTTGTGAAACATCACTATCCCTTTAACAAACTGCATAGTGAATGAATAGAAGAAAAATCAAAATCAAATCAATATTTGTTGTGACTACCCTTTGCCTTATCTCATCATTCTCTGCTTCAATCTGTTATCAGTTCAGCCGCAAGAATCACCACATTTGCTCTCTGATACTTTCCCTCTCATTTCCTCCTGAAATCCCTCAATTGGCTCCATGTAAAGTATTGTATTTCTTACAAGGTTCTCCTCCTCTCCTTAGTCTGTTTGTTCTTCAGCACCCTCTTACATTTCTGCTCTTATCTCCCGCTACACCCCTTCCCATCAACTACGTCTTCTCAAGTGTTCTTCCTGTCCTCTCCATGCACAACTCGAGTCATCTCTTGGCTACAGTCTTTTTCACTTGCTGCCCCTCAACTTTGGAACACCCTCCCTATCACCATTCGCCAATCATCCACACTCATCATTTTCAAGGATCTCCTCAAAACCCACCTGCTCAAGGAGGCATCTCAGTAGCACTTCCTTCACTATGCCTTGTAATTGCACTTATGATCCTCCTACTACTATCTCTGTATGTCGTCATGAATTCTTATTAGATTGTAAGCTCCTTGGGGCAGGGTCACTTTCCCAGTGTATGATTCCCTTGCTTCACTTTCCCCCAAAAATAATGCAATAATCATACTTTAGCCCAATGCTCTTAACCCAGTTCTGTATTTTTGTATTGTACTATTTCAACTTCTGTAAAGCGCTGTGTACATGTATGGCGCTATATAAATAAAGATACATACATAATCTACTATATCAAATAATGGGTCACTTGCCTTTCTACCTAAAGCCTGGTGAGTATAAATATTTCCAGCAACTTGTGCTAAGGAAGATAAATGGACATTTTTGTTTTACATTTCTACCTCTTCAAGGTATTGTAATCTTTGGAAACTATGATTTCCTACTGTATACATTAGTTACTACTCTTCTGAGAAAACTGGTATTCCATTGGTATGAGCTGACGTACCATAGCTGGTGCCAGAAGCACAAAACTAAATCAACACCTTTCTAATTTTTGTTACCTTTTTTTCCCAAACACAGCTATTTTAGGACAGGTAAGTTGTAACAACTACAGAAACTAAGAAAAGGTAGCCAAAGCTTACCATTTTAGAAAGTAAACAACCGGCCACATCAAACAAGGGGTCAATTACCTTTCTATCCCTAGGCTAGCGTGCATTAGTGTTTCCAGAATGGGATGCTATTAAATAAATAATTTTTTTGCACTTCAAAGATACTAAAATCTCTCACACCATGGAATGTCCTACTGTATTCAGTACCTAGTGCCAGCCCAAGAAAAATAGTGCCCCACTGGTAAGTGATGAGATACAATAAGGGATACCAGGAGCATGGCTACCAATGGGATAAGGCTGGGAAGCACGTATGTGTGTTTCCGTTGCTTCCAGTGGTATAAGGGTGGGAAAGCAGAGAGGGTATTGAGGTTATGTGACTATCACTAGAAGGAGACTCAGGAAGCATACAGTGTATGAGTGATTCTATGGCTACCAGTGGGCAGTGAAACAAGGCTGGGTAATTAAATAATGATTGCTTGCATGTATGCTAGAGGGATTCCCCCCTTCCCTCCCCCGGTATTCACTGCCTATCCGATCATACAGGCAATCAATACAGGTGACCTGGAAGGCACACACTGCCTTCCCTTACCTCCCTCCTCAACCCGACATTCGCTGGATATCTGGTTTGATGGCTTTGAATGCCCAACTACATTATCAAGATGACAAGAGAGGGCCTTCCAGGTCCTGAACCTCAGCCCAAAATGTCATAGAACGTTGGGTTGAAGAGGGAAGGAAGGCAGAGAGTGTCTTCCAATTCTATTGGAATTGGATAGACTATCAATATCAGGGGGCATCATACACCCAATTTTTTTTTTTTTTTTTTTTTTTTTTTTTTTTTTTAAAACAAAGCTGGGGGGGGTGTCAATCAGACATAGGCCATACATCCTTGTCACCCAAAGGGACTGTGTCTCTTGGGTCCTAACTGCAATGCAGTAGCATCTTAATTTACAAAAAAAACAACCCAAAAACATCTCTTATTCACGTACAAATACTATTAATCAGTTTACCAAGCTGCTTGTGTTGCCACAGCAACAAAGAGCTTTCCTCTCAATCTTCCTCTCACGGTTAGATGTCAGCTGCTGGAATCCCACCAACCAGCTCAGCTCATTCTGGTCCTTTACATCTCTTTCAGTGGACTTCCCACTGCTCATCCACAGAAGATGTAAAGGGACAGTAAACTTTTATTTCAACTTTACTTATTGAGCAAATGCAAAATATGTAAAGTCAATAAGCCTATACTTCTATAGTGAGCTCACTGGATCTGTTTCCATAGATATTTTTTTCAGGGTCTCTGAAAGCAGAGATAGTGATACAATGCATAAAAAAAGATATAACGCCAAAAAGGACAGCATACAGAGCAGTCAGTGCTGCAGGGATAATGTTATTGCGTCACTGCTCTGCCTTGATGATCGACTGACCAGAACACTCTGGTTACAGAGACTCAGGGAGCTAGCTGTTACGGACAAAAAAAAAAGTGTTAAAAAAATAAATACATAGCAATTGGACTTGCAGAACATGTAAAGTCAAAATAAAATGTTACCATCCCTTTAAAGGGATAGTAATACTTCGTTTTATCTTTATTTTATTTTGTAGGCATTAAAAAAAACACGAAGAACGATATAAGTCTTATCTCTCAGACCTTTATGGTTTAAGAGATAATCACAAGCAAAGTATCCCCCCCCCCCCGTTCAGCCAGATCAGAAGAGAAGTGCCCAGGTAGACAGCAGAGAGGGACAATCTTCAATTAAGATAAGGGAAAAAGCTGAAAAACTTGTCAAGGGGGGGGGGAGGGCTTTCATTCTTTTCATACAAAGAAGAATGTCCCCTTCTGTTATCTGTCTGGTCTTACAACCAGATTCACATCTGAGAAGAGATGGCTTACACTAGGAAAAAGTGGCGGGAGGGGGAAACTTTGCTTGTGAATATCTCTTAAACCATAAAGGTTTGAGAGATAAGACATATAATTCTTCGTGTTTTTTTAATGCCTACAAAATAAAATAAAGTTAAAACGAAGTATTACTATCCCTTTAAAGTAAAAACAGGGCATGGAGGAGACCCACAGAAATTCAGAAGTATTAGAAAAATATCAAACTAATTTTACAGACTTTCAGGGATAAGCTCAATAAAGGGATAGTATTGTTTCATAATAAAAGCAGCTCTAATTAATCATCATAGTATTTGGGCCTTGGAGAGTGTTATTTCAATTCTGTCAGAGTTGTAGTTCAAGAGTAATTGAATGACAAAGTATCCCCCTCCTGCCCCTTTTACTGATGTAACAATGCTCAGCCAGAGCAGAAGGGAGATGCCCAGGTAGACTGCAGAAAGGGACAATCTTCATTTAAGATAAGGGAAAAACTTGTCAAGGGGGGCAGGGGTTTCATTGTTCCTATAGGAAGAATATTGTCTCCTGCTGTTATCTGTCTGGTCTATGGACTGAATTCCACATCTGAGAAGAGATGGCTTACACTAGGTAAAAGGGGCGGGAGGCGGAAACTTTGCTTGTGAATATCTCTCAAACCATAAAGGTTTGAGAGATAAGACTTATATCGTTCTTCATGTGTTTTTAATGCGTACAAAATAAAATAAAGATAAAACGAAGTATTACTATTCCTTTAAGTTTTGCTCTCTGTAGGCTTCACTGCCCGATGCATTCCATACTCCTCTGGCACTCAAAAGGTTAAAAATGGTGCATATTTCTCAACAAGATAAACTCCAGACAAGACTGCTACACACACACACACACACACACACACACACACACTGACCCAAAGAAGTTTTTTCAACCAAAAATTGTACCCGATTTTAGTTTATCTTTCCCTACATGTAATCAGTCATATTACATTTCCCAGTAGATTGGATATCACAGAGCTGTTCAAGGGACACAAAAGTCTTCTAATAGTAACCCCCACTCACCTTAACCTGCACAGAAAACCCTAATGACCATTATGAATCAATTCTGTGTTTCCCCATATTGACTTTTACTTAGTAGTGGATATCATGTTCATAGACCAAAACATGATTGTGTCCAGACTCTAGGACCCAAAACTCCTCCCACGCAACTCTTTTTAGAAAGAAAGACCAGCAGCTCCATGAACATGATATCCAGATCTGGGGGAACCAATCCAGGTAGAGTTGACTCTTAAAGGCCATTTGTATATTCTGCCTGATTAAGCAAAGTGAGATTTACTATTAGGAAGATATTTTCCTTTAACACTGAGTGACAGAGTGGTATCCAATGTATTACAACTCAATGCGCTGGACAACTAGCCAGCATTCAAAGGGTTAAGGACTAGAAGGGCAAGCAATGCCTTGCATACCCCTCTGACTCTTGAAGTGTTAAGGTTTACACCAAAGTGTGAAGGTTGTATCTGGGTTTAAGTAAATAACATTAAACTCTAAACAGGTCATGTAGATGAGATGTTTTAATGATGTATAGTAATGGTCACACACAAGTAGAGGGGAGGATGAGTGTAGTTCAGAGGTCACTAGGAAAGCAAAAGTCATGAAGAAATCAAAGAAATTCACACACTGTAAGACGCCGGATATGTGTAGGGAGGAGACAGACTGGTACACAGGTGAAGTTCATCATGGCTCAAGGTCAAAGCACAACGCATAGCAGGCGTTTTTCTCTGAATGGATTTTCGGCAGATGGAACCGGAGAGACCAGTGGATCAGAAAGAGAATGAGTCTGGCAGAATGAGAGGATCTCCGAGACCACCATAGAAACCTGAGAAACAGACCGGACAGCATGAGAAGAACTCCTAAACCATCTGGGAGATGGACTGAGAGGAGTTCAAACATCATCACAAGGCACTTGAGAGACACAGGATAGAGTAAGAGGGGATTATTATTGCTTAAAAATGTATAATTAGATACACCCTCATGAAAAATTAAATAAAAAACATATTTTGCATCCACAGGAGACCTCTTGCATTCAAAGGGTTTTTAAAGCCCATTTAAAGAGATAATACAGAATATGCAAAATATTTTTTATTGTAATGTTTACTCTCCCGAGTAAATCAAGGGTACTCCTACTAATGGAAGGTGTTTTATTAAAAAGTTATTACGACTCAAACTTGAAGTTTTAAGGTGCAGTATCACAGTGATCTGAAATTGTACAGTGGTGCTGTTGCTACACCGTCCTGTGGAGATTTATTTTCAACTGACCAGAGTTGTCCATAGTATGGTGTAGCAACAGCGCCACTATAACTTTTGAATAAAAGAGGATTTTAGTCTTACCTGTTAAATCCTTTTCTCTTAGTCCATACAGGTTACTGGTAACTTTGGGTAGGCGATCCGCCCCTTTAAGTAGGCAAGAGCAATTCTAGAAATGACTGCAGGGGTGGAGCCTACCTTCCCTCCTTGACTGCAGCTAGCCAACCATCTCCAGAAAGATTTGAGACACTATGACTAGATAGTGGAAGGAAAGAAGGCTCCTGTGAGCATGACTCCGAAGGACCCCCACAATCTGCCACAGGAGAGCCAAACATGGTCCCTTGACAGGGTGGGAGATCAGAAACCTGTATGGACTAAGAGAAAAGGATTTAACAGGTAAGACTAAAATCATCTTTTCTCTGTTGTTAAATACAGGCTACTGTTAACTTTGGGATGTCCAACCACAGAGTTTCCCAGAGGCGGGAAGTAAGGCAAGGACCAGGCGCAAGGCCCCCAAATTCACCAGAGGAGATATGAACCATCAGATCAAAAAAAAAACTGAAGTGTCAACAGACACCGAGCAGGGATAACACCCCCCCAAGAACTGTTACACAGCACACGGAACTAGATCCAACAGGGCTCAAAAGTGAAGGATTCACCAAGAACCGAAGAAGGTCCTATGCCTGTCTAGACTGCCTCCAGGATCCACCTCCCAAAGCTGGAGTCAGCCGATGCCAGCACATCAACACTGTAGTGTTTCGAAAAGGTGTGCACAGACAACCAAGTGGCAGCCTTGCACATGTGATCAGCAGAGGCCTGATTCTTTTTAGCCCAAGAAGCCCCAATAGACCTGGTAGAATGAGCCATAACCCGAAAAGGGAACGGGCTTCTTCCTCAGCTCATAAGCCTTACAAATAGTGGACTTGATTCAAGGCACAATAGTCACTTTGGATGCAGGTCTTCCTGCCCTGGGGTCCTCATGAATGACGAACAGCAAGTCAGATTGTCTAATGGACTCTGTGCAATGTACATAAAACTTAAGACAATGCACCACATCCAACAAGTGGAGATCACTCTCCTTGTCAGAGGTAGGGTCAGGGCAGAAAGGCGGCACCACAATCTCCTGATTAATGTGGAACTCAGAGACCACCTTCGGGAGAAACTCCTGAGAAGTGCGAAGCACCGCCTTGTCTTTGTGAAACACCAAAAAGGTGGTCTACAAGACAGAGCATGTAACTCCGCGACACGGCGAACAGACACGATCGCCAGGAGAAAAGCAATTTTCCACGTCAGCAGGCATAGAGGAATAGTAGCCAATGACTCAAAGGGAGGGAGCTGAATGACGCCCAAGACCAAATTAAGGTCACACTGAGGAGCGGGAGTCTTAAAGACAGGACAAGTATGAGCAACGCCCTGGAAGAAAACCTTGACATCAGGAAGAATAGCAATGCGCCTCTGAAAGAAAACAGAGAGAGCAGTAGTCTGAACCTTAAGGGAACTCAAGCTGAGTCCCTTATCCACTCCATCCTGCAAGAAGGCCAGGACCGTAGGCAGATCAAAATCCTGAGAGAGGTCCCTATCAGCACACCAAGATAGGAAGGTCGACCAAACACGATGGTAGGCCTTAGAAGAAACTGGGTTGCGGGCACTAAGCATAGTAGCTACCACATTAGAAGAAAAACCCTTCTTCTTCAGTATTGAGGATTCAATTTCCAAACCGTCAAAGCTAGATGATGAACATCCTCCTTCTACAGGTAACCCAGTAGAAGAAGATCCAGACGGCAAGGGAGCCAGAATGGCTCCGCCACTGACAGATCCAGAAGCTCCGGAAACCAAACCTGTCGAGGCCAGTACGGAGCAATCAGAATGACTGGACAGCTCTCCAGTCTCAATTTCCATAACAGCCTGTGCAACATGGGTAGGGGAGGAAAGATGTAAGACAGAGGAAATAACCAAGGAATGGACATGGCATCCACCGCTAGAGCTAGAGGATCCCTCCAGCGAGAGCAGAACCTCGGCACCTTAAGGTTGTGTCTTGTCGCCATCAGGTCGATGCAAGGAAGACCCCACTTCTGAACAATGAGGGAGAACACCTCTGGGTGCAGTTCCCACTCTCCACTGTCCATCGTGTGTCAATTGAGAAAGTCTGCCAATGGCGTTGTCTACGCTAGGAATGTGTACTGTGGAAATGGCAGGAACGTATTTTTCTGCCCAGGACAAAAGAGCCTTGACCTCTAACCAAGCGGCAAAACTTCTTGTTCCGCTCTGCTTGTTGATGTAGGCCACGGCCGTGGCGTTGTCGGACTGTACCCGGACTGGGCATTCTTTCAGCAGGGGAGTCCAATTACGAAGGGTATGGAATATCGCCCGAAGCTCCAACACGTTGATGGGAAGGAGAGATTCCTCCGGAGACCACCGACCTTGTGCAATCAGGCGACCCAGGACCGCTCCCCATCCGGAGAGACAGGCATCTGTCATCACCGTGGTCCAGAAGGATACTAGAAAGGACTTGCCTGTCAGCAGATTGGAGAGGTCGAGCCACCAGGACAAACTCAGTTCCACATGAAGAGGAAGTGACACTGACATCTTCAGAAGGTCCGGCTGACCCATGGCAAATGAGACCGCTTCTATGGTAGAGATGTATTTCCCCACTAGAGAGGACAGCTTCTTGGCTGGAACTGGACCCAGAGCCAGAACAGCAGATACTCTTTGGGCGATCTGGTGAGCCACTTCCTCCGTGAGAAACACCATGCTCTGCTGAGTGTCGAAGAGAAGGCCCAGGAAGACCAGACAGTGGGATGGGACAAGATCCGACTTGTCCATGTTGATGATCCACCCGTGATGGGTGAAAGCATGAATGCAGTCCTGAACCTGCTGATGAAGAAGTTCCGCAGAGGGGGCTTTCAGAATCAGGTCATCCATGTATGGAGTAACTCTGATGCCGTCCCGGTGGAGGACATATGCTAAAGCTCCCAGGACACGGATGAAGACTTGAGGAGCTGTAGTCAGACCAAAGGGAAGAGCTGAAAACTGAAAGTGCCCTCGGTCGCAGGCAAATCTGAGATACTGACGGCTCTCTGGATGAATGGCGATGTGTACATATGCGTACTGAAGATCCAGAGAAGCAAGGAATTCCCCCGGGAACATAGCAGCAATCACCTTCCTTAGGGAATCCTAGTGATAACGAGTCCTGATCACAAAAGGAATTGAGATCTTTCAAGTCCAAAATGGGACGACAACTGCCGTCCTTCTTGAGTAAAAACCCATACCTCTGTCCTGAAATGGAACAGGCTCCAGAACATCCTTGTCCAGAAGGGCCTGGATAGCGCCATTGAACAGACGGCATTTCTCTGCGCCCTGGGGCGTATGAGAAGGAAAAAAAAAAGTGAAAGGGAGGAAGAGAGATGAAAGGGACCTGTACCCTTCCTTCACCACCTGTAAAGCCCACGGGTCCACCACTGAACCCTCCCAGATGCTGTGGTAGTGACGCAGATGGCCACCCACAGCCGAGTGGGGACGCGGGTTCGGCGAGTCATGCCGAATAAGTCTTGGAAGCCTTAGGCTTGGAGGAGACCTTGGGCTTCCATTGCTGTTTGGGCTTGGAGGAGGCACATGGAGCTGATGGAACCGCCTGGTTCGCCGGACGTGTCTCAGTCTGGAAGGGAAGAAAAAACCTGTTACACTTGAGAGGAAGTTTCTTCCTGGGGACCAAGGGCAGATGAGTACTCTTACCGCCTGTGGCCTCACTAATCAGATCTTAAAGATCTGGCCCAAATAAGGAAAGCAAGGCCTTCTTGGAAGCAGTGTTAGCAGACCAGATCTTGAGCCAAAAAGCTCGTCTGGCAACTACGGACATAGTAGAAACCCATGCCACCAAAGGGATGGCATCAAATAAGGCAGCAGAAACATAGTGCTGGGCCTCAATAGATGTTGGCAAGAAGCCGCAACATATCCAAAGAAGGAGCATCCTGACGTACAGCCAGGGTGAGCTGTTCAGTCCAGACCACAATGGCTCAGTTAACCCATGCCGCAGCAAACTCTGGACGCATGGCACTGCCAGCAGTGGCAAAAATGGACTTGAGGGAAACCTCAAGCTTATTGTCAGTCCAGTCTTTCAGAGCGGATGTATCAGAAACTGGCAATGCAGTAAACTTAGATAGCCTGGATATAGGAGCATCCAATTTGGGGGGATGAATCCACTAAGCAAGTGCTGCCTCAGAAAAGGGGTAAAGCTTAGCAAACTTCTTGATATAGAAGGCTTTGTGACCGGAGATTTCCACTCATCAGACACAAGGCGGTCAACAGTGTGGTTAGGTGGAAAACAAGTAAGGGTTTTTTTAGGCTCCTGGAAAACATCAGAGGGATCTGAAGGAACCTCCTGAACTAGGGGAATGTTTAGGGTGGTCAAGACAGCCCTGATTAGGCCCTGAGCCGAAGGCTAAGGATCAGCCTCAAAGGGGTCCCCAAAAAACTGATAGGAGCCCACAGCAGAACATTCCTCAACATCTGAATCCAACAACAGTTCCTCCTCAGAGGAATCTGACATGTCAGGTACTCCCTGTGGTTTTGGCAGGGAATATCTGACTGAAGAAGGGGTCTTCCATGAGTGGAAGACCCACTGTAACTGGGATGGAAAGAGCTGTAATGTAGACCGAAGGTCTCTGGTAGCAGCCTTGAACTCTTGCACCCAAACTGGCTCTATTGCATAACTGGAGGTCCCTGGGAGAGACTCAGGGACATCAGAACATGCTGGACATAAATGACCAGAGAATTCTCTAGGTAACCCTGAATGACATGAGGAACAGTGCGCAATAGGGGACACAGAGAAGCCAGCGTCCTTAGTGTTAGGCCTGGCCCCAAGCTCCAACGGATTAGACATTCTCAGTGTCAAAAATGTTTAGTATAATGAATCACCCTATTACAGTGGGAAAGATTAAAATTTCACCCCAGAAATCGCTAAAATACACTTATCTGGCAGGCAAAGGGTTAATCTACAGAGGAGAGAAGGAGAGTCCAAGCATTGCGGCGGGAGCCAATCAGAAACGTGTGCGCAACACAAGCTCTCATGGGAAATATAGTTTTCCCAGAATAAGTACCCCAACAGTGCCCGAAGCCCCCTGATCCCCCCAACACACTTGCAATGGTAACGGATGATAGAGCAAGGTCAGACAATTAAAATGAGCCCTCTCTGAAGTTGCTACGTTGAGTGGTTGCAGAGATATGTTCCAAACTGTACAGTCCCACAGGAGTGAGTGGAGCAATGGCAAAAGTTAAAACTGTGAAATAAAATTACATGAGACATCACTAGAACAAGTTAGAAGACCCAAAACACACTGAACCCGGTAGGGAAAGTGAGAATAACCCCCCCCCCAAAAGATGCAAACCAGCAGCTAAAGGGTTAAGTTACCACATAAACCTGCTCCAAAACACCCAACAGACATACAGATAGGCCCAATGAGTGCAGGCGTGTGCAACAGGAACTCCCAAGGAAAAAAACCCTGTGCGGAGGGGCACTGCTGGACATGTGGACCTGCAGCACTCAAAGGGTTGCTCACCTTTCCTGCAGATCTTCTGTCTTCAGATTACCATGTTTTAAGAAGAAGCCTCGGTGGGCAACTCCTGAAGAAATAACTTGTAGCCAAGATTTTCCTTCCAGGGCTTAAGGTCCACAAAAAGCACCTGGTCACTGAGCTAGCCACATCTAAGGGCATTGTCAGTTATGGTAATCCGCCTAATGGTGGTATTCCATTTCTAACAGAAAAATAAAAAAAATTCTAAAGCTATAGCAGAACTGTTCTCTTGCCTGTGTCTTCACCAAGGAACAAATCTTTCTGGAGCTAGTTGGCTAGCTGCAACCAAGGAGGGAAGGTAGGCTCCACCCCTGCATTCAATTCTAGAATTGTTCCTACCTACTTAAAGGGGTGGATTGTCTACCCAAAGTTACCAGTAATCTGTATTGGACAACTGAGAAAACTCCTTTCAGCAGTGATACTACCCTTGTTTTACTCAGGGGAATACATATTACAATATATATTATTTTACATTTGAAGTATTACTATCCCATCAAGTCAAACTCAGTTTGGTGATTTTTTTGTTTACCCAAAAGGGTGCAGTTGGTTTGACCCTGAATTGCAACTATTTCCTAAATAAACCAGTCACTGAGGCCAGGGCTGGATTTACATACCAGGTTCCCCTAGGCAAGCATTCTTAGTGCCTTTAGCTCCACCCATGGTCACAACCCCAGTCCTCACATTATCCTATCCACTGTTATCTAGCACAGGAAATACCCTTGGCCTACAACATTGCGGAGCAATGCATTGTGATCTCTTTACCATCCAAGGGGTTAAATAATAGCCTGTATATAAACTGGTGCAGGGACACTGAGGTTGTTCTGGTCACACCCACAATTCAGAATGTGGGTGTGGTCAATACAAAGCTGATGCTCCACCCCTCAAAAGTTGTAAGGTCTAGGCAGTTGCCTATTGGGAAATCCAGCCCTGACTGGAGCAAACCAACTGCACCACAGGGGTCAAATAAACATTTCCCAATACCCATTTGATGTAAATGCGGTTTTAACCCCCTGAACCCTAGAGAGGTTCCCAACTTATTGCTTTCTAATGCATTGGAGTCCTCTCTAGCATTCATGGGGTTAAAGAGCCTCATGGCAATCTGGAGAATTTGTAGGTGTCAAATTGTACCACTCGGCTTTTATACAAATACAATTTCCCCAAAATCTTCTTTAAGAGTTATTTTTGTTTTAACTCTGAGTGCTAGAAAGGTCACCAACATGTTGATAAGTAATGCATTGGAGACCTCTGTAGCATTCAAGTTTGCAAAAGATCAATTTATGTAAATGGGAACTGTAGTCTCCCTCCCACTATGGTGTAGTTGGTTTGTTCCAGAACTGCTCCTCTCTAGGCTGGTGAGTAAAGCCTATTCATCCCTATGTACTAAGGTTAGAGGGACGATCCCAGAGCAACCCAACTGCATCCCCCAAGGGACAAATAAAACTCCCCTTTAACCCTTTGAGTGCCAGAGGGGTATCTAACGCATTGCTAAGCAACGCGTTAGATACCACTCTGACACTCGGAGGGTTAAATTCAAAGGGACATTTAAACACAAATGCTTTGAAGATCTTTACTAGCATTTAAGAGGTTGAAATCCCTATTGAATCAAAAACTCCATGGAGGAGTTATACACCTCCCCTCCTTGTTCTTCCCAAACTCTTCCTTCTCCTTTCCCACTTTTTTCATCCTCTCTCCCAGATTCTCCAGAATGCTACATCTCCTCTTTGTTTCTTGTCTACATCTCCTCCTTGTTCCTAGTCTACATCTCCTCCTTGTTCCTTGCCTACATCAACATCTCCTCCTTGTTCCTTGTCTACATCTCCTCCTTGTTCCTAGTCTACATCTCCTCTTTGTTTCTTGTCTACGTCTCCTCCATGTTCCTTGCCTACATCTCCTCCTTGTTTACTTCTACGTCTCCTCCTTGTTCCTTGCCTACATCTACATCTCCTGCTTGTTCCTTGTCTACATCTCCTCCTTGTCTACATCTCCTCCTTGTTCCTTGTCTACATCTCCTCCGTGTTCCTTGCCTACATCACATCTCCTCCGTGTTCCTTGCCTACATCTCCTCCTTGTTCCTTGCCTAAATCTCCTCCTTGTTCCTTGTCTACATCTACATCTCCTCCTTGTTCCTTGTCTACATCTCCTCTTTGTTTCTTGTCTACGTCTCCTCCATGTTCCTTGCCTACGTCTCCTCCATGTTCCTTGCCTACATCTCCTCCTTGTTCCTTGTCTACTTCTACGTCTCCTCTTGTTCCTTGCCTACATCTACATCTCCTCCATGTTCCTTGTCTACATCTCCTCCTTGTTCCTTGCCTACATCTACATCTCCTCCTTGTTCCTTGTCTACATCTACAGCTCCTCCTTGTTCCTAGTCTACATCTCCTCTGTGTTACTTGCCTACATCTCCTCCTTGTTCCTTGTCTACACCTCCTCCTTGTTCCTTGCCTACACCTCCTCCTTGTTCCTTGCCTACACCTCCTCCTTGTTCCTTGCCTACACCTCCTCCTTGTTCCATGCCTACATCTCCTCCTTGTCCCATGCCTACATCTCCTCCTTGTTCCATGCCTACATCTCCTCCTTGTTCCATGCCTACATCTCCTCCTTGTTCCATGCCTACATCTCCTCCTTGTTCCTTGTCTACATCTACATCTCCTCCTTGTTCCTAGTCTACATCTCCTCCTTGTTCCTTGCCTACACCTCCTCCTTGTTCCTTGCCTACACCTCCTCCTTGTTCCTTGCCTACACCTCCTCCTTGTTCCTTGTCTACACCTCCTCCTTGTTCCTTGTCTACACCTCCTCCTTGTTCCTTGTCTACATCTCCTCCTTGTTCCTTGACTACAGCTACATCTCCTCCTTGTCTACGTCTCCTCCTTGTTCCTTGCCTACATCTCCTCCTTGTTCCTTGCCTACATCTCCTCCTTTTTCCTTGCCTACATCTCCTCCTTGTTTACATCTACATCTCCTCCTTGTTTACATCTACATCTCCTCTTTGTTCCTTGTCTACTTCTACGTCTCCTCCTTGTTCCTTGCCTACATCTACATCTCCTCCGTGTTCCTTGCCTACATCTCCTCCTTGTTCCTTGTCTACATCTACTTCTCCTCCTTGACTACATCTAAGTCCCCTCCTTGTTCCTTGCCTACATCAACATCTCCTCCTTGTTCCTTGCCTACATCTCCTCCTTGTTCCTTGTCTACATCTCTATATCCTCCATGTCAAGGGGACATTTAAACACTTGAATGCTCTGAAGATCTCCACTGCATGGTGAAGCAGTGTTGGCGCTTTTGCTAGAGTTTAAGAGTTGAAATCCCTATTGAAATCAAAAACTCCATGGAAGAGTTGTACACACTTTCTCTACCTCATCCTTATCCTCTCCCAGTTCCCCACCCTTTCCCAAATTCTACCTCCCCTCTTAGTTGTCACTCAACTCTTCCTTCTCCATTCCCAGCCTTTCATACTGTCTCCATCTGTCCCACATTGTCTTCCAAATCCCACCTCTTCTTCTTGTTCTCCCCTCCTCTTCCATTCTCTCCCAGTTTCTCTTCCTCTCTCCAACACCCTCTCACAAATTCTACCTCTGCTCCTTGTTCTACCCCAGCTCTTCCTTCTCATTTCACAGTTTCTCATCCTCTCCTGAATTTCACCTCCCCTCCTGGTTCTTCCCAAACTCTTCCTTCCTCTTCCAGTTTCTCCTCCTCTGTCCCACATTCCCTCCCAAAATCTACCGCTCCTCCTTGTTCTCCCCAAACTCTTCCTTCTCCTTTCCCACTTTTTCATCCTCTCTCCCACATTCTCTTCAGAATTCTACATCTCCTCCTTGTCCTCCCCCTCCTCTTCCTTCCTCTCCCAGATTCTCCTCCTTTCTCCCACATCTCCCCCTTGTTCTACCCCAACTCTTCCTTCTCCTTTCTCATCCTCTCTCCCAAATTCTACATATCCACATTGTTCTCCCCTCTTCCAGTTTCTCCTCATCTCTTCCACATCCCCTCCTTGTTCTGTCCCAACTCTTCCTTCCTTTCCTGAATTCTAGCTCCCTTCCTTGTTCTCCACAAACTCTCCCTTCTCCTTTCCCACTTTTTCATCCTCCCTTCTCTCCATCACTATCCCAAATCCTCTCACAAATTCCACCTCACACGTTTGCTCTCCCCTCACTTCATTTTTCGTTTTCTCTGCTAGTTTACTCACTCCACTGTTCCCTCTCTCACTTCCCATTCTTTTCCTCTCTTTCATTCTGTCTCCCACTCTCACAATTTCCCTTTCATTCCCTCACCTTCATTCTGTTAATATTCACTTCCATCTTTAGTTGCTCAACGGTTTTGCGAGCCTCAGAGATCCTGGTCATGTTGTTAGACATTCTGTAAAGGGAAAATAACAAAACCACACCACAATGTCACAGTCTCCCAGCAGTATCTCGATGACAGCTGCTCCTGGTGCCCTGGGGAGGCTGGAATATTACATCAGGCACAGAAAGGGGTAATTACAGGAAAGTCTACACTCCCCTGGGGGATTACAGTAATCGCACCGGCAGGTACACAGTGTAATTTTTATATTACTTTTATACATTAACCCTTTAAGGAGGGGTGTGTAACACATTACATTGCACACCCCTCTGATCTTTAAGGGCTAAATACATATTTTAATATAAAATATAATCTATTTTGTTCTCTCTTTTTTACACCTACACTTAAACATTTGATTCTTAACTTCTTGGATGCTAGGAATATCTCCAGTGCCTTGCAAATCAATGCGCTGGAGAGGTCCCTAGCATCCAACGGGTTAAAGTGGACCTGTCACAATGCAATTAGCCCTTTGAGTGCCAGTGGGGTACGCAATCCCTCTGGCACTGAAAGGGTTAAGTTTGCATATTTGAAAACGCCAGTCAAAACTGCCTGTGTGTTATTTAAACCAAAGGTCCAGTAGATTCCCAGATTAGGAGATAAATTAACCCTTTGAGTGCCATTGCATACCCCTCTGGCACTCAATTAACCCTTTGAGTGCCAGAGGGGTACCCAATGCATTGTTAAGCAATGCGTTGCGTACCCCCTCTGTCACTCATAGGGTTAATGGTTTTATTTCTGAAAAAAAAATTCTGAAAAATTTAAAGTCTCTCAGTTCAGCAGAAAGCTTAATTAGCAAAGAAAAAGATAATGTAAAGCTTAGTAAGCTTAAAATTAGCATAGACACACAATACAGAATGTAAAGTATCAACATCCCTAATCTACACGTTTGATGCTCTCTTAGGTAACAGAATACATAAGCAGTCTTTGATGAAGTTTTCATGTATTCAAACTTAAATTCAAGGTGACTGTATGACTTTAAAGGTATAGTAACACTTAATATGTAGAAAAATATATATTGCAGGGTGTATTTTCCAGAGTAAAAAAGGGCACATTCACTGCTGAGAGGTGTTTTATTGAAAACTTATTACAGCTCAAACAATTTTTTTTCTCAGTGGCGCTGTTGCTACTCCATCCTATAGAGCAGTGGCATAACTATAGGGGTCGCACCTGTGACTGGGCCCGTCACTCCAGGGGCCCGGCCTCCCCCTGCGACCCCTCCGCCTGGCGCCCACTCTAGTAATGCAGAGCGCTGGGAGATGACACCTGCAAAAGATGTGATTTCAGCACCAACACATTGTAGTCATCCCTCTGGAACCAAGAGAGTTAAAGGGATAGTAACACTTCGTTTTAACTTTATTTTATTTTGTAGGCATTAAAAAAACATGAAGAATGATATGTCTCATATCTCAAACCTTTATGGTTTATGAGATATTCACAAGCAAAGTTCCCCTCCCCGCCCCTTTTACCTAGTGTAAGCCATCTCTTCTCAGATGTGAGTCTGGTTGTATGACAGTACAGATAACAGAAGGGGACAATTTTCTTTGTATGAAAACAATGAAAGCCCTTCCCCCCTTGACAAGTTTTTCAGCTTTTTCCGTTATCTTAATTGAAGATTGTCCCTCTCTGCAGTCTGCCTGGGCATCTCCCTTCTGATCTGGTTGAACAGGGGGGGGATACTTTGTTTGTGAATATCTCTTAAAGGGGAACTATCACCTATGGACAACATCCCCATAATAGCTAGATTATATATCATAAACAATGAAAAGGTTTTTTTTTTTTTTTTATTTCAAGCTTGCTGTTTAAACTTAACTTCTAAAGTCTGGGCTTCAGCTACTTCCTTGTAGCCTGCGGTTCTCTGCGGTTAAACCACAGCCCGACGCTCTGCCTCCTCTCTCCTCCCTGCTCCGATGACGGCAGCTTCTTTCTGTAAGCTGGAGTGATCTCATTGGCAGAGATCGATATCTAGCCAATGAGATTACTCCTGCTTACAGACCGAAGCCGTCGTCATCGGAGCAGGGAGGAGAGCAGAGGCAGAGCGTCGGGCTGCAGTCTATGCGGAAGAAGCTGCAGCCCAGACTTTATAAGTTAAGTTTATACAAATCAAAACTTGCATTAAAAAAAAAAAATGCATTTTCGTTGTTTGTGAGATATAATGTAACTGTTATGTGGATGTTGTCTTTAGGTGATACATCCACTTTAAACCATAAAGGTTTGAGAGATAAGACTTATATCATTCTTCATGTTTTTTTAATGCCTACAAAATAAAATAAAGTTAAAATGAATTATTACTATCCCTTTAATGCTCTGCACAGCTCTCAGGATAAGGAGTGCTTACTTATTCATATCCTGACAGACACCTACAAAGCGGTGATCATTTACTCTGCTGTAGTGAGTGCTGATTACACAGGCTTTCATAAATCTTCTACCAGAGTCATACAGGTCCCTGCCTCACCCTAACAGACTAAGGCAACATGTGGCTCCTCGGCTATTAGACTACAACACCCATATTGTCTAGCTGAGGATGTTGGGAGTTTTAGTCCAAGGCTGCAGGCCCCTGGTCTATATATTCTGGATGGCCAGTACTTTCCTATATCCGGAACCATTTTCAAAACTAATTACTGTCAGAATCTGTTGTTATTTCCTGTCAGAATAAAGTCCATGTAAAACAGTGGAAGCATGGGGTAAAATATTAGAATAAAGATTTTGTTCAAAAATGTTTTGAAAATGGTTGTTTTGAAAATGGTTCTGGATAACAGGAAAAAGTACCAGAGGGCCTTCTGCCACATCCTTAATACCCTGTACTCTGATCTGCAAGAAAACCACAGAGTGTATTGCCTTAAATAGATCTATAGCTGGCCTAGACTACATTTCACTTGATAAGTGTCTTTGCTGATTTTATTTCACAGATTTCCATTGGCATTTATGGAAATATTTCTATACTAGTTGAAGAGCCCGTGTACACGGGCCACAGTGCCAGCCAGTCACGTGGCAGTCATGCACAGTAGAAAATGCTCGCACCACTGCTTATAGTGCCAGCCGGTTGGGGAGCAGTCATGCACAGTAGAGACTGCCCACGCCACGGCTCATACTTTGGAGCGCCCCTCTCTGTATCAGCCGCATCACAGGCAGTCTCTACTGCACATGACTGCGTTGCTAAAACTATTTGGTGAGTTATTATATAGGATAAAACCCTTGAAAAAGTTAGCAATTGCAACATAATTCAGGCCTGTGTCTGAGGGAAAGACATATCTAACCACCTACCTAGAAGAAGGAAAGTTGACCTGTTAAAACTAAAGGATTAATATATTACAATGTTTTTCCTGCTAAGTAAAACACCGGTGCTACTGCTAACTAGGAAAACTTTATTCAAAAATTACTATAACTCAAAACTGCATTTTTTTGGGTGCAGTACCCCATGGCCTGAAATTAACGATGAGGTTGTAACTACAGCAGTCTATGGACCTCTATGGTCGGTGGACAGTAAACATCCGCAGGTTGCTGTAAAAACAGCGCCACTAACATTTCAGGCCCTGTAGGTACTACACTCAAAAAAACGCAAGTTTGAGCTGCAGTAACTTTTGGATAAAATATCTCAGCAGTGGAAGTACCCTTCTTTTTCTCAGCAAAATAAAGCCTGCAATACAATTTTTTTTCAGTGTTAAATTTTACTATAATTTAACCCTTTGAGTGCCAGAGGGGTACACAATGCACTGCTTTGCGTACCTCTCTGGCACCCAAAGGGTTAAGAGCTATTGGCATAGCGATTCAAGGGGCCAAAGATAACTTCATAGTGATCACCACTGCATGATGATGTTTCTGTTACCCATGTGTCCTTGCTCAGGTCTTTGAGAGCTCAGGCAGATATTAAAGGGATAGTAAGGTTTCATAATAAAAGCAGCTCTAATTAATCATCATAGTATTTGGGCTTTGGAGAGTATTATTTCAGTTCTGTCAGAGTAATTGAATGACAACGTATCCCCTCCCGTCCCTTTTACTGATATAACACTGCTCAGCTCAGCGCAGCAGTGTGTGTCCGGGTAGATTGCAGAGAGGGACAATCTTCAATTAAGATAAGGGAAAAAGCTGAAAAATCTGTCAAGGGGGGCAGGGTTTTCATTGTTCTCACAGTCCAAAGATTGTCCCCTGCTGTTATCTGTCTGGTCTATGGACCAGATTCCACATCTGAGGTGAGCAGTGTTACACTAGGTAAAAGGGGCGGGAGGGGGATACTTTATCCTTCAATTACTCCTGAACTACAACTCAGACAGTACTGAAGTAACACTCTCCATGGCCCAAATACTATGAAGATTAATTGGAGCTGCTGTTTTTGTGAAACATTACTATCCCTTTAAGCCACACAAACACAATGACATATTTTGTACCCATTCATCTATTTTATTTCTATTCCTAGATCATGGTTGTCCTCGTTTTCATTAGCAGTTTATTTACATAGAAACACTGGGTATATTTGTATCTCACTCTGAGCCTTATGTTTAAGGACAAACTGGAGCAGTTATGGGCCATACCAACTGCACCGTAAGGGAGAAATAAAACTACTCATTAAATTTAACCCTTTTCGGTGCCAGAGAGGTGTACAATGCATTGCAACACAATCTGTCGATACCTCTCCGGCACTCAAAGGGTTAAATGGGACGTTTAACTCCCCTGGATGCTAGCAAGGTCTCTAGCACATTTTCATTATAGTTCTCATTGAAATAGATGGGAATTTTGAGCATTTTTTTGTCCTTTATGGTGCAGAAAAATGTCCACTGATCTAAATGGCTCTTTCAGCACCTTGAATGACAGAACGGCATTCAAGAGGTTAAAAGCCCCATTTACATAAAAGGGCATTTTGGGAATGGTTTATTTTTCCTTTATGGTACAGTTTGCCCCTCTTTGTATTGATACATAAGGCCCAGTGACAAACCCAACACATAGTTTCCTGCAGATTTCTCCCTTGCAATCTGTACTCACCTGTACAAGTGGATACACAGGAAGACGCCAACAGAGGACAGATACAGGCAGGTGAGAGGCAGCTCTTTCTCCTGTATTCCAGAGTGTGTAACAGGTAATAGACTGTGTAACGGCTCCTAGTGCAGAGGAATCCCCAGAGAGAGAGGGGTAGGGGAGGAGGTGGCAGGTGTGACCAAGACAAACAACTAAACACGGGGTTTATACATATGATACATTCACCCTGAGGACGATCTTCTAAGAAATGGTACAAACCAGCTGCACCAAAGAGAGCAAATAAATAGTCACACATGTCACACTTATTTAAATGGGAGTTTTTAACTCATTGAATGCTAGAGAGGTCCCCAATATATGGCTTCGACATGTGCTGAAGACCTACATAGCATTCAAAGGGTTATAATTCGCATTTGTATCAGAGAAAACTTATTTTTGGCTGCTAAGGTACAGCTGAATTGCAATAGAATTACTTCACTTTTTCTTAGTGCATCTGCCTCCCTGTGAGAGGGACAAAGGGAAAGGCCTCCAGGTCCGGCCTCAAGGGTCACACATCTGCCGCACTGTGAGCTACTCCAGTTCCAGTCAGTTAATGTGTGTGTGAATGTATGTGTATGAGTGTGTGTGTGTGTATATGTATACGTGTGTGAATATGTATATGTGTGTGTGAATGTATGTATGATTGTGTGTACGTGAATGTTATGTATATGATTGTGTGTATGTGTGTGTGAATGTATGTGTATGAGTGTGTGTGTGTGTATATGTATACGTGTGTGAATATGTATATGTCTGTGTGAATGTATGTATGATTGTGTGTACGTGAATGTTATGTATATGATTGTATGTTTGTCAGTGTTATGTATATGATTGTGTGTATGTGTGTGTGAATGTATGTATGATTGTGTGTACGTGAATGTTATGTATATGATTGTGTGTATGTGTGTGTGTGAATGTTATGTATATGATTGTGCGTGTGTGTTCCAACATTTCGAATGACCAAAAATACTTTTTTTTTGTTTTGTTTTTTTTAAGGTGGTGTTGATGGCACATGACTGGTGGGCGGGGCATAAGTGAGAATTTTTAGGTTACTCCACGACCTCTTGACAGCTCTTTCTGTAAATTAATAATGTTAGTGCATGACAACCCCTCTGGCACTCAAAGGGTTAATTCACACACACATATACTGAAGTCTAACCCGGTAAGTACCAGAGGATTGTGCAACGCATTTTTTCTCAAAGACTTCTGCACCCCTCAACCCCTTAGTGACAGCCGCGTTCGTACTGTCACCTTAACGTCCGCTGAACATTTTTTTTTTTTTTTTTTTTTCTTCAAACAAGTCCGGAGTCTCTGAGCGGCGTGCAGCCACACGGAGACCCGGACTTCCATGACTTACCAGATACGTCCTCTGTCACTAAGTGACAGTTTCTGCGGGACGTACCTGGTAAGTCATCCGTCGTTAAGGGGTTAAAGAAATAGTAATGTGAGCGTCCCTTGAATCCTTCACAAGGGACTCATGCTGTGTTTAACCTTTCATTCAACCCAAAGGCAACAAGCTTTTAAAGTGGAACTACCACCCGACACAATCTTCAGCTTCACTAAGTCCCCATCTGGCGACTAACTGCTTAGTAGCGCTAGTCGTCAGAATAATTACCTTATTTGATTTCTGCTCTCTTTCATAGGTGACAGGCACGACAGAGCGCGGACATCTTGCCATTGTGAAGCCCATGTTTTGGGGACCACATAAGCATTCAGGGGGGTAAATACTCCAATGAAATCAATGGCAATTTGGTGAATTTTTGTTCCCTATGGCACAACTGGTTTGTACCAGAATTTCACCACTTTATCTTCATACATTAGCCTCACTGGCGTGTGTGTGTGTGCACGCGCATTCGGACTGAGGTAAAGACCAGGAGAACAATTCGGGGACAGACTGTACCAACTGAAGAAATAACCATTCATATTGATTTAACTGGGGCTATTAACCCCTTGAATGCATATTGAATGAGTATTTTTAAAGCGGAACTACCACCCCACACAATCTTCAGCTTCACTAAGTCCCCATCTGGCGACTAGCTGCTTAGTAGCGCTAGTCGCCAGAATAATTACCGTATTTGATTTCTGCTCTCTTTCATAGGCGACAGGCACGACAGAGCGCGGACATCTTGCCATTGTGAAGCCCATGCGCCTGCTCTGTCAGTCCCAGCCGGGTCTAGAAGGCGTTGCTAGGAGCCATTTGGCTCTGGCTGGGACTGACAGCACAGGCGCACGGATGTCACAATGGCAAGATGTCCGCGCTCCGTCCTGCCTGTCACCCATAGAAGACAGGAGAAATCTATTAAAAAAGGTAATTATTCTGGCGACTAGTGCTACTAAGCAGCTAGTCACCAGATGGGGACTTAGTGAAGCTGAAGATTGTGTGGGGTGGTAATTCCGCTTTAAAAATACTCATTCAATATGCATTCAAGGGGTTAATAGCCCCAGTTAAATCAATATGAATGGTTATTTCTTCAGTTGGTACAATCTGTCCCCGAATTGTTCTCCTGGTCTTTACCTCAGTCTGAATGCGCATGCACACACACGTACGCACGTGCACACACACGTCAGTGAGGCTAATGTATGAAGATAAAGTGGTGAAATTCTGGTACAAACCAGTTGTGCCATAGGGAACAAAAATTCACCAAATTGCCATTGATTTCATTGGAGTATTTAACCCCCTGAATGCTTATGTGGTCCCCAAAACAATGCAACCCCATGCATTTGAGACCTTTCTAGCATTTAAGGAGTTAAGCCACATTTAAATTAATGGCAATATTTTTTCTTTGGGGTGCACATGGTTTGTCTCAGAACCGCTCCACTTTACTTAGCAAATCATCCCCACCGTGTGCTCCATACACACAGCACTGACTGCTTGTACTCTCTAGTGCAGGCCTAGATTTCCCATTAGGCAGAGTAGGAAACCCCCAGTGTGCCATTTGAGCTCTGTAGGCCAATCCCACATTCTGAACTGTGGGTGTGGCCAGTCCAGTCCAAGTCTCCTTGCATCAGACATCCAATCCTGTATTATGGTTGCTGGTTTATTTGGCAGTTTGCATGCCCCTTTTATGGTCTATTTTGTAATCCATTGAATGCTGGAGGTCTCCACTGGATTGGAAAGCAATGTTGGAGTTCTGTCTAGCACACTGTTTTAGTGCTTGTGTGTTATAAACTAAGGGTATTTTCTGAACTAGGTAACAGTGGATGGACCCATGGGTGAAGTCAAGTTAGATACAGGGTGGGGCCATGGGAGGGGCTAAGTGCACCTTGGTTGTCTTGTCTGTGTGGTTTCCTGCCAGCCTGCAGAGTGAACCAGTCCATTAGGGATCCAGCTGAATTGATTTGTATGAGGATTTTAACCCCTTGAATTCTAGGGAGTCCTCCCTCCAATGCATTGCGGTGCAATACGTTGGAATTCTCCCTAGCAATCGAGGGGTTAAAAGCCCCATTTAAATCGAAGAGCTTTTTTTTGATTACTTACGTTGCATTTGGTTCGAGGGAGGAGCTGATGTCATGAGAAAAGGACACGCAGTTCTGGGGTGAACCAAGAGGACCATGGGGTTTAGACTCAAATTCCAAAAAGTCCCACTGATTTTAAATGGGGCTTTTAACCCCGTGAAAGGTAGAGAGGGCTCCAATGCATTGGAGACTTCTCAAGCATTCAAGGTGTTAAAAACCCAAATTAAAATCAGTGGGAATTTTGCTTACTTCCCTATGGTATAAATTGGTTTGTTCCAGAACTGCACCACATTTCCTCAGCCTCACAGTGTATATATAGTGTACATCACACAGTATATAGCCATCTCCTCCATAGTAATGAATCACGTTTTGTGTTATATTTGGATTTGAAATTTTTGTTCAGTCTCCATGGCAACAGAAGAGGGGGAAAATAGCTCAGCGCGTGTGTGTGTGAGTCTATTCACTGTGTGTATATGTATATTAACCATAGGCCTGGGTCTTATCCATCAATATCAGGGTTTCTCAATCTTTATTTTTGTGCTCAAGGCACCCTGAACTCTTTTTAGGCACCAGTATCATGTTACAGGTCATTGGTTAAGGGGATAAAGAAAAATATATAGAATAAAATAAAAATCCTGTGAGTACTAAGCTTCATTTAATGTTCAGTTACATTCTGCGTGTGCTGGTGTTTCTGATAGAAGAAAGAACATTCTGTTTGAAATATTCCATCTGGTTTTTATTAGAAGGGGAGAGATAAACAGAGGGAAAGAGAAAGCATGCAGGAAGGAGTGAGAAGGAAGGGAGGGAGTGCTGGTGTAAGGAGAAAGTGTGAGAGAAATAAAGGGGACATGGGTAAGGGTAAAATGAGAGAAAAAGGGCAGGTGGGTAGGGCTTATTAATGGGATATGTATGTGAGATGGGTAGGGGCTGTGTGGTGGATTATAGTGAAAGCATAGTGGCTGTGAGATGGAGTATAGTGACAGTACAAGGGCTATAGGGTGGAGACTAGTGAGTTCAAGTGGCTGTGAGGTGGAGTACAGTAAAGAAGACAATTGGCTGTGAGATGGAGTACAGTGAGAGTAAAAGGTTGGGGTGAAGTTTAGGGAGGTCCACAAAAAGCACTTGGTCACTGAGCTAGCCACATCTAAGGGCATTGTCAGTTATGGTAATCCGTCTAATGGTGGTATTCCAATTCTAACAGAAAAATAAAAAACTTCTAAAGCTATAGCATAACTGTTCTTTTGCCTGTGTTATCTTCACCAAGGAACAAATCTTTCTGGAGCTGGTTGGCTAGCTGCAGCCAAGGAGGGAATGTAGGCCCACCCCCTGCATACAATTCTAGAATTGTTCCTGCCTACAATTAAAGGAAAGGATCACTTACCCAAACTTACCAGTAACGTGTACTGGACAACAGAGAAAATTAGATGAAGGCCATGACCGTTCAGCCTGTTACCTTATTTCTGGGAGTTGAACTGGAGGAGGAGGGAGTCTCCAGCCCAAAGACCCTGCCTTTTGTGATGTACCCTGCCCTCAACCCCATGGTACCGGTGTTCCATATGTGATATAAGATTAACAAACCTGCAAACCAGGCGATCCAACTCCAGGGAATCTAAGTGCCATGGCTGCTTACTCCTCATCTGGAGAGAGATTACTTAAAACTGGGGGTGGGGGATAAGGCTGTAGGAAGAAGAGGGAGTCTCCTCTTCAAAGGGCCTGCCTTTTTAAGTGCTCTGTCCAATGGAGGAGGGGAGCTTTAACCCTTGGTTCTGTGTTCCATATAAGAGGAAAAGTACAAGAGGCTGTGGGTGCAGTAAAATGAGAGTACCAAGGACTGTGAGGTGGCGTATAATGATAGTACAAGGGGCTAAGAGGTACAGTACAAGAGGCTGTAGGGTGCAGTATAGTGAGAGAGTACAAAGGTGGAATATAGTGAGTACAATGAGCTGCAGGGTTGCAAATAGTGCAAGTACAGGGGCTGTGTGTGGGGTTGGCTATATTGAGTTAGTACATAGGGATGTTTTGCATAATGAGAACAAGGGGCAGTGTGTGGGGTTGGTTATATTGAGTAAGTACATAGGGTTGTGCTGCATAATGAGCACAAAGGGTTGTGGAGTGAGTTATAGTAAGTGGTGTATAACGTGAGAACTAGGAACTGCAAGGAATGATGAGGTGTGATGTGAGAAACTACAATAAAATGGAGGAGTGGGGGTATAGTAACTCAGGAGAAGGTACTTTTTGCAGACCCCACCCACCACAATGATACGCTTGTTGTGAGAATCACAGATAATCAACACTTTATTTACAGAAGTCAAAATACAAAATCAGACAGAGTATATACATATAATACAGTTATATACACATATATGTACATTGAATACTGCCTGAAAAAAATGCATATACACAGATGTGCATTTTCACTCCATACTGCCAACCAATATATACACAGCTCTCTTTACACACACCAAGTACTCCCTATAGTTAAAGGATAGTGCAAATCAGGTGTAGTCAGTCTTTGAAGTGTCCAGCTGTTGGGCACTACAACCCCTATCAAGGTATCAGATAAGTCCGAGCGGTTATAACGCTTGAATGAATCTCAACAGTTTGAGTGGCCTTGTTTTCTTTGACAGAAAAATTACATAAATCCATTCTTATTTATTTTTCCTTCCACAATACAACTATATGTTTAAATCACTTACACATGATTCAGATTGGGTTCTTGACAAAATGGATTCTCCAAAGCAAATCTAATTTCAGTGTTGTCCCCCAAAAATTACAGATAATGCCCAATCTTCGAAATAATGCATTATTTAATGTCCCACATTCTCATGGTCATATTGTATGACAGATGTACCTGCAGCCCTCCAGATGATGTTGGTGCATAACTCCCATCATCCTCAGCTGGATAATGGAATTTGTAGTCCAACAACAGCTGGAGACCACATGTTAATCATCCCTGAACTAGATGTTATGTGTGTTGATGTGAAAGCTGGAACTGGAGCTTTCTAACAGAACCGTGGAAAATTAATTTAAGAAAGCCTTCACACTTAAAACTACCATAAAGATAAAGGGAAATGAGAGAATTCTGGGTAATAATTTTGTTGACCATTTTCAGACACTGAGCAGCCACAATTACAGTTCAAGCATTTTTTCTTAACCCTTTGAATGCCAGAGGGGGATGAAATGCATTGTTTTGCAATGCGTTGCGTACCCCTCTGGCACTCAAAGGGTTAAACATATTAAGAGTGCCCTCTAGTATTCAATTTCCATTTATGTATTCTGTTACATTCTGCTTGAGAGGAAAGCCATTGACAAACAAGTCTCTACAGAATGTGACAGAAACAGCTGAGTCACTTCCTGTCAGTTAGAACTTTCAGGAAGTAAACACACAGTAAATTTACTTCCTGATTAATTGAACGGTTATAACTTTTGACTAAAATAACTGACAACAGTGGGGGTACCCTTGTTTTACTCAGAAGGAAAAGCTCTATAACATATTGGTTTAAAGTTTATGGATCCTTTAAATAAAAACACTTAATACTACCCCCCACCCTTTTATCTTACTATGATCAGAAAATCCTAATGGCACACATAAATTTTGCCTTTGTTCAAGAGGTAACATCTTCAATGAGTTGCGGATGTCATGATAGTTGTTTCAATTAACCTACTTAAACCTTTTAGGCACGGGGGGGGGGGGGGGGGGGAGTGCAACGCAATGCAAGGGTTAAGATTATCATGTTCAGTTAACAGAGTTTAAAGGCCTGTAGTTCTGCCAGCAACTGTTATGTCCGCCTCCATATGTATGACCTCTATTGAAGATGTCATCTCTCAAACACAGGCGTTACATTCATAGAGGCCTTTAGAATTTCCTAGTCTCAGTAAGGTAAGTGCAGGTTATTAGAAGGTGTTTGTTCTCTTGAAATGTTGAAGACTTGTATAGAAGATTTGACAAAACCAAAAACGCTTTTATTTGCTAAGTGGAACTCTTCAGCCTTGTTGTGGGAGGAATAAACATAAATGAAACTCTTAGTGACAGGACCTGTTGTTGCATTTAACCAGGAATTTTGACAGCCATCTTCTAGATTTACTCCTACCTCTTATTGTAGAAGGGAATCAGATACAAGCTAAGGTCAGAGTTTTACTGCCTAGCTGTGTTCTGTGTCCGTAAAGAAAAAGAATGAAGCCTGCCGCAGTCTCTTTACTTTTGGTCACTGAAACTTGATTCTCCCTGAAAAGAAATCTTTGGCCTTTAGTTATAGTAGCCAGTTAACCCCCTGAGTGCCAAAAAGGTATCAAATGCAATGCATTCTGGCACTCTCTAATTATTTGAGGATTAGGATTTGTGCAAAATAATTTATTTTTTTTAACCTCTACAAAACTAGAAGAATTTTTTTATGGGACATTACTGTCCCTTTAATATGTTTTGTGCATCAAAAAGTGAGCAATCACAATTAGCACATACACTTAGCACTTTAAAAATATAGCAAATGCTCCACTTTGTAGCATTCCACCCTTAATCCTTTGAGTGCCAGTGGGGTACACAATGCATTGCTCTGCAATGCATTGCGCACCCTTCTGGCACTCAAAAGGGTTAATCATTTGAGTGCCACAGGAGGATATAACCGAGTGCTAGTCAATTTCTGGATCTCCAGTTCTTGTGGACTGCAATTCCCATCATTGCATCACTGGACTTGAAGTCTCCAAAAAAGCTGGAGGTCCGTATACTGACTACCCCAGGCTAAAGCTTTTTGAAGCAATGCATTGGATACCGCTTAGGTGCTCAAAGTGTTAAAAGAAACTACACCTGAAAATACATCTGGGCAGATATATAAACACAGGCGTAGAGCATTTATCTGCAAATCAGTTACACCATAAGGAAACAAAAGCTCTCGCTGACTGAAACAGGGCTTTTAACTCCTTCAGTTTTATAGAGTTCTCCAAACCATTCCAAAGAAATGCACTGGAATCTTCCCTTGACTTCACGGGGTTAAACGCCCCATTGAAATTAAGGTGAATTTTGAGAATACTTTTGCTCCTTATGGGGCAGTTGATCTGAACCACTTTTTTTCTTCCCCTTCTCTATTCCCAGCAGGCTGGGGAAGCCATTTTCTTTTGCACCCCTCATACCCTGCTGTGTCTTACACAGAATAATACAGCTTTCTGAGCAGGAAGTGAGGTGTGCAAACACTAATAGCTTCCCACAGTCTGCTGTAAACAGCACATTGTTCTTACAACATGCTCTGTTGAAAACATTAATTTTTAAAGTGGAACTTTCAGCATAGGTAAAGTCGCCTTGTAATAATTAGGCAGGTGATGACTAGCTTAATAATAGTTATCTTACCTCTTAGAATTACACCATTATAAAGAAATCTTTAATCTTCCAAGAGTGACGGCCAGGTTAGTGTAGTCTGCTGCCTGCGCCGTCAGTCCCTTCCTGTTACCCTGTGGCACAGTGCAATAGTTTTCAATGGAGACCGGGACTGACAGCGCAGACAAGATGTCTGCACTGATGCCTGGCTTCCAGCCTCGGAACAGTAAGGATTTCTTTAGAAAGGAGTAATTCTAAGTGGTAAGATAACTATTACTAAGCCAGTCGCCACCTCTCTATTGCAGGGCGGCTTTACATACGCTGAAAGTTCCGCTTTAAAGCATTAATGTCCTCTTCATTTTCTCAGTCTCCACTGTATACTTCATTGCCCTTGTCAACTTTCCAGTACCTGACGAAAATAAGAGGCCATTTCTTTGTTGGCGTCACTTTCTAGAACAGGAGCCTGTGCTGCCTCTGTCTACATTTTTATCTGAAGCCTCGGGACAAGGATCATATTTGCTTGATGACAGTTCTTTAATCTACTCGTAAATCCTTTAAGTGTTTATTGAATGGAAGTTTGGAAAAAGAAAAATCACATTATATTTTCCATGGAGGTATGTCTTGTGTCATGGTCTGACAGCTATTATATTCCTACCAAGTATATACCTTTCAGATTAAACCAGGAAAGCAAAGCATTTGAGACCTCTAGTAGTCAATGGGATTAAAGCCCTGTTAAAAACAATAGGAATTATGGGACTGTTTTTTATAAGCTACGGTGCAGCTCCCCCCAAGAATCGCTCCACTTTTTCTGTGTATATGGCCATAGGTGACATGGTAACTGCTTTTGGAATTGTGACTTATTTGACTAACTGTAGACGTGGTTTGATGTATAACAGCATTGGGAAACATAAGGCTCTCCAGCTGTTGAAGACTACAATGCCCATTAATTCCCATTGGATGGCCAGGGATGAAGACAATTGCAGTCCTCAACAGCTGCAGGGCCTCATGTTTCCCATCACTGACGCAAAAGTGTAAAAACCACACAAACAGTGGCGAATGGTCTAGAACTAAACTGCAGAGAACAAATGCAATTCCTGTTGATTTAAATGGGGGAGGTGTTAAAGACATCTCTAGCATTCAAGAAGGTTAATAGCATAATTTAAATCAATGAGGAATTGGGGAATTTGTATTTGGTGCAGTTGGTTTGTTCCAGAATTGCTCCAATTATTTGGCTGAAGGGAACAATATTGCACCTTATATTAGAAGAACACATTGCTTATAAATTCATTTGAGCTAAATTCCATTAAAATATGATATCTATGAACTAGAAAGGACACAGACTTAAAGGGATAGTAATTATGTTGATCTCGGAGTCTCCTTTATTGTAAGCATAACACTTTGTGCTATGTTTAACTCTTTGAGTGCCAGAGAGGTATGGAATGCAATGCTTTACAATGCATTCTGTACCTCTCTGGCACTCAGAGGGTTAATAATTTATTGTTTGGTAGATCAAGAGGTATTAGATGTACAAGAATCCCCCTCCCGCCCCTTCTGGCCGCCTCCCCTTGCAATCCGGTCCTGGTACCAGACGGATGAGGCAAGGGATGTCCTTGATGTCCTTTGCTTACTGAAGATTGTCCCTCACCTCTCTCTAGCCAGACTACACTTAGATGCATCGTGATGCAGCCGGAAGGGGTGGGAGGGGGATCCTTTTACACTGAATATCTTTTGAACTACATAAAAGTAAGTTATTAAATATAGCGCAAAAGCATAAATGCTTACAATAGAGAAGACTCGGAGATAAAGGGACAGTAATGTCTACAATAAAGTTTAACCCCTTATGGACCGTCCTGCACACGCGCGGCCGGCACTTGTGGACCACAGGGCTTTTTTTTTTGCACTTCCAGTTCAGGGCTTCCGGAGCGGCGTGCAGCTGCGCCGGGAGCCCTGAACTCCATGACGTACCAGGACTGTCACTGGTCCTTAAGTGCCGGACCGCCGTGACGGTCCTGGTATGGCAATGGTCCTTAAGGGGTTAAGACAAATCAGTCCAGAACAGGGATTAGAAACCTGAAGCCCGAAGCTGTTGTGGACTACAACTCCCATAATCCCCTGCCAGCCACTTGCTGGCAGTGGTGATGGGAGCTGCAGTCAACAACAGCTGGAGGGCCTCATGTTGCCTACCCATGATCTATGAGGAAGACAAACGAAGACAAAGTGGAGCAATTCTGGGGCAAACCAATAAAACCACAGCGGATAAATAAAAAATTTCCATCAATTTAACCTTTTGACTACTGAAGGGATTTAGAAAACACTGTAAAGAAATGCTCTGGACATCCCTCTGGCACTCATAGGATTTAATTGGGCCTTTAACCCCCTTGAATACTAGAGAGATATATTTTCTCACTATGGTGCCATTGGTTTGAACCAGAATGTATCATAAGCCCAATTAAAGGGACAACTGAAATGAAACGGATATATCTATATCGTATGCGCACACACACACACATACACACATTTAAATAACCTGTACTTCAGGCTAGAGTCTGTGAATTAAAAAACACTATTTATTTGCTACTAGGGGTCTACTTGGTTCCAGAGGGATGTGTACCGCATTGGTTTGCAATGTGCCACGTACCCCTGACATTCAAAAGGGTTACCTATGCCTTGGGCAGGTATCTGTAAAGAGTTCCAGGGCCTTAGTCTGTCTTATCCTTCTATAATTAAAGTAAACAAGGGTAACCCCAATGCAAGGAAGTGCTTTGTACAGAAGTTATTAGAGTTCAAACCGGACCTTTTTTATTTTATTCTGCTGTATTTTGAGGATCTAGTTAGCGATTGCAGTTCTCCATAGAAATCAAGAGCAACAGCGCCACCTCTAGGCAATGTTTCAGAAAGAAAAAAAAATTCTAATTTATTATACAAATAATAAAAAAAAGAAGAGATATGAAACCAGTTTTGAATGATTCATCATCATACTGCATTGGGAGTACCCAACTTTTTCTTAACAGGAAAACCTTTACAATGTACCATATATACAATTTTCACAATAAAACAAACCATCAAACGGTTGAAGTATTAAGAACGGAGGCACGTGCAATTAAAAAAAAAAAGCACCGGCTCGAGAACTAAATATTTTTACAAATGCACAGGGGAAATTAAAGGTATTAAATGTACAGGACCCCATTTACAATTTTAGATGTTAAGGTGCAATTCTGGAGTAACTAACAGCACATAAAAGAGGAATGAGAATTCCTTTCCGCACAGGCCAGGATTCATCAAGGGGCGAATGGCTTAACGTGCAAGACAATCGGCAACTGCCGGATTGTATCTGGCCTCACTTATTCATTAATAAGCGATGGCCAGATAGATCCGCCAGATTACAATACATAGGGCGAATACACGCATATAACATTTTCGCTTATGAGTACGCGTGGGTTTGCCACCTGACTGGCGTATCTGCACAATTTTCCCTGCTTTGCACATGACAGATTATTGATGAATACCTGAAGATATCCATCAATGATCGCAGCAATGTGCTGGAGAACATCAGTTTATTTGATACGCTGCTTTTCTCGCAGTTTGATGAATCCTGGCCTAAGTTGGGGCTTTTAATACATAGAATGCTAGAGAGGTCTCAAGCTCTACCATTTCAGGGGTTAAAATCTCCATTTAAATCAATGGGAATTTGGGGAAACTTCTCCCATGTGGTAAAGTTGGTTTGCTCCAGAATTACACAGTAGTCATAATGGATTGGCTGGTTTTAGACTGGAAAGAGGTGTGAATAGATGAAATGATGTTCTCCAGCCCTTTGAGTGCCAGAGGCGTACAGAATGTATTGCAAAGCAATGGAATCAGTACCCCTCTGGCACTCAAAGGGCTAGTTTCTAGTGTGGATACAGTGGTTGAATTCCTGTATTTATTTCCTGCAATCTTCTATATTTTCTCTTTATTAGAATGGCTCTATGCATGCAGGGAGGTGCGCAAAAACCCACTTATTGTGCATGTTTAAGAATTGTCTCTAAAATTTCCAATGGGCCATTTTTTATAAAGAAGTAAGAATGGATTTTAGTCTTACCTGTTAAATCCTTTTCTCTTAGTCCATATAGGTTGCTGGTAACTTTGGGTAGGCAACCACCCCTTTAAGTGGGCAGGAACAATTCTTGAAGAGAATGCTGGGTGGAGCCTACCTCCTCTCCTTAGCTGCAGCTAGCCACTTCCTCTCCAGAAAGATTTGAAACACTAATGTGACTAGGTAGTGAGAAGAGAAAAAAAGACTCCTGTGAGCATGAACTCACGTTCGGTCACAGGAGGGCCAAGCATGGTCCCTTGACAGGGTGAGAGCCCAGTAACATATATGGACTAAAAGAAAAGGATTTAACAGGTAAGACTAAAATATTCTTTTCTCTGTTGTCCAATATAGGTTACTGGTAACTTTGGGATGCCCAACTATTGAGTTTCCCAGAGATGGGAAGTAGGGCAAGGACCAGGTGCATGGTCCCCAAAGTCACCAGAGCCTATATGAACCATCAAATCATAGCAAGCCCAACAATAACAAGACAGTGTCAATGGACACAAAACTGGTGAATAACCACACCAGGAACTGTAGTACAGCACACAGATCCAAAGCCAACTGGACTCAAAAGTGAAGGAGCACTGAAGAGACTAAAGGAGAACCTAGACAGGCAAAACTTCCTCCAGGATCTTCCTTCCAAAGCTGGCATCGGCCGACGCCAGCACATCCAATACGGTAGTGCTTAGAAAAGGTGTGCACAGACTACCAAGTGGCAGCCTTGCACAACTGATCAGCTGAGGCTTGATTCTTGTAAGCCCAAGAAGCCCCAATTGATCTAGTGGAATGAGCCGAAACCCTAAACAGAACAGGCTTCTTCTGCAGTTCGCAAGCCTTACGAATAGTAGACTTAATCCAAGATGCTATGCTCACCTTGGATGCAGGTCTCCCTGCCCTGGGACCCTCAGGAATGATGAACATTGTGCCAGACTGGCGAATAGACTCAGTGTGGTGAACACAGAACTTGAGACATCGCACTACGTCCAACAAGTGAAGATCCCAAAACCAAGTTAAGATCTCATGGATGAGCGGGATTCTTAAAGGCAGGACGAGTATGAGCAACACCCTGAAAGAAAACCTTGACATTTGGAACGATAGCGATGCGTGTCTGAAAGAAGACAGAGAATGCAGAAATCTGAACCTTGAACGAACTCAAGCGGAGGCCCTTATCCACTCCATGCTGCAGGAAGGACAGGACCATTGGAAGATCAAATTCCTGGTAAAGATCCTTATCAGCGCACCAAGAGAGAAAGGTGGACCAGACTCTATGGTAGGTCTTAGAGGAAACAGGCTTGAGGGAACTAAGCATAGCGGCCACCACACCAGAATTTCCATGCAGTCAAACCCAGACAGTCCACATCCTCCTTCCACAGGTACCCCTGTAGAAGATGATCCAGACGGAGGGGAAACTGAAAGGGCTCTGCCACGGAGAGATGCAGGAGTTCTGGAAACCAAGCTTGACAAGGCCAGTACAGAGCAATCAAAACGACTGCAGAGCCCTCCAGACGCAGTTTCCGCAACACCCTATGCAGCATGGGAAAGGGAGGAAAGATGTACGTCAGAGGGAAGTGCCATGGGATCGACATGCACACACATGGATCACAAACCTCTGAAGATCCCTTGTGTGAGCCATGGCAAATGGAACCACCTCTATAGTAGAAATTAATATCCCCACTAGAGATAACAGTTTCTTGGCTGGAACTGTATCTTGAGACAGGACCGCAAAAACCCTGTGGGCAATCTGGTGAGCTACCTCGTCTGTGAGAAACACCATGTTCTTCTGGGTGTCAAATAGGAGGCCCAGGAAGACCAGACACTGGGATGGGACAAGATCTGATTTGTCCAAGTTGATGATCCACCCGTGATGGGTGAGAGAATGAATGCATTGCTGAACCTGCTGATGAAGAAGTTCCGCAGAAGGGGCTTTCAGAAGCAGGTTATCCATGTATGAAGTAACTCTGATGCCGTCTCTGTGGAGGACAGACACTAAGGCTCCCAGGACACGGTTGAAGACTTGAGGAGCTACCGTCAGACCAAATGGAAGAGCTGAAAACTGAAAGTGTCCCCGGTTGCAGGCAAATCGGAGGTACTGCCGGCTCTCTGGATGAATGGCAATGTGTAAGTACGTGTCCTGAAGATCCAGAGATGCAAGGAATTCCCCCTGGGACGTGGCAGCAATCACTGTTCGTAGAGACTCCTGTTGATAATGAGTCTGGATCACAAAAGAATTGAGGTCCTTTAAACTCAAAATGGAACAACAACCGCCGTCCTTCTTGGAGACCACAAAGAGGTTTGAGTAAAAACCCATACCTCTGTCCTGAACTGAAATCGGCTCTAGAACATCCTTGTCCAGAAGAGCCTGAATAGCGCCCATCGAATAGACAGCGTTTCTCTGCGCCCTGAGGTGTATGAGAAGGAAGGAAGCGAAAGAGAGGAAGAGGGAGACGAAAGGGATCCTGTACCCTTCCATCACCACCTGTAAAACCCATGGGTCCGTCACTGAATCCTCCCAAATGCTGTGATAGTGATGCAGATAACCACCCACAGCAGAGTGTGGACCCGGGTTCGGTGAGTCATGCCGAAGAAGGCTTGGAAGCCTTGGGCTTGGAGGAGACCTTGGGCTTCCATTGCTGTTTGGGCTTGGAGGAGGTACATGGAGCTGAGGGAACCATATGGCTCGCCGGACGTGTCTCATTCTGAAAAGAATGAAAATACCAGTTACGCTTAAGCAGTGTTTTCTTCCTGGGAACCAAGGGTAGAAGTGCATTCTTACCCCCTGTGGTCTCACTGATCAGATCCTTAAGATCTGGCCCAAACAAAGAAGTGCCTTGAAAAGGCAAGGAGAGCAATGCTTTCTTAGAAGCAGTGTCAGCAGACAACATCTTGAGCAAAAGAGCCCGTCTGGCAACCACAGACATAGTGGAAAACCTAGCCACCAAACGGATGGCATCAAATAAGGCAGCAGAAACATAGTGCTGTGCCTCAGAAATGTTGGCAAGGAGGTGCAACATATCCAAAGTAAAAACACCCTGATGGACAGCAAGGATAGGAGCATCCACTTTGGAAGGATGAACCCACCGAGCAAGTGCAGCCTCAGAGAAGGGGTAAAGCTTGGCAAATTTCCTGGAGACAGAAGGTTTCCTGTTCAGAGACTTCCACTCTTCAGACACAAGGTGGTCAAGAGTGGGGTTAGGTGGAAAGCAAGTAAAGGGCTTTTTAGGCTCATGAAATACATCCGAAGTGTCAGAAGGAACCTCCTGCACTAAGGGAACGTTTAGGGTATTTAAAACAGCCCTGATCAGGCCCTCAGCTGAGGGCTCAGGATCAGCCTCAAAAGGGTCTCCAAAAAAACTGTGAGGAGCCCATGGCATAACATTCCTCAACATCTGAATCCACCAGCAGTTCCTCCTCAGAGGAATCTGACACTGTGGGACATGTGGACCTGCAGCACTCAATGGGTTGCTCACCTTTCCTGCACATCTTCTGTCTTCAGATTACCATGTTTTAAGAAGAAGCCTCGATGGGCAACTCCTGAGGAAAGAACTTGTAGCCAAGAGTTTCCCCCAGGGCTTAAGGTCCACAAAAAGCACCTGGTCACTGAGCTAGCAACATCTAAGGGCATTGTCAGTTATGGTAATCCGCCTAATGGTGGCATTCCATTTCTAACAGAAATATAAAAACATTTCTAAAACTATAGCAGAACTGTTTTCTTGCCTGTGTCTTCACCAAGGAACAAATCTTTCTGGAGCTGGTTGGCTAGCTGCAGCCAAGGAGGGAAGGTAGGCTCCACCCCCTGCATACAATTCTAGAATTTTTCCTGCCTACAATTAAAGGGAAGGATCACTTACCCAAACTTACCAGTAACCTGTATTGGACGACAGAGAATTGATGTTTCTATGAAAATGTTCATTTCAAAGACAAAATCAAAGACACTTTTAACATCAGAATTTTTAAAGCTGAACCATCATGCTAATAATATTGCCCCCGAATATATTACTAACTTAGCGATATGCAAAGTCATACTATCCTTAAGCTGAATAAGTCAGTGTTATTGCAGAAAAAAACCACACATCTTTGGCAGGAACCAGAGGACAGACAGAGCAGACATCTTAGAGGAAATTGGTCTGTCCTGTTCACTGCCTTAAGGAACCGGAAGGGACCAACCGCACAGAGCTTCTCTTGTAAGCTCTCTGCAGCCCAATGCCTGCCGAAGATGTGTTTGCATTGCAATAACACTGAGTTATTGAGCTTAAAAGAGATAGTAATGTTTCACAAAAACAGCAGCTCCAATTAATCTTCATAGTAATTGGGCCATGGAGAGTGTTATTTCAATACTGTCAGAGTTGTAGTTCAAGAGTAATTGAATGATAAAGTATCCCCCTCCCACCCCTTTTACCTAGTATAACACTGCTCACCTCAGATGTGGAATCTGATTGCTTGACCAGACCGATAATAGCAAGGGACAATCTTCTTACTGTGAGAACAATGAAAACCCTGCCCCCCTTGACAGTTTTTTCAGGTTTTTCCCTTATCTTAATTGAAGATTGTCCCTCTCTGCAATTCACCTGGGCACCTCCCTGCTGCTCTGAGCTGAGCAGTGTTACATCAGTAAAAGGAGCGGGAGGGGGATACTTTATCATTCAATTACTCTTGAATTACAACTCTGACATAATTGAAATAACACTCTCCATGGCCCAAATACTATGATGATTAATTAGAGCTGCTTTTATTATGAAACATTATTACCCCTTTAAGGAAAGTATGATTTTGCATATCCCTAGGTTATAGCATAGTTCCGCTTTAAACCGTCATGTTTAATTCTTTAGACACATTTTCAAAAGTGACGGATTTACTTCTGAACATACGATCCTTCTTTTACCTCCAACGCATGATCTGACTATCTTTTCATTATGATGACTTTTTGAACATCGAGCCCTATGAGTGTATATGACATCACTTACAATAAGAACAGGTTATAACTGGCGTTAAGATTTAACCACTAAAACTGCCTTTATTTTTGTCGCTATTAGCGAATTTCTTTATACATACTTTGGAACAACTCTTATTTGAACCACTTTTCAAAAAATGCCAACTGACTGGCTAAGTACTTGGCAAAATGATAGCGAAACATTTTGATATATCTTTACGGTCACTTTGCAACAATTTTGCAGACACTTTCTTTATTACACCAGTATCGTCTACATCCCTTCCCCCGTGTTCTGGTAAGAAACCTGCAAAGTAGTTTGGGCACAAGTATGGCATATGTATAAAATCAAAACTGGCAAAACTATGGGGCAAATGATCTGCCCCATCTGGAACAAACAAAAAAATCCCAATAATTTAAATTGAGCTTTTTTTACATGCTAGAGGTCTCCAAAGCACTGGGATGTAATGTGTTTGAGACCTCTAGCATGCAAGGCTTTGAAGTCCCCATTTAAAATCACTGGGAATTTTTTAATTTCTTGGTTTGCTCCAGAACTGGTCTACTTGTGTCTTTGTAGACATGCCCTATAGTTAAATGTTTTACTCATTAGCTGCTGCTCCCTCCTTTGGGAGCAGCAGAATTGTAGACACAGCTCTTGGTGTTCTGACCCAAATCGCTTCTAGCCCCACCTTCTGAAAGAGTGTAATCAGTCAGTGGCAGCCTCATTCCCATTTCTGTGCACTTATGACATCACAGGCCAATGGGATTCACCAGCTGCCTCACAGAGTTGTCTACCCCAGCTCAGGTGAGCAACAAGCCAGGATAGACTAGAACCACGGAGGACTGTACATTTTTTAATACTGCTACTGTCAGAGGTCTAAATAGCAGCAGGGGAACTACATCTGAAATAAGACCCCAGTCTACTCTACCTTATATGACATGGGGGGTATGCCAATGGGTCCTGCCTTTTCCTGGGTTCTTATTCTATACAAATAAGTCTTCAAATTCAGCCCCGCGGGGGCAGTTACATTATCTGTGATGCTGGAAGGCCCTGCTTCTTGTCCCTCCAAACTGGGGTGATGGCCTTAGCTCACTTACAACACTGATCTGATACAACAAACCAGATGACTATGAATGCACAAATGCCTCCACCACCATATGGAGGGGTAAAAAGCAGCAGGACTTCTGGTGGTATGGAGGAAGCTGAAGGCCCTGTGGAGCTGAAGAGAAAGACTGATCTTAAAACTGCTTAAACTACTTAAAACTGAAAAAAAATTGCAACAGTTATACTGCTGAGTAATGCAAGGACAGTTCCACTGCTGAGACATGCTTTATTCAAATAAGTTACTGCAGCTCAGTCTGTTTTGGTGCAGTACATCAATGGTCTAGCTGTTTTCAGTGACGCTGTTCCTACAGCTTCCTCTGGATCAATAGAAGTGATATGGCCTGGTCCAAACTTGATGGACACAAGTCCTTTTTTCAGCCTCATCAACTATGTTACTCTGTTACTATGCTGTAGCAACAGCACCAATTTCAGGGCATTGAGATACTGCATCAAAAAAATAAATGCAAGTTTGTGCTGCAATAACTTTTAAATAAATCATCTCTAAGAAGTGGGAGTACCAGTGTTTTGCTCAGCAAGAAAAACCCTGCAATATATTTTTTCCATATTGAGTGATTTAAAGGAAGATGGACCCAGGAGATAGCGGATCCTTCTGCATGCTGTATATATATTATACACTAGTGAATAGTGCATGGTGTTGCCGGTACGATTGGGTACGCCAGGCAGTTTGGGGATGCTGGACCTCTGCAGTGATTTTCACAGGAGTGGGCATGGAATCTTCGCCCACCTGCTCACTCATATAAAAATTGCCACCCCTGATTTGCTGCCTGTCGCCGATCTCTGCCCCACTGCTGCCCTGGGGCGGGGTGAACAGCGAATCAGAGACAGTTAAAGAAAAAAAAATAATAATATATATCAGGTTGGACAGGGGTCTTGTTAAAGATATAGTTCCCCTTATCTATTACAGGAGTCAACCTCATCACACTGGTTCATCTGAGGCCTAGTCTGACAAAGCAGATAGAGAGGAGCCACTAGGATTACAATGTAATAAAAAACTTTACACCAGGGGTAGGCAGCTTTTGGCACTCCAGCTGATGAAAACTACAACTCATCACCCCCAACCAGCCAGTGGTTGTTGTCCCCAACAGCTGGAGGGACAAAGGTTACTTATCCCTGCTTTATACAAATGTGATAATGGGATTGTGAATTACACAGACATTTTACACCGTATTT